>CM064515.1:21770893-22473301 GCA_032716605.1 Paralithodes platypus | reverse complement strand
CGACTCACTGCATTTGTAAATGAATAACTTTATTTTATGCCCCCCCTCAGTTATTAACCCATCTGTCCTATACTAACTTTCCTAATCCTGCCACGGACCATTAGTGTCCCAGAGGCAGTAATTCCCTTTTCCAATGTTTCCTTACCCAATCTAAACCACTGTTTTGGACACTTGATCCTCAGTTGTTTTGGAGGACAAAGCAACCTAGAAGGGTCACTAGATCTGTTGTTGCCTTGAATTTCCTTTGTAATTTGTACTCCTTTGTACCATATATTTGAATGTTGACGACTGTGACCTTGACCTATCAAATGGAATGATGTTTCTACTTGTATGACCTTGGTCTAGGCATTCCGAATATGCATGATATGCCTAATGAGACTCTGACATTAAATAGGAAATACTAGTAAAAAATCACATTTCGAACTTTAACCTTGACCTATGACCTTGACCTTCGAACCTTCGAACCGTGATTCTTATACAGGATTTAGTTAGCTTAACAGCAATGTTAATATTAAAAAGCATTATGGGGGGAATAATGGTGTAATTCGTATAAAAACTTACTGATTACAAATAGTGATCATATACTGTTGGTGACGCCTACCAGCGTTGGCAGAATCTCCTCCCGTTTAGCCGCTAGCGCTAAGTGGGCTACAGTTATCAGAGAAGGTTGTTCTTTCTTTTCATAGTACTTGCATTGTTTACTGGGGACCAGTCCAGGGGTGGTCTTTATTTTCGGTCGTGTTACATTGGGAAGTATTTTATATTATGAATAGAAAATATAACATTCATTGTGTGTAGTTAAGGAGGAGAGAACAATATAGGCAGTGAGGTGGGTAGTGTGTGCGTGCGGATACATGTGCTGCGAGGCCTGCTGCCTTTGTGAGCGTAGCGGCTTGTGATTGGCCGACCACCATGCCTTTGTGGGATCCTGGGGGTCCCGGAGGAAGCTACCCTATGTAGAGCAGGCCTAGGGACGCACCATGACCTAACATCCTTTTTCACCACTGCTCCCCCACATCTCCACCATTCTGATACTGTCTCTCTTTCTCAACTTCTTCTCTCTCATTCCTCTTATCTTTTAACGTCACAACACTCCCTTTGGGTTCTGCACACGATTTCATATCGGGCCCCCATCGTATTTTATGTGCGTTGATTCTGCTGAGATATGTACATGTACTTAGAATAGGTTTGAGGGTTCTTAGTTACAAAAGGAGTAACAAAGGAAATCAAGCAACAAACAGGAAAATTACCTTCTAGGTTGGCTTGTCCTCGGCAAACCACTGAGGACTCAAGTGTCCAAACAGGGGTTTAGAGTGGGTAGGGAGGGAGCATTGATGAAAGGGACACCTACGGCCCTGGAACTAATGTCCGTGGCCCCAGGACTAGGAAGTTAGTAGCGGGACCATATGGGTTAGTAACCGGAGGGGCAGGATAAAAGTAAAGTTATTCATTTACCCAAACGCAGTCAGTCGCGGGTTTGAACGAGAGATATTTGTCTAGGCGGAGTTTAAATGAATCAACGGTGCTGCAGGTCTAGAAACGTCTCCGGGGAAGCCCATTCCACAAGTTGACAACTCGATTGAAGAAAAAATTCTTAGATTCGGGGTGGCGTAAAAAGATTTACGCAATAATTTTGCAAAAAAACCGTTTCCCCGCGTGTAATTAGATTGGTCGATAGTGAAAAGTACTTACTACAGTTCATATTGGCGAATGCCTTTGATGAATTTGAAACCACTGAATTACCAGTCACCTCTTAATCTGCGCTGGGTTAAAGGAAATCAGATTTAATTCTCTAAGACGCTCTTCGTATGGTTTGTGTTCTTTAGGCTAGGTATCATTTTTGTGGTTAACTCTACATTGAACATTCGTTTTCTAGCTGTTTACGTCTTTTTGGTAATAAGGGCAAAAAAAACCCAGCATTGGAACGCAGTATTCCAAAGAAGAGGGAGCGGACTAAGGAATTGTAAAGGGTTTAGGAATTACGTCTTTAGGATTTATGCTCAAATGACCTGCCTATTAAAGCGAAATTATTTTGTTTGGCCTTCTTAACAATTTCTTGACATTGTTTGACGTCAGTTTTTAGGTTACTCACGATATTGTTACTCCCAGATCGGTTTCTCTGTTTACATTCTTAAGCCGAGTGCCATTCAATCGAATTAGTTTGCTTTTTCGTCATTTAGGTATCCGATATGTAGTACTTTTACATTTATCTGCATTGAAACACTCATTTGCCCAATTTGGGCCCATGACATTTATCTAGGATTGTGTTGCATATCGTCAACTTGATCTTTTGAGAGTACGCTATTTGCAATTTTTGTATCGTCAGAGCAAATTTTGAGATTGTTGAGACATTCATCTATTTCGTTGATGTAAATTAGGAAGATAATTGGTCCTAGTACGATCCCTGGGGTACCCCGCTACTTACATTGGTCCATTTAGATGCCTTACCATTTATGACTACTCTTTGCTTTCTGTTGCTGAGCCAATTTTCTATCCATTTCAACACAACCGTCTTGTATTCCATGCGCTTTTAGTTTTAGCAGTAAACGTTTGTGGGGAACTTTGTCAAAGGCCTTTTGAAAATCAAGGTATATAATATCTACAGCTTTACTCTCATCGTAGAGGTTGAGGATATCGGTGGAAGAAGTCTAAGAGGTTTGTTAAACAGGAACGTTTTTTACGAAAGCCGTGTTGAGTATCTTTAAGTATGTTATTTTCCTCTAAGTGATTTACGAGTCTGTCTCTTATGACCGTTTCTAGCATTTTACATACAACTGAGGTTAAGCTAATTGGACGATAGTTACTGGGTAGGGATTTGCTGCCTTTTTTTAATATCGGTGTTACGTTGGCTATCTTCCACTGATCAGGCATAGTTCCAGACTGCAAGGATTTATTGAATAGTAATGTCAGTGGTTTGGAGAGCTCATCCTTAGCTTCCTTTGAGACCTCTGGGCGAGATTGTATCAGGTCCAGGCGTTTTATTTACCTTGAGTTTATCTAAACAATTCAATACTTCTCTCTCTGTAACGGTGATATTGCTTAGAACATCTGAATTATCAATCTGAATCGGCGATGGTGTAGGGATATCACTGAGGTCTTCTGTTGTAAAAAACTTATGCAAAGAAGGTATTGAGGGAATTACTCATTTGTTGTTGTTGTTGTTGTTGTTCCCTAAGCTGCCTGGCCGAACAGCCCCGAGTCCCTGAGAAAGGCCATGGCCACGATCGGGCTTTCCCACAGAGCTCTCATCGAGTGTAGATTGTGTTGTTGGCGTAAGTGGTTATGTGAAATGCAGTCTTCAATGATGTGTTTAATGGTATGGGGTGCTGTGTTACATCCCGGGCAGGCGTCGACAACGGAGTCATCCAGTCTCTTCTGATAGCTCAGGAGAGCTGGATGGTGTCCGCATCTCAGCCTGGCCAGGTGGACTCTGTCCTCGCGAGGAAGGGAGGATTCGGAAGGATGGATTTCGGGAGGTCGTGCATGCAGCTGCGTGTTGTCTGTGAGTGAGTGGATGGATCGGTGAGATATATGAGTATGGATGTGCTTCTGGAAGTTGGTTCGGTGTGGGCAGGGAGGGAGAGAGGACAATAATTGTGTGTGATACCGTGTGCTGGGTGTTGTTTTGATATTTCTTGGTGTCTGTGGGTGTGTTGCCATGTAGTTTAGTGGGTGGTCTTGGTTCGTGGAGGCTGCTGCCAGGAATTGAGTGCCTCTCATGTCCAGATGGTCTTTGACTTTAAGAATTTTGGTTTCTTGATGTAGGTGATCTGTGGGTGAAGTAGCTGTGCAGCCTGTAATGATCTTCAGGGCTTTGTTTTGAATAGTCTGTAAGGTCTTATGATGTGTTTCAGCTAGGTTAGAAGCCCAGGCTGGGCTTGCGTATTCCATCACTGATCTTATGTATTGTTTATATACTGTGGTGGTAGTTTCTTTGTTGTGTCCAAATTTTGTGTGAGCAAGTGACCTGAGGGCGTTAAGTCTGGGTGTCAGTTTCTTTTTAATGTTTGTGGTGTGCTGTTTGAATGTCATATGAGTATCATATGTTACTCCTAGGATTTTGGGTGTGTGTGTATGTGTTAGGGGTGTGTTGTTTATGGTGAGTTGAGGGATGTATTCGTGTTCTCCTGTCCAACTTGTGAGCAGGGTTGCGGTGGATTTGGCTGGGGCTAGATTAAGTCTGTTTGTAGTGCACCAACCATGTAGTGTGTTGAGATAGGGTTGAAGGAGATCTGTTGCTCTTTTTGGGTCAAGGTGTGTGCATGTGAGTGTTATGTCATCTGCATAGGAGGCTAAGTTTATTTGGGGCGTATTGGGTGTAGTTATATCGTGCATGTACAGATTGAAGAGTGCGGGCGATAGGACGGATCCTTGTGGGACTCCGTTTGGAAAGTTTCTGATTTTAGATGACTGACCGGCAAAAGATACGTGTGCACATCTGCCTGCTAGGAAGTTGGCCAGCCACCTTTTTGTGTTGTTGTGCATGTTTGTGTTGTAGATTTTGTTTGTTAGGTTGTGGCGGGGGATGGCATCGAAGGCTTTACTATGTCGAGTGTGGCTAATAGTGATCTGTGTGGTGGTCTAGCTGAGTTGATGCCGTCGAAAGCTCTTTGTGTAAGGTCTGTGAGAAGAGTGTTTGTGGAGTGCAGTGGCCTAAAGCCATGTTGTGTTGGAGCTAGGGGTAGGTCAGGTGTAATTAGTTGTAATACTAGGCGTTCCATGACTTTGGAGGGGGAGCAAAGAAGTGTGATGGGGCGGTGCGAGGAGGGTAGCGTGGGGTCTTTGTTGGGTTTGGGGAATGTGATGATGATACCATGCTTCCAAATGTCTGGTATTGTGTTGTGTGAATAGCTGTAGTTTGATATGTTAGTGAGTGCTTGTATGCCTTGTGGTCCCAGGTGTCTGAGGTGTATGTTGCTTATGTTGTCTAGGCCACAGGCGGGTGAGTGCTTGAGATTGTTGATGATATGCTTTGTACTTCGTCTTTGGTGTATTCTCCATTTTCATCGACTAACGGTCCAACAGTTGAAGTAACTACTTTTTTCTTTCTGATATAACTATAGAATTATTTCGGGTTTGTTTTACTTTGATTCGCAATATGTAACTCTAGGGTCTTTTTACTTTGCTTAACCTCTGAAGTGCGCATGTGGGTAATTAGACACCTCTCCCTGTGCGCATGTATTTGAGGTGTTTCCGTCACTAAAATATTCATTGTACCAGTAATAGCATTAATACTTATCCATATGCGCCTATTATGGGTTGATTATAAAGGTATTAACCTGAAACAACAATAAAACGAGTGAAAACAGCGTTTGGATGGTCAAAATCGGAGATATAGCCCGCGAGTTGTATAATGTATGGGTGAGGCAAGCTGCTTTCCCGCCAAGATCCCCCAAGGCCACTGAGACACAGTCGATCGATACTCTCTCTCTCTCTTGCATTCGCTTGCTATCAGTGATGACCACACCCTGCAACCGGATTTCTAATGTTAGCACGAAAATATACCTCAGAATAAGGGAATAACAGGGAAAATAGGTGATACCTGAAGGAGAGGAGGAAATTGGGGAAGGAGGGGAGGTAGAGGACTGAGATTTTGCATGGCCCAGGGGCCGGGAAAAAAAAAATAAAAAAAAATAAATAAAAAAAAATAAAAAAATTCGATGTCAAAAGTTGATTTTTTTTTTTTCTCTGACTCTTAAGAGTCTCCCCGCAGTCCGCCGGGGGAACTCTTAAGAGTTCCCCCGGCAGTTCCCGGGTTAATTAACTTTTTGGCTTTGCGTCGTAGCTCTACAAATTTCACCCGTTCTTCGTCATTTTGTGAGGATTTTAATCTATCGTTAGCAAATTTTTTAGCAAGCAGGCAGTTTGAAATATCTTTATTCCACCATTTGGGCTTATTATTATGGCCTGGACGCCGCATTTTCGATGGTATGCAGTCTTGCACTGCTTTTAGGTAAGTGGTTTCGAATAACTTCCAAGATGTATTTATGTCGTTATTGTTAATTAAAAAGCTCCAGTCAGTTTCTTTAAACATAGCTCTAAGTTTATGAAAGTTTGCTTTCTTGAAATTAGGGACTTTTTCGATGCTACTATTTGGTTCGTTACTAGTAAAGTTAAAGTGAAAGTTATCGTACGATGGTCGCTGTTACTGAATTCATCACCAACATTCAAATTCTCTATTAATTCTTCTTTTGTTGCAAGTACAATGTCAAGAACGTTATTACCACGGGTCGGTGTTCGAACAAATTGATAAAGCGAACTCTCTTGCAAGTTCGTATACAAGTCATGTCCGGAGTGTGAAGTAAGAGTATCGCCCCACTTGGTCACAGGTAAATTAAAGTCGCCAAAAAATACGGTATCTTGTGAGTTACTTACATCTGCAATTTGTTCATAAATTTCTCGGTCAGTTTGCACTGATTGAGCTGGAGGTCTGTATATTAACCCGTTGAGCCCCGGCTAGTTATAATATTTTGTTCACCCCAGTCCCAAGCCATTTTCACTTATTTTTTTTGTTTGCTAAAATGGAAGACAAGGATGACAAATGAAAAAAAAAAAAAAAAAATCACCTCTGACATTTTTTTTGGGGGGGGGGGGAGCCTCAAAAAAATTTGTTGAGCCAAAATGGAAGAGAATGGTGAGAAATGAACACAAAAGTAAACAAAAACTCATTTCGGTCATTTGGGGGGCGGGGGGGGGGGGATTCAATAGTTCGTCTCCCCTGCATGACCACCCGACCGGGAGCACTAGGGTAAAAACTGAGTATGGGATTGTATGGCATACATCCTAAGGAGTATCTCACGTAAATCTCAAGCCTCTAGCTCCCATACGACCGGAGTAATGAAGGTTCAAAGTGGCGGTGAACTAGGGGTGTAATCTATCCCCACTAAGCCCACCACCACCAGCCGCGCGGCTGTCTCGGCCCGCTCACACCTACTGGCCCGGCTCCCACACACACTACGGTACCTCCCCCTCCTATTCTCCCGCCATTTCCTACCTTACGAGCCACGTAAGTGTTTTTTATATGTCGGACGCACGTGATGCGTCGCTGGGAGTTGGTGATCAAAGACTGCCGACGCAACACGTGCGACGCTGGGTCTCAACGGGTTAACCCGTACAGCCCCAGCGACGCGCCTGACGCGTCGGCGATGTATGTAACGCAAAGCCCCAGAGACGCGCCTGGCGCGTCACCCTAATTGCGCCGACCGTAACCTCAGGTGTAGCCACTCAAGAGGGCTCAGATTTGTATGGGAACTGTGTACGTATCCCACGCAACCGTGCCGATGGTTGAAAACTCTCAAAGTCTACGTGCGTGCGCGTGAGCGCGCAAAAACCTGTTTTTTTGGGGTAATTGCCTTCAATTTTTTACTCTTGTAAAATACGTTTTCGGGGGCTCTGTAGGACCATTCTTTAAGCTTTTTGAGCGGTTTTTCGTGGTTTTTCCTTCATTCCTAACCCATTCTCTATTGTTTCTGGAATCAAACCATTTTTTGAAAACCGGCCGGGTTCTGGTGAACAAACATTACAAAACTAGCCGGGGCTGGACGGGTTAATGCAAGTATTATTTTTGTACCTTTATTATTCTTTATTAGCACAAAAGATGTGTCGACGTTCACAATTTGAGGTTTTGACAAGAGGGTCGGGTTAAGACTTTCTTTGATATAAAATAAAACGCCACCTCCATTTTTATTTATTCGGCTTTTCTCAAACATTACATAACCGGGAAGTGAATACTCTGCTAAAAAGCCTCTATCTACTGTATTGAGCCAAGATTCTGTTATACCAATCACATCATAATTTTCAGTAAACACTAGTTCCTCTAAATCTGAAAATTTATTGCGTATGCTACGAGCGTTTTCATAGAAAACCTTTAAAGTTGCGGTTTTAGAACTCACAGAACGTTCTTTAATCAAATTTTTGGTTCTGGTCGGATCTACATTTACATTCATGGCTGACATCGGTCCTCGGTCGTTATCCCTGGCGGTTTTGAATTTGGGTCGTGTTGGTGGAGCTTTATCCAAATTCGCGGTTCTTGACAGATTAGCATTTAATTCCTTCGCAGGTTGCCGCCCTCGCTGTCTTCGGTCCTCCTTCCTGGTTGTCCTGTGCTGAGTCGATTTCTTCTCCAAAAATCCTTCACCGCATCGTTGAGAAGACGCCCAAAACGTGCTAATCCTACCTGGTTCAGATAAACTCCATCGTCCGAAAACAAATAGTCATCGTAGTAGAAATTGTCCCAGGTGTCGACGAATCCCACGTTTTCCTTCCTGCAGAGGTTTGCTAGACAACGATTTGTGCTGGTGGCTATGTTGTAAAATCGGCTCTCTACACCAAGCCGGGGGACGATTCCTGAGACGATGATCTTTGATGACTTCTCCTTAAACGACTTGATCAGCTGCTGGTACTTTAAAAGCAAATCTTCCGACCGGGTTCGCTGTACATCGTTGGATCCAACGTGGATGACGTACATTGTATTAGCAGGGGCCAGCTTAGATACTTCGTCAACTGCAGTAAGTTAGTAGAGGTTAAGAACTCGGTGTGTGTCTCCATTATTGATTTAGTGCTCTGCTGGGTTATTTAATGCTAGACTGGGATAAGGCTTCCGTTGTCGTTGTCAGCGATGTGTGTACGGTTCGCTTATACCTACATGACTTCGATGGTTTCTGTGGTAGCCTAGGTTGTCTTTTTGGTTGTGCCTTTTGCGAGTGCAGCATCGTGTGGTAAGAGGGCATTAGCCTACTACCTTGTCACACAGTGCTGCCTCTTTGTTTGACTTTAGAGGGATCGCCAGGGTAGAACCAGATACTTGAGATCTGGATCTACCAAGAGAGCATCCCCGTCATTAACGTAACTTTAATCATACCGCCTTAAGGACAACGCTAGGCTATGAGCCAGTCTTGCTCAGCCACAGTTTCCTAACCTTGATATCCCAGCTAGACTTTTTTCACCTAGCAGACACTAGTTAGGATATGAGCTCTTTATGATATGTATGCATTATTATTCACGGCATTTATTAGTCTAGGTTGTTGTTGAGTTGCACAACCATAGCAGACTGTTTCGTTGATGAGGAAGCATTTAGTGTCGAGCATTACTGCCGTTACTGCCGAATTGGGTTCTAGTCATGTGGTGATGGGCTGGTCTATCAGAATGAGAACTGAGCGCTCTCTGGCATACCCATAGCTTAATATGATTTTTTTTTTTTTTTTTTTTTTATTTAATATTGTTCATACATTTTATTTTACAAGCATCAGATATTACTATTCAACACCATGCAACTTCAATCCAGTCTCCTTCCTATGCGACCCTCTGCCACTGCTGCCTCGTAGTCCACTTCTGCCACCGTCGCTGGTTGTGGTGCAGACAGTCTTGTTCCCCGCAGGTATAGTAGTGCTGATCTGAGCAACGAGAAAGATAGACGGCACCTCATCCAGGCTACAACGTGGCTCCTGGGCTGTTTCTTCTTCTCTGCGATGATCTCTGCAAGCCTTGAATAGAAGCACTGGGCCCTAGGTCCCATCCCTCCAGATGTGGTGAAGACTAGTGGGGTAAAGCTGCCATGTTCGATATTTAAGATCCTTTCCCCATATGCCCTGACCTTCTCTTGTTCATTCCTCTTGTGTGCAGCCTCCAGAGACAGCCCGCTGTAGCTATGGGCCATTGGGTCGAATATTCTTACGTCAAAGAATGCTCGCTGTGCTCTTGTCCAAAAACTTCTTGCACTAACGTCCACTCGTGCTTCGTTGGATGTGTTGGCCGGCCTGTGCTGCAAGATCTCTCCCTCCAAGGGAATGAGTGATGGTTCGCGCACCACATCTCAACACACCTCCCTGAGCATGTTCGCCGTTACATCTCTTACTTCATCGTGCCTGATGCTGATGAATCCTCCCTTCTTACATATCATGCTGTGGTCTGCATCGTTGTTGATTCCACAAACGCATCGATCGGGCAGTCCTTCAATCGGCCAATCATACCTCAGTGCAATAGCATCATTAAATTCTTGTTTGTTTAGATTGAAGCCTTTTGCCTTGATTGGTAGTGTTGTCAGCCAATTTGAAGCACCCGTTTCTTGTGCTATTTGTACTTTTCTTGTTAGTCTCGGGGAAAGTTGTCGCATCAATTGTGCCAGGTAATTTTTCTGTGAGTTTTGTCTCTCTGACGTGATGGTCTTTCTGATGTTGTAGATGTCCGCCTGGTCCACTTCGCCGTCAGGATCTTGCGCTACGATGCGTTCAGTGACTGTTTAATATGACTGAACCTTTTACTTATATATTTTCTAAATCTCAAGTGACGGCGTCTCTTCCGTGGAGACGCCAATCTACCAAGATTGGAAGCCAAAGCGTCACATTTTTCCTTTGCCCCTCAACTTTCTCTTCATAATTGCTGAGGGGCACAGGGCCCTGGGTGGGGCTTTGGTTTCCCGGGCGTTTCCGCACCCTCCTCAGCTCCCCGCCATGGAGTGGCTTCGGTCACCCAGGCTTTATTGTGGTAGGCAGGGAGGGTTCTGAGGGGGCGCTCGGTTATGGCCTTGGTCTTGCTCGGGGCCTTGGGGCTGTTCGGCCAGGCAGCCTGGGGAACAGCAACAACAACAACAACAACTGCCGTTGCGCATTTATAGTATTCCCGTGTCAGTTAACATTATATGTCCTATGTTTTAGTGTATTCAGTTTACACGTGTGGTGTCCTGCCTCCTGCCTTTATATAATTTAAGATACGAGCATCTTATGAGCATCAGATGTTCTTCAGAAGTTTCCAGGTCTATGCTGTAGGACTATACTTCACTTCCTTTCAGATAGGAGTGAAGAGTTTATTGTTGTATAGAGTAACTATATTGAAGCATCTTTTTATTGTATTAAATCTTGCAGTGATTTAATTGATCTTTCCATAGCGTCCCTTTTATGCATTTTAACGTAACTTGCATCTTGTTTGTTATCAGGCTATACCAGAGTGGGTTAGCCTGAAGTAGAGTACATTTATGCCCAGTTAAGCATACCCCGTTATCGCAGATTAACTCTGGAGGGAATAGGTGTTTTTGTTAGCCGGCATATAAGTTCAAGGGTTTGGATCTAGCGTACCGTTGTTGCATAGTGCCCTATTACTAGTCCAACCATTAAGTGCCCTCGTTTTATTCGTAGCCCCGGTCATAACACTGTGACCTTGACCTTTGACCTTAGACTTAAAATAAATACATATATTTGGATGGTCTTCGCATGACCAACTGAATTTGCCTGTATAATTTGGTGACAATACATTAATTAAACAGTCTACGAGGAGTTTAGGGTAAATGGCAAATACTCTTGTTTTAACCCTCACCTCTGACCTTAACTAGCACACTATTTATGTGAAATTTGATATTTATGATATTTAAGTAATAAGCCATAGCACAGCCAGTTTTCCAAAACTTGAATAATCTATTTTAATAAATAATAAAAGTTGACCTCTGACCTTGACCTGTGACCTTGACCTTTATGTAAGAGTACATTTTTGTTTGCATTGACATTGCTCATGAAAATCAAATAAGCATGCCTAATTTCATTAAAACCCATCAGTTAGTTTCATATATATTAATAGAATAGTTGACCTTGACCTTTGACCTTTATCTTGACCTTTATATGTCTCAACATTTATTATTTTCCTTTCCACTTACAGTGCAACTATCTCACCAAATGTTGTGAAGTTTGCATGAAAAGTAAAGAAAATAGCATATAAACCTTTTATTTGACCTTGACCTGTGACCTTGACCTTTCATATGGAAATGAAGTTTCTTGTATGACCTTGGCCTAGATATTCCGAATAGACATGGTAAACCTAGTGAGAATCTAACAGTTAGTATAAGAAATACTGGTAAAAAACACATTTTGACCTTTGACCTTCAACTTTGACCTTACCCTTTAAAATGGTTATCTAAGATTTGGGCAATACGATATTAAGGTTACCAGTAACTTTTATTGTGAAAATGAAGACATTTGAGTAAAAAGTAAATTAAATAGTAAAATTTTACCTTTGACCTTGACCTGTGACCTGGACCTTTATGTAAGAGCATTTTTTGTTTTATTGACATTGCCCCGGAAAATGAAATAAGCATGCCTAATTTCATTAAAACCAATCAGTTAGTTTCATATATATTAATAGAATAGTTGACCTTAACCTTTGACCTTTATCTTGACCTTTATGATATGTGTGTCCAAATGTATTATTTTCCTTTTCATTTAAAGTGCAACAATCTCACCAAATGTTGTGAAGTTTGCATGAAAGTAAAGAAAATAGCATATTGACCTTTTATTTGACCTTGACCTGTGACCTTGACCTTTCATATGGAATTCAATAGTTTCTTGTATGACCTTGGCCTAGGTATTCCAAATATACATGGTAAGCCTAGTGATAATCTAACAGTTAGTATAATAAATACTAGTGAAAAACGTATTTTTACGTTTGACCTCGACCTTTGACCTTACCCTTTAGAATAATTACCTTAAATTTGGTCAATACGATATAAAGGTTACCAGTAACTTGTATAGTGAAAATGAAGACAGTTGAGTAAAACTAAAAAATATTAAATATTGACCTTATTTTTAACCTTGACCTTTGACCTTAACCTTTAAGTTAAATGGAAAATGCCTTTTTGACAGACCATCGCATTGACCAAATTGATATACCTGTGAAATTTGGTGAAAATCCATCGAATGGTCTAGGAGGAGTTTCCGGACAGACAGACGGACGACGACGACCGACGACGACGACGACGACAGACAAGCTGTCGGTATACGGGCGGAATCTGTTTGCGCGATACCACTCTGCTTCACAGAGTTGATAATATTAATGATAAAGTAGGTGTGCAGTTTTTGCATTACCGAATAAAAAAAAAAAAAAAAATGCATACGCAACTCTGCGACCTAGAATTCTGCAAGTAGTATTGAATCTCTTAAGTAAAATCGGTGTATATACAGTATATATACTGTATATATATTAAATGTTTTTTATAACCACAGCCGGATATGAACCACCAACAGGCAGAACAAGTGCCCATACTTTAATCCAATCCACTATACCACATCGTGATAGAGGATACTTGTGTGTATTGGATTAAAACATAGACACTCATCCTGACTGTTGGTGGTTCATGTCCGCCTGGGAGTATATATATATATATGTATATATATATAATTACATTTATGATCACACTGAATCTTAACCATTGGAATATTTATCTATAATAAGGTCAGCGTAACACTATTTTGTAGCATTTTGAATATGGTGTAATTCAAATTTTAAAAATATATAAGAAAGAAATAGTGACCATAATCTGTGACCTTCACCATTCACCTTGACCTTTGAATAACAAAAACACAAAATTTGGACAAGCGTTGCATTGACCAACCGAATTTGCCAGCAAAATTTTCTGACGATACGTAGCCCGCTCAGTACAGTTCTGTCGGTTTAATTTCATACTGGATATTAAGATGATTTTATTTAGTTTATGAAGGGCCTCCATAAAATTAGCAGGCTTTCAACTATCTTAATTAACCCTTTTTACTACCACAGATCCTTCGTAAGCTCCACAAAATCGTCTTATTATAGCTAGAATACAATAAAATAGACGTCACCAGTACACAAAGGGTTAAACAGTCTAGGAAGCGTTTAAAGAAAATTATTAACACTCTTCTTTTGTTCTTTGACCTTGACCTTTAACCTTAAGTATTATAATATATATATATGATTGAAATATATGTTATCTAAGTAAAATGCAACTAAAAGTCATCAGCTTATCAAAAATTTAGTATTTTTTATGATGAAGGTTAAACATTTGACCTTGACCTTTATGTAGGATTATATTTTTGTTTGCTTTGATGTAACCCTAGAAAATCAAATAAATGTGTCAAATTTCATTAAAGAGCATCAGTTAGTTTCAGAGGTATTAAAGGAATAGTTGACCTTGACCTTTGACCTTCATCTTGACCTTCATGATGTCTGAAAAATTAATATTTTTATTTTCCCTTAGAGCACAACTGTCTCAACAATTTTTTTGAAATTTACATGAATAGTAAACAAAATAGCATATTGACCTATATTTGACATTGACCTGTGACCTTGACCTATCAAATGGAATTATGTTTATTCTTATAAGACCTTGGTCTAGGTATTCCGAATATGCATGATATGCCTAATGAGAATCTTACATTAAATAGGAAATACTATTTAAAATCATATTTCGACCCTTGACCTTGACCTTCGACCGTAGAATTTCTTATCAAGGATTTAGTTAGCTTAACAGCAATGTTCGTATTAACTAGCATTATGACTATGGTATAATTTGTATAAAAACTTATTTATTACAAATAGTGATCGTATACTGAGACCTTGACCTTTGACCTTTGACTTAAAATAAAATACATATATTTGGATGGTCGTCGCATTGACCAACTGAATTTGCCTGTATAATTTGGTGACAATACATTAAACAGTCTACGAGGAGTTTAGGGAAAATTACAATTACTCTTGTTTTAACCTTGACCTCTAACCTTAACTATTACAATATTTATGTGAAATTTGATATATATAATATTTAAGTAATATGCCATATTTGAGTAATCTTATTTAATAAATAATAAAAGTTGACCTTTGATCTTGACCTGTGACCTTGACCTTTATGTAAGAGTATATTTTTGTTTGCATTGACATTGCTCATGAAAATCAAATAAGCATGAGTAATTTCATTAAAACCCATTAGTAAGTTTCATATATATCAATAGAATAGTTGACCTTGACCTTTGACCTTTATCTTGACCTTTATATGTCTCAACATTTAATATTTTCCTTTTCACTTAAAGTGCAACTATCTCACAAAATGTTGTGAAGTTTGCATGAAAAGTAAAGAAAATAGCATATTGACCTTTTATTTGACCTTGACCTTTCATATGTAATTGTATAGTTTCTTGCATGACCTTGGCCTTGGTATTCATAATATACATGGTAAGCCTAGTGAGAATCTAACAGTTAGTAGTAGAAAACCTATTTTGACCTTTGACCTTGATCTTTGACCTTACCCTTTGGAATATTTATCTAAAATTTGGGCAATACGGTATCAAGGTTACCAGTAACTTGTATAGTAAAAATGAAGGCATTTGAGTAAATAATAAAATAATTAGTAAAAGTTGACCTTTGACCTTGACCTGTGACCTGGACCTTTATGTAAGAGTTTTTTGTTTGTTATTTACATTGCCCCGGAAAATCAAATAAGCATGCCTAGTTTCCTTAAAACACATCAGTTAGTTTCATATATATTAATAGAATAGTTGACCTTGACCTTTGACCTTTATCTGACCTTTATGATATATGTGTCCAAATATATATATATTTACCTAAAATTTGATCAATACAATATATAGGTTACCAGTAACTTGTATAGTGAAAATTAAGACATTTGAGTAAGAACTAAAAAATATGAAATATTTACCTTATTTTTAACCTTGACCTTTGACCTTAACCTTTAAGTTAAATGGAATATTTCTTTTTGACTGACCCTCGCATTGACCAAATGAATATACCTGTGAAATTTGGTGAAATCCATCAAACGGTCTAGGAGGAGTTTCCAGACAGACAGACGGACGACGACGACGACGACGACGACAGACAAGCTGAATGGTGGTGCACAGTATACGGGTGGGATCTGTGTGCGCGATACCACTCTGCTTCGCAGAGTTGATGAAAAAAGTTATTACAATGGTTTGCCATGTGGTTAGGATCATTAATTTCTGTGTCATTAATAGTGAAAGTGTTGCTTGGAAGGCTACATCTTTCTTATTTCTATTTAGAACTTTATTTATCACATCCCATGTCTTTCTGCAATTTCCAAAGCTGTCCTCCAATCTTCCTGTTAAGTAATCCCCTCTCGCCGTTCTAATTTTGTGTGTCTTGATTACGAATTTTTCGAAACTGCTTACCATAAGTTATATTTTTTTGTTTTAGCAAATTGTCTTTGAAGATTATTTTGTCTTTGATGAACGCTTTAATGTCCGGTGTGATATATGTTTTGTTCAAGATATTTTGTTTTTACTCGTCTATTAATAATGGGGAAATGTTTGTTAAAGGAAGCAATAAGAATGTGTTGGAAATTACAATATATGACATTAGGGTTATTCAGATGACAAAACCAGGTCCCATCCAACACCTTCCAAACAATGTTTAAAAGATTCTTGATTTTGTCGCTAAAGTTTCTGTATTTCAAAACTGTTGTATTTTCATTGTTATTTTTGTTTTGTGGACATTGTAATCAAATACATTAAACACAGGAAAATTATCAGAAATGTTACAGTCGATAATACCATTATATGGTCGCATTTACTCGTGTAGGCTTGGTTATATAATTAAAAAACAGTCTTGAATTACAGAAGGAAATTATATCAGCAACTGGAGTTTATAATTCCGGTTTCAACGAATCCAAGTCTCCTGTGATATAACATATTTTCTTCTCGTTACTTAGAATATACATAATATCAAACTCTCTTAAAATTGCTTTAATATCTTTGTGTGGCATTCTGTATATTATACCAATAATTACATTATCGCTCTGCTGATTACTAATTTCCTCCCCGTAAGTTATCTCTTTTGACGCTCGCATATTATTAGTCTACAAGTATAGAGCAACGCCACCACTAGTACGAGTATAGAGCAACGCCACCACTAGTACGAGTATAGAGCAACGCCACCACTAGTACGAGTATAGAGCAACGCCACCACTAGTACGAGTATAGAGCAACGCCACCACTAGTACGAGTATAGAGCAACGCCACCACTAGTACGAGTATAGAGCAACGCCACCACTAGTACGAGTATAGAGCAACGCCACCACTAGTACAAGTATAGAGCAACGCCACCACTAGTACGAGAATAGAGCAACGCCACCACTAGTACGAGTATAGAGCAACGCCACCACTAGTACGAGTATAGAGCAACGCCACCACTAGTACGAGTATAGAGCAACGCCACCACTAGTACGAGTATAGAGCAACGCCACCACTAGTACAAGTATAGAGCAACGCCACCACTAGTACGAGAATAGAGCAACGCCACCACTAGTACGAGTATAGAGCAACGCCACCACTAGTACAAGTATAAAGCAACGCCACCACTAGTACGAGTATAGAGCAACGCCACCACTAGTACGAGTATAGAGCAACGCCACCACTAGTACAAGTATAGAGCAACGCCACCACTAGTACGAGTATAGAGCAACGCCACCACTAGTACGAGTATAGAGCAACGCCACCACTAGTACAAGTATAGAGCAACGCCACCACTAGTACGAGTAAAACTGTTATATAATGAGATATAATTTGGAATGTTAAACAAGTGTTCAGTCAAAGGGGAAGACATATTCTGAAGACATTTATTATTAGGAAACAAATTAAAAGCTTTGGAGATATAAAATATAAGAGCAATTGAACGATCATTGGAGGGTTGAGAGCCTTAACCATTGCACCACATATTTAGTGGAGATTAAAATCCAATATTGTTTTCCTCTTTCATAGAGCACTTTAGATTTGGTAGCTCAGATAACCTAATAGATCAATGCTTAGATGCAGACTCTGATAACCTAATAGATCAATGCTTAGATGCAGACTCTGATAACCTAATAGGTCAGTGCTTAGATGCAGACTCTGATAACCTAATAGATCAATGCTTAGATGCAGACTCTGATAACCTAATAGATCAGTGCTTAGATGCAGACTCTGATAACCTAATAGATCAATGCTTAGATGCAGACTCTGATAACCTAATAGATCAATGCTTAGATGCAGACTCTGATAACCAAATAGATCAATGCTTAGATGCAGACTCTGATAACCTAATAGATCAATGCTTAGATGCAGACTCTGATAAAATCTCTACTTAAGGGTGGTGACCTGCTTTCTTTTCACCGTTTTTCTCTTTCTCTGGCCTGTATTCATTCGGCCCCATTCAGCCTACTGTTTTAAGACATTTATCCCCATTCAGGTGTTGATTTTTTTATGGCGAGCGGTAGCGACCCAGTTTGTATTGTTAAATGTTTTTGACAGCAGGCTAAATTTGTACATTTTTCGATAGAAAAAAATTCTCCAGCAAAGCCAGATTTCTACATACAATGCTGGCTCGCTATCACTCGCCAGGAAAAAATCGACACCCGGATGGGGATAAACGTCTAAAAACAGTAGGCTGAATGGGGCCGAATGGATACAAGCCATAGAAAGATAAAGAAAGGCAGGTCACCCCCCTTAACATTATTCTGATGGCAGCATCCTTACGTTTGGTTCTAGGTGCCCCTTACCGGCCAGGCCAGACAAGATGAGCTGTGTCACCAACACGTCTGTCACTACCAGCCTGGGAGTGAACCCGAGGACTGAAACTGCGAAGGAACCCGTTACAGAGAAGAAATGTGACGTCACGGATCCCCCTTGGGCTTGGGTCGTCACATTTGCTGCCTTTATATTGATGGTAAGTACCAATATCCAAAGGAACTGGACAAATTTACATTATTTACATCTGCATGTATATATATATATATATATATATATATATACCGGTATATACAGTATATATATATATATATATATATATATATATATACATATATATACTGTATATATATATATATATATATATTTATATATATATATATATATATATACTGTATATACTGTATATATATATATATATAAATATATATATAAATATATTCTCTATTTTCATTATTTGTTCTGTGACTGTGAAGGAGACAAAAGGCAGGCTGTTTGTAACGAGTGTATCTCCCAAAGCCATAAGAGTAACAGAGCCAAATCCAAGGAACGTTGGGGTCAAAATGCATGGACACACGAAGTTTAAGGCAGTGTAAGTCATAGGATGAAGGAAACATTTATTGAGAGAAAGAGAGTTCCAGAGTTCACTTGTTGAGTAGAAGGAAGACTGAGAAAATTTGCTAATTCTTGGATTGGAGAGCTGGACAGGATAGGATTGGGGCTGTGTTGAACGGCGGGTACCTCACACTCGCCGCAAGGGAGGGGGTATGCACTGAGATCTCTCTGAACAACACTGATTGTTGTAATAGAGATAGCAAATTTATAGAGATGCAACATTGTGGTGTTACGACTGAGGTTCAAATATATCAGGGCTCTTATTCATTGGACTAGTAATGGCATAAATGCTACAACGGAAAGCGCTAGATCCAACCTCTGATGTATATTCCCAGTGAACAAAGAACACAAATACTCTCCAGAGTTCTATATGCAATAATAGGTTATCAAACTCTCAATAAATGTGCGTCTACTCTAGGCTTAATGTTATGTGAAAACAGCCTATTACTACCTATAACCGAAGGTGCTTGGTTATGGTATGCAAAGTAAGGTGGTAAGAGAAGTTACAGCTTATGTTACTTTAATCAATAAATGTCAGGCACTCCTGCATGAAAGAAAGTGCACTAAAGTCCTTCAACATCAACAAGGAATCTTCTTTAAATGTTAGATGCTATCAAGATGCTCGAATCGGAAATGGAACCCAAAAAGGCAGGCAGCAGAACAATGCTCGAGCAGGCTATGCTCACAAAAGGCAGGATATATAATGCAGTCGGAGCCAAGAATATCCAAAACACTACAACAATAATAATAATCGCCACGACAATGCAGTATTCCTATCAACAAAAAGAGCCTAAGTCGTTTGTGTCTCAATACATCAAACTAGGCTGCGAAATGCTTGTGTAATCATAAACGGGTATGCATAATAAGAGTAATTGGTTTAATATACTTAATGTCTACTATGACATGTCACTATACTATGTCAATGATACGAGATACTGGTGCGCATGGCATGCCGCATAGCCTAGTGCAAATCTCAAGTCTTTGTGTCAAATATTACATTATAGGGAAGGGTAGCTCTCTTGAGAAACCTTAATACCGAAGTATTAAGCGTTCTCCTGGCGTACCTCAAAGACAAACAATCGAGCCTAGAACAGTGCAGAATGGTATAGGCAAAAAGCCCTCATTCGTGCATGCTCTACTCTCAATGGCACACAGACTAGAATTTACCCAATCAACTCCAGTTCTCAGGTATGTCATGCAGCTTTTAACTAAAGCCAGCACTCATCGGAAACAATACCTTATAGTATCAGACTCCTAGTCTAGCATTATCTAATCTAGCAGAACACTAATAATTATAGGAAGCGGTACTGGACAATATGAATGCCAACCAATGCTTCGTGATCAACTTATCTTAACAACTAACATACATGGGTTATATAAGACCTTAACGCACAATACAACTGGCCAGCATTAAGCTGATTATGCAGAGTTAACCAGAGGGGGTATAATATTAATAAAAGGTGGTGAAAGATATGGAAAATGAGAGAGATAGGCAGAGGAAAATGTTCTCAGGTGAGGGGGACAGGTATCAAAGGGATAAGAGAGATGCGTTCTAGAAACCAGATCTGAGGGAGAGAGTAGCGAGAGAGCTGTATATATACTAGCACTAGCTCGAACCGCGTAGGAAAAGCGGTAACAAGTCCTCTAGCCAATGCTAAAGTAGCTAGCCAAACATGACGTCACCAAGCATGGTAAAAAACACTGCGCGCCTCCCCACACTCTGTTCTACTCTCTCTCTCTCTCTCTCAAATCCTATCATTACTACTTAATGATAAAACATATACTTTGCAATTAAATATCTAAAGCCTTGACATGGGTGAAAACAAAGAGCCTTTCTGGACTGCCCATGACACAAGCTTTCATATGGAATAAAGCACACAACAATACATCAACTGTAGCCACATCCACTGCCCTGGCGATCCTAGCGAGTCACTGTAGGACAAGCCATGCGGTTCTAACGGAGTGGTTAACGTCACACCCCCCCCCCAAGATTTTTCTCAGAGGCCCAAGGCTCACAAAAATCGGATTGTTAGAATCCATGCTATATCTCTACTTCCCATCACCCAGCGGCAGTAAAATATCTGGCACAGTTCTCGACAAAACATTTTACAACATTATAACCCTCCCCAACACAATAGGTTAAATCATATGTAGTTATGCTCCTCAAGAGCGAGCTTCTCTAGCCCAGCATTCTGAGAGGAGTGCAACTCAGAATTACTGCAATAACATACTGAACAAATTCAACTATCAAAGAAAGAGTTTTTATTTGATGTTTATGTTTTTAATTTGTTTATTTCGGCTGCACTATAGGGGCAAGCCTAGTTTTTTCTTCTATACCAAACGCTCAACTCCTGCTTTACGACCCAATACGCTGGGCTACAACCGCGAGCCAACAAGCACCAAGCGCAAAATACTATTCAAACTAAAGCAGGAGGCTACCCGTGTGTCAATCTACCCAGGATCATACAGCCTTGAAAGACAATCTGCAACCACGTTGTCACAACCGGCAATATGGCATATGTCCAGGCTATACTCCCGTAACACCAGCGACCACCCGGTCAGCCTCATATTCCGATTGTGAAACTGGTCCAAGAACTTGAGAGGGTGATGATCTGTGTAAACTACAACGACCGGACCATAGGCTGGAACATAGACCTCGAAATGCCCCAGCGCAAGCACAACCGCCAGCAGCTCCTCCTCGACAACAGAGCAGCTCCCCTGGGCCGAATTGAACTTCTCCGAGCAGAAACTAACAGGATGCTCCAGCCCATCATCGTCCTTTTTCACAAGGATGGCACCAGCCCCCACACCACTAGCATCCGTTGCTAGTTGGAAAGGTAGGCTAAAGTCAGGGGCCCTGAGGATCGGGTGAGTGCACAACAGGTGTTTTACTACTCTAAACGCCTTCTCACACTCAGGCGCCCATTTGACTTTCTTATCCTTCCAGTTATCCTCCAACTGAACTTGACTGTCCCGTTCTCCTTCTCCACCTTGACTGCTAAACGTCATCACAGGCACAGTGAGAGGCTCAGGGGGGTGCCTCACATACTCCTTCATGAGATTAACGTGACATAACTGATTGCGCATACGTCTGTCTGGAGCGGTCACCAAGCAATCCAGGTCCGACAGCCTCTCCTCCACCCTATAAGGACCAGTGTACTTCGCGGATAAGGGGTGACCTACAAGGGGCAGTAGAATCAACACCTCCTGAACCACGCGAAACTCCCTGAGTTTAACCTTGAGCTCGTACCTGTCATTTATGAGGGCCTGAGAGCTAGTCGAATTACGGCCAGCCAACTCCAGACTGCGCAACATCCGTTCTCGACTGTCGAGGACATACTTGAGCATAGAACAAGGTTTTTCTGTGCCCTCCCATATTTCTTCAACCATATGGAGAGGCCCTCTGACACGGTGTCCAAAGACGAGCTCATTAGGGCTGAATCCCAAACTTTCCCCAGGTACCTCCCGTGCAGCAAATAAAACATGACAGGCCAAGATCCCAACCATTCCCACCCTCAAAGCAACAACAACGAAGCACAGATTCCAAGGCTGAGTGCCATCGCTCTAACACACCCTGGCTCTCCGGATGATACGCAGATGACACAACCGTAACAATCCCATGCTGCGGCATTGGTTGAACAAAGAGGCCAGAAGTGAAGTTGGATCCTTGGTCTGACTGAATTACCTGCGGGTAACCATACCGGGAAAAATACACTAGCAAGTTTCGGACCACCGTCTTCGCTGACCCATTTCTAATAGGGTACGCATCAGGGTACCTTGTTGCTACCTCCGTGATGGTCAGGGGATACTTGTAAAAATCTCCCGACTGTGCATCACTGTCCTCCTTCAACTCGACAGCACCGGTACCACATTGAAGAACCTCCGGGTCTTCTAATTGCAATTTACGAATGTCCGAAGGAGCAAGCTTATCTAAGTGTTTGCGAAACAACTCATGCCCCCCTCCTACACTGAATTTAGCCTCCCGTTGCTCTCTCTCTGTGTATCGTTGCTGTCTCTTCGTCTTTTTAAGCCCATCCTCTGCCTTCTTACTAACAGTTAATGGGTCTTCTCCAGACTCGAAAATCGGTCCTAATAATGAGTCCCCGAGAATGTCCGCTGATACTAAACTCTCAACCACATCAACCTTCAACCCCTTCTCGGTACCCTTCCTCCGCTTGTCCAAAGACTGTTGACCAGAATGTGACTCCGTGGATGCAATAGATCTGGTGACAACACACGCCATAGGTTGCACCGGACACTTCTCAACCCACTCCTGCTCCTCCCTACTCACGTCGACCGGCTTCTCGGCAACGACTAAGGGTGGAGCCTCAGAAGTAGGCCCCGCAAAGTCGTTGCCGAGAAGGAGGTCGACGCCCCCAACAGGTAACTTCTCCACAATTCCTACATCCAGGTCACGAGTCACACCATCAACTTCCATCTTCATTCTTACAAGCGGGTATGACCTTGTTGCATTAACCCCCTGAACCACAACCACCCGCGCTGTATTTACAGGTTTACCAGTGAAATTCCTCAACAATGTTTGCGATGCCCCAGTGTCACGCAAAATTCTCACCTCATGTCTTCTACCCCCCCACTCCACACAACCGAGTCCCCTGTGGTCACTAAAGGCATCACGGACAGGGAATAAGCCTTCCGGATCCTTCTGCACTGGCAGTGTATTTACCTCGGAAGAATTGCCTCTAACAAACTCCGATGTCCTCTTGAACACTCCAATGCCGTGAGCAAAAGACACGGCTGCCGGAGGAGGTCGACTAGGGCACTCATTTGCCTTATGACCCTCCTGGTGGCACTTAAAACACATAAATTTCGGTTTCGGCTTATACTGTGATGTAAAAAGCCCCTGACTTTTCTCATACGGCGTGGTGTTAGGTTTGGATTCAGTTTTAGTTTCATTGCTCTTTTGTTTAAATGTGTCATTGCTACGGGGAGGGGGAGGATAACGGTCCCTAGCACTTGCATCGTACTTCTGTGAGGACCCGCAACCCCGAATCAACGACAGCCGTCGATCAGCCATTTCTGCTGCTTCGACTAGAGTTCTTGGGTTTTTCTCCTTTAAGTTCAAAGTTAGATCACCGCCCGTGCCCTTAAAGAACTGCTCCAACATCATTAACTGCTTAATTCCATCAAATGTTGTTACCTTCTCAGATCGGAGCCAGTTCCCCATAGCATCGGACAAGTCCCGGACGTGTTCCAAAAAGGTGCTATCTCTTCCCTTAGTTACACCCCGGAACTTCAAACGGTACGTTTCTGGTTGCAGTTCGTAACCCCTCAGGACAGCCTCCTTGAGATCCTCATACACAATACATGACACCAAAGGTAACGCATCGTAGGCTTTAAGACCCTTGCCTATTAATCTAGAGGATACAAGTGCTGCCCATTTATTCTCTGGCCACTGGTGTTCCTGGCACTTCTTCTCAAAGCGTGCGAAAAATTCTGTTACCCCACTCTCATCAAACACCGGAACCAGTTTCAATAAGTGCGAGAGAGATTGATCATGAGCACGGTTACCAGCCCCAAGTCGCTGTCCCGTTGTCTCTACTCGCGACTTCTCTACGTCCCTGTCGGCACAGTACTAGTCGACTCAGCTTGGATTTTTGCAAGCTCTATTTGCTGCTGAAGCTCACCTGCCCTTTGTTGCTGGTGACTTTTTCTCTCTTCTATCTTGGCTAATTCTATTTGCTGCTGGAGCACCTGCCCTGATAGCCTTTCTCTCTTCGATCTTAGCTAATTCGAGCTGAAGCAATAATTCTGGAGATAGCCCTTGAGGAGGTGAAGGTGCTACAATGTTTGAAATTACCAGTGGTCCCCCCAGGGGCAACCCACTCTGCGAGTCACCATCCAACTGTGGAAGCGTACCCTGGGTCGGCATACTACTGGGATGGCTGGGAGTCGAGTGTAGGGGAAGCATGGCCGAAGGGCTCTGAGCACTCAACCCATCTCGCTCACCAGTCACCCTGCCCAGTACACACGTTATCAAGTTATCCCTGGTCATGCTGCTAGTACCCACATGACCGATAGCTGTGGCCAGGCATTGAAGACCGTACCGATCCATACCCTCCAACCGCTCGGCAGTAACAGGCCATTGCAAAAATATCCTAGCATCCTCCTCACAGTTCACCTGATTAACCCTTTCATCATACTGCTGTTCCTCAGTTTCGACATTACTTACTGTGTCTCCATTCTCCTCTGATCCGGTATAAGACATGATGCTCACAAAAATTTCCCACCTCAATATTCAGAAAAGAAGCACCCCAAACTCTTATACCTCAATATACACACACAAATTCTCGGAAATACTCAAGGGCTATACTATGTTGCAAAAAAATATTATTCTTGCTGATCCCCGCAAAATATTCCCCAAAACAACAAATGTTCCCTGCTAATAAATGTAGGTTCACCAAATCCTAGGTAAGGTCGCCATTTGTTACGACTGAGGTTCAAATATATCAGGGCTCTTATTCATTGGACCAGTAATGGCATAAATGCTACAACGGAAAGCGCTAGATCCAACCTCTGATGTATATTCCCAGTGAACAAAGAACACAAATACTCTCCAGAGTTCTATATGCAATAATAGGTTATCAAACTCTCAATAAATGTGCGTCTACTCTAGGCTTAATGTTATGTGAAAACAGCCTATTACTACCTATAACCGAAGGTGCTTGGTTATGGTATGCAAAGTAAGGTGGTAAGAGAAGTTACAGCTTACGTTACTTTAATCAATAAATGTCAGGCACTCCTGCATGAAAGAAAGTGCACTAAAGTCCTTCAACATCAACAAGGAATCTTCTTTAACACCTTATTAGCGGGCTAGGCGGTTTATTTATATGTACCGCCCAGCGGGGTGTTTTTAGCCAAAATAGGGCTGTTTACGTGATCATTTTCATGCCTAAATAAGACCCAGAGCGTAAAACAAGTATCTATCCCTGAAAGGGCATAAACAGAGCTTTCCAATGACACCATAACGATCCTTTTATGATGGCTAGTTTTCTTGCAACAACCGCGCAACGCGAGTGCAAAAAGCATGTAATTCGGCACTTTCCCCATACAATTCCGTATATAGCGAGTGAGAGAGGGAGGGAGGAGGTGGGATTCGTGTCAGTAGGTTCTCCGCGGTGGTCTGGAGCAGTCATACGCTTGCTACTCTCCTGCCACCACTTGTCTCTCTCTCTCAGCAACATTACGTGCTGAAATTGCCACACGACATATGTCGAGCGCCGCCAGATAGTCCAGATTTATTATACTCGACTTATGTTGCGCCCCGATACTTAGGGGTTAAATGTTAGATGCTATCAAGATGCTCGAATCGGAAATGGAACCCAAAAAGGCAGGCAGCGGAACAATGCTCGAGCAGGCTATGCTCACAAAAGGCAGGATATATAATGCAGTCGGAGCCAAGAATATCCTAAACACTACAACAAAAATAATAATCGCCACGACAATGCAGTATTCCTATCAACAAAAAGAGCCTAAGTCGTTTGTGTCTCAATACATCAAACTAGGCTGCGAAATGCTTGTGTAATCATAAACGGGTATGCATAATAAGAGTAATAGGTTTAATATACTTAATGTCTACTATGACTGATAAAGTCTAGCTAGAGTCAATGATACGAGATACTGGTGCGCATGGCATGTCGCATAGCCTAGTGCAAATCTCAAGTCTGTGTGTCAAATAATACGTTATAGGGAAGGGTAGCTCTCTTGAGAAACCTTAATACCGAAGTATTAAGCGTTCTCCTGGCGTACCTCAAAGACTCCTGGCGTACCTCAAAGACAAACAATTGAGCCTAGAACAGTGCAGAATGGTATAGGCAAAAAGCCCTCATTCATGCATGCTCTACTCTCAATGGCACACAGACTAGAATTTACCCAATCAACTCCAGTTCTCAGGTATGGCGTGCAGCTTTTAACTAAAGCCAGCACTCATCGGAAACAATACCTTATAGTATCAGACTCCTAGTCTAGCATTATCTAATCTAGCAGAACACTAATAATTATAGGAAGCGGTACTGGACAATATGAATGCCAACCAATGCTTCGTGATCAACTTATCTTAACAACTAACATACATGGGTTATATAAGACCTTAACGCACAATACAACTGGCCAGCATGAAGCTGATTATGCAGAGTTAACCAGAGGGGGTATAATTAATTAATAAATGGTGGTGAAAGATATGGAAAATGAGAGAGATAGGCAGAGGAAAAGGTTCTCAGGTGCAGAGAGGGGACAGGTATCAAAGGGATAAGAGGGATGCGTTCTAGAAACCAGATCTGAGGGAGAGAGTAGCGAGAGAGCTGTATATATACTAGCACTAGCTCGAACCGCATAGGAAAAGCGGTAACAAGTCCTCTAGCCAATGCTAAAGAAGCTAGCTAAACATGACGTCACCAAGCATGGTAAAAAACACTGCGCGCCTCCCCACACTCTGTTCTACTCTCTCTCTCTCTCTCTCTCAAATCCTGTCATTACTACTTAATGATAAAACATATTATACTTTGCAATTAAATATCTAAAGCCTTGACATGGGTGAAAACAAAGAGCCTTTCTGGACTGCCCATGACACGAGCTTTCATATGAAATAAACCACACAACAATACATCAACTGTAGCCACATCCACTGCCCTGGCGATCCTAGCGAGTCACTGTAGGACAAGCCATGCGGTTCTAACGGAGTGGTTAACGTCACAGTGGCATGTAGAAAGAGATTGTAGGGAACTACCCAATGAACAATTTTACGTTGTCACAACGTCATATATAAGTGTAGCCGCAACTTGACAACATACAAAAATAATGTTGTATTTACGTACATGCATGAACAACCACAAAAGTCGCAGGGCCAAAACCCATAATGTTGTGAAATAACATAGATAGACCATAATTTAACCAACTACTACAATGTATTTTTCTATGTTGTCATAACCTTCCAAATGCCAAGATATGCAACCTAACAATATTAAGAAGAATACGTTGTATTCACGTAAATGCGTAAACAACCATAAATGTCGCCGGACTATAATACAGAATGTTGTAGGATGACGTATATAGATCAAAATATCATTAACTACTACAACGTATTCTACTATGTTGTCAAAACCTTCGAAAATACCTATAGTTATACAACCTGACAACATTACGAAAACTACGTTGTATTCACGTAAATGCGTGAACAACCACAAAAGTTGACAAAGGGGTACAGTGTACCCCTATGTCAATATTGTGACCCCCATACCGATCAGACCTCATATGTCAAGCTAATGATATTGTGGCTCCAAACCCTATCCAGAACCCTCAACACAATCCACTATTAATATAACGAGTACCTGGTGTACCATAGCCGGTACAGTGTACCCCTATGTCAATATTGTGACTTCCATACCGGTCAGACCTCATATAGCAAGCTAATGATATTGTGGCTCCAGACCCTATCCCCAACCCGCAACACAATCCACTATTAATATAACGAGTACCTGGTGTACCATAGCCGGTACAGTGTACCTCTATGTAAATATTGTGACCACCATACCGGTCAGACCTCATATAGCAAGCTAATGATATTGTGGCTCCAGACCCTATCCACAACTCTCAACACAATCCACTATTAATATAACGAGTACTTGGTGTACCATAGCCGGTACAGTGTACCCCTCTGTCAATATTGTGACCTCCATACCGGTCAGAACTCATATAGCAAGCTAATGATATTGTGGCTCCAGACCCTATCCACAACCCTCAACACAATCCATTATTAATGTAACGAGTACCTGGTGTACCATAGCCGGTACAGTGTACCCCTATGTCAATATTGTGACTTCCATACCGGTTAGACCTTACATAGCAAGCTAATGATATTGTGGCTCCAGACCCTATCCACAACCCTCAACACAATCCTCTATTAATATAACGAGTACTTGGTGTACCATAGCCGGTACAGTGTACGCCTATGTCAATATTGTGACCTTCATACCGGTCAGACCTTACATAACAAGCTAATGATATTGTGGCTCCAGACCTATCCACAACCCTCAACACAATCCACTAATAATATAACGAGTACCTGGTGTACCATAGCCGGTACAGTGTACCCCTATGTCAATATTGTGACTTCCATAGCGGTTAGACCATACATAACAAGCTAATGATATTGTGGCTCCAGACCCAATCCCCAACCCTCAACACAACCCACTATTAATATAACGAGTACCTGGTGTACCATAGCCGGTACAGTGTACCTCTATGTCAATATTGTGACTTCCATACCGGTTAGACCTCATATAGCAAGAAAATTATATTTTGGCTCTAGACCCTATCCACAACCCTCAACACAATCCACTATTAATATAACGAGTACCTGGTGTACCATAGCCGGTACAGTGTACCCCTATGTCAATATTGTGACCTCCATACCGGTCAGACCTTATATAGCAAGCTAATGATATTGTGGCTCCAGACCCTATCCCCAACCCTCAACACAATCCACTATTAATAGAACGAGTACCTGGTGTACCATAGCCGGTACAGTGTACCCCTATGTCAATACTGTGACCTCCATAAAGGTCAGACCTCATACAGCAAGCTAATGATATTGTGGCTCCAGACTCTATCCAGAACCCTCAACACAATCCACTATTAATATAACGAGTACCTGGTGTACCATAGCCGGTACAGTGTACCCCTATGTCAATATTGTGACCTCCATACCGGTTAGACCTTACATAGGAAGCTAATAATAAGCCAATCACAGTCATCAGTTGTTTATCGTGGAGTGAAGGTATGGAACGGTCTCCCGCAATACATCAGAGAGAAATTAACAGTTTTAAGTTTCAAGAAGGCTCTGAAAAATTACTTACTCTGTAAATACAATCACAATGGTAATAACGAATAGACGATTTTTTCTGTATTTGAGTGTTCATTCTGTATGAATGAATTGTCTTTGAAAGGAAATCTAAATATAATAGTATTATGTATATACTATAAATATTTGTTTGTTAGGAGTGCGTAAATCATTATTATGTGGATGCAAGATATGACTGTGAATATGGTATATAAGATGTAAACTTATGAATGAATGAAGGTGTATTAATGTGGAAAAAATGGGTGTATGATTAAATAAAATAATTGCCATTTGTATATGCGGTCGGCGCATGTAAGTCAACGGAGTCTCGGAATTAGTATTTATGGAATTATATGTTATTAGATTGCTGTAGGAAACCATATCATTGATATGTTTCTTGATTTATCCCTTTTCCGTTTTACCCATTGTAAATTTAATTATACATTTAACTCTTAAGCCTCTAATAAACCTACGCAATATACCGAGACTCTGCGGATTGAGCGAATTGACTGCTTGATAGTAAATTGTGTATGATTATATTTGGTATAATTATGTTTGTATGTATGTGAGTATGTATATGTATCTGTATGATACATAGTATGAGTATGTATATGAATGTAAAGGTTGAAACAAAGTATATAAATGTGTATATAATATATCACTATTATGTAGGCTAATTGCCAGGAATACTGTTTAAATTTTCTAATGTCAAATAATGGGACTATTCTATTATTCGGGTTTAACTAATTCAGGTGTCTTTATAAGAGAGGCAACTCTCAGTAAGGCACAGCCAATTATGTACTGTACTAAGATAATATTACTTTGTATTATAATGTTCTTGGGCTGAATAAACTATTTCAAATTTCAATGTCAATGATATTGTGGCTCCAGACACTATCCACAACCCTCAACACAATCCACTATTAATATAACGAGTACTTGGTGTACCATAGCCGGTACAGTGTACCCCTATGTCAATATCGTGACCTCCATACTGGTCAGACCTTACATAACAAGCTAATGATATTGTGGCTCCAGACCCTATCCTCAACCCCCAACACAATCCACTATTAATATAACAAGTACTTGGTGTACCATAGCCGGTACAGTGTACCCCTATGTCAATATTGTGACTTCCATACCGGTCAGACCTCATATAGCAAGCTAATGATATTGTGGCTATGGACCCTATCCCCAGCCCTCAACACAATCCACTATTAATATCACGAGTACCTGGTGTACCATAGCCGGTACAGTGTACCCCTATGTCAATATTGTGACCTCCATACCGGTCAGACCTTACATAGCAAGCTAATGATATTATGGATCCAGACCCTATCCCCAACCCTTAACACAATCCACTATTAATATAACGTGTAGCTGGTGTACCATAGCCGGTACAGTGTACCCCTATGTCAATATTGTGACCTCCATACCGGTCAGACCTTACATAGCAAGCTAATGATATTATGGATCCAGACCCTATCCACAACCATCAACACAATCCACTATTAATATAACGTGTACCTGGTGTACCATAGCCGGTACAGTGTACCCCTATGTCAATATTGTGACCTCCATACCGGTCAGACCTTATATAGCAAGCTAATGATATTGTGGCTCCAGACCCTATCCACAACCCTCAACACAATCCACTATTAATATAACTAGTACCTGGTGTACCATAGCCGGTACAGTGTACCCCAATGTCAATATTGTGACCTCCATACCGGTCAGACCTTACATAGCAAGCTAATGATATTATGGCTCCAGACCCTATCCACAACCCTCAACACAATCCACTATTAATATCACGAGTACCTGGTGTACCATAGCCGGTAGAGTGTACCCCTATGTCAATATTGTGACCTCCATACCGGTCAGACCTCATATAGCAAGCTAATGATATTGTGGCTCCATACCCATTCCCCAACCTTCAACACAATCCACTATTAATATAACGCATACCTGGTGTACCATAGCCGGTACAGTGTACCCCTATGTCAATATTGTGACCTCCATACCGGTCAGACCTTATATAGCAAGCTAATGATATTGTGGCTCCAGACCCTATCCACAACCCTCAACACAATCCACTATTAATATAACGAGTACTAGGTGTACCATAGCAGGTACAGCGTACCCCTATGCCAATATTGTGACCTCCATACCGGTCAGACCTTACATAGCAAGCTAATGATATTATGGCTCCAGACCGTATCCCCAACCCTCAACACAATCCACTATTAATATCACGAGTATTTGGTGTACCATAGCCGGTACAGTGTACCCCTATGTCAATATTGTGACCTCCATACCGGTCAGACCTCATACAGCAAGCTAATGATATTGTGGCTCCAGACCGTATCCCCAACCCTTAACACAATCCACTATTAATATAACGTGTACCTGGTGTACCATAGCCGGTACAGTGTACCCCTATGTCAATATTGTGACTTCCATACCGGGCAGACCTTACATAGCAAGCTAATGATATTATGGCTCCAGAACCTAACACCAACCCTCAACACAATCCACTATTAATATAACGAGTACTTGGTGTACCATAGCCGGTACAGTGTACCCCTATGTCAATATCGTGACCTCCATACTGGTCAGACCTTACATAACAAGCTAATGATATTGTGGCTCCAGACCCTATCCTCAACCCACAACACAATCCACTATTAATATAACAAGTACTTGGTGTACCATAGCCGGTACAGTGTACCCCTATGTCAATATTGTGACCCCCATACCGGTCAGACCTTACACAGCAAGCTAATGATAGCAAGGCTCCAGACCCTATCCCCAACCCTCAACACAATCCACTATTAATATAACGAGTACCTGGTGTACCATAGCCGGTACAGTGTACCTCTCTGTCAATATTGTGACCTCCATACCGGGCAGACCTTACATAGCAAGCTAATGATATTATGGCTCCAGAACCTAACACCAACCCTCAACACAATCCACTATTAATATAACGAGTACCTGGTGTATCATAGCCGGTACAGTGTACCCCTATATGTCAATATTGTGACCTCCATACCGGTCAGACCTTATATAGTAAGCTAATGATATTGTGGCTCCAGACCCTATCCACAACCCTCAACACAATCCACTATTAATATAACGAGTACTTGGTGTACCATAGCCGGTACAGTGTACCCCAATGTCAATATTGTGACCTCCATACCGGTCAGACCTCATATAGCAAGCTAATTATATTGTGGCTCCAGGCCCTATCCACAACCTCAACACAATCCACTATTAATATAACGAGTACCTGGTGTACCATACCCGGTACAGTGTACCCCTATGTCAATATTGTGACCATAACGGTCAGACCTCATATAGCAAGCTAATGATATTGTGGCTATGGACCCTATCCACAACCCTCAACACAATCCACTATTAATATAACGAGTACCTGGTGTACCATAGCCGGTAGAGTGTACCCCTATGTCAATATTGTGACTTCCATACCGGTCAGACCTCATATAGCAAGCTAATGATATTGTGGCTATGGACCCTATCCCCAGCCCTCAACACAATCCACTATTAATATCACGAGTACCTGGTGTACCATAGCCGGTACAGTGTACCCCTATGTCAATATTGTGACCTCCATACCGGTCAGACCTTACATAGCAAGCTAATGATATTATGGATCCAGACCCTATCCCCAACCATTAACACAATCCACTATTAATATAACGTGTACCTGGTGTACCATAGCCGGTACAGTGTACCCCTATATGTCAATATTGTGACCTCCATACCGGTCAGACCTTATATAGTAAGCTAATGATATTGTGGCTCCAGACCCTATCCACAACCCTCAACACAATCCACTATTAATATAACTAGTACTTGGTGTACCATAGCCGGTACAGTGTACCCCAATGTCAATATTGTGACCTCCATACCGGTCAGACCTTACATAGCAAGCTAATGATATTATGGCTCCAGACCCTATCCACAACCCTCAACACAATCCACTATTAATATCACGAGTACCTGGTGTACCATAGCCGGTAGAGTGTACCCCTATGTCAATATTGTGACCTCCATACCGGTCAGACCTCATATAGCAAGCTAATGATATTGTGGCTCCATACCCATTCCCCAACCTTCAACACAATCCACTATTAATATAACGCATACCTGGTGTACCATAGCCGGTACAGTGTACCCCTATGTCAATATTGTGACCTCCATACCGGTCAGACCTTATATAGCAAGCTAATGATATTGTGGCTCCAGACCCTATCCACAACCCTCAACACAATCCACTATTAATATAACGAGTACTAGGTGTACCATAGCAGGTACAGCGTACCCCTATGCCAATATTGTGACCTCCATACCGGTCAGACCTTACATAGCAAGCTAATGATATTATGGCTCCAGACCGTATCCCCAACCCTCAACACAATCCACTATTAATATCACGAGTACCTGGTGTACCATAGCCGGTACAGTGTACCCCTATGTCAATATTGTGACCTCCATACCGGTCAGACCTCATATAGCAAGCTAATGATATTATGGCTATGGACCCTATCCCCAACCCTCAACACAATCCACTATTAATATAACGAGTACCTGGTGTACCATAGCAGGTACAGTGTACCCCCATGTCAATATTGTGACCTCCATACCGGTCAGACCTCATATAGCAAGCTAATGATATTGTGGCTCCTGACCCTATGGACGTTTACATTGTGTTACCAAATATCAAACATTAACTTGTCATTATGTAGACTAGCAATATTTTATTTACATCGTTCTTATTTGTTCAATACAAGTTTCATTATCACCGTATTTAATTCATATTTTGGCACGTGTCAAAGATATAAACAAAATATGTTTCATAGGTTATGAAACACGTTTTGTATTTACTAATAATACGTTATGGACGTGTTAACAGTATGTTTGGTAATGTCATTAATGTATGTTAGCCTACGAGAGTTGCAGTTGGGATGTGTGTACATGCTTAGATTGATATGCAGGATTCGAAGTTGCATAATAAATCGTAGGCAGTGTCCACCATTCTTTAACTGTCTTCGTGGTGCGATGCATAAGGTGTTGATTTTCGGTGTGAGCATCCTGGATTCGAATCCACGGACTGCCACATGTGTTTGTAAATTTCATTAATCGATTTTAGGAGTATAGTTGGTTGTTGGAAGGAACATAATAATTAGAACCTCTTAAAAACGTTTATATGACATTTTGTTAGAAACCATTGTAATAGTACTACACCTCTATATATTATAAGTGCCAAACGTTTTAGTATTTGATGTCGTAGTAGTAGTTGTAGATGTGATATGTTAGTATTAATATAACAAAACGTTAAACTTTTACTCTACATATATAATATACACGGATTATTTATTTTGTTTTTATTTATTTTTGTCGTGAAAATACATTCAATGATACCAAATAGACCAGTTTTTTACACGTGTATTATACAACCTTCCTACTTACAGTAGGTTCCCTTTTACGTGTTCACAACATCACAATAGACGTTTCTTTGATATTGCCAAAAAAAAAAAAAAAATTAACGTTGCCATTATATAGACTACAGACGTTAAATTTACATTTTTCTTGTTTGTTCAATACCAGTCGCATTATCACATTATGTCATTCCTATTTTGGCACGTGAAAGAAAATAATGTATCCTATAAGTTATGACACACGATTTGTAGTTACTAACTTAGAATGTTGTGACAACGTTTTTACACTATGTGAAGTTAGGTCAATAATGGTGTCATTAAAACATTATAAAAACGTCTTTAGACGTAATTTCAGAAACGTTGTGCTATAACCACACCAGCATAAGTGTCAAACGTTGTACACACGTAACCTGTTTATTGGGTAGTAAGAGAGAGCAAGTTGGTGAAGCGAAATGCTTTTGACTCTACTCTTTCGAGAAGTATGGAATGGGTAGAACCTCCCCACACATGCAAACAATACTCGATACATGGGCTTACTGTGACCCTATACAGAGCAAGAAGCTGCGTGGAGGTATAGAACCCACGGATTTGATTGTTTTGATTTGTTTGATTGTTGACCAGACTAGAGAATTCCTGTCTCTTTATTAGTCTGTTGTTGAACACTAGTACCGAGTTCTTGTATACCCCGTTATAGCAGATTGAACTCTGGAGGGTATTGGTGTTTTTTGTTCGGCTGGCAGTACTCAGGGGTTGAGATCGTGTGTTTCCGTTGTGGCAGCGAGCCGTATTCGAGTCCTGATTGAGAGCCCTTGTGTACCCGAGTGCCAGTTCGTAACAAATGGCGACCTTGCTTAGGATTTTGTGAACAGTATACATTTTTGCAGAGTTGTACAACATTTGTTTGTTTGTATTTTAGCGTGCATATTGAAGAATATTTTTTTTGTATGGCAATTAGTAAAGCATTTAAGAGACTCCAGTTAATTTAGTAATTAGTGCTTGCATAGGAAGTTTAACACTTTTGTCTCGAGAATTTTTTGTGGACTTCAGTATGTCGTGCATTAGCACTGACGATGAGCGAGAGATGTCATTTGAAGGTGTGCCGTTAGTAACCAGTGAGGAGGATGCTAGAGTTTTTGTGAGTAAGCGGTACCACGTGACGGAGGAGAGGCTGACTGGGGTGGATGTTTGTGGCTTGCACCTGATAGCCAAGGTTTTGGGCATTTCCAATGTAGTAGGGATGTCCAAGGGGGAGCTGATTTCCTGGGTGTTGCGTGGGCGACATGGGGCTTCGGAGGAGAGGGCGTTTGGGGGGGTTCCTCCCCAGATCCCCTCTCACTCGACTCCCACAGTGCCGCCCACTCAGTTACCGGAGGTTAGCACTCTCCCACAGAGGGATGAGAATTGGCAGATTGGAGTGCCCTCGGGTGGTGCACATGGTGGTTCCCCAGTTTTTGCCCCCCCTCCTTCAGTAGTGGCAGCTCCCTCTTCCTGCCTGTCTCCAGATATGGTATTTAGACTTGAGCTTGCTAAGATTGAGGCTAGGAAGCAGGAGAATGAGACTAGGAGGCATGAGATTGAGGTTAGGAGGCAAGAGGATGAGACCAGGAGGCAAGAGGATGAGACCAGGAGGCATGAGGCTGAGCTTAGGTACGACTCAGAGAAATATTGTGCTAAATTAGATTTAGATAAGACTCGTGCAGAGTCGACAGGGACTCGGATGGGCCGTGAGGGCAAAGTAAGAGAACAGTCCTTAGCCCACTTAGTCAAATTAGTGCCGGCATTTAGTGAAACTGAAGTCACAGAATTTTTTAATCGTTTTGAGAAGAAGTGTAGAGAGCATAATTGGCCTGAAGAGAAGTGGGCAACTCTAGTCTCCTCAAGACTTACGGGTAAGGGTCTGAAGGCTTATGATGCACTGCCTTTAGAGTCTTGCATTGACTACCCAGAATTGAAGAGAGCTGTCCTACGGGCATACGAGTTGCAACCGGAAACATATCGATTGAAGTTTCGGGGTGTTACAAAGACTAGGGAGGCGACCTTTCTTGAACATGCCCGGGACTTAAAAGATGCAGTTAAAAACTGGACACGTTCTGAGAAAGCTGAGACGGCAGAACAGTTGACTGAGCTGTTTCTGCTCGAGCAGTTTTATAAGTGTACTGGTGCAGAAATTACTTTAACTATTAAAGAAAAGAACCCAAAAACTCTACAGGAGGCAGCTAAGATGGCTGACCTCCGGCTATCACTAATTCGTGGGTGCGGGTCTGCCCAGCGTAGTGAGGCAGGTAACAAGGGGCGTGACGCCCCACCCCCCCGAGTTAGTGATATACCTTATGCAAACAAGTATAAGAGCCATGATACCAAGACTGACCACAAGACTAGCACCGTCCCATTTAAGAAGGGGCCGGGCCCTTCCCAGTACCAAGGGAAGCCCAAAGGGGAGTTGGAGTGTTATCATTGTCATAAAAAGGGGCACTTTGCAAGAGTCTGTCCTAGCAAACCACCTACAGCAGCTGTGTCTTTGGCCTGCAACATTGGTGTGTCTCCGAAGTCATCTGAGTTTGCCCGGGGCAGTTCGTCAGAGGCTGAGGCACAGCCAATGCAGAAGCACCTGGGAGGCTCGAACCCTGCTCAGGATGTTTTTTGCGACCATAGAGGGCGGGGTTGCGTGATGTGGGCAGGGCGCAAGCATGGAGTAGAGGTCTTGCGTGATACAGGTGCTTCCCAGACTCTGATGAAAAACTTGACTGGCTACCCTATAAACGCGGCTCGGGTGGTAGTGGTGCAGGGTATTAATGCAACTCGGTCATACCCGCTGGTGCGGTTGGAGTTGGAGGTGGATGGTGTGGCACGTGAATTGGATGTCGGGATTGTGGAGAAACTGCCAGTGGAGGGCGTCGACCTTCTTCTCGGCAACGACTTTGCAATGCCCGCTTCTGAGGTTCTACCCTTAGTCGTTGCCGAGAGGCCGGCCGACGTGAGTAGGGAAGAGCAAGAGTGGGTCGAGCGGTGCCAGACACAACCCATGGCGTGTGTTGTCACCCGAACTCGGGCAGCTAAAGTGTCACAGCCTAGTCCTCCGTCTTCAGACCAGCGGAGGAACGATCAACAGGAGGAGGCTAAAGCTGGAGTGGGTTTTAAGAGTTTTGACTCGGCGGCTCTCCTGGGTGATTCAGTATTAGCACCATTACTTAATTCTGGAGTAGCCCCTGGGCCTGTCATCGAGAGTGACGAGGCTGGGCATGACGAGTCTCCACGACAGCAACGTTATGTACATCGAGAGAGACAGAGGGAGCAGCCCAGTATCGGGGAAGGTCATGCATTGCTCCGGGAGCAGTTAGATCGCGTGGCACCCTCAGATATACGTCGGTTGCAACTAGAGGACCCTGAGCTCCAAACGTGTGCTAATGGAGCTGTAGAGCTCGACGAGGACGGCGATGCACAGCCAGGAGATTTTTTTTATTATTGGCATCCTCAGCGGGATCTTGGATTGCCTTATGTGCTGTTTGCTGCTCGGGAGGTACCTGGTGAGAGCCTGGGATTTAGTCCAAACGAGCTGATTTTTGGACACCGTGTCAGGGGCCCCCTTAACATGCTGAAAGAAATTTGGGAGGGGACTGTGCAGCCTTGTCCATTATTAAAGTATGTGCTTGAAAGCCGTGAGCGCATGCTTAAGAGTCTGGAGATGGCAGGTAGAAATTTGACAGAATCACAAGCTTTGATGAAGGACAGGTATGATCGCAAAGTGAGGCTCCGGAAGTTCACTGTAGGACAAGAGGTATTCATTTTGTTGCCTTTGGTTGGTAACCCCCTCTCTGCTAAGTACACTGGACTTTATAAAATTGTAGAACAAATTTCAGACTTAGATTACCTTGTTGCCACTCCTGACAGGAGGAAAAAGAACCAGTTATGTCACGTGAACCTTATTAACCCTTAAAAAGCGGCCCACCACTTAAGTCGAGTTAAATAAAGCTGGACTATGTGGCGGCGCTCGACATAACTCGAGTGGCAATTTCAGCACGTAATGTGGCTGAGAGAGAGAGACAAGTGGTGGCAGGAGACTAGCGAGCGTATGACTGCTCCAGACCACCGCGGCGAACCTACTGACACAAATCTCAGCTCCCTCCTCCCTCTCTCACTCGCTACATACTCAATTATGTACCGAAAGTACCGAATTACCTGCTTTTGGCACTCGCGTTGCACGGTTATTGCAAGAAAACTATCCATCATACAAGGATCGTTATGGTGTCATTCGAAAGCTCTGTTTATGCCCTTTCAGGGATAGGTACTTGTTTTACGTTCTGGGTCTTATTTAGGCATGAAAATGATCACGTAAACAGCCCTATTTTGGCTAAAAACACCCCGCTGTGCGGTACATATAAATAAACCGCATAGGCCGCTCGTAAGGTGTTAAAGAGTATGTGAGGCGCCCCTCTGAGCCTCTCACTGTCCCTGTGTTGGCTTGTTGCGGCCGTGGTGGAGAAGGAGAGGGGGACAGTCAAGCTTCAGAGGAGGATAGCTGGGATCAACATGTTTCAGCGGATCAGTGGGCGGGGAACTCGAGCCTAAGGGCTGACGAGGCTATAGCTCATTTGCCTGAGCCGCAGTTTGATGCTATCCGTCAGTTGTTCGGTTCATACCCCACTGTATTTGCTGAACACCCAGGCCTCACTACTCAGGCTATGCATGATGTTGACGTGGGGGACCATCTACCCTTTAAGTCAATCCCGTACCGTGTGCCCCCCATAAAACTACCAGCTCGGAGGGATGAGTTGGAGTATATGCTCGGTAGAGGGTTGATAGAGAAAGGCACAGTTAAGTGGACTTCCCCCGTAACACTGCAGCCTAAGCCAGATGGCAAGGTACGCTTTTGTATTGATTTCCGTAGGTTTAAACGGTTTGACTCCAACTAACCCATATCCTCTTCCTCGGGTTGATGATAGTGTTGACAAAATTGGTAATGCTCGTTTTTTGTCTAAAGTAGATTTAGTAAAAGGTTACTGGCAAGTACCTTTGTCCGAGCGTGCTATAGAGGTATGTGGTTTTGTTGTGGACGGGAGTACCTACCGGTGCAATGTTATGCCTTACGGACTTAAGAATGCACCAGCAACGTTTCAAAACCTGATGAATGAAATTGTAAAGGACATTCCAAATTGCACCGTATATTTGGACGATGTAATCATTTATGATGACGACTTTGAGAGCCATTGTGAGCACCTTGAGACCTTGTTCCGGAAACTTAGTGAAGCAGGTCTGGTAGTAAATTTGGCAAAGTGGGACTTCGTAAAAGCCACTGTGCAGTACCTTGGGTTTGTAGTGGGAAGGGGACAGGTGTGCCCTCCTCAGAACAAGGTACAGGCTATCAATAAATTTCCGCACCCAACAACCAAGAAGCAGGTTATGAGATTCTTGGGTATGATAGGCTACTACAGACGCTTCATAAAAGGTTACTCAACGGTGTTGGTACCTCTCACAGATTTGTTATCTAAAGACAAAAAGTTTTTGTGGGCACCTGAGTGTGAAAAGGCTTTCACTTTGGTGAAACATTTGCTATGTACTCACCCGATACTCAGGGCCCCAGACTTTAACAGGCCTTTTCAGCTGGCAACAGATGCTAGTGGTGTAGGGGCTGGTGCCGTCTTGCTACAGACAGACAATGAAGGTGTGGAACACCCAGTAAGTTTCTTTTCTAAGAAGTTCAATGCTGCACAAAAGAACTATTCTACAATAGAAAAGGAATTACTGGCGATTGTGCTGTCGCTCAGGCACTTCGAGGTGTATGTTCCAGCCTATGGCCCAGTCGTGGTTATCTACACTGAGCATCACCCTTTGAGATTCCTGAATCAATTTCACAATCGCAATATGAGACTGACCAGGTGGTCTTTGATGTTGCAGGAGTATAACCTGGACATCCGTCATATTGCTGGATGTGACAATGTGATCGCGGATTGTTTATCAAGGGTGGATGATCAGTCGTAGGCTATCACAGGTGTGTGGGTTTGAGTGGAGGAAAATAGGCTGCCCTTATAGTGCAGCCGGGAAAAACATATTAAAATATAAAAATCATATAAAAAACTCTTTCTTTTGATATAGGTAATCGTATAAGTTTGTCATAGCCTATAGAGTTTGAGTAGTCCACGAACTATCAAACGGCTGAGCTGCTGTAAGCTCGCTCTGGGAGCATGATATTGTGTCTTTTTGCTATTGTTGGGAGGAGTTATAAAATGTGAATGTTTTTTTATATAATAAGATGTGTTTTGGTGATAAACTCAGCTTTGTTTTAGTGCCATGCGGTCGCTGGGTGTGAGGGGCTTGATGGGGTTCTGTGTTTGTCAGATTTTTGCTCAGGGTTGAGCAAGTAAAATCTTGGGGGAGGTGTGACGCATGTCCAGTGTGAGCATGCTGTACAGAACGCCTAGTCATGCCCCACTCTCGCTAGGATCGTCAGGGCAGGAACTTTGGCTGTAGTCTATGTAGAGTTTCCTAACTTAGTTCATGTGAGCCGTTGTACTATAAGTATTATGAATATGTATTTTGTTTTCATCTGAGTCAACGAGTTCTATTTTATATCATTAGTTATAAGTATTGTGTGTAAAACTTATTTGTAATGATGGGAAGAGGAACAGCCACCGTTGGGGGTCAGTGGGTGCGCCAGGCGGGAGGTGGGCCTAACTCACTAGCACTCCCCCCTCCCCCCTCCCCTCAGTGCTAGGGGAGCCTTTGTCTATCCCAGAGGAGAGAGAGAAATTACGTAATGGTTGTCAGTGGGCGGTCCTTAGTAGTTCACGTTGGGCTCACTAGAGGGCCGGGTATAAAAAGGGAAGTCTAGCCATTTTTTCATCAGAACTCATTAGGCAGAGTGACTTCTCATTTCCCTTGCTAACTATATATATTCTTCTGACGGATGTGAACTTTCTCTACTACCTTACATTCTTATCTCCTCTTTTCCCTGCCTGTTTAACTTCCATGGTCCCGTTGGTGCAGAGCTAGTCAGCCAACGTATTATCGCTTGAGTTCTCACGAGATACTTGCCTATTAGATAGCCTATTTTGGAAGGGTTAACTTAGAATAGGATTGATTTATGTTTGTTGCACTTGTATATGCATTTCCCTGTGTGTTATTATTATTATTCCTGTTTTCTGCTAGTCTAGGTAATGCTAGACTGGGGTAAGGCTTTTCTGTGTTACGAGTTGTTGTTTGATGCAGTGGTTAAGCAATAAACCTGCATACTCATTTCGGTTCAGTGAAGCCTAGGTTGTCTTCGCGGCTGACTGTGTTGAGTTAATAATTTACAGTGCGTGAGGGCAAGAGCCTAACCACCCTGTATTTTATTAACAGTTTGTTTTTACTTTGTCAAGGAGCCGGGAGAAAACCAGATACAAGGGATCTGGATTTCTCAAAGTGCACTTGTTAGTTTTAACATAATACTTTAAACAGTTGTGAGGACTTCGCTAGGCTACGAGCCGTTTTTGCTCAGTCACTGCTACCTTTTGCCCACAGTACCCCAGCTAGACTTTACTCGATTAGTAGATACAGAATAGTATTGAAGCTTTCCTTATGTATGATATTGTTTATGCACTATTGATTTCATGTGTTGCACGCTTGGCTACTTTAGTGATTAGTGGCCCACGAGCACAATCCGAGTAGGCTATTGCCGTTGCATTTGCGGAGTACTTCTTTTTAATGTTTGCCATTTACTATTGCATATTCTTTTAATTATTCTTATGCCAATTTAAACTTTTAATAGTATTTAATTGCCAGTATTTTTGCTTATTGAATTACTGTTCAAAATCCGATACGTACTTCTTACGAGCATCCGAGAAGCATCTAAATTTTTTCAGAAGATTCCTTGCTCGATGCTTAAGGACTATTAATTAACGTAACGTAATAGTGCCGATCCGAAGTAGAGGGTGGAGGACTTCTTAAGTTCTTAGTCAAGGGTGGATTACTTCGGCTTCGGCCAACACTATTCTTTGGTGTTGTTGTTTCTTACTTCTTTGTTTGATTGTTGACCAGACTAGAGAATTCCTGTCTCTTTATTAGTCTGTTGTTGAACACTAGTACCGAGTTCTTATATACCCCGTTATAGCAGATTGAACTCTGGAGGGTATTGGTGTTTTTTGTTCGGCTGGCAGTACTCAGGGGTTGGGATCGTGTGTTTCCGTTGTGGCAGCGAGCCGTATTCGAGTCCTGATTGAGAGCCCTTGTGTACCCGAGTGCCAGTTCGTAACACCCTCATTCACATAGAAAAAAATCGAAGGAGGGTAGTTTTTAAAATTAAAGATTTGTGCTGGACTCTACTGAAGGCTGTTATATGATATTAGGTATTTACATTTATAATAGGCTATGTATGGGTATATATATTTGCATTTATAATAGGCTATGTATTGGTTTATATATTTACATTTATAATAGGCTATGTATGGGTTTATATATTTACATTTACAATAGGCTATGTATGGGTTTATATATTTACATTTATAATAGGCTATGTATGGGTATATATATTTACATTTATAATAGGCTATGTATGGGTTTATATATTTGCATTTATAATAGGCTATGTATGGGTTTATATATTTACATTTATAATAGGCTATGTATGGGTTTATATATTTACATTTATAATAGGCTATGTATGGGTTTATATATTTGCATTTATAATAGGCTATGTATGGGTTTATATTTACATTTATAATAGGCTATGTATGGGTTTATATATTTACATTTATAATAGGCTATGTATGGGTATATATATTTACATTTATAATAGGCTACGTATGGGTTTATATATTTACATTTATAATAGGCTATGTATGGGTTTATATATTTACATTTATAATAGGCTATGTATGGGTTTACATATTTACATTTATAATAGGCTATGTATGGGTTTATATATTTACATTTATAATAGGCTATGTATGGGTTTATATATTTACATTTATAATAGGCTATGTATGGGTTTATATATTTGCATTTATAATAGGCTATGTATGGGTTTATATTTACATTTATAATAGGCTATGTATGGGTTTATATATTTACATTTATAATAGGCTATGTATGGGTATATATATTTACATTTATAATAGGCTATGTATGGGTTTATATATTTACATTTATAATAGGCTATGTATGGGTTTATATATTTACATTTATAATAGGCTATGTATGGGTTTATATATTTACATTTATAATAGGCTATGTATGGGTATATATATATTTTTGTATTTGTATTTAATGATTCTATGTTGTAATAGTATATGCGAAAAATGTAAATTCACTGCCCTTGGCTACCCCTGACTATTTTGTTGGTGAGGGCTAAAGAGGTTATGAAAGATCATAAGGAGTTATGAATTTGCATTTTGTTGTCATTCCTTACGAGTACAGCACTGTGACAGCCGTCTGGTGCAAATATGTTAATATGTATCTGTTTATAAGTTTGTATAAAGAGTTTAAGAGACAAAGCCCTCTCACACCCAAGCGAGAATTACAGAGATTTTACAAATTCATATTATCACCAACCCACGAGCATTTTGTAAAAAGTTAAGATGAAGTGTTAGTAGTACTGTAGTTGTCATCATGTAGTTTAAGATGGTAATAATGAAGTTGATAATGTTAAACATAGGGATGATATTGTCAATGATAATATTAAAAATACCATTGGAAATACTATGGCGTTGAAAAAAAGATGGTGATGTTTAGGTAAAATGTGATGGGTAGGAAAGGCTTGGTTTTGTTTGTATTGTGCCTTCACGTGTACCTACAGAATTGCTGTGAAGACCCTCTATTGAATTATTTATGTATCTTCCTACCATATTTTGGCCTACAAACAGCCAAACATTGGTGTCATGGATATCTCCCAGTTTCAAGTCAATTATCCCAAACCTGTCAAGCAATATGAACCACTCCCATGAAACATGTTCGGCGCTCGGCCCATTGCTCTGAATTACAGCTAAAATAGTATTAAATAATATCAAATGCGTGACTTTATAATAGCACAACAAATAATAATTAAATCATTGCAAAACTAGGTAGGCATTCGATAGAGCGCATACCTCCGGCTATCCTGGTTGGTTCTTTACCATCATAGGCCTAAATTTTCTTCTGGATCCGGGTTCCAGGATATGATGTGGATCGCCTTCTAAATTAGTTCACTTCTTCCTTGGTGCATATCCTATCTGCCCACCAAATTTCGTGAAAATTAGTTCATAACTTTGTGACACATCTTGTTTACAGGCAAACACACAAAAGGAGAAACTGAGGCAAAAACCCTCCACCTAAGTTGTCGGAAGTATGCGTTCTACCGACGCCTGCTACTTGGATTAACTTTTTCCTTGGTGCATATCTTATCTGTGAAGTATAATACGCCAACATTAATATCAAGTTAATCAAAATAAACGTGCAGTTTAACTCCCCAGTTTATGCACATGTGAACTGGGCAGTGTTGCGATACGTACGATAATTTTCTAAAATGTACGATAATTTTACCCTTGGTACGATGTACCATTGTATCTCTCATTATCGTACGTTTTGTACGATAATTATACGATTTCAACAATATTACTATATTATTATATGAATTAAATCAAGATGCAACAGCAATTGGGAGAGAGTTCAGGGAATTATTGAACATCCAAATAAATCTATTAGATAATCACATTGTATCATACATATATTAAATAAATATCACAAGGGTATAGTTAGCGAACAACATCTTTATTTTGGATCCAAAGTTTCGACATATCAACTTATGTCATCATCAGGGTCTAAAAATGAGAGAGAAAAAACACACGATATAAAACTAACTTACAAGTTATTCAATGGGAGTTACACATATTAATGTACAACGTTTAAAAGTGCTTGAAAGGGGCAAATTATGCAATGTATAAAGTGGCAGAGCATGTAAAGTATTCTATGGGAATTACACATTAATGTACAATGATTATAGGGGCAGAACATTCAAATTATTCTAGGGGAGTTACACATAATAGTTCACAATGCTTAAAGGGGCAGAACATAACAAATTATTCTATGGGAGTTACACATAATAGTTCACAATGCTTAAAGGGGCAGAACATAACAAATTATTCTATGGGAGTTACACATAATAGTTCACAATGCTTAAAGGGGCAGAACATAACAAATTATTCTATGGGAGTTACACATAATAGTTCACAATGCTTAAAGGGGCAGAACATAACAAATTATTCTATGGGAGTTACACATAATAGTTCACAATGCTTAAAGGGGCAGAACATAACAAATTATTCTATGGGAGTTACAAATATTACATTACTATGTTTAAAGGGGCAGCAGATATGGTATTGTTTAGTTGGGGTTTCGTTGTTTGTATATATATTGACTCTAGGGTTCTCACACTTTTACCTGGGCAAGTATCTAAAATTTGAAAAAAATCTGGTTTAAGTCTAATTTTGCAAAACTCTGCATGTTCTCTTACTGGTGAGTGAGGAGGGCTTTGTAGGGGGCGACCTGTCCGGCTCGACTGACCTATGTGCTCATCGGTGCGGATTTTGAAAGCACGTGTAGTGCTCCCAATATACCCGGCCTGGCAGCTCGGGCAGGTGAAACAATACGGTTCCCTACGAACACCCCTATATCCGATATTAAATAAATGAATAATGAGAGTAAGGAATTAATCAGAATTGGAAAGGGAAAAACGCATCTGAGACAACCGAGGATTAAGAAGAATAGTTCATAATGATTTAGAACAATAGGCCTACTAGATACAATTTTGTAATAGTTTCTTAGAAAAACTTATTCATTTTTATTAAAGTAATAGTAGTAGACCAGTAAACCATTATTACATTGTTATCTCTCATCTTTATGTTTAATCTATTTTGGGCATTAAGAATTAAATTAATAAATGCTTAACAACATTCCCTTTATATATATATATATATATATATATATATATATATATACACCACTGCCGTGGTGTAATTGATTAAAGCGTCGGCTATCATCCTGATGGTCGATGGTTCGATCCCCACTGAGAGACTAGAAACATTTAGTGGCTCACGTGTATTTGTGATTTATTCTCAATATATATATATATATATATATATATATATATATATATATATATGGTGTCCCAGGAGGAAAGGGCATAACTTTGGGAAATGATAAAACAAGGTATTCTAAGTCTAAAATGTTCTATAACAAAAAGTCCAAATTTCAACCGTTAAAAATATATTGAAGGTTTTATATAGTGTCCTCCCCTGCCTCACTGTAATGGACTCTTCCATGTTAGATAGTTTCCAACTGGTCCAAAGTGAGCTATTATATCTATAATCATTTTGCAACTTTCAGAATTATAATATCTTTACAATAACATGGAAAAATAACTGCAGTAAGATGGAGGTGTGGTAGGTACTAGGACAGCTAGGCCACCCTTATGGGGAAATACTTAAGAAAATGCCATTTTCAACATGCAATATCTCTTTACTGGTTGAGATTTGGAATTTTTCTTATATAACATTTTAGGCTTAGCATATTTTGTTTTATTACTTCCCAAAGTTATGCCCTTTCCTCCTGGGACACCCTGTATTAAGTATATATATATATATATATATATATATATATATATATATATATATATAATTTTGGTGGAAATTCCATAATTTTGTGGTCACAATACGATAATTCTGCATTTATAATCTGGCAACACTGGAACTGGGATAAATTGAGCAAAATTCAAATTGTCGCCGCAGCAAGGTGTTAATAGCAATAGAGGATTTAACCTCTAAGCTGCGACGTTACTCTTGTAATGTTTTGTTGGGCAAGTGCGACGTTCCTTCCGGAAGATGGCACTTAAAAACAATAATAACAATAAAACGCCCCAGTGCCGATGGTTGCCGATGTATCTCCCTCCCTCTCTTTCCCCCCCCCCCCCCCCTTTCTCCCTCAACTTCCCCTCTACTCCTTTATTCTATTTTTTGCTCCCCTACTCCCTATAGATCCTCCCTCCTGCCTCAAACACATTCAGTCATCCTCCTCTACATTCCCTGTAACCCCCCCCCCCTCCCTTCTACATGCGCGAGACCACAGCTAGAGCTGTCAGTGTAGCTCAAGCCTTCAGATAGAGCACACTTATGTCTCTCTCCCTTGTATGCATTCGTCATCCTCTCACAATAATACAGGTTTTCACTGGATATTTGCTCTTTACACCTATTTTCTGGTTTTTCAATGTTCACTTGTTCATTATGCAAGTAAAATATGTACACATGGAGCAGTATTATTGCTTTATATGGTAAATATAACATATTTTGTCCGAATTGACCTTTAACTCTTTCATTGCGGGGGTTTTGGCCTTAATTGAGCTTCTTTCCCTCAACATTTTCATGCATTAACAAGAGCCATAACGTAATTTTTTTTGTTTTCTATATTCCATCTACTCCCTCTCGGGCATAGGCTGAGAGCCTGTACATTCAACCGTACATTGAACAGCGAAGCCCGTGAGGTCTCGTTTCAGTCTAGGGAGTGAGACATGTGAAGCACTTTGGGCTACAACCAGCCCCCAACATCTTGCCTTCGCAAGATGCACGGTTGCCCACCCAAGGCTCAAAGCAGCCACATCTCTGAAGCTGCTTCGCTCCAGTGCTTCACTGTCTCACCACCTAGACTCGGACCCTCACTCACAGAACGCCACCTATTGAGCAATGAACTCACTAGGCATTGCCCTCCTGTAGCATATTTTGAATATGGAATTATTCATGCAATGCTATTTAATCAGGGAACAATGAGGGTATTTTTGGGACGTTTCGGTTGGCTTTGTGGTAATACAGCATAAATTCCATCCCAATAATATCTTCCCATTAATACATCAGGATTCGAACCCGGGACCATTGGATTACCAGTCCAGTGGCATGTCCACTCCATCGCACCTCCCCTCTCATATACAGTAGGATGTGTAAAAAACACCAAACCGGGTGCTGGAGAGATAAAGTTATCAAAAGACGTAGAGTAATTTTTTTTTTTTTTTTTTTTTTTTTTATTCCAACTTACTTCCTCTCGGGCATAGGCTAAGAGCCTTAACATTCACCGCTTTACAATGAACAGTGAAGCCCGTGAGGTCTTGTTCCAGTCTAGGGAGTGAGACATGTGAAGCACGTAGAGTACAACGAGCACCTGCCATCTTGCCTTCACATGAGGCACGGTGCTCACTCATGGCCCAAAACGACCCCCTCTCTGAAGCCACCTCGTTCCCGTGCTTCACTGTCTCACTCCCTACACTCGGACTCTCACACTTACACACACACAACGCCACCTGTTGAGCAGAAAACTCACCAGGCATTGCACCCCTATAGCATATTTTGAATATGGGAATATTCATACAGTGCTATTTAATCAGGGAACAATGAGGGTATTTTATTGACGTTTCGGTGGGCTTTGTGGTAATGCACTGATACTAGGTACAGCGCAGATTCCATCCCAATAATATCGTCCCATTGATACATTTGAACCCGGGACCTTTGGATTACCAGGCCAGTAGCAAGACCACTCCACCACACCTCCCCTATAGATTTCAGTATGGATAATTCACAGCAAATATTTCAGTATGGATAATTCACAGCAAATATTTCTAATTGCTTTAGAATATATTCCTATGAAATTGCATGCATAAATTTAATGTACACATTTCCTAATGCTATCATGGACTGCTCCACAGTCCACATCTTCAACTAAAACGTACTGAATTATTTTGCCTCAAATCCTCATTGGTTCCATTAACAGCTGAGTAATGTACTAATATATTATAGGTCTAACAAGGCATACCTTGAGATGGTTCTACCATATGGAACGTATTGGAAGCGAGAGAATAACTAAGAAGGTGTATGAGAGCGAGGTGGAAGGACAGAGAGGGAGAGGTAGACCGAAAGAGAGGTGGAAGGATGGAGTGAGGAAGTATATGGATGAAGGCGGTGCTGGTTGGGAGGAGGGGCGTCGACTGACTGGGGACAGAGGTGCATGGGGGCCGTTCGTTCGTGGCCACCCCTTCGGGGATCACGGCGTCATGTAATAGATAGATAGATAGAACAAGGCTAATATGAAAGTAACCAGAACATTATTTTGAAAACATAATCTGCAGGACTAAAATTTCTGGAAATTGACAGAAATATGCTGATTGGTTGGTAGATAGAAGTGTATTGAATATATCAGGATATTGGTTGGTAGATAGAAGTGTATTGAATATATCAGGATATTGGTTGGTAGATAGAAGTGTATTGAATATATCAGGATATTGGTTGGTAGATAGAAGTGTATTGAATATATCAGGATATTGGTTGGTAGATAGAAGTGTATTGAATATATCAGGATATTTTCCTTATTTCATATATTCTATATCATCTGTGTAAGTACAAGTAATTTGAATAATTAATTGATAATATATAATCATAAATGAACCTAGTCACAAAACCACCTCATATAAGGCATTATTTTCGTAAATATTGTAAAGTTTTTTTTGTCATAATATAGTGACTTCCCTACAAGTCGTTGTGCTAAAGGCATCAGTTAATCCACGGTCTCTGGTTTATGTACATGGGCTATACTGATTTGTTATATGTTTGTGTTTATATAGGTATGAAGAAGACAAAAGGAAAAGCCGCCTACAACAAGTGTCTCCCCCAAAGTTAAAAGAGTGAGAGAGCCAAATTAACATTCTTCTTCATTGTTCTCTGTTATTTGGTGTACACTGGATTACTGTTTGTGTAGATGAGACACAAACAGAGAAAGTGAGGGAAGTCTGACAAATGAAACAGGAGTTTCAGCAACTCCTTATCACATGCTTATGAATCCTCATATGGGTATTGCCTTGCTCAATTGGTGTCAACAATCTTCCTAATTATATGTTTGCCTTTGTTTACTTTATAGCATCTACTTAACCCTTTATGTACCAACGACGTATTTTGTATTTCATTCTAGCTATATTTAGACGATATTGTGCAGTTTAAGAAGGATCTGTAGTAGTAGAAATGGTTAAGTGAGATGGTTCGGAGCCTGTTAATTGCTGGATGCCCATTTCCAACTGAATAAAATCGTCTGATAGTAGCCAGAGTAAATTTAAAAGGAAGGTGCTAGTACTGAACGGGCTAAATATTGTGTTATATGTGGTCGGGGTTTTCTGTATTTCTAAGTTAGGATATGACTATTATTAATAATTATTAATTAAGATTACATGTAGTGTACTTGCACAGATTAAGGGTCAACACTGGAGTGGCTCATACCCAAATATCTAAAGGGTCACTAATTTGGACAACACGGTGGCAGGTGAGACAGGACAGGCAAGGGGACATGCTAGAGATACAATAGCAAGATAAATCTGCCATTATATTCATTGGATAGCAAACAATAGGGTGGTATCTTATTATTGACAATGTAGAACTTAAATCCAAAGACCGAGATTTATATCCAGTACCAATACTTCCGAAAGTGTATTATGGGTGTGAACATGTTTATTATATGGTGTCAGAATGTGTGTCAAAGCGTGAACGGTGAATGGTTGAAGCAAAAGAATTAGCAAATGGCAGGAATGAATGGTGGAAGTTTGTTAGAGAGAGTAAATGAAGATATCTGGACTCTATTAAATGACAAACATGGAAGTTCTTTATCCCAGATGTTGATGTGAAGAGACCTTGTCCGGAAGTAAAACATCTGAGGTGAAGCTATCGATTTCGGGGACTGATGAGTGATTGGTGCTTCTGGATGCTTGTGTGTTTTCTTTTTGTGAGCGAACTGTTATATATGTTCTTCTCCTGTCGCCTCTATTTCCTTCTTGCGTCTCTTGCTGATCCTCCCTACCCCTTGTGGGAGTAAGGGATGGTTACTGACTGACTGAACATATTTAAGGGGCGATTTTTACATGTATTCATTATTTTTCTAGTGTCCTCCCTAGACCTCCATCAAATTTAAAAAAACATCCATTAGATCCCCCTTCTAGATTAATTTGTAAATTTTTCGGTAGAAAAATGTCCCGGCCGAAGGCCGCTTCTTCCAACATTACGGGCTCACTATCGTTTGCCAGGGATAAAATCGACACCTAAATAGCACGAAAGGTCTAAATATTGACGAAGAAATGGAGGTCTTAAAATCGACTAACTAATGGTGTAAACATCTTAACATCTGAAAACTAATGGGGCTAAACATGAGGGAGGAAGTGGTCCAGAAAACCGGACCATCCCCCCTTAAGTGATAGAGGTTAATGACACCAGTTTGCACTAATATGACGGACCATGGCCAATCCCGGTTATTGTATTTTATGTAGGGCACCTTATCTGGTTACTCAGCACCTCATAAATTCACAATATCAGGGGCCAATTGACCACTTGCGAGTTTCAGGCTATAAGGATGTTGGAGTTGTAGACATCGATATTTAACATAATTACCAGCTAAAATACAGTTATAGTACATTTATAGATATATAAAATCCAATTCAACATACTCTTTAGCCATCAGAAACCTACATTATTGTTGCATGTCTGTTTACTATCGATATCTACAGCTCCAACTTCCTTATAGAACGAAACTTGCAAAGTGGTCAATTGTTCATTACTTTCATAATTGTATAGCTCAGCTGACATGAAAGGATAATATAATTAAGATTCTTTCACACATACAAAATACCTGAGGTAATATTTTGTATGCTACAAAATTCAATATATCATAGACATAATTCAACAGAAAATGGCAATACCTCTGGTGGTGCTGCCCTTTAGTAGTTAAAGTTGGTACCTCTGTGAAGAGTTGACAAATTATGTTAGTTGATTTCTATCTATCTATCTATCTATATGCTCAGGCCCAATCCCCATTTTGGGGGTAGCCGACTCAAGACAGAGCAAGAACAGGGAAAACACAAAAACAACATAAAACAAAAAATGAACACAGATAAAAAACACAAACTCACACACATCCAGGTCACCCAGGAGAAGACCCAGAGACCAGGGTTACCAAGGTCGCTCCAGCACTCCCCCGGCCCCTGACCACCCGGAGAGGTTCCGATCTCGGCAGGCAGACATGCAGCGGAGCCAAAGCCACAAGCCCTCCCACCACACTTCCAGGCACACCCTTCATATTAATCGTCCCCCCGGGCCAGGCGCCTGATGGACTATTATCTAGTCGAACTTGCGCCCGACCCCTTACTCCAAATGACCACGTGTTCACTCAACTATTCACAAGCATTCTCCATTCACTCCTGTCCACCACCACTTCCCCTGCCTGATCTATAGTCATTCCTCTATCATCCAAAGCCTTTCTTACAGTCTCTCCATCTCAATTGATTTCACAACATGTAAATATTGAAAGTGCAATATTACCTATGGCCATCAATAAATAATAGTAACTTAGTAAATAGACTTAAAGGAAAATCAAGTTAAATAATCAACAAAACAAAAATTAACTTGTAATTACTATAGGTTTGACTCCTGTAAGGAGATAAAGAAAACCTAATATTTAGTAGTGGCCCCGTAATCATTGACGAACATGCCTATTACATAAGGCATCCTCTTCAAACACTAATCCGCCGTAGTTTGAATCTACCGCGCAGAGCATTTAAAAAACTGAGGAGCCTTCATCATGAGCGCACGCGACCTCACTCATGGCTTCAGTCATTATGAATTGGGTTCTCACTACGAAAAAACTTCGTAAAAAATAAAAACAAAAAGAAAATAAGAATAACTATCCAATAAGCTTTCCATCATATCGTGGATGCACTTGTGTGGATTTCTGACCAGACGCTGAATCAGGCGTCATTCCTCCTTCACTGACATATCAAGTAAACCAAAATCCTTAATACATCAACGAATGGGAAGGGGACGGTCGGGAGGGCCCCAGTCGTCAATGATTACGGGGCCACTACTAAATATTAGGTTTTCTTTATCTCCTTACAGGAGTCAAACCTATAATTTATTAGTGGCCCCTCCATCATTGACGAACATGCCTGATATCTAAGACTGGAGGGGGACATTCGTAATCATATCATAACTCTAGAAAAGCAGATAATAAAAACAACCACATAGTATTCTTACTTTTGAAAAATGTATTTAATACGGCGTAGGCCGGAAATATACAAGAAAAAGGGGGTTCAGGCAGGTGCGTGCTTCAAAGAAGCCTGCCTGACAAAAATAGGTAACCCTGAAGATTCTGAACACAGATCTGTAGTTACAAAAGGCACCCCACTCAACGAGTGGTGACAAAAATAATAAGTTATAAGTTTATATGTGCACATCATAAACCCCAAAATACATGTGGAGATCAATTGCTAATGAACTCCATTGAACTAATGTTACATTGCTTTCGCAGCTAAAACTACTATAACAACACCGTTGTCTTGTACTAAACTTTGTACTAGCACAAATTCTCGCAGAGAAATTTTCATATCACATTTCAACCTTAAATTGTATCACAGCTCTCATACTCCGGCGGGGTCTAGGGTGTCCTATGTCAACTGACTGCACCCCCCCCCCCCCCTTCCTTGAAAATAAACATAAGTGACTGCAGGGCCACCTAGACCCTCTGCCTTAAAGCTATACATGGTAAGGAAGGTTTGTCTAGAGCAACTGACAAGTATCTAGAGAGAAACGTATGATTAGACGCCCACAACTGTGTGGACGCAATATCTTCAACTAAAAAGTTTTTCAGGAAACGTAAAGAGGCCGCCCACTTGCGTAAATCGTGGGCCCTACCCACAACGCCGGGATTACTCTCTTTAATGACTTCTACCAGAAGAGAGGCTAATCGCCGTTTAAGTAAGCGTTTACCCGTACTCGCTACCCATAAAGCACCTTGGGGGTTATGAGGAGCTATTCTTAAATATTTGGTTAGAGCTTGCACTGGACATAAATTATGATGCACCTTTCCCCTTTTTAACGCCGGCACCGTGAATTCAGAAAACACGTGTGCACTATGCTCATTCTTGGCTACAAACGCCGGGGAGGGTGCAATGGAAATTGAATCATTAAGTCTACCAAACCTAAGACAATTAGGTGTGTTGCTCATCGCCGCCAGCTCAGACACTCTGTTTCCGGTGGCCAAAGCCAAAAGGAAAACTGCCTTCTTTAAGATTAAAGCAAAGTCTGCAGTATTTTGATACAGACGAGAATGAAGTAAAGACAAAGCTTTGTCCAGAGACCAAGTAGGCATGAGCTGACGGGGAGGTGGGCGGAGTTTAAAACACGCTCTCATAAATCCTGTTTCCTCCGCCACCGGTATGGATAGACCTGTAAGGTCGAAAAAGGGCACTCTAATCGCAGTTAAGTGATTCTTCAAAGTAACCACAGATAAACGTTTCTGCTCAAACAGATAGTTCAAGTAATTAAAAACCAATGCCACTGAGGGTACAGTTTGTTCCGTTCTAACAATCCAAGAAGTAAAAGCTTTCCAATGAGATTGATATTGTCGCTTAGTAGACTGAGTATATTGATTGAGCAATTTATTGGTCACATCCCTACCGTATGGTGCTAGCCACTTGGCCTCCTGAATGTCCATAATGCAAAAGTCAGCGAGGTCTCTAGGTTGCCAATCGTGTCTAAGTGGAAGTACCCGACCGGGAGCGATACCGGGTCCGGGCACCACTTTATTAACTGCTGGCACCACACCTGCGCTGGCCACAGGGGCGCGATTAGCGAGACTAAGCCTCGATAAACTCGTAGTTTGTTCACTACGTGGCACATTAGTGACGCATCTGGCGGCGGAAACAGATAGATGGAGCTCCATCTGTTCCAGTCTGTCACTAGGGCGTCTGGCCCCCCTGCCGGCGTTATCGTCCGGCGGGTGAGGTATAGAGGGAGCTTGTGAGTCTCCTCGGACGCAAAAAGATCCACTTGTGGATGGGAGAGCTCCGCAATCATTAGGTCGAAAATGGGTTGCTTGAGCTCCCATTCTACTGTCGTGCTCTGTCTCCGGGACAGAGCGTCTGCCCAGACGTTCGCTACGCCTGGGAGATAAGATGCGTGAAGATAAATATCTAGACTGGTGGCTAGAACAAAAATCTCTTCCGACACGAGTAGCAACTTCCTTGACCTCGTTGACCCTTGTTTCTGAATACAGTGAACTGCATTCAGATTGTCCATTCTGAAGGCCACTGACTTGCCCCGTAACGCCGGGCCGTGAGCCTGAAGGAAATACAAGGGGACTAGTAACTCTTTGACATTTATGTGAGAGATTTCTAAGTGGGACCAAAGTCCCTGACCCTGGTGCCCCTGATTTGACTGAAATCCCCACCCTATGGTGCCTGACGCATCCGTGTCTACCCATACCGTTGGAGGAGGAGAGGTCCATGACATGATTGAGTGCAATGTTTCCCTCTTCGCCCAGACCGCTAGTAAGGTGTGGATTAATTTTGGTATGGGCCATAATTTTCCCGCCGGTAAGAGTGGGAAATATTTGTTGCCTTCCAATATTAATCGTTTTACTTTCAACCGGCCCAACTTGACAGTTAGCTGAATCCAGTTGAGAGAGCCGACCAGAGACTCCCAGACTCTTCGTGTCGTAGTCAGACTGTGAAGAAACCTGAACAGTTTCCTGCGAAACCTGTTGCGATTGTCCACACTCTGACTCAGAGTGAGAGCGGCGGTGTCCCAGACCAGCCCTATCCACTGAATTACTCTTGAGGGAACAAGGTTTGACTTTACCAGATTTACCTTGAAGCCTAGAGTTTTGACATGATTTAAAATGATATTGACATGTTTTATGCATAATTGTTGTGTCTCTGCCACCACCAGCCAGTCGTCTAGATACCACAACACTCTGATTCCCTGTTTTAACAATGGCATCAGGGCTTGCCGGACTAGTTTCGTGAATAATCGAGGTGCTAGGTTCAAACCGAACGGCATCCTCTGAAAAACAAAATTTTGGTGCCTGATCCTCAAGGCCAGAAACCTTTGAAATCTTTTGTTGACCGACACGTGCCAATAGGCGTCTGTCAGGTCTAGGGAACACATCCAGCCACCCGGCGGAAGTGTTAGCCTGATTTGATGAACTGTTAACATTCTGAAAGACTCGTTGTAAATGTGAAGATTCAGATACGACAGGTCTACGACCGGCCTCATCTGAACACTGTCCCGTTTGGGAACCAAAAACAGTTTTGACGTGAATACAGGGTAATCTGGGGGTACCAGGATGATGACATTCTTGGCAATCATCTCCTGGACCAGCAACTCCACCTCTAATGAAACACAATTTGCCGTTGTCGGCTGACGTAAGCGAGGTCGCCGGAGCCACTGCCAAGTGATGCCTTTGCGTGCCACCATCCGTGCCCAGGTTTTTAACGGCCATGCTTGGTGACACGTTCGGAACGACCCAGTTAGCAGACAAGGGTTCGCCGGCTGTACTTCCCTCGGTTCCTCCGGCTCTAAGGTAGGCACTGGGAGTGAGAAAGACTTTAGTTTTTTGATGGTGGGTTTGGTGGTGTTGGACGCTTCGCCGGCTGGCTGGTGTGGGCCGAAGACTGGCCCTGCCCCGGCTTATACTGGCCGCGTCCCCTCTGTCCTGAAAACCCTCTCTGTCTATGCCTGAACTGACCCAGGGGGGATTGGGAGGACTTAGGCGGAAGAAACGGCTTAGAACCCCCTGGCTGAGCTTTAGTAGGAGGCTTAGGTTTGGGGAAGTTAAATGCGGGTTTCTTAGCCTGTGCGGGACTGTGCTTCACGGCCTGTGCCATGTTAAACACTGTTCGCCATACATCAGGGGACATTAAAGAAGGTGTAAGTACTGGGGACATTACCACCTGGTTAGCAATGCGATCAGGCAGCTTGCGAACTAATGACATCCTAAGATCCTGTCGTGCTCGCACCGCCTCAAGTAAGGCTGTGCGTATGTCACCTAAGGATTGAATTGACGACTGAAGAATCAGACGCCGGGATAATTCAACTGATCTTCGAGCATCCGCGTCTGCGATTGCCTGAGTAAACCTGAGTAAAGACTTAGCCACCTGTTGAGAAACTATGTACTGTGAAAACAGGCGGAAAGCTTTTCCCCTTAGCCTAAATTCTCTGTCTAGGTGAGAAGGGGTAGGGGTAATGAATGGTTCCTTTAGTTCACAAAGATTAATCTTAGGGGCAGCTAAAAAAGAAAATAAAGCTGACGGAACTCCGCCGGCAGAACCTACCGGCATTGAGAACCATGAATGTGTATCCTGAGGGATCTGGTGGGAAGATTTAGAAGTGAAAGTGGTTGCAAAGTTTTGAGCCTCTACCTCCCAATCCACCCAAGGTCCTGGTCCCAACTGTCCCACCTTCAACACTGGATTAGCTGTCTCGTCTGTGACGGTCTGTAAATCTAGTTCAGGAGTAATAGCCGACAGAGCCTTAATATCATTAAACCCATCCAGCTTAGACCAGTCTGAAAAAAGTTTTGAAGCTGAGGCAGGGGGTAAAGCAGGCTTAGATGCATAAACAAAATAATCCTGATGATAATAACTAGGTATAGCCTTGATATTTACGTCCAAAACATTACCCAAGGCATCCAATGCCCTTAATTTCTTAGACTTATTTCCCTGGATAAACCACTCACGTGGTACCGGGAGTTCCCCTGACAAGGTAGGCTGGGCAAGCTCTGGCTTAGAGGGGTTCAAAGGGACCCATGACTCGTCTGGCCCATAAAGCAGGGGCATAGCTACCTTTCTAAGAGGCGCTTTGTCTAGAGGGGGTGGATTAACATCCGTAATGACCCTGACATTTGACGTAGTGAATGCCGCCGTAGCTGGCTTAGAGCTCCCTGCCGGTGACAGAGTAGGAGGGTTAGGAATCTTAGATAAATCGATTGACGTTATCAGAGGCCGTACCGCAGAACCTGTCAAGGGAGCCCCCAAGTCCATTGTGGGGTTTTCTCGTTGTTGATTAAAGAATTTTGATAGAGCATGAGTAAGTAACCCATCAATTTCTTGTGCTGTAACAAACTGGTTAGGTGCAGAACTTTCAGGTGAATTAGTATTATCATGGGCGGCGTCCAGGCCTGAGCCTGACCCTTGTCCTTCCCTATCTGAAATTAATGACACTTCATCTTGTTCCTCCCGATCCTCCTGAGAAGACCCCGCCGAGGCAGGGGCACCTTGTTTCCAAGATAAATCAGGGATAGAGGATGGGGTCGCCGCGTCCCTGTGGACATCGGCTACTGTGTGACTCGTATGAGTCGGACGTGGATGGTCAGACCCTGGCTGAGCAAACCGCCAAACACCGAGGCTCTGGCCTACGCTCTCTTGAGAGTCTGAAACATTCTCAATTATTGAATATCCTGAACTTTCCATTTCTAGGGTTAAAATATCAATAGGTAAATCTTGTTTAGGGACAGGCGCTTCACTATACTCTGAGGCTGTAACAGAAACATTGTCAGGTGTAGAGGTACGATGAGATGCACTAGACTTAGTAGAATGTCGAGAGGACTTCTTATGGGAATCCTTTTTGGAGGATTTGTGGCTACGGTGTGACCGCGAACTAGACCTAGGTTTGGAAGAATCACCACCATGGCCACTGGGGGAAGCTTCAGTCTTGCACTTCTTACTAGCCGGGGAAGAGGCCCGACTTGAAGACCGTTGTCTGAGGGGTGACCTTGACCTCGATCTCGCCTGCGACGAGGAGGTGGCTGCCGGGGGAGTAGGCTCTCTCGGGCGTTTAAACGTATCCACAGACGATACAGAACCCTGGCTAGTCTCTGTCGGCTTAAAACCCCTTACTCTAGAGGTACGTTTAGGGGGAGGGTGCTCTGACAGCAACTTATCCCAAAGTGGGACGTTGTCACATTGAAGTGACTTATGTGCGACAATGGTAGTGTAGGCCGACATTTGTTGTCTGACCTCTCTCAACGCTACCGCCGCGGTCCTGTCATTGTCACACAGGACTTTATTGGCTAATTGGGAGCAAAATGAACAATTAAGTGTAACCCAGAGACCCCTTGAACGGTCTAGACATTTAACACACCTTATGCAAAGGGTATGTGCAAAAATTGGGATACCCGCGCAAGTAGGGGTAATGCACAGGGCAAAAACTGGGGTCACATTAGCCATGACAGAGACTGGTGTGAGGAACTACCGCCGGGTCTGTATTGGTCCGCCGGAGCTCAGCTCTGGAAAAATAAAGAAAAATTTCCAGGAATTAATGCTCATAAGGTTAACCCAAGTGTTCGCATACAAGTGTTAATAACCCGCCGGATAACGGGATGCAAAGACACAGCTAACACATCTCGCCACGCGGCTGGGTGTAAAGAGGCTAAACAAATCTTCTTAGCTAAAGAACATGAAGAATACCCTCTGATATAATGGTCCAGTATGGCACTTATAGTCTGTAGGAGGTGGTGACTGTCTCAAGATTCAATTTTGTAACAAAGCCCCCCCTCATAAAGACGCCGGCCCTTGAAATATTTTAGTAGAATAGCCCAGGGCAGGAATATACGAGATCTGATTTTTTAACGAATTGTCCCAAACGATCGTCGTAAAAATAGAAGGCGGCGATACTGAAAGTATCACCCAATTAAGGTTAATCGAAATTGAATTTGTTTATAAATTCCTTAGTTCCTTTACTTAGGGGCACCCGCCGGGTGTGGAAATCGATTTGGTTAAACCTCACTGATCCTTCAATTGCCGTAAGAGTAAAGGCAGCGATACACAGAGTATCACTCAAATGGATTGGTTAACTATAAGAGACCTAAGTCGTTTTATCCCACCCTGCTCAGGTGCACCCGCCGGGTGAGAAGTCTAAAAGTTAACCCCACAAGTTCCTGACCCCACTTCTTTGTAAAAGATCGCCGGGGAGGAACGCCTAAACAACAGCTAGGTTTTCCCCGTGGTTGTCGTAAACCAGGTAGAAAAACCTATAAAAAACGAGTGTTCACAAGAACGTCGTTTCTTTATATATAACTAAATATATGTAAGGATGGGTACAGCCATCCCGCCGGGAATTTTAAAGGAGGCCTGAAACCAGGCACCCACAGAGACGCAGTCCTGGAGAGCCACAGACACCTCCCCTCGCCGGGGAACCAGCCAGTGTTAAAAACCACGTGTGGCCCAACACTGCTCATCGGTCAGGATTTTTCATGGTGAAACCGAGAAAAACCCGCCGGAAGGCAAACCCCACCCTGAACAGACACCATCTGAACAATACGACACGAGGAGAGACACGCACGACTAACCAAGGTCACAACATAATCCGTGGAATTAGCCAATACACAACTAAACCAGGAAACAAATATAGTCCGAGGAATTAGCCAATACACAACTAAAACCCGGATACACATGACACAGTAGGGCATATTTATAAAATAAATAATAACACTAGACATGTGGCAAAGCTATGAGCGGCTGGCTAGGCCTAGGTAGACGGCATGAAAATAGTTGAAATATAAACACACACTGGAATATCACAACAGGAACCACCGCCAACACACCACCGAAGCGATAACTTCCCACCCCGGGAAGCCTGACACGGACCCAGAAAAAACTTCACTAAGTGAAGAAAAATACGCTGGGAACGTCAGCAAACACACAGCTTACCTCATCAGAAGGATAAAAGGCAGCAATAATTAACGCGTAATGAAAGCCGCCTGCATCACCAACTAACCCAACTGTGAAAAGTTCACGTGTCCACAACAGGACCACGAGGGTACATCCGAAATAGATGCCCCATACATACGACCCAAAATACATTGCACTGCGGGCAACCAGCCCAGGACACTCCTTCTACGCCTATCCTAACCTTACTCGATACATCCCAGAGTAAACAAATGAGAAAAAACTCACTAGGGACGCCACGAATGCGGAACCAGCGGAGCCTGAAAGGTACGTCCGGGCAGGCTGAGCGCAGAGCAAAGAAGGAGGAATGACGCCTGATTCAGCGTCTGGTCAGAAATCCACACAAGTACATCCACGATATGATGGAAAGCTTATTGGATAGTTATTCTTATTTTCTTTTTGTTTTTATTTTTTACGAAGTTTTTTCGTAGTGAGAACCCAATTCATAATGACTGAAGCCATGAGTGAGGTCGCGTGCACTCATGATGAAGGCTCCTCAGTTTTTAAATGCTCTGCGCGGTAGATTCAAACTACGGCGGATTAGTGTTTGAAGAGGATGCCTTATGTAATAGGCATGTTCGTCAATGATGGAGGGGCCACTAATAAATATAGAAGTACGTATCTCCCAATAGACTGACAGTATATTTGCTTCTCTTTCTATGTATTACAGTTCCTAACGCTGACTCCAATACTTAGCTTCGGAGTCATGTTCTCAGAGTTTCTGCTGGATCTGGGAACTTCATCAACCATGACCTCCTGGATCATTAACCTGGCTATGATCATCAGCGGGGTCCTGGCTTACCTGGTGGGCCCGGTGGTGGACGAGTTTGGCTGTCGGATTGTGGCTTTCGGCTCAAGTCTCGTGTTAGGGGTCGGGATCATCATTTCGGCTTTTGCTACTTCGGCTTCTTTTCTCATCTTCTCATATTCCTTCATATCAGGTAAGTGGTGACTTCATATTGTACAATGATGGGAACATTAATTAGAGATAAAATAGTTAAACACCTTGGGAAAGTAGCACATTTCAAGATTCACAACATAGCTTTCAAAATAGACAGTCGTTTCTGACAAATTCACTTCAATTTGTCTACATCTTCAATATGTATGATGAAAGCAAAGTGGTTGATGTCATCTATCTTGATTATAAAACAAACTTTTAACAAGGTCCCTCACAGGGGCCTGCTGTTAAACTTAAAATCCCACGAAATTCAAGGAAACATATTACAGTGGATTATTGACTGACTCATCAATAGAAAGCAACAAGTTCTAATAGACAGTAGATAATCTGACTGACAAGAATTATGTCACTATACTCTGTTTCTTTTCAGCTGACGATAAATTGAATCCCTTAGCAGCTGATTTCTCGATAGTTAGTGAAAATATATGAAACAACTACGTCTCTGCATCCTATAATTACCAATCTTGTGTAATTTACGCCATACTTCACTACAAAATCTTCAAACTAGCATATAAAACTTGGTGGGAACTTTGCAATTGAGATGAGATGCCAGATGAGATGAAACAGACTATAGTAGTGTGCCTCAGGCCTTAGTGCTGGGTCCAGTCCTGTTCTTGGTATCCTTAAATTAGTATTGAACATAACAACATAAGGAAATGGGGTCTACAGAAAGACGATTGGCTCACACAAGGCAGATCCTTTTTACACCCAACTCATCTTTTTCATAGGCCTATCTAAATTTATCTTGAAGCCTTCTATCGTTCTTGATCCTACTATAGCTCTCGATAGACTACTCCACATAACTACAACAGTACTCTGGTACCAAACCAGTATTTGCCCATGTCTTTTCTGAAACGAAATTTATCCAAATTTGAAATAATTTGTTTGTGTTCTCTCACAATCACTGAGCTTCAGTACATCTTTCATATCCTATTTATCTATCCCACTTACCCATTTGAAAACCTCTATCATGTTCCCTCAAACTCTGCGTCTCTCTAACGAATGTAAGCTTTATTTCTTCAGCCTTTCTTCATATGGAAAAGGTCAAATATTATGGAATATATTTTGCATTCTTCGTTGTACTGCCTCCAAGGAAACTATGTCCATTCTGTATTAAGGACACCAAAATTGAACAGCATAATCAATATGTAACCTCGCTAATGCTAGGTAGAGTTTCAAGATTACGTCTGCCGTTCACGCTTCTAAATATAATTCCAAGAACTCTATTTGCCGTATTTTGAACACCGATGCATTGATTTTTTGGTAAAATTTCACAGTTGACGATGAATCCCAAATCGTTTTCTCTATCTGATGATGCCTCACTTGTAAAATCTCTAAATTTGATGACAATACGAGAATAGCAAGTAAAGTAAACACGACACTTAAAACACAAGAACTCCAGCAACGCTTAAATAGACTAGTAAACTGGTCCGAAAAATGTATCCTGTGGCAGATTTATGGGGCCTGCCCCTTCAAAATCAAGAATGGTCTGAACAATGGAAAATGGACTTCAGCATTGATAAGTTTTACGTTCTACATAATGGAAGCAAAATATATATGCTCATTACAACACGAATGGATCCCAACTTGAAAGTGCGACAGCATTAAATGATATGAGTGTTGTAGTATCTATAGGACATAAATCAAAGTCTCCACTGCTGGGAAGCGATTAAAATGGGAAATATAGTAGTTGGACATTATTGGAAGATAATTCAAATTCAAATCTGAAAAATAATTGCAATATTATACAACTATTTAGTACGCCCCTTCTGGTGTACTGTGTACAGTTTGGGTTACGATCTTATAGAAAGGGTATTGACAATTTGAAGAGGAGGATCACAAAATGATTGCCAAAATTGAGAAATAAACGATACGAGGAACTTCATGAAAAATGGAATCTGTTAGCCTGACTAGGTGTAGAGTGAGGTGAGATTTAATTGAAGTTTATACAATATTCAAGGACAATGATAATCTAGATTTCCGTGTACTTCAGAGTTGACCAGTCAAACTACACTACGGGAAATGCCTTCAGATTGCTGGAAAACGATTAAAGTTACACTAGCCACAGCATTTCTCTTTCAACTGTGTTGTTAACGTTAGGTTTAAACTACCACAAGCTGTTATTGGTTGCTCGACAGGCCAACCCTCGTCTGTACCAAATTAAATTAAGCCATACATTTAAGACAAAGGTAAAGACGGTCGTGATTGGTAGCCACAGTCAGCTTGAAGCGGTATACTTTCGTTGTGAATAGTTTGGAGTTATTTTAATTTCTGCTGAACCAATTGTCCCTGTCTTTCTTCATCTCAACAAGTAAATTCTGGAAATTTTCCCATCAATCTATCGTTCCCTCACACACACACACACACACACACACACACATATATATATATATATATATATATTATGTGTTGGGCGCCGGTATACGGCAACAACAATGTCCATATCCTTGTTGTTAATTCTGGCTCGTAAAAGTTCTGAGTTATTAGAAGGAATTATTACCTCAAGTGAGCATACAATATTTTCTTTGATGTAGAATACGACGTCACCACCTCTGCTCTTACCAATCCTGTCTTTGTGATGGAGTTTATATGTGTTAATTTGGTATATGAGCAGGAAATCATTGATGGTGGTGTCTTACTTCATATACTTCAGGCATTGAAATACAGTATTTTGATTGTATTAAAATGCTTAATAAGTCTATTAATTGCGGAGGAGTCCGAAATCAATAAATTGTTTGATAGTTGTGGAGAGCCTAAGCGTTATATATATATAACAAAATAGTTTTCTCCAATTATCATGAAATCTAACTTACAATCTGGTGTGAATGTCTTCATTAGCTTGTTGTTGTTATTGTTTTTTTATATTACGTGTTTTACCGATTCATTCATATACTTCATTAAAAGTAGAAATTCACGATGCTGGGCTGGCAGGATAAGATATGTCTAAAGTAATATATTGGGTACTTTTATCAAATTGCAAATGTCGATTGCTTTCTTTTCTTGAAAAAATTACGATGCAAAATATTGTCTTCGTGCATTTCTATAGCATAAGGGAAGGAGTGTTAATTGATAATGTAGGTATAAAGAAGCATACTCATGGGGGATACATTGGTGTTCGAAATGCGTTGGATATTTTAAATGTATATACATTTAGTTTAGCCATGTATTTTAGCTACATTATTAATTTGTTAGATGCTGACTATGCTCAATCTTTTCACTATGTACAGAGTTATCAAAATTATTATTTACAAACACTCTCACTGTCGCTGGATTATGTCTTTTGAGTTAACTACATGTATGCATAGTTAAAGGTATATAGTTACGGAGAGAAAAAAATATTATACATTGGACACAGCAAGTGGAATTTCAAGGGCATTGAAGTGTTGTATTTAGCATGGCACATAAGAGACGGGTGAAGGGTGAGTAAGTGAAGGAAGATGTTTAAGGTTAGGGAGAGAGGTAGGATGCATTTTGGTTGGACAAGAATACGTGTCGGTATTGGTATGTGTACAATATGTAAGGAGCTTCTGCTCATTGTAGTAGAATGTGGAACATCACAGGCCTCCATTGTATTCGTCACCATACCTCAAATGTTATTGATACCAGCATATGTATTTTATACTGATATAATGATTACGTTGTTGACGCTGTCGCGGTTTTATGTATCAATTATACATCTATTGGAATTATTGAAGCCATTATTGACTTTTCATGATTGCATGCTAACTTAATTTTTGTTTCCTCCCTCAGGTTCTACTTTTCTGCTTATGGGATTAATTTGTTACATGGTTACTTCGCATTATTGTGTCCGATGGCGGCTACTTTGCAATTCTTTGATGTCGACTGGTTCTTGCTTCAGTCAGCTGGTGATGCCGCCAGTGATCACTTATCTTCATGAGGAGTTTGGCTTCACAGGAGCGACTCTCATCATAGGAGCTCTCTGTCTCAACTGTTGTGTTGCAGCCATGGTGCTTCACCCTGTTGAGTGGCACAGAAAGGACGTTTGTCCAACTGGTAAACATAAACAATCTACCTCAGTTAGTAACTCATTTGAAGCAATTGAGATTTGTAAGAGGCTACTAAGGACAGCCATCCAAAATTTGAAACTGCTTAAAAATCCAGTTGTTATTATTGTTAGTCTTGTATTAGCTTTCAACTTTGTAATTATCCGTAACATATTTAGCATGGTGCCATTTGCTATGGAGGCTGCAGGATTCAGTCAGAGAGAATCTTCGTTGTGTTTGTCAGTGTCTGGTGGATGTAACCTGGTGGGCCGAGTTATCACCTCCCTTCTTCCCTACTGCCCCATGATACACACTCGTGGCATCTACTTACTTGGCATGAGTACCGTGGCTTTAACTGTCGCAGGTAGGAAATCTATAATCATGATTTGTTTCATGTATATTATTAAGCTTTCCTCAATAGACGGTTGATGGGCAGACTGTATTCAGGGATAATATTTAAGCAGAGATATTCCTATAGTAACATTGGAAGGTGAGAAACCTTTAAGACATACTCGGAAGGATTTGTTTTTTATTAAATCAAGAATGTTGGTAAACTGTATATACAGGTATTATTTTAGCATATTTCTACTTAAGGGGAGACTGGCCGTTTGTTTGGTCTATTGATTCATGTATACATATATTGTTTTAGTTTCCTCCCTAGACCTCCATCAAGCTTAAAAAAACACCCCCTAGACCCCCGTTCAAGATAAATTTGTACATTTTTCGGTAGAAAACTGTCCCGGCCGAAGGGCGGTTCCTCTTAAAATTGCAGGCTCGCTATCGCTCGCCAGGAAATACTCGACACCTAAATGGCACGAAAGGTCTTAAAATTGACAAGAAAATGAGGCGAAAGGTGTTAAAATCGCCAAACTAATGGGCAGAACGTCTTATAATCTCAAAACTAGTAGGGGCTACACATTAGGGAGAAGGGGGTCCAGAAAAACGGTCTGCCTCCCCTTATGACCAACATTTTGTCAAAGAGTTCATAGCGTTTAATTCCAAAGTGATTAATTTCTACGCATAAGGACATGATACAGAACTTAACATCTCTAATATCAGCCATATAACCTATGTCTATGCATAAGGACATGATACAGAACTGAGCATCTCTAATATCAGCCATATAACCTATGTCTACGCATAAGGACATGATACAGAACTGGACATCTCTAATATCAGCCATATAACCTATGTCTACGCATAAGGACATGATACAGAACTGGACATCTCTAATATCAGCCATATAACCTATTTGTCAAGGTTTGTGCAAGGAATCACGAGTTTGTGTGTTTGATTCTCAATAGATTTAGGCTAAATACAGTATACAGTATTATAGAAATATCATGTGAGTTGTAATTAATTCCGTTACTACACCATGGGCTCATTTCATGCTATAAATATATATATAGTTACCTCTTGTCATTATACTAATATATATATATATATAGTTACCTCTTGTCATTATACTAATATATATATATAGTTACCTCTTGTCATTATACTAATATATATATATAGTTACCTCTTGTCATTATACTAATATATATATAGTTACCTCTTGTCATTATACTAATATATATATAGTTACCTCTTGTCATTATACTAATATATATATAGTTACCTCTTGTCATTATACTAATATATATATAGTTACCTCTTGTCATTATACTAATATATATATAGTTACCTCTTGTCATTAAACTAATATATATATAGTTACCTCTTGTCATTATACTAATAAGAATCCAAATAACTAATAGAATACAGTGGTAAAAATTATCCAATATATAGTAAATGAAGCTAATAACATGTAAATGTGTCTACCACTCTCAGGACCCCGCTTAAGTTTTTAATTTAGATTGAACAATGTATATAAATAGTAGAAGTGCACTTTTTGGCATTGTAAACTAATGCATACCAACGATGCAACCTTCCCTTTGCTTTTTATATACAGTATATTCGGCGAAAATTGATAATAATTGAACTAATATCTACAGTATTTACCTTTGACCATAACCTGTGACTTGAATATATATATATATATATATAATTATATACTGTATATACAGAGAGAGACAGACAGAGACCCTGGTCTAGGCATTCTGAATATATGTTATTTGTATAGTGAGAATCTATCAATCAATATGGGAAATAGTAAATGTTATATTTATAACTTATTCTGATATTGACCTTTGACCTTAGTCAATTATATATGTATTTACAATATGTCTAACGTAATACCAATAAACGATTGAAAATAGTAATTACTATGATAAACATGGTGTAATTCAAACAATAATTTATAGTATTGAAGTTACCATATTTATTACCATGACCTTTGACCTTGATATTTGAGCTAAAACAATTATATATATATATATATATATATATATATATATATATATATATATATATATATACAGGGTGTTTTAAAACAACACTGCCAGAGTATGACGACCACATTGATAAACATATATAATACACATATTTCTATTCTATTTTTACCAAAAATATATTGTAACGGAGATAAATGGTTATTTAGAAATGTAGCAAAACAGGGTTCTGAGCTCAGCACAAAACATATGATACATAATATGAATGATTACCAAGTAAAAAAGGTAAAGAGGAGATATCTAATGACCTAATCACATATGAATAATTACAAAATCAAAGTAACATAAAATTGGTAATGATATTTTGCAATTAGAAGAAAACTGCTAAGTATTATAATCCAAGTAGCGTAACACGATATGCACCATTTGTAACGATGACCAAGAGGTAAAATAATGAATCTCAAGTCTGGGTCAGGTATCCGAACACTGCTATAGGTAATTTAATCGTTCGTGAAACTCTTTGAATGGGAAAAAATTGTTCCTGCGCAATTTACTGTTTCAATACAAATACCTCATTACGTTACTATTATCACAGAGTTCTAACGAAATATGTCTATCAGTTATATGGTTGAAGTTTGACGATTTTACGTAGCTGTAGACATACAAGTATACGGTGTTCACTAATGAATATTTAAAATCATCTAATGGTACCCAAAACAAACAATTTACGTCACTTGGACTTAACGAGTATAAAATAACAAAGGCAGAGACACACCTAAATAACGACAATCCATATTTATGTGATATTATAAGGTAAATAAAATCACTATGACAGAAGAAGATAGCACCATGGCCGAGCAGATGATTAAACACATGAGAAGATTCGTTATGACTCCAAAGCTTCGAAGAAAAACTCGAACTGGGATGGGAGGCAAGAGGTAGGCTATTTGGGGAGGGGGGGACACTAGCCCGTGTTCGGATTATAGCTCATACCTGGGTGTCACTAATTATTTTACTCTATGCGGTTTAAATCATTAATGGTATATTATTGTGCATTTTGTCCTTAGATAATCTTCTTCGTTATTGTATTTACTAATTAGCAGATGAGGTCTGGCAGTGTTGTTTTAAAACACCCTGTATATATACTGTATATACAATTATTCCTACTTTTCGTTGGATTGACCAACGTGGTATGCCTGTGATATTGGTGACAAGCCATTAAACAGTCTTGCGAGAGTTTGGGGGAAATATATATCCTACTTGCTTTGACCTTCTACCTTAACCTATGACCTTCAAAACAAGACCGACATGTTACTTTTCAAGAAGCAACTAGAGTGATTTTATAAAAAACAAAATATTTATTTATTTATTTTGTGTTAATGTATGTATTTGTATTTTATTTTATGTTTGGCCGTTGCACTGGGAATCGAAAATGTGTCTGTTGTGAAGAAAACTCAGCAGTTAGATTATAATAGAAGAGTACTTGTCTTTGACCTTTGACCTTTAGCTCGATCTTTATATTTTTGTTATGAAAATTTATCAATTTCATTTTCATGTAAGGTTCAACTATCTCAGCTAATTTTGTAAACTTTGCAATATTACTTAAGAACATAAGAGATTGACCTTCTAATATTTTGACCTGGAGTTATGATCTTATCCTTTCTTAACATTGTTTGTTCATTGCATTGCCCTGGCATAGGTATTCCGAATATATATGCAAAGTTTCATGAGCATCTATGAGCCCATATAAGTAATATGATAAAAACTCATATTTTAACATTTGACTTTGACCCTTTACCTTAGAAATATTTGTTATCAACCTTGGTCAATATAATTCGAAGAAAACCACACGTAATATAATGAAAATTGTGAAGTCGCATTTAAAATATATAAATAGGAAATATTTATCATATTATTTACCATTAAGTAAAAGGAAAACTTTCGTTTTGACTGACCGTCACATTGACCAACCGGATGCTTCTGTGAAATTTGGAGTAGTTTCCAGTCAGACGAATGGACGGACAGACAGACGGATGATGCGGACAGGGTAGCTGTGGGTTGTATACTGTACAGACGAGATCTGCGTGTGTAATACCAATCTGCTGACACACTGTTGATAAACGCATATTTATGTATTGGAAACGGTATTCATTCCTCTCACTTAAACAGTAGGCTACCATAGCGCGGTTGGGAACATGTATATGATTAGCTTAATAACCAGTATTCGAGAATGGATAATAAGTCATAGGTTTGTGCATTAACCATTACACCACCAAGACGGTTAAAGGCTTGAGTGTTTACAAAATTGTGTGTGATAACCCAGGTTCGAATCCCGGTGGATCACATATATGCTTTCATAATTTAATTGAAGGTGTTTGGTGTTTTGGGGTGAAATTAATATAATATAGAATATCGATAAGGAGTATGGCAAAGTAATTCATCTAAGCACAGCAGCAATTGAACTAAGTAACAGATACCTCCATCCACTAATCTGTTTATTTACCTTTCCACCAGTGTTCAGCTTGGTGGAAAGTCTACTGTGGCGGGCAGTTACTCTGGGTCTGGCTGGAATAGGGTTTGGTATGATCTTCTCACTGAACGGTGTGCTCGTTGTGGAGGAACTGGGCCTTCACCTACTGAGACCCACGCTCAGTCTCACCTACCTCATCGTTGGCATTATGGCCGTAGTCATTAGCCCTTTAGCAGGTATTTTATTGGTGTATAAATGAATGACACAAAAGGCCAGACTGACACAAATGGCCAGACTGACACAAAAGGCCAGACTGACACAAAAGGTCAGACTGACACAAAAGGCCAGACTGACACAAAAGGTCAGACTGACACAAAAGGCCAGACTGACACAAATGGCCAGACTGACACTAATTATTGTCCCCTTAAGTTGGAAGAGTAATAGACAGCAAATTCAAGGTACTATATTTTTATTTCATTATTACTATATTGTGAATGGAGGAGACAAAAGGTATAACTGCCTGCAACAAGTATCTACCCCATTGTTGAAAGAGTGACAGAGCCAAATTCAAGGTACGTTAGAGTCAACATGTCAGAACACACGGATCTTAAAGCAGTTTAAATCATAAGATACGAGAAAGACAGATTGAGGGATAGAGTTCCAAAGCTTACTTGTTCAGTAGAAGAAAGCCTGGGAATAATTTCTGTCTTGGGATAGAGAGTTGAACAGAATAAGGGTGGGAGTGTGTTGAAAGGCGTAAGGGAGGAGGTATACACTGAAAAAAATGCCAGAGGACACACAGAGCTTAAACGAATTTACTGTAAGTCGTAAAAGAGGAAAGAAGGACTGACGAGAGTTTCCGAGTTAACCAGTAGAATAAATGAAGGGCTGTGAATATTTGTTCACTCTTGGGTTAGCTCATTGGGCTGAATAGGGGTGAGAATAAGTAGAAAGAGAGATAAATACAACATTACAGTGGTGGCAAGAGATTGAGGAGTGATAAAATAGAATGTTTCTGACTGTTTTTATTTGTTCTATGTTAGTAAGGGAGACAAAGGGCAGAACTGCCTGTGACGAGTGCCTCCCCCAGAATTGAAAGAGTGACAGGGTCAAAATCAAGGGATGTTCGAGCCAAAATGCCTGGAAACACGGAGTTTGAAGCAATTTAAGTCATAGGAAGTGGGAGAGAGTTCCAGAGCTCAGCTGTTGAATAGAAGACAGATTAAGAATAACGTTTCACTCTTGGGTTGGAGAGTTGCACAGAGTAGGGGTGGGATTGTGTTGCAATACGGGTGCTACGTGCTCTACGAAGGGGGGGGGGGGTATACAATGAGAGAGCTCTGAGGAACACTGATTATTGTAATAGCGGTAGAATAGTGAGAGAGATGCAACATTGCGGCGAAGAGAGAGAGACTGCAGAGAATTGGTGAGTGGACGTGAGTTAATGAGACGGAAGGCTTTCTTTTCTACTTTGTCTAGAAGGGATGTGTGAGGACCCTCCCTACACATATGAACAATACTCAATACATGGGTGCACTGTGCCTCTGTACAGAGCAAGAAGCTGTGCAGGGGTAAAGAACCCTTTTGAGACGAGGTGTGTGTGTGGAACTACCTATACAGTCATGTGAACAGTATTCGATATATGGATGTGTAATAAACCTGTAAATGGGGATGAAGATCCTGTGGAGGCGGTTGAGTCGACTAGACTCTCAGGAAGGAGGAGGCTGTAGGCACCAGCCGAACAGGGCGGTACTCTCGTGGAGTACTACAGATGGATGTAAAGGACAACTGGAACTCCTGTTTCACCCCTGGCCTTCTTTGCTGATCCGTTCCATGCCTAACTAAATTGGAGGGCAACCCCAGTTTGGGCTCCAAAATACCTTTCTCTCACTTTCATTACACTATGTTACAAACACCTTACATACTTCACTACCTTTGTTCTGGGAAATTTCTAGGCACCAATCGAGCAGGGCAGTACCCAGGGGAGGCCACATAGGCATATGATAAGGAGTTGCTGGAACTATCGTGTTTCATTTGCCTGGCTTCCCCCACTGATTTTATTTGTGCCTCACCTACACAGAGAGTAATCCAGCTAACTCTCACAAACATCTCCTCCTCCCATTCATTTCACTACACTTTACAAACACACCACACAGTCCACACTTCATTCCCACACACCTAAATTACCTCTAATGTGCCTTGATTATGGCTCTCTACCACTCTTTCATCCTTGGGGAGGGGGGAGGGACACTTGTTACAGGAAATTTAGCCTTTTGTTTATATCATACACATAAGAAGAAAAAAGTACAGGATTAAGACATTCTTTGACGTATAGTAAAACACCACCTCCATTTCTGTCTGTTCTACTACATTCAAACAAATTATAGACAATCAGTGAATACTCTACAAAGAAATATCTATTCTCAATGTTGAGTCAGGATTCTGTTATTCCTATAATATCGTGATTTTCAGTATATGCAATTTCTTCCAAGTCAGATCATTTGTTTCGGATACTACAGGCAATGGTAAAGAAAACTTTGATTGGGTTCTGTTCTATGTGGTGATGCTTATGTGATGAGGGTGATTTACTTTCACTTAAGGTGACCCTCTCGATTGTCCCCGACTGATTTTTTTTTTTTTTTTTCAAAAATTATGGACCACATCGTTAAGTAACCTGCCGAGACGAACGGCTACCACTTGATTTAGGTAGAGACCATCTCTAGCAAAGCAGATGAGGCAGCCTTAGCCCTGTTGTAAAAGTCATCTTCAGCTTCCATTTTAGGGAGAACACCTGAAAGAATAATATCACTACACCTTGTTATATACTGCTAGATCAGTTGGCGGTATTTTGCCAGCAACTCCTCCGATCTTGTCTTTCGTAGCACATCATTACCACCTGCATGGATAACAAACAGGGTACGTTTCCGCACCCTCCTCAGCTCCCGGCCATGGAGTGGCTTCGGTCACCCAGGCTTTATTGTGATAGGCAGTGAGGGTTCTGTGGGGGCGCTCAGTTATGGCCTTGGCCTTGCTCGGGGCCTTGGGTCTGGTCGGCCAGGCAGTCTGGGGAACAACAACAACAACAACAAACAGGGTACTGTCTGTGGCACCATTGGTAATCTGGGATACAGAAATGTTTTCTATTATATGGAGCCCTACCGCAGAACTCTAGTAGTTGGCCACATATTAATGAATCACCAACCAGCCTCGTGTCCTCATTTTCGTTGTTTGTGTCATCAGCAAGAATCTGGTACATATTCGTCATTGTTATTGGTTCATGGCTTGTCTCGCACCATTTCAGACTGGCTGGAAGGCCGTATCATGCTGGGGCTGTTGGGGCAAAGCAGTGTTAGTTGGGACAGGGGCACCATCAGTAATTAGAAGTGATGGGGCATTACTGACCGGGACAGCAATTTCGCTCTCGGTTGGGGCAGAGGTTTCATGTCCAACATTAGCTGTCACAAACTCCTGTAGAGTGTTGACTCTCCGAGTTAGTGCATCAATTAGTTGGGTTGTTTTGAAGAGTTTGTTCTTCAGTTCAATGCACTGGTCTCACATTCTGCAATGAACGGAATCGTTATTTGCAAAATGTTGTACCGAAACAGTCACTACAAGATCCAAAAGTATGTTGTTTTGCCATATTGCTGAAACAGGGTCAGAAGAGAATTTATTGACTTGTTAATCCTGATTGTCCTGAAAAATGGACACGGGGAAACATTAGATGGATTCATAGTACTATGACTTAGTGTAATATGGGTGCCTTAAAAAGGAAATTCATAGTTTTAAGTGACCTGGAAAAACAATGAGTAAGCACCTGAAAAAAATTAAAGATTGTAATGCATAAAAAATAGGATAGTATAAAGCATCCAGCGAACAGAATTAGTGCCTTAATAAATGTTTTCTGCAAGCTTAAAGAAGAGAGATATCATATGAATATAAAATGTGAAAATACACAATATTTGAGATGGAAATAGCTGCTGTTCTATAATTATAATCAATCTGTTAGTATTTGAAGTAGGTACACGTGTTCCTCTAGGTCTCCGGGTGTTCTGGAGAATTATGATATGAGTGCAATTTACCTGACATTAAATCATTAGACAGGATATATATAAATATTACCGGTTAACTAGTCGTAGAATTACGGGAAAAATTAGTAAATAATTTAATTTCTAGATATGGTAGAGGGAGAAAAATGTTACAGTGTAATATACAGTATATAATACAATAATAGAAAATATAAACTTGTACAGGAAGAAATTAGGCGGTGACTCTAGCAACGCCGGAAAGCTTGGACAGTTGTGTGTGACACATCAGAGATGCTGTCAGATAGGTGTGGCGGGTACCACATGGTTACGGTAAGGCGTGGGTTGTTAATGAGGCGTCTATATCACTGGTAAACAACAATAATGCTGTCTAGGGTCGGTTCTGTCGCCAAAAATAGGTTTACACTAATATTTAAACACAGAGCGAAACACCACTACCACTCATGGTGAGGCGCCATACATTTAGATTTACCCTACGAGAAGCTCTAGTACACACCATCATTTTACTTTTATTGACATACACCCCCAGCTTCTTCCTCCCAAATACCACACCAAACTCTTTTACTACTCGCTGCAGCTTCTCCTCAGAATCCGCCACCATTGTTGTGTTATCAGGAAACAGCAACTGATTTAACTCCCAATTACACCCATTCTTTCCTACTAAACTCAATCCTCTACCTATATATCTCATGTTTAACTCCCTCACCACACCATCCTATTTACATTAACCCCTTCATACTCATATGAAGCAGAGGTTGCCAGATTAGCAATAAAAAATAGAGTTCTCTCACTCTTATAATTACCTCTCCAAAATTAGTTTTCTGCCCACAGCTAACTCAAAGACAACTGCAGAGGTTGAAGTAACTAAACTAAAGGCTTCTAAATACCCCGATGGTAACAAAGGTTTTGAAGTATCCCTAATAGGCTCAAAATCGCATCATATGTCGGAGAGAGTTAAACAACCACAGTTGTTTAACTAACCCCCTAACCCCCCCCTGGGGGTTAGGGAATAGAATATGCCCCACGTGCCTTCTGCGTGTCGTAAGAGGCGACTAAAGAGGTTGGGTCGGTGGGCTTGCGACCCCCACCCGGAAAAAATATCTAAGCAAAGAAAAACGAACGAACAGCCTCGGATGCGGACGGAACCAACGTTGACGAACCACGACCGACTAAGGACATGCCTTCGGACATTCTGAGAATGGCTACGTGGAATGTTAGTGGCATGAATGATGGCACAAAAGAGAGAGAGGTTCTGGAAGTGTTAGTGAATGCCAGGCTGGATGTATGTGGAATGACAGAGACCAAATGGAAAGGTTCAGATGTGAGAGAATGGGAATGTGGAATGGGTGTGTGTGCTGGAGTGAGTGAAGGAACAGCGAGAGAAGGTGCATGTTTGTTTGTAAGTAGCAAATGGAAGGAATGTGTAAGAGAGTATGGGTCTGTGGGTTCAAGGATTGTGTGGGTGAGAATGAAAGTAGGAATACAAACGTGGGTGATTGTATGCGTGTATGCCCCGACAGAGGATATACTTGAAAGAAAGAAAGAGGAGTTCTGGATGAATGTGGAGGCGTGCCTGGAGAAGTTTGACAAGAACGAAAGAATATTTCTGATTGGGGATATGAATGGTAAGGTGGGTGATAGGAAAGTTGAGGGAGTGGTGGGAGGGTGGGGGGTACCATCAGAGGTGAATGGGAATGGTAGTGCACTTGTGGACGTATGTGTGGGGAGGAGGCTGTGGATAGCCAACACCTTCTTCCGACACAGAATGATCCACAGGTACACGTGGAAACGGATGTTGACGATGAAAGATAAGACAGTGGTGGAACGAAAGTCATTGATTGATTATGTATGTGTGGATGAACGAATGAAGAAATCTGTGATGGATGCTAGGGTATATAGGGGTATTGGAGGGGGTCTGTCTGATCATTATGTAGTGGTAGCTAAGGTTAGGATACAAAAGAAGTGGGTGAGGAGAGCGGGAGGGAGGCGAGAGGAGGGTGGAATGGTGAGGAGGGTGGAGAGGTTGCAGGAGGAGGAAGTCAGGGAGGATTACAGGAGAGCAGTGGAAAGACGACTAGGTGGGTTCGACCTGGAAGTTATGGAGGAAGTGGAGGAGATGAGCAAGGTGTTTAAGGATGAGATCTGTGCAGCATGTGAGGAGGTGTGTGGAGTGAGGAGAAGAGGGAGGGGAGTGAAAGGTACAGCATGGTGGACAGAAGAGGTAAGAATAGCTGTGGAAGAAAAGAAGAAAGCATATAGAGAGTGGTTGGGTAGTAGAGGGAATGAAGATTCCGAGAGACAGAAACGAGCGAGGTACGTGGAGAGTAAGAGGGTGGTGAAGAGAGTAGTGAAGGAAAGTAAGAGAAGAGTAGATGAGGAATTTGGAAGGAATCTGAGTGTAAAATGGAGGGAGAGTAAGAAACTGTTCTGGAAAGAAGTCAAGAAAGTTAGGGAAGGTAGCAAGGGAAACAGTAAGGGTGTGAAAGATAAGAATGGGAGAATGCTAGCCGAGAAGCAAGAGAGAGTCGAAAGATGGAGGGAGTACTTCAGTGAGTTGCTAAATGAAAGGAATGAAGAGCCAGTAAACATAGCTGGATATGGTATGGGAGGGAGAAGAAGAGAAGTAGTGGAGGAGGAGGTGGGGATCAGGAGGTCAGAAGTGTGGGAAGCCATGAAAAGAGTGAAGTTGGGGAAAGCACCAGGAACAGATGGAGTGTGTGGGGAAATGTTGAGGTATGGTGGTGAGATAGTGATAGAATGGGTATGGAAAATGTGCAAACTAGCATGGGAGAAGGGGAGTGCACCCGATGACAGGAAGACTGGCATAATAGTCCCCCTATATAAGGGCAAAGGGGAAAGAGGAGTGTGTGGTAACCACCGAGGAATATGTCTTCTAAGCGTAGTAGGGAAGGTATACAGTAGGGTAGTGATTGAGAGAGTGAGAGTGAGAACGGAGAAATGGATAGGCGACGAGCAGGGAGGTTTTAGGAAGGGAAGTGGATGTGTAGATCAGATTTTTACCCTGAATTGTGTTGTGGAGAAGTATCTGGAGAAGAAACAAAAGGTGTATGTTGCCTTTATGGACTTGGAGAAGGCCTATGACAGAGTGGATAGAGAAGGTTTGTGGAAAGTACTTAGAATATACGGAGTAGAGGGCAAGTTGCTGAAAGCAGTGAAGAGCATGTATGAGGGTGCAAAGGCGGCAGTACGTGTGGAGAGTGAGCAGAGCGAGTTCTTTGACCTGAATGTTGGTTTGAAACAGGGGTGTGTGATGTCCCCGTGGTTGTTTACTGTATATATGGATCGAGTCATGAAAGAAATACTATCAAGAGCAGTGGATGTTGGTGTATCGCTGAAAAGGGAGGGAATTGAGTGGAAGCTACCTATACTGCTGTTTGCGGATGATACAGTTCTGATGAGTGATAATGAATGGGAGTTGCAGGGTCTGGTGAATGAGTTTGGAACAGTGTGCGAAAAACGGAATTTGAAGGTAAATACGGGGAAGAGCAAGGTTATGGTCTTCGAAAGGGGTGAAGTCACAGAGTGTGAGGTGAAGCTGAATGGTCAGGCTATGGAGATCGTCAACTCTTTTAAGTATCTGGGCAGTGTGTTGAGTAAAGATGGGACTATGGATGAAGAGGTGCGGGAGAGGGTACAACAGGGGAAGAGGGTTGTAGGAACGCTAAAAGCAGTAACAAGAAATAGGGTGGTCAGTATGGAAGTGAAGAAGTCCTTTCATGACAGTGTGGTAATCCCGACACTGACTTACGGAAGCGAAGCATGGACATTGGTTGAGAGACTCAGACCAAGAGTGAGAGCAGTGGAAATGAATTACTTAAGGAGTGCGTGCGGAGTTACATGGAGGGATAGACAGACTAATGAGGAAGTAAGAAGGAGGTGTGGTGTGGAGGTAGATGTGCTGGAAAGTGTGAAAAGGAACAACTTGAGATGGTTCGGCCATATGGAACGTATGGAAAGCGAGAGAATGACTAAGAGGGTGTACGAGAGCGAGGTGGAGGGACAGAGGGGGAGAGGTAGACCGAATATGAGGTGGAAGGATGGAGTGAGGAACTACATGAACGAAGGCGGTGCTGGTTGGGGGGAGGGGCGTCGACTGACTGGGGACAGAAGTGCATGGGGGCGGTTCGTTCGTGGCCACCCCTTCGGGGATCACGGCGTCAGGCAATAGATAGATAGATAGTTACATTACACAACCCTGCCGCAGACCTACATTAACCTCAAACCATTCACTCAACTAATTTCTTACTCTAATACACGCTCTACTCTTTTCATAAAAACTCTTGACTTATTTTAACAAATTGCTTCCAATTTCGTAAATTATTAGCACCTTCCACATTGCTTCTCTATCCACACGATCATACATTTTTCCAAATTCATAAAAACCCAAAATACCTCCTCATTTGTCTCTAAATACTTCTCGCATAGCTGTCTTACTGCAACAATCTGATCCACACACCCTCTTTCCCTCCTAAAACCGCGCTGGTCTTCTCCTATTGTACCTCCTGTACCCTTTATTACCCTCCCTATCAACACCCTGCCATACAGCTTTCCAACAACAGATAGTAAACTAATACCTCTATTAACACTCCTGCCGGTCTCCCTTCCTCTTGTACAAAGACAACACAGTATACATGCACTCCTTATATATATGTATAAATTAGTGTATATACTGTATATTTATAGTATATTATCCCCAGGTGTGATCCGTGACTTTAGTGGGAGCTACGTGGCAAGTCTGTGTTTCTTCGCCGCCTGTCTATTGTTTGGGGCCGCACTGGGACTTTTCCTACCTCTCGCTCGCAGACGACAACGACAGAATGAATACCAGTCCATGGAGCTAACACCATCATCTAAATAAAGGGACAGGGAAGGGAAATACCAAGCGAACAAGGCAGCTCTGTACTTCAGCAAAGAAATCCTTAATGAAACAGTCAGTGGATCGAATGCCATGCGACAGAAAGAAAACAACGTGCCAGAAGAAGGACATCTGTATATATACCTCGTTAATCCTTTCATTTAGATCACGTCAGTCATGTGCTATTTAAAATATCTGTAGATTATTATATATAGCTTAGGAAAGACCTCTAGGAATCAATGAGACTATATTAATTAACCCTCATGTGCTGACATGTTCCTCTTAGGTTGACTGGAGCTGTTAGGAAGCAGCACGTATGAAATAGTTATTGAAATTGTCTGATTGAAAGGGTTAAGGAGGGATGGGATGGGCGTATATATTTCCTCGTTTATGTATTTTTGTATCATTTATTTAGTGTCCTCCTTAGACCTTCATCATGCTTAAAAAACATCCCCCAAGACCCTCCTTCAAGATAAATTTGTAAACAAATTTATAGAAAAATGTCCCTCCGAAGGCCAGTTTCTCTTAAATTACAGGCTCGCTATTCCCTTTGACATTCCTGGTGTGTGTAACACTTGGCAAACGTTTATTCCCCTCAGAACTATTATTTATACACCAACAATTGTATGTCACAGTGGTGGTCTAGCACTATTCGCAGAATTTGGTTTCAATTGCATTAAACGAAACACTATTTGAAAAAGTGTTTCGCAAATATGTGAACAATTTTCAGAGAATGGACTACTGAAAGGAGATCCTTCTCTGTATCCTCCTGCTATCGTTATTATCAGGAACAAATATGTGAACAATATTCAGAGAATGGACTACTGACAGGAGACCCTTCTCTGTATCCTCCTACTATCGTTATCATCAGGAACAAATATATGAACAATAATCAGAGAATGGACTACTGACAGGAGACCCTTCTCTGTATCCTCCTACTATCGTTATCATCAGGAACAAATATGTGAACAATATTCAGAGAATGGACTACTGACAGGAGACCCTTCTCTGTATCCTTCTACTATCGTTATCATCAGGAACAAATATGTGAACAATATTCAGAGAATGGACTACTGACAGGAGACCCTTCTCTGTATCCTCCTACTATCGTTATCATCAGGAACAAATATGTGAACAATATTCAGAGAATGGACTACTGACAGGAGACCCTTCTCTGTATCCTCCTACTATCATTATCATCAGGAACAAATATGTGAACAATATTCAGAGAATGCACTACTGACAGGAGACCCTTCTCTGTATCCTCCTACTATCATTATCATCAGGAACAAATATGTGAACAATCTTCAGAGAATGGACTACTGACAGGAGACCCTTCTCTGTATCCTCCTACTATCGTTATCATCAGGAACAAATATGTGACCAATATTCAGAGAATGGACTACTGACAGGAGACCCTTCTCTGTATCCTCCTACTATCATTATCATCAGGAACAAATATGTGAACAATATTCAGAGAATGGACTACTGACAGGAGACCCTTCTCTGTATCCTCCTACGATCGTTATCATCAAGAACAAATATATGAACAATATTCAGAGAATGGACTACTGACAGGAGACCCTTCTCTGTATCCTCCTACTATCGTTATCATCAGGAACAAATATGTGAACAATATTCAGAGAATGGACAACTGACAGGAGACCCTTCTCTGTATCCTCCTACTATCGTTATCATCAGGAACAAATATGTGAACAATATTCAGAGAATGGACTACTGACAGGAGACCCTTCTCTGTATCCTCCTACTATCGTTATCATCAGGAACAAATATGTGAACAATATTCAGAGAATGGACTACTGACAGGAGACCCTTCTCTGTATCCTCCTACTATCGTTATCATCAGGAACAAATATGTGAACAATATTCAGAGAATGGACTACTGACAGGAGACCCTTCTCTGTATCCTCCTACTATCGTTATCATCAGGAACAAATATGTGAACAATATTCAGAGAATGGACTACTGACAGGAGACCCTTCTCTGTATCGTCCTACTATCGTTATCATCAGGAACAAATATATGAACAATATTCAGAGAATGGACTACTGACAGGAGACCCTTCTCTGTATCCTCCTACTATCGTTATCATCAGGAACAAATATATGAACAATATTCAGAGAATGGACTACTGACAGGAGACCCTTCTCTGTATCCTCCTACTATCGTTATCATCAGGAACAAATATATGAACAATATTCAGAGAATGGACTACTGACAGGAGACCCTTCTCTGTATCCTCCTACTATCGTTATCATCAGGAACAAATATATGAACAATATTCAGAGAATGGACTACAGACAGGAGACCCTCCTCTGTATCCTCCTACTATCGTTATCATCAGGAACAAATATATGAACAATATTCAGAGAATGGACTACTGACAGGAGACCCTTCTCTGTATCCTCCTACTATCATTATCATCAGGAACAAATATGTGAACAATATTCAGAGAATGGACTACTGACAGGAGACCCTTCTCTGTATCCTCCTACTATCGTTATCATCAGGAACAAATATGTGAACAATATTCAGAGAATGGACTACTGACAGGAGACCCTTCTCTGTATCCTCCTACTATCGTTATCATCAGGAACAAATATATGAACAATATTCAGAGAATGGACTACTGACAGGAGACCCTTCTCTGTATCCTCCTACTATCGTTATCATCAGGAACAAATATATGAACAATATTCAGAGAATGGACTACTGACAGGAGACCCTTCTCTGTATCCTCCTACTATCGTTATCATCAGGAACAAATATACGAACAATATTCAGAGAATGGACTACTGACAGGAGACCCTTCTCTGTATCCTCCTACTATCGTTATCATCAGGAACAAATATGTGAACAATATTCAGAGAATCGACTACTGACAGGAGACCCTTCTCTGTATCCTCCTACTATCGTTATCATCAGGAACAAATATATGAACAATATTCAGAGAATGGACTACTGACAGGAGACCCTTCTCTGTATCCTCCTACTATCGTTATCATCAGGAACAAATATGTGAACAATATTCAGAGAATGGACTACTGACAGGAGACCCTTCTCTGTATCCTCCTACTATCGTTATCATCAGGAATAAATATGTGAACAATATTCAGAGAATGGACTACTGACAGGAGACCCTTCTCTGTATCCTCCTACTATCATTATCATCAGGAACAAATATGTGAACAATATTTAGAGAATGGACTACTGACAGGAGACCCTTCTCTGTATCCTCCTACTATCGTTATCATCAGGAACAAATATGTGAACAATATTCAGAGAATGGACTACTGACAGGAGACCCTTCTCTGTATCCTCCTACTATCGTTATCATCAGGAACAAATATGTGAACAATATTCAGAGAATGGACTACTGACAGGAGACCCTTCTCTGTATCCTCCTACTATCGTTATCATCAGGAACAAATTTTCCCATTCATTCTTCTACTCAACAAACAAGATTTGGAACTCTCTCCCTCGATCTGTCTTTCCCTCATCCTATGATTTAAACTGCTTCAAGCTCTGTGTGTCCAACAATTTTATTCTAACGTACCTTGATTTTCGCTCTCTATCACTCTTTCAACTTTGGGGGAGACACTTGTTAGCTTTGCATTTTGTGTTCTTCATTCACATAGGAACAAAAGCTGGTATTGCTAAAAATAACAAAGTTACCTCTATTCATAAGTTAGGAGACACTAAACTAATACAAACATTACCTGCCGATTTCAGTGTTACTTGCTCTTAGTAAGATACTAGAAAAGCTGATGTGTATTAAGATATTATTTCTGTAAAAACTCCCAGTATGGATTAATGAGGGGCTGACCAACTGAGACGGCACTTATTATGTCTTATGTTCTGTTGATAGTTACTGTTTTACATTTAGTCAATGTCTTGACCTACCGAAAGGCGTGAACCATAATATACATCTAAGAAAATTACATCACTCAGCTATCAAAGATGCAGCAATCCTGTGCTTTCAATCATACTTAAATAATCGTACGCAGTATGTACTATATAAGCAATCAAGCTCAAACTTTAGGCAATACCATTTGGTGTCCTAAAGTGATCTATACTGGGATATCTTCTATCTATTGCTCTATATAAACAATATTGTTCATTTTAGTAGGATCTACGCCAGCCACCAGAGTCTTTCCTCCTTGTTAGATCTTATGAATATGGAAATAAATTACGTACAATATTGGATTGACTCAAAGAAATTAACACTAGAATCTTAAAAAAACTAAGAACATTGTGCCCCGTAGGAATATAAACATACTTTGAAACTTGGAGCAATTATGGATAAGTAGCACAGGTAAAAATAAAATATATAAATAGAAAATGTACAAAACAGCTATTGTATACTTCTTAGGTGATCAATTTAATCAATTTGAAAAACAATACATGTGGAATCATCGTATTAAGAATATCAAAACTATCTCTATATATCATTTGCCGGAGGCCGTGATCCCCGAAGAGGTGACCACGAACGAATCTCCCCCATGCACCTCTGTTCCCAGTCAGTTGATGCCCCTCCCATCCAGCACCGCTTTTATGCATATACGTCATAGCTCCATCCTTCCACCTTTCTCTCGGTTTACCTCTCCATATCTGTCCTTCCACTTCACTCTTCACTCTCTTAGTCATTCTTTCTCTTCCCATACGTTACACATGGCCGAACCATCTCAAGGAGTTCCTTTTCACACTTTCCAGCACATCTACGTACATCCACACCACACCACTCTCGTACTTCCTCATTCGTCTGCCTATCTCTCCATGTAACTCCGCACGCACTTCTCAAGTAACTCATTTCCACCGCTCTCACTCTTGGTTTGTCTCTCCAACAACGTCCATGCTTCACTCCCGTACGTCAATGTCGGGATTACCACACTATCATGCAAGGACTTCTTTACTTCCATGCCAACCACCCTATTTCTTGTTACTGCTTTCAGCGTTCCTACAACCCTCTTCCTCTGTTGCACTCTGTTCCTCCTCAGTTCCTCCCGCACTTCTTCCTCCATACTCCCATCTTTACTCAGCATACTGCCCAAATACTTAAATGAGCTGACATTCTCCATAGCCTAACCATTCAACCTCACCTCACACTCTGTGACTGCACCCCTTTTAAAGACCATAACCTTACTCTTTCCCGCATTTACCTTCAGCTTCCGTTTTTCACACACTGTTCCAAACATATTTACCAGACCCAGCAACTCCCATTCACTATCGATCATCAGAACTTTATTGTCAGAAAACAGCAGTACAGGCTACTTCCACTCGTTTCCTTCCCTTATCAGCGGTACACCAACATCCACTGTTTTTCCTTGTATTTCTTTCATGACTCCATCTATATATATATTGAACAGCAAATGGGGACATCACACACCCTTGCTTTAGCCCAACATTCATATAAAAGACCTTGCTCTGTTCATTCTCCACACATACTGACACCTTTGCACCCTCATACATGCTCTTCACTGCTTTCAGCAACTTGCCATCTACTCCGTATATTCTCAGTACTTTACACAGACTTTCTCTATCAACTCTGTCATAGGCCTTCTCCAAGACCATAAAGGCAGCATACAACTTTTGTCCCTTTTCCAGATATTTGCCCACAACACATTTCAAGGCAATAATCTGGTCTACACATCCTCTTCCCTTCCTAAATCTGCCCTGCTTGTTACCTACCCATTTCTCAGTTCTCGCTCTTACTCTCTCGATCACTACCCTACTTTACATCTTCCCTACTACGCTTAGAAGACATATCTCACTGTGATTACCACACACTCATCCATCCCCTTTACCCTTATACAGGGGGACTGTTATGCCTGTCTTCCAGTCATCAGGCGCATTTCCCATCTCCCATGCTAATTTTCATACCCATTCGATCACTATCTCACCACCATACCTCAGTATTTCCCCACACACTCCATCAAATCCTGATGCATTCACCATCTTCACTCTTTTCAAGGCTTCACACACTTCTGACCTCCTGATCCTCCACTAGTTCTCTTCTTCTCCCTCCCATACCTCATCCAACTATGTTTGCTGGCGTTTCATTCCTTACGTTTGACAATTCGTTGAAGTTCTCCCTCCATCTCTCGACTAACACTCGCCCATTCTTATCTTCTACTTCCCTTGCCCTTGCTACCTTCCCTAACTTTCTTGACCTCTTTCCTGAACAGTTTCTTACACTCCCTCCATTTACACTTAAATTCCTTCCAAATTCCTCATGTACTCTTCTCTTACTTTTCTTCGCTACTGTCTTCACCACTCTCTATTTCTCCAAGTACCTTTCCCTTTTCTGTCTCTCCAAATCTTCATTCCCTCTACTACCCAACCACTCTCTATATGCTTTCTTCTTCTCTTCAACAGCTAGTTTTACCTCTTCAGTCTACCATGCTGTACCCTAAAGGAAGTAAATACAGTTGTATTTTTCATCTCACTCAGAACCAATTAAACATCAAAGTTTTCACATTTCAAACAAATTTACATCTCATTTCTATACCTTAACATCATATAGTGCCATACTATATGGGGATCAGCTGGTAAATATATACAACACAGGTAACCATTGCCCAAAGGAAACTAATTAAAACAATTATCCACAAGAAGCAATGTTACCATACACATTTTTTTTTAATCTAAAACTATTGAACATGAACAAAATATTAACATTTATTTCTGCCTTGTATGTTTTTGTGTTCTGTTTATTATTATTATTATTCACAACGTTGTAAATAACGATCTGTTTCAGTTAATTGTGAATATGAGATACCAATGTTGCATCTCTCTTACTATTCTATCGCTATTACAATAATCAGTGTTCCTCAGAGCTCTCTCAGTGTATTTTTTGTTCTATGTGAGTGAGGGAGGCAAAAGGCAGAACTGCCTGTATCGAGTGCCTCCCCCAGAGTTGTAAGAGTGACAGGGCCAAAATCAAAGGACGTTCGAGCCAAAATGCCTGGACACACGGAGACTGAAACAATTTAAGTCATAGGAAGAGGGAAAGACTGATTCTGGGAGAGTGTTCCAGAGCTCAGCTGTTTAATAGAAGAAAGTCTGAGAGTAACGTTTCACTCTTGGGTTAGAGAGTATACCACCTCCTCTACGTAGGGTACGTAACACCTGATTTGCAACCCAATCCCACCCCTACTCTGTGCAACTCTCCATCCCAAGAGTGAAACGATACTCCCAATCTTTCTTCTATTCAACAGCCGAGCTCTGGAACTCTCTCCCTGAATCCATCTTTCCCTCATCATGACTTAAATTACTTCAAACTCCGTGTGTCGAGACAATTTGGCTCGAACATCTCTTGATTTAGGCCCTGTCACTCTTTCAACTCTGGGGGAGGCACTCGTCACAAGTACTTTTGCCTTTTGTCTGCCTCATCCACATAGAAAACAAAATAAAATAAAAAATTTACATAAGCCTAAGTATTGCCTAATGGGGTACAAATAATCTGAGACATCAATTAAATACCACGGAGTGAAGATTTAATACCACGGAGTGAAGATTAAATACCACGGAGTGAGGATTAAATACCACGGAGTGAAGATTTAATACCACGGAGTGAAGATTAAATACCACGGAGTGAAGATTAAATACCACGGAGTGAAGATTAAATACCACGGAGTGAAGATTAAATACCACGGAGTGAAGATTAAATACCACGGAGTGAAGATTAAATACCACGGAGTGAAGATTAAATACCACGGAGTGAAGATTAAATACCACGGAGTGAAGATTTTTAATGAACTTCCTACTAGTCTACGAAATGAAACAACCATTTCAAACTTTAAAATCCCTAAAGTCATTCTTGATTAATAAATATGAAAGCCAATGATAGTGAGTATATAAATAATACAACTTATGTGGATATCGATGTGTACTGCTTGTGTTAGTTATATTAAGGGGGTAGTGCTTGTTTTTTGGCATATATATATATATATATATATACTGTATATATATATATATATATTGAGAATATATCACAAATACACGTGAGCCACTAAATGTTTCTAGTCTCTCAGTGGGGATCGAACCATCGACCATCAGGATGATAGCCGACGCTTTAATCAATTACACCACTGCCGTGGTGTAATTGATTAAAGCGTCGGCTATCATCCTGATGGTCGATGGTTCGATCCCCACTGAGAGACTAGAAACATATATATATATATATATATATATATATATACTGTATATATATATATATATATATATATATATATTTTTTTTTTTTTTTTTTTTTTTTTTTTTCTATGTGATTGAGGGAGGCAAAAGGCATAACTGCCTATAGCGAGTGCCTCCCCCATAGTTGAAAGAGTGACAGGGCCAAAATCAAGGGACGTTCGAGCCAAAATGCCTGGACACACGGAGTGTGTATATATATATATACCGGTATATATTTAGTTTCCCCGCTAGACCTCCATTAAGCTTCAAAACAAAAACCACCCCCTAGGCCCACTTCCAAGATACATTTTGTAATTTGTTTCAGTTGAAAAATGTTCCGGCCGAAGGTCGGTTCCTTTAAAAATTAAAGGCTCGCTATCGATCGCCAGGAAAAAAATCAACACCTAAATGACACGAAAGGTCTTAATATTGACAAGGTATTGGGGCGAAAGGTCTCAAAATCACCAAACTAATGGAACGAACGTCTTAAAATGTCAAAACTAATATACAAAGGAATACAAAGGCGAACAAACTGCAACAGACCTATTGGTCCTTACGGGACAATTTGGATATCTAAAATTACTAATCTACTGACTACGAAGTAGAGAAAAGGATAGCAAAGAAGAAGGCTCCTCCCCACCCACCACTCCCTCCAGCTAGTGCTGGCATGGAAACAGATAGGAAAAATACCATGTAGTATGGAAAAACTGACACGGAAATTTGGATAGGACAGGGAGAAAATTAAGTTGATTAATAATGTAAGCTAACTCTATTACTACAATTCTGGTAGACGGGTGCCCGACCCCGAAAGGGGTTGAAATAGGGGAGCTATCCCCCCGCCAAAGGCGGCTTTCTAGGCAATCTAGGGCCTTTCCTAGCTGATGCTGAGAGGATTGGGTTCTAGTCATGTGGTGATGGGCTGGTCTATCAGAGTGAGAACTGAGCGATCTCTGCCATACCCATAGCTTACTCTGACTGTTCCTTTAACTTATATATTTTCTAGATCTCAAGTGACGGCGTCTTTTCCGTGGAGTGACCTCCCAATCTACCAAGATTGGAAGCCAAAGCGTCACATTTTTCCCTTGCCCCTCAACTTTCTCTTCATAATTGCTGAGGGGCACAGGGCCCTGGGTGGGGCTTTGGTTTCCCGGGCGTTTCTGCACCCTCCTCAGCTCCCCGCCATGGAGTGGCTTCGGTCACCCAGGCTTTATTGTGGTCGGCAGGGAGGGTTCTGTGGGGGCACTCGGTTATGGCCTTGGAATTGCTATGGGCCTTGGGGCTGTTCGGCCAGGCAGCTTCGGGAACAACAACAACTACAATTCTGAAAGGGAACAGATGTATGAATATCAATATACATTGCGGTATGCGTTGACACTTCGTTGCGCGTTATTCTGAAAGAAACTGTGTTAATTGGGGGTTATTTGCCATGTGTTTATCCAGATGGTTCTTAAATGTTTCGACAGTACTGTATTACAGTTTACAATGTTCGAGGGTAGTCTGTTCCAATTATTCACAACACGGTTGAAGAAGAAATGCTTTGCCTCATGAGAATGAAAACGCTTGCCTATAATCTTATAACCATTGTTTCTCGTGTTTGTTTGATTGATCGTAAATAATTCGCTTATATTTAAGTTGCTGAAACCCTTGAAGATTTTGAACACCTCTATTAGGTCACCTCTCATTCTGCGCTTTGTTAAGATATTTTTGTTTAGTTCTTTTAAGCACTCTTCGTACGGTTTATTACGCAATCTATGTATCATTTTAGTGACTCTGCGTTGCACCGTTTCAAGTTTATAATTTGTAATTTCTGTAGTACGGTGACCAGAATTGCACGCAGTATTCGAGATGGGGACGCACCAATGAGTTGAATAGAGTAGGTATGATTTCTGATTTGAATTTGAATGTTCTGCCAATGAAACCCACCAATTTATTAGCAGTTTTTATTACCTCTGTACACTGTTTACTCGGCTTCAGTCACTTGATATTATAACTCCCAGATCCTTTTCATTATTTGAATTTGATAGTTGAATGTTGTTCATTGAGTAATCGTGTTTTAGCGTTGTTACTACCGATGTGTAATACTTTGCATTATTCTATGTTGAATTTCGTATGCTAAACATGAGGGGGAAGGATGTCCATAAAAAGCGACTACCTCCCCCTTAACATATCATATTATAACCCAGATTATGAGCTACGCAATAACGCCACACAGGGATGTAAGGGCGCTGACACACGAGCGATTTTTCCGTTAAATCTTACGGGCAATTGACGACTTGCGAGTTTCGTTCTATAAGGAAGTTGGAGCTGTAGATATTGATATTTAGCAGAATTACCAGCTATGATGCGGTTGTAATACATTGATAAAATTATAAAACCAATTCAATATACTTTTTATCCATCAGAAACCTACGTTATTATTGCATTTCCGTTAAATATCGATGTTAACGGCACCAACTTCCTTATAGTCTGAAACTAGCAATACAAGTGGTCTATTGTAGCCTGGCAACTTGAAAATGTGAGTTCCGTCAGAAATATACTACCTAACATAGCCTAATCTAGCTTCAATCTGGTTTCCGATTCCAAGGCAAACGAGCCTCAAAACGGTACGAGACAAAACAAAAATTGCTCATCGAAAATTGCCGGAAAAGGCGCTCGTGTGACGCTGGCTTAAGGGGAGATTTCCACTTGAGGGATTTTTTTCTTGACTCCTTTCTCCCTCATGTTTAGCCCCATTGATTTTCTAATTTTAAGACGTTCGCCCCATTATTTTGACGATTTTAAGAACTTTCGACCCATTTCTGTCAATTTTAAGAACTTTCGTGCCATTTAGGTGTCGATTTTATCCTGGCGAGCGATAGCGAGCCTGTTATTTAAGAGGAACCGGCTCTCAGCCGGGACATTTTTCTACCGAAAAATGGCGGCTTTGCAATACGGGGGCAAGTCTAATTTTTCTCCACTCAAACCAACACACCTGTGGTGATCTACCTCGGGTCGTCCACCCTAGACAAACAGTCCGCTATCACGTTGTCACAACCAGCAATATGTCGAATGTCTAGATTGTACTCCTGCAACATAAAAGACCATCTGGTTAGCCTCATATTCCGGTTGTGGAACTGATTAAAAAACTTCAAAGGGTGGTGGTCAGTGTAGATCACCACGACTGGGCCAAAAGCGGGAACATACACCTCAAAGTGCCTGAGCGCCAGCACAATAGCCAGAAGCTCCTTCTCTACCACTGAATAGTTTTTTTGTGCTGAGTTGAACTTCTTAGAGAAGAAACTTACTGGGTGTTCCACACCTTCTGTGTCTGTTTGCAACAAGACGGCACCAGCCCCTACACCGCTAGCATCTGTCGCTAGCTGAAAAGGTCTCGAGAAGTCTGGGGCCCTGAGTATGGGGTGAGTGCACAAAAGATGCTTCACCAGGGAGAATGCTTTCTCACACTCAGGTGCCCACACAAACTTTTTTGTCTTTGCAAGTAGGTCAGTCAGAGGAGCCAGCACCGAGGAGTATCCGCAGATACAGTAAATCTCCGATAATACCCTATCATGCCTAAGAACCTCATGATTTGTCGCTTGGTGGTCGGCCTGGGGAACTGGTTAATAGCCTGTATCTTAGTTTGGTGGGGGGCACACCTGGCCTAACCCTACCACAAACCCTAAATACTGCACAGTTGCCTGAACAAAATCGCATTTGCCCAGATTGACCACCAAATGAGCCTCACTCAGCCTCCTGAACAATGCCCCGATGTGCTTGCAATGGCTTTCAAAGTCATCATCGTAGATTATTACATCATCTAGATAAACGGTGCAGTTAGGGATCTCCGCCACTAACTCATTCATCAGGCATTGGAAGGTTGCAGGTGCATTCTTCAACCCATACGGCATAACGTTGCAATGGTAAGTGTTCCCATCCACCACAAACCCGCACACCTGCTTCGCCCGCTTCGACAACGGCACCTGCCAGTAGCCTTTGACAAGATCCACCTTGGTCAGGTAACGTGCACACCCGATCTTGTCAACACTGTCATCTACGCGGGGAAGAGGGTAGGCATTGGTGGGGGTTAAGCCGTTCAACCGCCTGAAGTCAATGCAAAACCTGACCTTGCCGTCTGGTTTAGGCTGCAGAGTGACGGGAGATGTCCACCTAACCGCCCCTTTCTCTATCAGCCCCCTCTCCAACATGTAGCCTAATTCCGCTCGGAGAGCCGGAAGTTTAATAGGAGGTACCCGATAGGGCACTGATTTAAAGGGGGGGTGGTCTCCAACGTCTACATCGTGCACCGCATGAGTTGTGAGGCCTGGGTGCTCGGCAAAAACAGTGGGGTATAAACCGAACAGGTGCTGGATCGCTGCACGCTGTTGCTCAGGCAGGTGCTCAAGCACTTCCACAGCCACCTGACTCGTGTTCCCCACCCACTGATCTGCCGAGACCTGACAATCCCAACTTTCCTCCACCTGTGCCTCACTGCCCCCCTCTCCTTCTCCACCTTGGCCGCTGCAGACCAACACAGGGACAGTAGGCTGCTCAGGTGGGCGCCTCACAAACTCCGTCAACAGGTTCACATGACAGAGCTGATTTTTATTCTGCCTATCAGGAGTAGCCACAAGGTAATCCAGGTCGGATAACTTCTTCACGACCTTGTAAGGACCGACATACTTGGCAGACAGGGGATGGCCTACTAAGGGCAATAAGACCAAAACCTCCTGTCCTACCACAAACTCCCGGAGCTTTGCTTTTATGTCATATCGATCCTTCATCAAGGCCTGAGTACCCACCAAATTTCTCCCTGCCAACTCCAGGCTTTTCAGCATCCTGTCTCTGCTCTCGAGGACATACTTGAGTAGAGAACATGGCGGCACAGTCCCTTCCCAGATCTCTCTCACCATGCTTAGAGGACCTCTAACCTGATGCCCGAAAACCAACTTGTTGGGGCTGAACCCAAGGCTCTCACCAGGTACCTCTCGTGCCGCAAACAAAACGTACGGTAGCCCCAGGACCCAATCCTTGCCATTCTCTAAACAGTAGCACCGCAACATGCTTTTCAAGGTGGAATGCCATCTTTCCAACACCCCTTGACTCTCTGGGTGATAAGCTGAAGAGACAACCGTATTGATCCCATGTTGCTGCATGGTCTGTTTAAAGAGAGTGGACGTGAAATTTGACCCTTGGTCCGACTGAATTTCCTGCGGGTACCCATATCTCGAGCAATACAACAGCAGGTTTCGCACAACAGTTTTAGACTTGCCATTTCTCATAGGGTATGCATCAGGGTAGCGAGTGGAGACGTCCATGATGGTTAGCAAAAATCTGTTACCTGCACTAGTGGGAGGCAGAGGGCCTACCATGTCGATAACAACCTTGCTGAAGGGTGGACCGATAGCAGGCACTGGGTGCAACTGGGCCTTGGGTATGATCTGGTTCGGCTTACCCATCGTCTGGCAGGTGCTACACATCGCCACCCAGGCTGAGACTTGCGACTTAATGCCCGGCCACCAGAACAACCTTGCCAACGAGGCCAACGTTTTTGTCACCCCCAAGTGCCCTGCCACCGGAACATCGTGTGCCAACCCCAACAGGCTATCACGGCACTTTTCAGGTACTACTAACTGGTTAACCACTCCGACCCCACCATCCCAATTGCGTTTAGGATCAACAAAACGCCGATACAGAATGTCATTAACACGAAAGAAGTCTCCCGGCTTTGCATCCCTGTCCTCTTCTAGTTCAATAGCCCCGTTCCCACAACTCTCAAGACTAGGATCTTCTAGTTGCATCCGTCGTATATCAGAGGGTGCCAACCTGTCCAAGTGCTCCTGGAGTAACATGTGGCCACCCCCGATACTGGGTTGCTCAAGCCTAGTCTGTTTCACCTGGGAAAGTTTCTGTCGCGGAGTGCTATCACGCCCTACCATGTCACTAGAAGGGACAGGTTCTGGGGCCACTCCGAACCTCAAAAGTGGTGCAAGTACCGAGTCACCAAGGAGTGTCGCTGGGTCCAAACTCTTAACCTGACCACCAGCCTTGACTGTTTCCTTCCGACCCTTCCTCCGCTGGTCTGAAACCTGGGTATTAGGCTGTGACACCTGAGCGGACCGAGATCTGGTAACAGCACACGCCATCTGCTGCATCTGGCACCTCTCGAGCCACTCTTGCCCCTCCCTACTCGTGTCGGCCGCCCTCTCGGCAACGACTAAGGGTGGAACCTCGGAAGTAGGCACCGCAAAGTCGTTACCGAGAAGGAGGTCGACCCCCTCAACTGGCAATTTCTCTACAACCCCCACATCCAACTCCCGTATCACACCATCCACCACAAGCTCCACTCTCACCAGCGGGTAAGACCGCACAGCATTGATGCCTTGAACCACTACAACCCGAGCTGCATTAATAGGCTGACCAGTGAAGTTCTTAAGTAACGTCTGGGAGGCACCCGTATCACGCAACAACTCGAGCCTATGTTCCACACCAGCCCACCTCACAGTGCCATGTCCCCTATGACCACAAAAAGCATCTCGGACGGGTAACGAGCCCTCCTTATGCTTCTTCACCGACTGTGACTCAGCAACCGACGATTTACCCCGGGCAAACGCGGAAGACCTCAAAGACACCCCGATGTTGTTCACTAGAGACACCACCGCTGTAGACTGTGTGCTCGGACAAAAGCGCGCAATATGCCCCTTCTTATGGCACTTAAAACACTCCACCTCACTCCTTGACTTCCCCTGGGGTGGGGAAGGGCCCTGGCCTTTCTTTAACGAGAAGGATTTCGACTTCGGTTCAAAATTGACAACAGTGCTCTTAGTAGGATAATTTATTGTATCATTAGTTCGGGGGGGGGGTGGTACGCCCCTTGTTACCTGCCTCAGCTCTCTGGGCAGACCCGCACCCACGAATTAATAACAACCTGAGGTCAGCCAACTCAGCCGCCTCCTGCAGAGTTTTAGGTTGCTTTTCTTTCAGGTTAAAAGTCAAATCACTGCCAGTGCATTTAAAAAACAATTCTAACAACACTAATTGCTTTACCGCATCAAAAGTAGTTGCTTTCTCCGACCTCAACCAATTCTCAAATGTATCTGACAGCTCTCTAGCGTGTTCCTGGAAAGTACTCTCCTTTCTCTTAGGAACCGCCCTAAACTTCAGCCTATAGGTCTCTGGCTGCAACTCATACGCCCTCAGGACAGCCTCTTTCAACAACTCATAATTCACACAGGAATCTAGGGGCAAAGCATCGTACGCCTTGAGTGCTTCCCCCTTCAATCGTGAAGAAACAAGGGCTGCCCACTTCTCCTCGGGCCATTGGTGCTCCCGGCACTTTTTCTTAAAACGGAGAAAGAATTCTGTAACTCCTGACTCATCAAACATTGGAACCAACTTTAGTAGATGCGACAGGGACTGGTCATGGGGTCGACCCCCTGGACGAAACGGTTCCCCGTCACCTCTATACGAGTTTTCTCTAGGTCAACATCGGCACAATACCTTGCAGACTCAGCCTGATATTTATACTTGAGCTCAGCCTCATGCTTTCGCTGCTCGAGCTCAGCCTCATGCTTCCGCTGCTCGAGCTCAGCCTCATACTTATACTTGAGCTCAGCCTCAAGCTTTCGCTGCTCGAGTTTGGCGAGCTCGAGCTGGAACAACATCTCGGAAGACAAACCTTGAGGAGGGGGTGCTACTACCGGGGACCCACCCAGTGAGTCACCTAGAGGCCTACCCAACCGCCAGCGGGCATCGGCCTGCGGGAACGTACTCAGCTCCGGAACCCGAGGGGGCGCCATGATAGGAGTTGAGTGGAATGGGGGCTGGGACGAAGGTGCCCCAGCTCCCGCTCCACCCGAAGCCTCTCGCACCCCACCCAGCACACAGGCAACCAGCTCACTTCTTGACCAACCGCCAGTGCAAGAAAACCCTAAGACCGTGGCTACACACTGCAGTCCGTACCGGTCCAGCCCCGACACAGGCTCCTCCAAAAACCTCCGAGCATCCTCCTCACAGTTCACCACCCGAACGCCGTCAGACAACTCCACCTTCTCCACCTTCTCGCCTGTCTCTCGCACTGTGCTCTCACTATCCTCAAACCCGTCCAGTGACGACATGATGGAGTAAAAAAAAAAAAAATCCCAAGTCAAGACAAAATTAGCCAAACTCTCGCGTAGCTTTATTCACAAAAAATATTCGAAGATGTTTTTAAGTGCAATACTAGGTCACCAATAAACTCCAACAATTTCCATATATCCTCAAAAACAATATTCACTGCCAACACTGCGAGAAATAAAATCGAACCCAAAAATGTCGAATAAGATTTCTCCCAAAAAAAGTTCCTGCAAAACTCAGTTCACTATATCCTGGACTAAGGTCGCCATTTGTTACGACCGGCACAACGAAATAAACAAGGGCACTTAATATTGGACTACAAGTTAGGCTATATCTGCAACAACGGTACGCTAATTCCAAACCCTCGAACTATTAAGCCGGTGAACAAAACACTTAAAACCCTCCAGAGTTAATCTACTGGATAATGGGGTATCAATTAACTGGGTTAAGTGTACTTCTACAAAGGCTTTCCGGTGACGGCAAAGCCTACTCACAACAAGAGTAATTACGTTAATAAAAAGCTCTCAAGTAATAACAATGCTTAAATAAACTATGACAAGATTTAATAAAAGGTTATATGCTTACGTTATCTTTAGTGTGAGTCTGAACTCAACACTAAACTCTTCATTGCTCTATGAAAACACTTGAAGTCTAGTCCTACAGCAAACAGATATGGAATCTTCTGAAAATGTCTGATGCTCTAAGATGCTCGTTGAATATAGAACAGAAGTAATGCAGGGGCAGGACACCAAAGCGTGTATCTTAAATACACCTAAAAGTAGGATACATATATATGGAAACAAGGGAGTGCATCAACTCTGTGACAGCACTAACAACAGCAACTTAAAAACAGTACTTCCTTAGCCAAAGTAACAGCCATACAGGGTTGTGCACTCTGCATCAACCTAGGCTAAAACAATACGTGAATAATTGCTAAAACATACGCAGTTAAAGTTAATAAACAATATGCTGTCTTCCTTACTAATAAAGTCTAGCAGTGGTATAAAGGTACAGGGAGCCTAGGCAGAGCTCAAGCATGCTCGCAGCCTACTGTCTCCCCTGAACAGATTTCCCTTATCTTACGTTAAGTGACTAGGAGGCTCTCTTGGTTAGTCCAGATCTCAAGTATCTGGTCTTACCCTGGCGCTCCTCAAAGGTCAACAAAATGAGTTAGCAAGCATACAAGCAAGAGTAGGCAAAAGCCCTTCGCTTGTATACTGCTAGGCTCGCAAAGGAAAATATGCACAAGGGTGTACTACAGGCTACCTAGCTCCGTCGAAGTCGTACAGGCTCTGACTTGCCATGTACATAACTCAGACAACGACCCAAGATACCCTCCACTGTCTAGCATTAAATAGTAATAAAGAACAACCAAATAATTAGAAGCACCCAACAATACGAGTCCATATGACTATGATTCTAATAACCTCTAAAGCTAGTGCAAAACATATATGTGAGAACAGGCGCTGGTAATACGACTGGCCGACTATGGAAATCGTATGCGAGAACCAGAAGGGATGGGTAATTGAATGAAGATAAGAAGTATTGGAAAGAAGGAGTTCAGAGAGAGGAACAGCAGTAAAGGGGGTTAGATGGAGACAGAATGCTAGGGACGTCTAGGACCAAACGCACCATACCATGCTCTGAGGAGAGAGGAAGGGTAGGAGCCCCACCACTGGGCAAAAGAGGGCGGCGACCAACCACAGGCCACTACGTCACCAGAAAAGCAGACGTCATAGATCACGCCAGGCACGCCGACCAATAGCGAGCGAGCGAGCCCACCGAGCGAGGAATGCACACGTACATACGCACACACACTACCGCCTCGCTCTCCCCTCTCTCTCTCATTTTCTCGCTCACGCGCTGCATGTTATAATCACTACTATGGATATAAAATACTTCTAAGTGTCACAGACAAGAATAAAGGCAAACACTGATCTGTCTGTGACAACACGAATACTAAGAAAGAAAGAATATCGTTCTACGATTATTATAGCCCATTTCACTTCCGCGGCGAGTGCTAGCGAGTCACGAGTACATTCTGGCAAGCTGGCCAGCGTAACACTGACCACCCTCCTCCCCTAAGAATGATTGCAGACGACGTACCTTGTTATTATTATTTAGTTTTATTTATTGCCTGCATTTTAAGTACTTTTAAGCCATGTCATTATATTCTATATTTATATCATACCTTATGGTACAATCTTGACCACAAATATAGCTGAATAAGTGAAATCAAGATCATCACACTTATCTCCCCACCCCCTGCTTCTGCCGCGGACCTTGAGCTAACATCCGCGGAGAAGGTGGCGGGGATCAGATGCCATACACCACCACTTCACCCATCTCAATCCTCCCCACCCCCACCCCCACCATCAACCCCTCCCTCACCCCCACCCCATCCTCGTGCAGCAGCATACAACATACACCGCGTACACAACATTAACATTCTTCAACTAAACATAGATGGCATCATCACAAAGAAACACGAACTCTCACACTTCATCAAACAACTCAACATACACATTGCCATCTTACAAGAAACAACACTCCGCACAACACAAAAAACACCTACATTCGATGATTTCACCACCATTAGACAACACCGGGCCTTTGGCGGTGGCGGTGGCCTCATCACCCTGATACACCTTGATTTTCAAAAGGCCTTTGACAAAGTTCCCCACAAACGTTTACTGCTAAAACTAAAAGCGCATGGAATACAAGACGGTGTGTTGAAATGGATAGAAAATTGGCTCAGCGACAGAAAGCAAAGAGTAGTCATGAACGGTAAGGCATCTAAATGGACCAATGTAAGTAGCGGGGTACCCCAGGGATCAGTACTAAGACCAATTCTCTTTCTAATTTACATCAATGACATAGATGACGGTTTCACCTGTACAATATCAAAATTTACTGACGATATAATTATTGCAAATAGCGTACTCTTAAATGAACAAGTTGACGATATGCAACACAATCTAGATAAGTTGTGATGTTGGGCCCAAATTTGGCAAATGAGTTTCAATGCGGATAAATGTAAAGTAGTACATATCGGGTACCAAATTGAGAAAGCAAACTATTCGATGAATGGCACTCAGCTTAAGAATGTAAACAGAGAAACCGATCTGGGAGTAACAATATCTAGTAACCTAAAACCGAGTCAACAATGTTCAAAAGTTGTTAAGAAGGCAAACAAAATAATTGGCTTTATAGGCAGGTCATTTGAGCATAAATCAAAAGACGTTTTCCTAACTCTTAAAAATTCCTTAGTCCACCCTCTTCTGGAATACTGCGTTCAATCCTGGTGCCCTTATTACCAAAAAGATATAGACAAGCTAGAATGAGTTCAACTTAGAGTTACCAAAATGATACCTAGCCTAAAGAACAAACCATACGAGGAGCATCTTAGAGAATTAAATCTATTTCCTTTAACCCAGCGCAGATTAAGAGGCGACTTAATTCAAGTGGTCAAAATCATCAAAGGCATCGACAATATGAACTGTAGTAAGTACTTCACAATCGACTAATCTAATTACATGCGGGGAAACGGTTGCAAAATTATTGGTAAATCTTTTAACTCACACGAATCTAAGAATTTCTTCTTCAACCAAGTTGTCAGCTTGTGGAATGGGCTTCCCCGAGATATTACAGACTGCAGCACCGTTGATTCATTTAAACTTCGCCTAGACAAATATCTCGCATCAAACCCGCGAATGACTGCGTTTGTAAATTAATAACTTTATTTTATCCCCCCCTCAGTTACTAACCCATCTGTCCCCTACTAACTTCCTAATCCTGCCACGGACATTAGTTCCAGGGCAGTAGTTCCCTTTCCAATGCTCCCTTACCCTCTCTAAACCACTGTTTGGACACTTGATCCTCAGTGTTGTGGAGGACAAGCAGCCTAGAAGGGTCACTAGACCTATTGTTGCTTGATTTCCTTTGTACTCCTTTGTACTACACAAACAAACTGGGAAGCTTTCACAAACGAGACAGAACAACACTTTGAAACCCTAAACAGCGCACCCATCACTAACATCAACAATGCTGTCCACATATTCAACACAACTATCCAAAACGCTGACAAGAAACACATTCCAAGAGGTAACAGAAAAAGACACAACCCCAACTTCTCACCAGAAATTCAAAACCTCAGCAGACAATGCGACACACTGAAACACTCCCCAGCACCCCACACACAAGACATCACACAACAAATCCAAGCACTCAACACCCAGATTAACAACAAAATACAAGAACAACAAACACTAAATTGGAATAACTTCCTACAAACACTTGATCACAAAACAAACCCTCAAAAAACTCTACAAAACACTAAACAGCATCACACTTTCCAACAGCAACACAACACAATCACATGCTGCAATCACAACAACAGACTCTACTCCTTCATGTAAACAACAAGCAAACACTCATTAATCACCTATCTCATGTCAGCCACCTAAAGCCTCATAAAGACAACCGACGTGTCATCCGACGTAAGAGACAATTCCCCACAGACCCTGACTATACACCCTTCACCAACTACCAGACAAAGCACATCATCAACAATCTCAAGCACTCACCCGCCTGTGGCCTAGACAACATAAGCAACATACACCTCAAACACCTGGAACCACAAGGAATACAAGCACTCACTAACATATCAAACTACAGTTATTCACACAACACAATACCAGACATCTGGAAGCATGGTATCATCATCACATTCCCCAAACCCAACAAAGACCCCACGCTACCCTCCTCACACCGCCCTATCACACTCCTCTGCACCCCCTCCAAAGTCATAGAACGTCTTGTACTACAACTGATTACACACGCCCTACCCCTAGCTCCAACACAACATGGTTTCAGGCCACTGCACTCCACAAACACTCTTCTTACAGACCTTACACAAAGAGCTTTTGACGGCATCAATAGAACATGCACAACAACACAAAAAGGTGGCTGGCCAACTTCCTAGCAGGCAGATGTGCACAAGTATCTTTTGCCGGTCAGTCATCTAAAATCAGAAATTTCCCAAACGGAGTCCCGCAAGGATCCATCCTGTCGCCCGGGCAGGAGATCACAAATACACCCTGCAACTCACCATAAATAACACATCCCTAACACACACACATTCATCCAAAATCCTAGGAGTAACATATGATACTCTAATGACATTCAAACACCACACCACAAACATGAAAAAGAAACTGACACCCAGACTTAACGCCCTCAGGTTACTTGCCCGCACAAAGTTTGCACACAACAAAGAAACCACCACTACAGTTTACAAACACTACATAAGATCAGTGATGGAATACGCAAGCCCGGCCTGGGCTTCTAACCTAGCTTAAACACATCATAAGACCTTACAGACTATTCAAAATAAAGCCCTAAAAATCATCACAGGCTGCACAGCTACTAAACCTACAGATCACCTACATCAAGAAACCAAAGTCCTCAAAGTCAAAGACCATCTGGACATGAGAAGCACTCAATTCCTGGCAGCAGCCTCCACGAACCAACACCACCCACTACACTACATGGCAACACACCCACAGGCACCAAGAAATATCAAAACAACACCCAGCACACAGTATCACACACAAATACTGTCTTCTCTCCCTCCCTGCTCACCCCAAACCAGCTTTCAGAAGCACATCCATACTCATATCTCTCGCCGTTCCATCCAATCACTCATGGACAACACGCAGCTGCATGCACAACCTCCCGAAATCCATCCTTCTGAATCCTCCCCTCCTCGCGAGGACAGAGTCCACTTGGCCAGGCTGAGATGCAGACACCATCCAGCTCTGCTGAGCTATCAGAAGAGACTGGATGACTCCATTGTCAACACCTGCCTGGGTTGTAACACAGCACCCCATACCATTAAACACATCATAGAAGACTGCATTTCACACAACCACTTACCCCAACAACACAATCTACACTCCTTGAGAGCTCTGTGGGAAAGCCCAACCGTGGCCATGGCCTTCCTTAGGGACTCAGGGCTGTTCGGCCAGGCAGCTTAGGGAACAACAACATCAACATGTGAACAGTGAAGATTGAGCGATGGGGGGTGGGACAAATGTAGGGGAGAGGAGTGGGGTACTAGACGGTGAATATGCCACTTGATCATATATTGTTTCCATTTGAGTGCCTGTGGGGCAGTATTGGAGAGGGACTTAGGTAAAGGGGCTTTCACACATTCAAGACTGGAACGTTAACTCAGTGTGAATTGGGAAAGAATTATGTTGATTGGTATTTTTAGGCACATACAACAGAATAGAACCGAATAGGTACGAATGAATTCGGGCAAATTTGGCGTGACCTGCGAATTGGCACCGAATGTAGAAATTTTTAAATATAAAGGTCATATTATGGCCCCTAATAACCCAGAATTACCCAGAATGTTGGCAAATAGATACTGATATAATCCAAATCATCCCAAATGTTGGTGAGTATGCATCCGAATGCATACAAAAAATGCTGAGAATTATGCCGGAAGGGATCCTATTGTTCGCAGGGGCAATAAATACCAGCCCCTCGTAGTGTTCCCTGCCACACATATCAATCCTTGTGCAGGACGCACCAAGACAATCAACACCATGGACCATGCCAGCCTCCAACAACTCGGGAAGGTGCAACTCGCCATTTTACAGTGGGAATTGGATGTCATTGAGGAGGATATGCAGAGACATGAAGCTAGCTTCTGATACAGCCCCAGTATGGGATGTATGAGCAAATTCTAAAGGAGCTTGAGGAGGAGTACAGCAAAGGGTTCAGAAACATTTTACGCGTCAACATTGCCATGTTCAAGAGCCGGTGGCACATATGGAACCCAGGATTTAGAAACAGGACACCTTCTGCAGGGCATTGTCACCTGGAATACATCTACGCTACTTAGCTATGGGGGAGTCGTACGTCAGCCTTCAGTAAAGTTTCCGTGTGACCCACAACACAATATCTCTTATTGTACCGGAGACAAGCGAGGCAATAATAGCAGAATAACAACCGGAAGTCCTTTCCTGCCCACTTCCACCTGAACAGTGGAAGGAGGTGGCCTAGCAGTTTGCAGACCATTGGAGCTTTAACCATGCCATAGGTGCCCTTGATGGGAAACATGTTGCCATAAGGTCCCCAACTAACAGAGGCATTCGGCATGCTTCCATGCATTTGTTCAAAATATGGCCGTATTCATGCCGGCTCGCTTGATCTTCACGATTCATTCGCTGACACTCTGATATTCTGCGGTATTCGGTGTGACTCTCAACTGTTTGGGTTTCGGTTGAAGCATTCTTGGACATTCGTGAGAGTCATTCGGTGCAACTCTCAACTACTCTGTGTAAACTCTTTATTCGCCATTTATTCGAAACTATTCTCAAACACTCGTGCACCTTTGGTTCAAAGGAAACCAACTGTTGGGGAGCTTGGGTTAATTATGGCTCGCCGACCAGAGTGTGGCCGAATGTTGCCGAACGTATGGGACTTTGCTGAGAGTTCCCACACATCTAAGCGAGTGCATTGTCAATACTAGCCGGAAGACGGTTCTGCTACACTTGGCTTTTAATTCTTGTATGTGTGAAAACCCCTTAACCCCTCTTTGGTGGGACCGGACTTAAGTCGGTCTAGAGAAGAAAGGACTATGTGGCGGGGACCGACTTAAGGCGGTGTGCAATTTTGAGCAATAATTGGCTCTGAGAGAGAGACGAGCGGTGGGAGGAGTGTAGGTCGGCTCTGACCGTTCGGCACGGGTCCCGCGCGGCAACTGCCGTCCCTTCCACACACATCCACACTCACTACCTCGCTACACAGGGAATTATGGAAGGAAATTACCGTATTTTAGGGATTTTTCCTTCGTCTTGCACGATCGTTGCAAGAGAACGCGTGGTCGTAGAAGGATGGTTCTGGTGTCATTGAAAATCTCAATTATCGCCCTTTCAGGGATACATAATTGTATTACGTTCTGGGTCTTGTTTATGCATGAAAAAGAGCACGGAAACAAGGTCGTTTAGGGTAAAACTACCCGCTTGGCGGGTAGTAGAAGTTACTGACGGGCCCGCTCGGAAGGTGTTGAAGGATCGCTATAGGGAGATTCCACTTTGGATGGTCTCAAACTACATCCTTTAATTATCGTAGAGGTGAATCTCTTGTTGTTGGACAATCTCGAACCACATCCTTTAAGTACTGTAGAGGTGAATCTCTTGGTGCTAGCTTCGGGCTTAGTTGGTGAGCATCGAGCCTCACAGTTTGTTGTATTAGCCTCTGGCCAAGTTGGTGAGCATCGAGTTTCACGATTTGTTGTACTACCCTCGGGCCTAGCTTTCGTCTCCGGGGTTACTCCCTCCTCCGTGCGGACCGGCCCAGGCATGTTGGGTGTGGCTTTGCTGTCATGGTCCGTGAAGAAGTCCCATGTCAACCTCTCTCCTTGCAGCCATTCCATGGGGGTGTCCTGGAGGTTTGGGCTCTTTGCCTGGAGCTGGCGAGGAGTTCGTCCTCCATGCTACTGGTCTATAATCCTTGCCTCTCCAATGCTTGTCATGGGTCAGTGAAGGCCAGGCATCAGATATGGTATGCCTTGCATCGCTGTCTCTCTCAGACAAACAAGCTTCGGTACCGGTGCCTGGATGCGGAGTGTAACCGTGTCTTGGTTGCTGCGCATCGTTCGACCTGGTCGTCTTTTGTCTCTTCTCTCTCCTTCTCCTCATCTGACTCGCGCACATGGACGTTTTTGTACTGTATGAAGGGTTGTGTTTCTGCTTTCTCCTTTTCCTACTGCCGGCCGAGGGGGAAAGACAAAGAGCAAAAGGCGGCTGTGTAATTCACCTCAACTAAATGAAGGAAAAAATAAATATGGTGAAGGAAAAATATAGGTGGTTGATGTAACGCCCTCAACTAAAGGAATGATAGCTGAAATGATTATAGTGTAGCGGCTTAGTGGCAGAATTTGTGGGAATTGTGCATTTTGTGATAAAAATTATCAAAATTGGTACACGCAATCAAATAGTCAATGTAATCAAAATTAGATATTGGGCCATCATAGGTTTACTCTACATTGGCTTTGGCAGCACCCTTTCAATTACTTTCCATAAGAGTTCTTAAGCACTGATATTTGCCCTAAACTGTATACCATGGTAGAGATGTCAAACTAGTCTCAAATGACTCGTCTGGACATGGGTAACAACATATATTCAGACATTGTTCAGCTAATGTTGATCGTTTGATTAGTACAGTCTGCTGTAGTTTATCATCATGCCACAAATGTGTAAGTAATGTTGCCATTTGCCACTAATTAGTTGAACTACAGGGACCAGTACAAGTCAAACGGTCAACATTAGCGAAACATTGTCTGAATATATGTTGTTACCCATGTCCACACGAGTCATTTGAGACTACAGTAGTTTGACATCTCTACCATGGTATACATTTTGGAGCAAAAATCAGTGCTTAACCCTTTCACGCACATGACGCAATTTTGAGCCTATTGGGGATACTTTAAAGCCTTTGTTACCATCAGGGGTATTTAGAAACCTTTAGTTTAGTTACTTCAACCTCTGCAGTTGTCTTTGAGTTAGCTGTGGGCAGAAAACTAATTTTGGAGAGGTAATTATGAGAGTGAGAGAACTCTATTTCTTATTGCAAATCTGGCAACCTCTGCGTCATAAAAGCGTGAAAGGGTTAAGAACTCTTATGGAAAGTAATTGAAAGGGTGCTGCCAAAGCCAATGTAGAGTAAACCTATGATGGCCCAATATCTAATTTTTATTATACTGACTATATGAACGTGTGTGTCAAATATTTTACTTCTATCACGAAATGCACAATTTATCTACCTAACTGTCTCACTATTATTACATAGTTATAAAATAAGTCTTATCTGTCAGTTATGGGTCATCGTAGAATGGAATGGAAGGGAATCTTGGTCGGCTATGAGCTGTGTTGACAAGTTGGCTTTGTGACGAGGACTACCCGCCACCCTTTGTGCTAGACAGTATCAAAACGGCACCGGAATGGCTGTCTAAATCTTGTACCGTAGATATACTGGTGATCTGATAGTAGATTATGGGAAGACAAATTCTTAAGAAATATTTGATTAAGCATAGATTAAAATACTTTAGAGATGCAAGAAATAAGAGCAATTGGACGACAGTTGGAGGATTGAGAGCAGTCACCCTTATTTTGGACAGGTTGAATCATAGACTACATGAGTAGATCTGGACTTGACACGAAAATGGAACTTTGCAGTAAAGGACCTAAAATCGGAAAACGAACTCCCAAGCTCGAATCTGGTAATTGCGAAAATGTAATATTTTTCGCGGTTTTGAGGTTCGAACTTGTGGGTTCGCTTTTCCCATTTTGGATCCCTTACTGCAAAGTTCCCTTATTGTGTCAAGTCCAGATCTACTATAGTCTATGGTTGAATGAAAGTAAGTTAATATCCTACACACCATCAATCACTGGGATAGGTAGAACAGTGAATTACATAAGTGAGAAGAATATTTGTTATTTGTACAGAATTAATATCCCAATAATGCCAAACACTAAGTTTCTTTGTCGACGCTATTAATTGACTGAAATACAGTGAATAGGTCGTCCTTATCATATTTGTCCTTATAATTCTGAAGGACTATGCACTTCCAGTACTGACATTTATATATCAAAACTGTGATTGGTTAAATTTGTATCAGGCAAAGTTCGAGCTATGTATACTGTATAGTGTATATGCTATGGGTAATTAGGTTGGTTTCAGAATAGCTCACAGTGTTAGAGTTATCATCAAAATTATACATATATATATATATATATATATATATATATATATATATATATATACCCCCCTGGGGGTTAGGGAATAGAATATGCCCCACGTGCCTTCTGCGTGTCGTAAGAGGCGACTAAAGAGGTTGGGTCGGTGGGCTTGCGACCCCCACCCGGAAAAAATATCTAAGCAAAGAAAAACGAACGAACAGCCTCGGATGCGGACGGAACCAACGTTGACGAACCACGACCGACTAAGGACATGCCTTTGGACATTCTGAGAATGGCTACGTGGAATGTTAGTGGCATGAATGATGGCACAAAAGAGAGAGAGGTTCTGGAAGTGTTAGTGAATGCCAGGCTGGATGTATGTGGAATGACAGAGACCAAATGGAAAGGTTCAGATGTGAGAGAGTGGGAGTGTGGAATGGGTGTGTGTGCTGGAGTGAGTGAAGGAACAGCGAGAGAAGGTGCATGTTTGTTTGTAAGTAGCAAATGGAAGGAATGTGTAAGAGAGTATGGGTCTGTGGGTTCAAGGATTGTGTGGGTGAGAATGAAAGTAGGAATACAAACGTGGGTGATTGTATGCGTGTATGCCCCGACAGAGGATATACTTGAAAGAAAGAAAGAGGAGTTCTGGATGAATGTGGAGGCATGCCTGGAGAAGTTTGACAAGAACGAAAGAATATTTCTGATTGGGGATATGAATGGTAAGGTGGGTGATAGGAAAGTTGAGGGAGTGGTGGGAGGGTGGGGGGTACCATCAGAGGTGAATGGGAATGGTAGTGCACTTGTGGACGTATGTGTGGGGAGGAGGCTGTGGATAGCCAACACCTTCTTCCGACACAGAATGATCCACAGGTACACATGGAAACGGATGTTGACGATGAAGGATAAGACAGTGGTGGAACGAAAGTCATTGATTGATTATGTATGTGTGGATGAACGAATGAAGAAATCTGTGATGGATGCTAGGGTGTATAGGGGTATTGGAGGGGGTGTCTGATCATTATGTAGTGGTAGCTAAGGTTAGGATACAAAAGAAGTGGGTGAGGAGAGCAGGAGGGAGGCGAGAGGAGGGTGGAATGGTGAGGAGGGTGGAGAGGTTGCAGGAGGAGGAAGTCAGGGAGGAGTACAGGAGAGCAGTGGAAAGACGACTAGGTGGGTTCGACCTGGAAGTTATGGAGGAAGTGGAGGAGATGAGCAAGGTGTTTAAGGATGATCTGTGCAGCATGTGAGGAGGTGTGTGGAGTGAGGAGAAGAGGGAGGGGAGTGAAAGGTACAGCATGGTGGACAGAAGAGGTAAGAATAGCTGTGGAAGAAAAGAAGAAAGCATATAGAGAGTGGTTGGGTAGTAGAGGGAATGAAGATTCCGAGAGACAGAAACGAGCGAGGTACGTGGAGAGTAAGAGGGTGGTGAAGAGAGTAGTGAAGGAAAGTAAGAGAAGAGTAGATGAGGAATTTGGAAGGAATCTGAGTGTAAAATGGAGGGAGAGTAAGAAACTGTTCTGGAAAGAAGTCAAGAAAGTTAGGGAAGGTAGCAAGGGAAACAGTAAGGGTGTGAAAGATAAGAATGGGAGAATGCTAGCCGAGAAGCAAGAGAGAGTCGAAAGATGGAGGGAGTACTTCAGTGAGTGCTAAATGAAAGGAATGAAGAGCCAGCAAACATAGCTGGATATGGTATGGGAGGGAGAAGAAGAGAAGTAGTGGAGGAGGAGGTGGGGATCAGGAGGTCAGAAGTGTGGGAAGCCATGAAAAGAGTGAAGTTGGGAAAAGCACCAGGAACAGATGGAGTGTGTGGGGAAATGTTGAGGTATGGTGGTGAGATAGTGATAGAATGGGTATGGAAAATGTGCAAACTAACATGGGAGAAGGGCAGTGCACCCGATGACTGGAAGACTGGCATAATAGTCCCCCTATAAGGGCAAAGGGGAAAGAGGAGTGTGTGGTAACCACCGAGGAATATGTCTTCTAAGCGTAGTAGGGAAGGTATACAGTACAGTAGGGTAGTGATTGAGAGAGTGAGAGTGAGAACGGAGAAATGGATAGGCGACGAGCAGGGAGGTTTTAGGAAGGGAAGAGGATGTGTAGATCAGATTTTTACCCTGAATTGTGTTGTGGAGAAGTATCTGGAGAAGAAACAAAAGGTGTATGTTGCCTTTATGGACTTGGAGAAGGCCTATGACAGAGTGGATAGAGAAGGTTTGTGGAAAGTACTTAGAATATACGGAGTAGAGGGCAAGTTGCTGAAAGCAGTGAAGAGCATGTATGAGGGTGCAAAGGCGGCAGTACGTGTGGAGAGTGAGCAGAGCGAGTTCTTTGACCTGAATGTTGGTTTGAAACAGGGGTGTGTGATGTCCCCGTGGTTGTTTACTGTATATATGGATCGAGTCATGAAAGAAATACTATCAAGAGCAGTGGATGTTGGTGTATCGCTGAAAAGGGAGGGAATTGAGTGGAAGCTACCTATACTGCTGTTTGCGGATGATACAGTTCTGATGAGTGATAATGAATGGGAGTTGCAGGGTCTGGTAAATGAGTTTGGAACAGTGTGCGAAAAACGGAATTTGAAGGTAAATACGGGGAAGAGCAAGGTTATGGTCTTCGAAAGGGGTGAAGTCACAGAGTGTGAGGTGAAGCTGAACGGTCAGGATATGGAGATCGTCAACTCTTTTAAGTATCTGGGCAGTGTGTTGAGTAAAGATGGGACTATGGATGAAGAGGTGCGGGAGAGGGTACAACAGGGGAAGAGGGTTGTAGGAACGCTAAAAGCAGTAACAAGAAATAGGGTGGTCAGTATGGAAGTGAAGAAGTCCTTGCATGACAGTGTGATAATCCCGACACTGACTTACGGAAGCAAAGCATGGACGTTGGTTGAGAGACTCAGACCAAGAGTGAGAGCAGTGGAAATGAATTAATTAAGGAGTGCGTGCGGAGTTACATGGAGGGATAGACAGACTAATGAGGAAGTAAGAAGGAGGTGTGGTGTGGAGGTAGATGTGCTGGAAAGTGTGAAAAGGAACAACTTGAGATGGTTCGGCCATATGGAACGTATGGAAAGCGAGAGAATGACTAAGAGGGTGTACGAGAGCGAGGTGGAGGGACAGAGGTAGACCGAATATGAGGTGGAAGGATGGAGTGAGGAACTACATGAACGAAGGCGGTGCTGGTTGGGGGGAGGGGCGTCGACTGACTGGGGACAGAGGTGCATGGGGGCGGTTCGTTCGTGGCCACCCCTTCGGGGATCGCGGCGTCAGGCAATAGATAGATAGATAGATAGATAGATAGATAGATATATATATATATATATATATATATATAGTTACGTATCTTAGTCCTCGAGTGGTTAACTTGATGAATCTAGATAGCACAGAGATATATATTAAGGTATCAGTCAGCTGAAGGCAAAACAAAAGTAAAATCTAATAAAATAATTTCCTGTTGTTGCTTCCTTTCCTTTTGGATCTTAGGACTTAGTATCCTTTATTGACTGATACTCTTTACTTATGAAAAATACTGAAACTAATTAAAGTCATGTAGTATTTATAAAGAATTATTATTTAACCGAAGCTTAGTAGGCTATGGTTATGAACCGAATAAGTTATAGCTAAAGAAGGACTATTAATTTTATAAAAAGTCTTGAAAGATAAATATTAAAGTAAGAATATTTCTGTCTCTTACCCTTTTTGAAATGAATAGATAGTTTTCTTCTATGTCCTTTTATTTATATTTAATGTAATTATTCTTGGTTCTTGTCTTACGTTAATATTATTATATTATTATTATATTATTATTATCATCAGGAGTAATATCAAAGTCACATAAAAAGTTAGATATATATTTAATAATTAGTTAAATTTATTTCTTAACCACGTAACATTGAGGTTTGATTATGAGTAAATAAAGTTACAGGATCGTTTCATAGATTCGATTCAGGTCTCACTCAAATAATATGAAAAGCAAAATATAATATTTTGAAGCAAAAGAATTTTCTTCAGCTTAGGAAATCACTATAAGTAATATTAACACAGCCATGTTAGTCTAAGGCGATATTACTAATACGAGACAATAGCATCACCGTACTAAGCACCATTAAGCAATGTAAGCTTAATTCAAAGAAAATGAAAGAACTCGTAAGTATTAATATAAAACAATAGTATTACTTTCATCATAACCCAATTACTTAAAGAGTTGCTTTAGTCCACAAGTTAGTCAACTAAAATAGTTAAGTACATAATAATAGCGTTAACGTTAATTCGCAATCAAATAGTTAAACACATAATAGTAGCATTAACGTTAATTCCCAATTAAATCGTTAAACACATAATAGTAGTGTTCACGTTAATTCCCAATTAAATAGTTAAACACATTACACACATTAAACACATCACGTTAATTCCCAATCACATATCTCACTAACCAACATAACGTAAGTGTTTACACCGAACACACTTAACACACATTTATATAATCTGACTGACAGTCACAATCCCATTATAATACTTCACCCCGTCTTCCTCCAGCTGCAAGTTCACCTTCCCCAACTCCAAATGAGACTGATTTGAATGCCCACAACTCGGGTCTTATATACCAAACAATGATGGTGTAGGAACGAATCAGGAGGCGAGTGATGGTGCGCGCTCCAATCATAGCTCCTCGAATCACATAACAGGTGTGTCGTCCACTCACAGCTCCTGGCGTCGATCATACGTCATAGCATCGGTCATCGAGGTATGGGGCGAGCTGGTATGGGGCGAGATGGTTTGCCCACTCGCTCGTTCGCTCGCTAGTCTGCTTCACCACTTGGGTAGTTTGGCTCCTTGAACTCTAATTCTAACTCTTAAATTAACATACAGGGCTCCGTATGTCAGACCTCCCCCCTAGAAAAGAGTTTAAGGAGTATAGTACATAATATTAAACATAATACATAAATAGATTCACCACCAGATTGGCAACAGCAAGATTATAATGAGGATATAATAAGGATATCACCCAAAGTAGGCAACGTCTCCAGGTACCACATCAGAACATAGCCGGAACGTAGCTGGAGCGTTAATCGAACTGCAAGGCATCTCACAGCTGAAGGCTTAAAAGCGCACTACAAAAGCATGATATTTACCTCGCTACAAGGGAGAGCTAATTGCCAAAATCCTCTCATTAAATTATACTTACTGCTGCATGAGGCCAACCCGGTAAATGCAATCTTTGATCCGTGGCAGTGGGTAGGTATCGTTCTTTGTGACAGCATTGACTTGCCTATAGTCCCTACAAAACCTATGGCTCCCGTCTGGCTTTGGCACAAGTATGACCGGACTACTCCACTGGCTTAAGGCCCTTGTGATCAGCTGGTTTGAAAAAATTAAGTCAAGCTCGACCTGCAGTATACTCCTGCGTTGTGGCGAGACACGGTAGGGGGATAGTTTAATGGGAGTTGCATCCCCTACGTCGATGTCGTGCACGGCCAAAGAAGTGAGCCCTGGAGTATCACGGAACACCAGGGGACACTGAGATAAAACAGAGATTAGTTGGTTCGCTTGATCAGAGGGAAGATGACATAGTTTAGATGGTAATTCCCTCAAAGCCACTGAATTATACTGAAAGTTGGATAGGCTACATGACAAGTCAAAGTCTGCATGGATACTTTCAGGCTCTGGAACAGTCTGTTGCGGGTCAGTAAGAGAACTGAAGACTTTGTCCGCACCAGGCTGCTCACAGGTCCTGACATTCACTGCCACAGTGGGAGAATCTGGAGGAGAGGAATCAGGGGACCTATGGTAGGGCTTCAACATATTTATATGGAATACTTGCGTGGGCTTTCTCCTGTCTGGGGTAGTTACTAGATAATCGGTAATGCTCACCCTCCGAATTATCTTATATGGGCCCCTGAACTTGGCAGATAAAGGTTGGCCAAAAAGGGGGAGCAGGACCAAAACCTCATCACCGGGCTTAAACTCCCTCTCACGGGCTTTTCTGTCATACCATTTCTTCATGGAGCTTTTAGCCACTGTCAAGTTTTGAGCGGCAAACTCACATGAGGATCTCAGCCGGGTTTTGAAATCTGAAACATACTTGAGGAGGTTTTGGTTCCCCTCCTGGCCAACTAGGCTATCTTGCAATAGTTGCAAAGGACCTCTTACCTGGTGACCGAAAACTAGCTCATTAGGGGAAAAACCCAGAGATTCAGTTGGAACCTCACGAGTAGCAAATAAAAGAAAAGGTACCCCCTTATCCCACTCAACTCCGGTCTCTGTACAATACTTACGTAACATTCCCTTTAATGTCTGATGATATCGTTCGAGAACCCCTGGACTCTCTGGGTGGTAGGTGCTAGACTTTACATGCTCGATACCCAACTCCTTCAGGGACTGCTGGAAAATGTTAGAGGTAAAATTAGTTCCTTGATCACTTTGCACCTCATGGGGGAAACCCATTCTGGTGAAAAATTTGAGCAGTTCCTTGATTACAGTTGGAGCAGAGGTAGTCCTTAAGGGTATAGCCTCTGGGTAGCGAGTTGCCATGTCCATGATAGTTAATAAATAAATGTTACCTTGGGAAGTCTTAGGCAATGGGCCTACAATGTCCACTACCACCCGAGTAAAAGGATTCTCGAAAACGGGCAAGGGCACCAGAGGATGTACAGGCACCTTCTGATTGGGTTTTCCTGTCATCTGGCAAGTGTGACACACTCTACAACACTCCACTACATCTGCACGCATTCCTGGCCAGTAAAAGTGGGATCTGATTCTGTCTAGAGTTTTTCTCACACCTAGGTGTCCTGCCAATGGTATACAATGTGCCATTTCCATGATATCTCTACGACAAGGTTTGGGGACTACTACTTGATGGACGTCCCAAGCCCCGTCATCGATTGGTCTGTGTGGCGGTCTCCATCTTCGCCACAATACTCCTCCTTTGAGGTAGAAACATTCACCACCCTCCTTCTCACATTCCTCTTCACTCACGGACCTGGCAGCTAACTCCTTACATTCACTATCATCTCTCTGTAGCTCTACCAGGCCGCTAGGACAATTTGGAGGGGTTTCATGGTCATCGTTAGGGTCAAGATGAGCCATAAAGGTGTCCGATAAATCCACCTCAGTCACATCATCAGGCACAGTTGGAGCATCATTCACACTCTCATCATCCCTTTCATCAACTCTTACATTCGGTACATTTCTGTCTGAGGGAACTGCTACTTGAGACATTGAAAGTTTGTCAGCACACACAGGGAAAACAGTTGGCAACTCCTTGTCGAGCTCACCGGTTAGTGGCTCGTTAACAGGGGAAAGTGACAAAATGGGGTCTGGTCGGACCTTCTCACCTGCTACATCATTCCCCAAAAGGAGTGTTACCCCAGGCACAGGGATATCTTGGGACCTACACAAAGCTATGGTGGCCTCACCCTGTAGTAACTCACATTCAATTTCGCCTTTTACCAAGTATGCATAAAACTGGCCTCCAGCACCTCTCATTACAACTGGTTCGCCAGGTGGGCACTCAGTGTAAGGATTCACCATGAGGGTGCTAGTAGAACCTGTGTCTCTCAGAATTTTTACCTCATGCATGCAACCATTTAATCTCACGTTGCCAGATGAAATAAAGGGACGGTAACTGTCCTGCACTGATGGTGAAATTATTATTGGCTTAACCCTAGTGGGTTGCACCACACATGCTACTACACCCCTGTCTAGATGATTTACGTTAGCTGCTAGGTACTCCTTCTGTCGAGAGTCCTGCATTAAAGGAACTTTTGGTGCTAGGTACTCCTTCTGTCGGGAGTCCTGCATTACAGGCACATATGGAGTTTGAGATACGGCGGCAACTGTCTGCCCCGATCTCTCGGTTCTCTCCTTGGCCCAGCACTGATAAGCTAGGTGGCCTCTCATGCCACAAAAAGTACATACTTTAGGGGATACGGGAAAGTTCCCTCTTTGAGCATTACTATTAGTTTGGGGCCCACCTCTGTTACCATTGCCCTGAGTCGCATTTTTAGTTGGGGGAACATTTCTATTTTGGCTAGCTGGGGAAGACGTTATAGGCTTGTGACTGGGTCCGTCAGATTTGTGATTGGGATACTTAAAATTAGAACTAGAATTATCGTAGGGCTTCTTTCCACGAAATTTGTTGTTGAGCACGTATGTGTCAGCCATGTCAGCGGCGTCGGCAAGACAATCTACCTTTTTCCCCTTTAAATGATAGGATACAGAAGAATCAATTTTCCATAGGAAATTTTCTAACAGGACCAACTCCTTCAGATCGTTGTAGCTTGTGACTTTCTTACTCTTGACCCAATGATTGAAAGTTTTAGTCATGGTCCTGGCAAATACCTTATGGGTTTCTTCTACTTTCTTCTGGTTTTTACGGAAAGATTGCCTGTAAGCCTCAGGCTGCAATTGATAGGTTTTTAGGATAGCTTCTTTGAGATTGTCATAATCCTGCCTAACTTCTGTTACTTCTGACAAATACGTGGCTCGAGCCTGCCCTGTCAAAACAGTTTGTAACATAAAAGGCCATTGATCTCTTGTCCACTTCATACCTCCAGCAACTTCCTCAAACAAAACAAAGAAATCCTGCACATTATCCTCAGTGAAAGGTGGAATGACACTAGTCATAGTCAATCCCAGAGGGGGAGCAATTAAGGGAGCATTTGTATTGACATTTAGTTGAGCCGTACGATATTGATATTCATAATGTTCGGTCTTTATTCTGGCTAGTTCTATACTTGCGTTTGCTTGTTCGGTATTTGCTCTGCTTTGTTCTAGTTCGAATAATTGATCAATGGTAAAACCAGGTGGCAATTGTTCATCAAGTTGGCTAGGTTTACTCGGGATCCCACCAACTGCTCCGTCACCCTCCCCGCCTTCTACAGGGAACAGGTGGGTTTTTATGGTCTGAGCCACCTCTACTTTAGACATGTTTGAGACAGTTAATATCAGGGGATGTGGGTTCTGATTCTATGAAAACTCGAGCATCTTCTTCATTAATTAGTTGAGGCATGATTAATATTTGATTTTTAAGTAGTGAAACATTAATGAAACCGAGTGAAACTGTATGAAACGAATCCTGGCAAGGTCGCCACTCTTCTGTTACGTATCTTAGTCCTCGAGTGGTTAACTTGATGAATCTAGATAGCACAGAGATATATTAAGGTATCAGTCAGCTGAAGGCAAAACAAAAGTAAAATCTAATAAAATAATTTCCTGTTGTTGCTTCCTTTCCTTTTGGATCTTAGGACTTGGTATCCTTTATTGACTGATACTCTTTAATTATGAAAAATACTGAAACTAATTAAAGTCATGTAGTATTTATAAAGAATTATTATTTAACCGAAGCTTAGTAGGCTATGGTTATGAACCGAATAAGTTATAGCTAAAGAAGGACTATTAATTTTATAAAAAGTCTTGAAAGATAAATATTAAAGTAAGAATATTTCTGTCTCTTACCCTTTTTGAAATGAATAGATAGTTTTCTTCTATGTCCTTTTATTTATATTTAATGTAATTATTCTTGGTTCTTGTCTTACGTTAATAGTATTATATTATTATTATCATCAGGAGTAATATCAAAGTCACATAAAAAGTTAGATATATATTTAATAATTAGTTAAATTTATTTCTTAACCACGTAACATTGAGGTTTGATTATGAGTAAATAAAGTTACAGGATCGTTTCATAGATTCGATTCAGGTCTCACTCAAATAATATGAAAAGCAAAATATAATATTTTGAAGCAAAAGAATTTTCTTCAGCTTAGGAAATCACTATAAGTAATATTAACACAGCCATGTTAGTCTAAGGCGATATTACTAATACGAGACAATAGCATCACCGTACTAAGCACCATTAAGCAATGTAAGCTTAATTCAAAGAAAATGAAAGAACTCGTAAGTATTAATATAAAACAATAGTATTACTTTCATCATAACCCAATTACTTAAAGACTTGCTTTAGTCCACAAGTTAGTCAACTAAAATAGTTAAGTACATAATAATAGCGTTAACGTTAATTCGCAATCAAATAGTTAAGTACATAATAGTAGCGTTCACGTTATTTCCCAATCAAATAGTTAAACACATAATAATAGTAGCATTAACGTTAATTCCCAATTAAATAGTTAAACACATAATAGTAGTGTTCACGTTAAATCCCAATTAAATATCACGTTAATTCCCAATCACATATCTCACTAACCAACATAACGTAAGTGTTTACACCGAACACACTTAACACACATTTATATAATCTGACTGACAGTCACAATCCCATTATAATACTTCACCCCGTCTTCCTCCAGCTGCAAGTTCACCTTCCCCAACTCCAAATGAGACTGATTTGAATGCCCACAACTCGGGTCTTATATACCAAACAATGATGGTGTAGGAACGAATCAGGAGGCGAGTGATGGTGCGCGCTCCAATCATAGCTCCTCGAATCACATAACAGGTGTGTCGTCCACTCACAGCTCCTGGCGTCGATCATACGTCATAGCATCGGTCATCGAGGTATGGGGCGAGCTGGTATGGGACGAGATGGTTTGCCCACTCGCTCGTTCGCTCGCTAGTCTGCTTCACCACTTGGGTAGTTTGGCTCCTTGAACTCTAATTCTAACTCTTAAATTAACATACAGGGCTCCGTATGTCAGAATATATACAGTATATATATATATACCGGTATAAATATATAAATATAATTATATATATATATATATATATATATATATATATATATATATATATATACTGTATACACAGTATATAAATAAATATATATATGTACATATATATATATATATATATATATATATATATATATATAAATATATATATATATATATATATATATACTTGGTTCAAATAGCTGGACAGTGTATCGTAATTGTAACTAGTGAAGCAAGTATTATTTTCTTTATGGCACAAGCAGTTCAACCAACAAGGAAAATAATTTCACTAGTTGATCATGCTCAGCCTCCTATCTTTATCATTAGGAGATATTAAAGTACGGTATGTAGAAACACGACTGCTTACTTTGACATAAATACTGGCTCTTTCTGAATCTTCAAACTGCTTAAATGAACCTTCGATATGCATGTTCTAGAGAAACAATTACAAAGAAGATTCGACTTTGTCTGAGATAAAACAAAAAGCTAGATTAGTACTAGAAATTAGCACTGATTTGGTTGGACCTGATCAATTTGGCACTGGATGTGATCTACTGGTTGAAATGTGAAATGGTCTACTGATTGAGTTGTCCTGGAACCCCTAGTGTGTACTGTCAATAGGATTCTTGATCGACATTACAGTACCTCAGAATATCAGGTGCAAATCACAAAGAGATGCATATGTTTATTACATATTACCATATAATCATAGAATATAATTATTTATGCATACGTATGTGAGACATTGGATACTATTGGATAGATCCGTCAGTGCTTACCAGTCCTTATCTTGTTTGACTGACTCATAGGGTCATAGGGTACACTCTGTATGACAATTCCTCTCTTCATTTAACCTTACTTTCTACCTCATTTGAACTCCGTCTTGACCAAGACGGACTTCACCGGGTTACTGCACAGGTGTTCATTGCCAAACTATCTTGCAATAAACATAGGGTAATTATTGCCTTGCAGCTGCACAGATAATTTTCTCATTAAATTATCAGTTGCGTGGGATCCATTAAATAAACAGTAATTTTCAATTCAATTTATCTAGCCGTAAAATTGCATCAAAGAACTGTTTGTTACTATCAAGGAACTATCATCATTAGTCATATTTTGAAATACATTAAAGGGGTAATACACGATCAGGAATATTTAGGAGAAAAATATAACAGCAAAAGAAAAGGAAAATCAATACTTCACATATTTACTACTCCCCTATGATTTATAGCCACATAATGGGATTAATATATTCAAGGTTTATCGCAATCGTAATACATAAACACAATAATTATGCACTTTTTGTTTATCATTCTTTTCATCTGCGACAGGATTTATTGGTCCAGCCCACAAAGCCCTTCAATCAAGAATAAATCAGGAACTATTGTTTTCAGCTTCAAGACGAAACTTATCATTATCCTGTATCTACAAGAGTATTCAGTGAAGTTACATAGATAGCTGAAGTTTACTGTATGAAGAATAGCCATATTTTTTCTTTTTTCTTGTTGGGTTTTATTAACGTGTTGATGTTTTCAAATCCCTGTCAAGCACAATACAGTATAACTGCAAGGAGAGGAGCTCACCTCTTCAAAGCTCCAACTGATCCATGTGAACCTTCAACATCTGCATCCACATCCAAGCGCTGTACCACAGATTGACTCATCCTCCGTTCATCCCCTACTGTTCTCCATTCATACCAGCACAGTAAAAACAGAACGCTTAAAGGGTACGTCACACATGCACGATTATGGTCACGACGGCCCACGACTGGGCAAACGTGGCACAATCATGGTGCTAATCGGGGGCGTCGTAGGGGCATCCCAGGGCGACATGGCGGGGTCTAGTGGCATCCCAGTGCATCCCCACGGGTCGTCGCATCGCGATTTTTTTTTTAAATGTTTGAAACTTGGCCACAACGGTCGGTGGCCATTTTTCGTCGGTTCACCGTCCTTGTGCCTTCATTGCACCATCGTTAGACCGTCGGTTATGTCCTTGCACCGTCGTCACCGTCGCAGCATCATGGTATCACCGTCGTTCGCCATTGACGTAAATTGGGGGTGCAGAATCTAGCGTAACAGTACAGTAGAACACTATTCATCCGGTATTCAGATAAACGGATTTCATGACAGAAGTCAATGCTTTATATTCCTTCATCTTTTAATACTGTAGCCTACTGTTAACCTATTCAGTACCGGTGACATCCTTTTCAGTATATTCTGGCAACTATTAGACGATTTTATCCAGCTTAGGAAGGACCTTTAACAAAGACTGCAAAATATCTCGTTTAATCCTATAAGTTAAATTGGAACTTAAACTTGAGAAGAAAAATAAATAAATAAATATAACATTGTAATATAAACAAACAGATAGTAATTAAACTACACTCTTAACAATAATCAGTGTTGATTGTTTCTCGATCATATCGCGGGACAGTAGTGACGTAATTGGATAAAAATCACCCATACAGCCAACTGTGGTGTAAATTCGGACCTGAGCAGTGTTAAATAGAGTTGATAGGTAAATTTGTCTGTTACATTTCCCTAGAGGGCCGTATGTTAGGCTTACGAAAACAAGCAGCCTACAGTGCCGTTCAGTAATGCCAGGAGTTTGTCAGGAGTGATAAATGTAAAGTCCGTAAAAAAACGGATAACAAAGCGATGTAACCCGATTCCCTGAAACGTACATAAATAAAATAAATCTCAGAAATCGTTTTAGTGTTGTACAAGTGATTTGGGCTCCCTTACCCCCCCCCACACACACACACACTGTCCGCAATAAATATATTCTCCCCTCGTCCTCTGTCCCCACTCCCCCACCCACACACCTTACACTCCCCAGGTGTTAAGGTTGGGAAACAAACAAAAAACTTCAAGAATATCTATCAGGGACATTTGTACGAAGTGTAAGCTTAGTGTACTCGTAATAAAGGCACAATGCCAGATATGCAAACTAACATACCATTTGGTTTGCATAGGACTGACGCCAAATATATGAGGCGGCAATCTCGCACAGCAACAGGTAGCACAGAGGTCACCTCTCCCCGAAATCCTTCCACTTAGAAACCCCCCAAACTACTGCCATCAATGGCCATCGACCACCCTACTACCTTTGATCAAATACATTCTCAGGTTGAAACAAAAGCCATCAGAGGCCAGAATGAATTGTTCATTGAAAACCCTCCTCCCCCCAATCCTGGATATTGATGTTGGTCCTAAAGACGTAATATCGTATCTAATTTATAAAGATATACTATTTCATATAATTTATAATTTATAAAGATATACTATTTCATATAATTTATAATTTATAAAGATATACTATTTCATATAATTTATAAAGATATACTATTTCATATAATTTATAATTTATAAAGATATACTATTTCATATAATTTATAAAGATATACTATTTCATATAATTTATAAAGATATACTATTTCATATAATTTATAATTTATAAAGATATACTATTTCATATAATTTATAATTTATAAAGATATACTATTTCATATAATTTATAAAGATATACTATTTCATATAATTCAGATTTTTTCACCAACCAACTTTACTTCTAAACTTAAATAATGAAATCAACAAATGCATGTGGCAATGCAAGGACTCGAACCTAGGTTACTTACACCGAAATTCCGCGCATTTATGCATTACGCTATACAAACAGTGAAGACAAATATGATATATAAAGAATTATGCACAAGCCAACGATTCATTATGCAGTTTCGAATCCTGCATATTAATCTAAGCATGTATATACATTTCAACTGTGCTATGGTAGCCTAATGTATAATGTATAATACATAAATATACGTTTGGCAAAGAGAACATAATATATAATTAACACAATTGAAACCAATAATAAAGGCCAATAGAAGCAATCCATACAGAACACAATGGATAATAATATGGATAATATTATCTAGGTTCCCGAATATCTCAACCAGTAGACCATTTCAGCCAGTGACAAAACAACCAAGGCCAACCAAACCAGTGCCAAATACTAACCTAACCTAACCTAACCTAACTGTATTGGTTGATTAGGTACTGGTTGAGAGCTACTGGTTGAAATGGTCTACTGGTTGAGTTGTCCGGTCACCTAATATACCACTGTTCTTCCTTCAGCCGCTGTTCTATCACCTTCTCTAGCGTGTTTTTGTTTTTCTTTTTTCTTGTTTTGTTATTATTATGGGTCAAAGATACCTGAATTCATCAAACACCTGTGAATTTGTCTATAAACCATAATATAACATCCTCTGGTTTATCTTTCTCCTCCTATCATATTGTGTTATCACCATGTATTGTGTTATCACCATGTATTGTGTTATCACCATGTATTGTGTTATCACCATGTATTGTGTTATCACCATGTATTGTGTTATCACCATGTATTGTGTTATCACCATGTATTGTGTTATCACCATGTATTGTGTTATCACCATGTATTGTGTTATCACCATGTATTGTGTTATCACCATGTATTGTGTTATCACCATGTATTGTGTTATCACCATGTATTGTGTTATCACCATGTTTTGTGTTTATCACCATGTATTGTGTTATCACCATGTATTGTGTTATCACCATGTATTGTGTTATCACCATGTATTGTGTTATCACCATGTATTGTGTTATCACCATGTATTGTGTTATCACCATGTATTGTGTAATCACCATGTATTGTTGTATCCATGTATTGTGTTATCACATTATGTGTTTCACCATGTATTGTGTTATCACCATGTATTGTGTTATCATGTATTGTTTATCACCATGTATTGTGTTATTGTATTGTATCACCATGTAATCACCATGTAGTTATCACCAGTATGTGATCACCATGTATTGTGTTATCACCATGTATTGTGTTATCACCATGTATTGTGTTATCACCATGTATTGTGTTATCACCATGTATTGTCAGTCATCGCCTATATTATTAAGGGAGCCCAGACGGTATTGAACAGCATAATTTACTGGTTCGGCTCAATGGTTTAAGGAAGGGGTTTACTTTGCTCTCTAAACCTCTATCAAGCTTAAAAAAACACCCCCAAGACCCCCCTTCGATATATATTTGTACATTTTTCGGTAGAGAAATGTTTCGGCCGAAGGCCGATTCCTCTTAAAATACAGGCTCGTTATCGCTCGCCAGGAATAAAGTTGACACTTAAATGGCACGAAAGGTCTTAATATTGGCAAAGAAATGGGACAAAAAGTCTGAAAAACGCCAAACTAATGCTGCAAACGTCTTCAAATCTCAAAACTAATAGGGAAAAACATGAGGGAGAAGGAGGTCCCGAACAAAACAAAGAAATGCCTCCCCTTAAGACTCAAACTTAGCGAACAATACAGTATCATCAGTATGTATATATTACATAACAATATTAATGTCAAAATGGTATGATTGAAATAGGAGAGTAGTTTTCTTTTATGGAGGAGTTAAGGGAGCCCAGACGGTATTGTGCAGCATAATTTACTGGTTCGGCTCAATGGTTTAAGGAGGGTGTTTAGTTTGCTCTCTACCCCTCTATCAAACTTAAAAACACATGCACACACAAGACCCCCCTTCGAAATAAATTTGTAAATTTTTCTTTAGAACAATGTCCCGGCCGAAGGCCGATTCCTCTTCAGATACAGGCTCGCTATCGCTCGCCAGGAAACAAACGACACCTAAATGGAACGAAAGGTCTTAATATTGGCAAAGAAATGTGGCAAAAGGTCTGAAAATCGCCAATATAATGGGGCGAATGTTTGGAAATCTCATAACTAACAGGGCTAAACATGAGGGAGGAGGAGGACTTGAAAAACCCACTGCCTCCCCTTAATTAATCGTATATGGTCAATTAGCGGTTTTGTAACGAATTAGTCGTATTAGTCAGTTATTCTATTGTCGTACAGTCGCGCTAATAAGTCATGTGCAAGCTGTCGTTATATTTGCCTTGCTCTGTGCTGCATTAATGTCTGTCAGATGTTGAATAGGGTGGGTATTTGTAGGGACATGTGTGTATATCTCCCTCACAAAGAAGAAATCATGTGTAAATATTGTTGATACCAATTATTGATCAAGACAGACATGTTTTCTATCGAAAAATGTAAAAATTTAGCTTGCTGTCAAAACAAAAATGTATATATGCTGGCTCACTACCGCTCGCCAGGAAAATATTAACACCTGGATGGGGGTAAACGTCTTAAAACAGTAGGCTGAATGGGGCCGAATGAATGCAAGCCAAAGAGAGAGGGAGAGAAAGAGAAAAAAGCGAGGTGGGCTCCCTTCAGAATCACTGGCATCGAATGAAGTTGAGATGAGGGTGAGTGAGGGTTGGTAAAATTAGAGGACAATTATAAAACGAAGGAATGGCGTCTGCCGAAACCCTACGCTTGATAATACACTAATAATAATAATAATAATAATAATAATAATGAAAATAATAATAATAATAATCAGTGTCCACCATCTTTTAACTGTCTTCGTGGTGCGATGCATAAGGTGTTGATTTTCGGTGTGAGCGTCCTGGGTTCGAATCCACGGACTGCCACATGTGTTTGTAAATTTCATTAATCGATTTTAGGAGTATAGTTGGTTGTTGGAAGGAACATAATAATTGATATTGGTTCAGGGGTAATTTATCGAGAGGACTTCCCTAGTGGTTAAGGCCCCATTAATTGCTCTTTCCATTCACATATGCATAGCCTACGTGAGTTGCAGTTGGGATGTGTGTACATGCTTAGATTGATATGCAGGATTCGAAGTTGCATAATAAATCGTAGGCAGTGTCCACCATCCTTTAACTGTCTTCGTGGTGCGATGCATAAGGTGTTGATTTTCGGTGTGAGCGTCCTGGGTTCGAATCCACGGACTGCCACATGTGTTTGTAAATTTCATTAATCGATTTTAGGAGTATAGTTGGTTGTTGGAAGGAACATAATAATTATTAAATCATTTCGTGTGTCTGTTTGTCTGTCTGTGTGTTCTTAATAGGCGGCCGCAGTTTTGGACCTGGGGAGCTGAAACTTTGCATGTGGGTGTCAAATGACCTGGGTCAGGTCATAGAGGGGGCGAGGCCACGACCGGAGGTCGTTTCGAGGCCGAAATTGAAAGAAAAAAAAATGAAAAAAAATGCCGTTTGGGGCAGAAGGAGGCCTCCGATCGAAAAGGTGTATGGAACAAAAGTTGTTCGCAGCCCCCCAAAATGGGGGTACGGATGAGGTCAGGTCCAAAATCGGAGGTCATTTAGCGGCCGAAATCGAGGTCGCCGTTTAATGAGGCACAGGGAGGTCGAGGCCTGTGATTGTGGTAGTAGTAGTATTGTGATGATTGTGGTAGTAGTGATTGATGATGTTGATTATGGTAGTAGTAGTGATGGTGATTATGGTAGAATTTAAACCCGGGCAACGCCGGGTACCCCTGCTAGTAATAATAATAATAATAATAACTGTAGAAAAATAGTGCTAACAAGATACACAGAGGGCCTCGGAGTCGGACGGATCCTAAATTGAGTGGTCAATCCTGTAAATCCTGCACTATACTGGCTCGGGTTGTCCCTCTCACAGGGAATAGGTCCGCTTCGGGGCATTCTGTGTATGGCCACCCTCGTAAGGGGAGTAAGGCGTCCGGCAATAGATAGATAGATAGAATAATAATAATAATATCCATAATAATATAAGAGGAACCTCTCAAAAAGTTCAGGTGCTCAAATATCGCTTAATATTTGTCTGTGCGCAGTTACGTTCAATATTATAGTGTTTAACCCCTTATTGGCGGCGCTCGACTTAAGTCGTGCACCAATTTGCAGCAAGTTAGGAGCATTATTAAGGCTTTTAAAGGGTTAAAATCGAGTGCAAATGGCCGGGAGCGCAGCGGGCCAGACAGCCGACTCCCAGGGCGTACCGCCGCCCATTAACTCATGTTCCCTGTGTTCTCGAGAGGCCGGCAGTGTAGCCAGTAGTGAGCATAGCTGGGAAAAATATACCGCTATACGCTAAACTCCCATGTTCGTGGCACCACTGCAAGAGAACCACGAGTGCTACGTAGCTCGTTCTGGTCTCATTTTGAAGCTTTTAGCGCCTAGTTTTTTGCTGAATACATTTCTTTTCATGCAGATGCTTGATTGATCATTCAGGAGGGCCTGAAAATGCCCAAATGAGCCCAAAACACCCTGCTAGACAAGGGTTAAGGGGGGATGGTTCACTTATTGGGCAATTTTAGCATGTATTCATTATTTTTCTAGTTTCCTTCCTAGACCTCCATCAAATTAACAAAAAAAACATCCATTAGATCCCCCTTCTAGATTATATAATTTGTACATTTTTCGGTAGAAAAATTTCCCGGCCGAAGGCCGGTTCTTGCAACATTACAGGCTCACTATCGTTCGCCAGGGAAAAAATCAACACCTAAATAGCATGAAAGGTCTAAATATTGACGAAGAAACGGGGCGAAAGGTCTTATTATCGACTAACTAATTGGGCAAACATCTATGTGAAAACTAATGGAGCTAAACATGAGGGAGAAGGGGGACCAGAAAAGCGACCCATGTCCCATTAATACAAGTGTGCAGGAGGAAGATATTTCAGGTGTTCAGTTATATTTTGATCACTGCTGGTGGAAGAAGACTAGTGCCTTTAATATTGCTGCTACTGCTCCTCTAGATAATCGAAGGTGACTAGATTTTAGTTAACCCGTACAGTACCGGTGACGTCCTTTTTATTACATTCTGGAGACTATTAGGCGATATTGTTCAGCTTAGGAATGACCTCAAGCAATAATAAGGCTTCAAACTATCTCAACCAACCCTTTCAACTAACACAGATCCTTCCTAAGCCGCATAATATCGTATAAATATAGCTAGAATTAATTATAACACATGTCACTGGTACTCAAAGGATTAACTAAAATATTGTATTGGGTGTTTGATATGCATTATATTAATTCAAATAGATGTTCAAGTCCTTAAAAGACAACTAGCTATGTATAAATCAAAATCATAATGAATTGGAAAACTTATTCTGGATGATGTACAGTCGTCAACACAAGTTTGCTTCCTTTTCCGGGGACTGAGGTGTTATAGTCTATTCGCTGTAAATGGGCGAGAAATCATGATCTCTATCCTCTGTAACTCAAAATGGGTTAGAGCAACTTGGCTGTAATAGTCCACATCTATTCCGTGACTGACTCTTCCCAAATGGTAGAGATTTTAGCTCGATTACTCTAGTCGTTTTTTTGAGTTACAGAGGTTAGAGGTCATGATTTCTCGCCTACTTACAGCGAATAGACTATAGTAACACTGCACGGTCGAGAAGTACCCACCTCCCTTCCTCATAGCCACATGGGCATATTGGACTATGAGGAAGGGAGGTGGAGGGAAAAACTCTCCACTGTGCAGTGTTACTAACACCTTAGTCCCCGGAAAAGGAAATTAACTTTTGCTGACGACTGTACCATATTGTGGTTATTGGTGCAATATGTTGTGAATCATTTTGCCAAATACTATCAGCATATATATTTTTCTGGGATTGAGCATTGATCAGTGAAATGCGATATTTAATAGCGGCTCCTCCATCAATGACATACTCCTTATAGTCATAGTTGGCGCCATTGCTACCATAGCAAGCCCTTCATAGGGAACATCTCGCTAGTCCACAATAGTCTACCAACTTCATAGGCGACACCATTAAAATACCTAAGGAACGTTATTTAAAACGGATACCGCTATGAAGAAATAAAATATTAATAACAAAGAATGATTAACCCTCGTCTAGCGGGGGGTTTTGGGCTATTTTGGGCATATTCAGGCCCTCCTGAATGATCAATCAAGTATCTGCATGAAAAGAAATGTATTCAGCAAAAGACTAGGCACTACAAGCTTCAAAATGAGACCAGAACGAGCTACGTAGCACTCGTCGTTTTGATGCAGTGGTACCACCAACATGGGAGTTTAGCGTACAGCGGCATATTTTTTCCAGCTACGCTCACTACTGGCTACACTGCCGGCCTCTCGAGAACAGAGGGAGCGTGAGTCAGTGGGCGGCGGTAAGCCCTGGGTGTCAGCCGTGTGGCCTGCTGCGCTACCGGCCATTTGCACTCGATTTTAACCCTTTAAAAGCCTTAATAATGCTCCTAACTTGCTGCTTTTTAGATACGGAATTAAGTCGGGCCCCGCTCTTTAAGTGTTAACCTTCTGTTGCTAGCGCTTGTCAATCTTCACTTGTTGAAAGCAATGCATTCATCTCCCTTGGGCTTGCCTGCTCTCTGGGACTAGTGAGTGGCCAGAGTAGCATCTGTGCTCTGTCTCTCCCCAGCGCACTCTTTCGTCTCTCTTCTGACCGTCCTCACTCCATCTGCAGTGAGTCCTTGTTATATCTGAAGGTGTTTAAGCTGGTTAGAAAGTATTTAAGCGAGTCAGGGTGCATATATTTGCCGTGTTTCTCTACCATTCGCTAGTAGTCTTTCCCTGTCCTTTTCCACTCTGATGGCTCTACCATCACGTCTTCCTCTGAAAAAGCTGAACTCTTCGCCCAAACTTTTGCTAGAAACTCCATCTTAGATGATTCCAGTGCTATTCCTCCCTCTCCACCCTCCTTTCTCCTACTTATTCCTAATATCCTAATTTCTTCTAAAGCTCTACTTTCTAATATCTGTCGGCTTTGTATTTAGAAGGGGTAGGGTCCAGATGGTGTTCCTCCTGTTGTACTGAATAATTGTGCTTCCGTGCTGACTCACTGACTAGGCAAACTCTTCCGTCTGTCTCTCTTCTAACGTCTTCCCTTCTTGCTGGAAGTTTGTTCTCATTTCAGCCTGTCCCAAAGAAGGGTGACTGCCCTCAACCCTCCAACTATCATCCAATTGCTCTCACTTCTTGCATCTCTAAATTTTTTGAAAATCTTCTTACATCAAAATTTCTTAACCATTTCTCTTCTCATAATCTACTCTCAGATCGCGAGTCTGGCTTCCTATCGCTCTACTGGTGAACGTCTTTCATATATTACTAACTCTTGGTCATCCTCCTTTTGGGACTTCGGTGAGACCTTTTCTATTGTTTTAGACATATCTCTAATTTTTAAACTACCCTCCTTCGGTTTCTATCCCTACATCTGTGCTTTTGTCTCTAATTATCTTTCAGGCTGTTCCATAGCTACGGTTTTGGACGGCCACTGTTCACATCCTCATTCTATCAACTCCAGTGTTCCTCAGGGTTCTGTCCTATCTCCAATTCTCTTTCTAATTTTCATAAATTATTTTCTCAACCGTACCTCCAGTCCTGTCCATTGATATGCAGATGACTCTACCTTACACTATTCAATCAGTTTCCCAGAATGCCCCAGCAAGCAATCCCTCAAAAACAAATGTAATGAAGCCATACAACACTTATCTTGTCATCTTACTACCATCTCCAATTGGAGCAGAGAAAACCATGTTACCTTTAATGCCTCCAAAACCCAATTTCTCCTTCTATCTACCCGTCGTGAACTCCCAGAGGACTATTCCTTATACTTCAACAATACAAAAATCAACCCTTCATCTTCTCTCAATATTCTTGGTGTCTCTTTTTCTTCTGGTCTCTCATGGAAGGACCATATCACCACTCTTCTTAAGGCAGCCTCCCAGAAGCTGGGTGTGCTCAACCGCCTCAAGGGGTTCTTTACCCTTGCACATCTTCTTGCTCTGTACAGGGGCACAGTGCATCCTTGTATTGAGTATTGTTCGCATGTGTGGGGAGGATCCTCTCACACAGCACTTCTGGACAAGGTAGAAAGGAAAGTCTTTCGTATCATTAACTCCCGTCCACTCACCGACTCTCTGCAATCTCTCTCTCTTCGCCGCAATGTTGCATCTCTCTCGCTATTCTATTGCTACTACAATAATCAGTGTTCCTCAGAGCTCTCTCAGAGTATACCACCTCCTCTACGTAGGGTACGTAGTACTCATCTTGCAACACAATCCCACCCCTAATCTGTGCAACTCTCCAACTTAAGAGTGAAACGATACTCCCAATCTTTCTTCTATTCAACAGCTGAGCTCTGGAACTCTCTCCCTGAATCCATCTTTCCCTCATCCTATAACTTTAATTGTTTCAAACTCCGTGTGACCAGATATTTTGGCTCGAACATTCCTTGGTTTTGGCCCTGTCACTCTTTCATCTCTGGGGGAGCCACTCGTCACAGGCAGTTTTGCCTTTTTTCTCCCACATCCACATAGCAAAAAAAAAAGAGCTGCAATATGCTTTGTTATTAATATAATCTCATATAAGATTAAGAATGCCGCATTGTTTACTTACTTTACTTACCAAAGTGTGTATGTGCATAGTCAAAGATAGCTTCATGTCAACAATGATTCCAAGAAATTAGTTTGCTCTACTTATCTTAATTATGTGGTTCCAATTCTAACCGGTTGAATATTTGGAAGTAATAACTTATTTCTGTGAAGACACATATACGGTATATTGTTTTGCCAACGCTTAGGGTAAGTCTGTTGCTTATAATCCAATTGTATATATTAATTAGCTCGTTAGTCGTCATATCTATCAAGGTATGAAGATCGTGGTGACTAGAGTACAAGGTGCTGTCGTCAGCGAATACAATATACTTCAGCTGCCTACTGCTCTTTACAATGTAATATATATATACTATATATAGTATTGGTCCCAGTATGTATCCTTGAGGAACTCCACATGTAATACAATATACTTCATCTGCCTACTGCTCTTTACAATGTAATATATATATATACTATATATAGTATTGGTCCCAGTATGTATCCTTGAGGAACTCCACATGTAATACAATATACTTCAGCTGCCTACTGCTCTTTACAATGTAATATATATATATACTATATATAGTATTGGTCCCAGTATGTATCCTTGAGGAACTCCACATGTAATACAATATACTTCAGCTGCCTACTGCTCTTTACAATGTAATATATATATACTGTATATAGTATTGGTCCCAGTATGTATCCTTGAGGAACTCCACATGTAATATACTTCAGCTGCCTACTGCTCTTTACAATGTAATATATATACTGTATATAGTATTGGTCCCAGTATGTATCCTTGAGGAACTCCACATGTAATATACTTCAGCTGCCTACTGCTCTTTACAATGTAATATATATATACTGTATATAGTATTGGTCCCAGTATGTATCCTTGAGGAACTCCACATGTAATATACTTCAGCTGCCTACTGCTCTTTACAATGTAATATATATACTATATATAGTATTGGTCCCAGTATGTGTCCTTGAGGAACTCCACATGTAATACAATATACTTCAGCTGCCTACTGCTCTTTACAATGTAATATATATACTGTATATAGTATTGGTCCCAGTATGTATCCTTGAGGAACTCCACATGTAATATACTTCAGCTGCCTACTGCTCTTTACAATGTAATATATATATACTATATATAGTATTGGTCCCAGTATGTATCCTTGAGGAACTCCACATGTAATATAGTGCATCTCCGAATTGTGGTTTTTGAATTGAACATATTGTTTCCGATAACTAAGGTATGTCTTAAACCACTATATGCCGAAATATTCCAGAGTTTCTAATACAATATTATGATTTACTGTATCAAACGCTTTGGCTAGATCTAAAAATATGGCAATTGTATAATTTTGTTGTCAAATGTATTTAGAACATCACTGGTAAAAGAGAGCAGAGCAGACTCCGTAGACTTCCCTTTCCTAAATCCATACTGGGAATCGGTCAATTTCTAAACAAAATTTTGAAATTCTATTGTGCATAAGTTTTTTCCAGAATGTTGCTTATTGCAGGTAGGAGTGACATCGGTCGGTAATTGCCAAATGTTCTTTTATCTCCCGATTTATATATAGGGGTTACTATAGCAATATTTAGGCGGTCGGGGAATATACCACTTACAAATGATGAATTGCATGGGTGTAAAAGGACTGGGGATATAATGCATTTAATGTCATATATTATACTGATGGGTATTTCGTCATTACCTGGTGAAGAATCACGTAATTAATCGAACAACTCCATTAATTCAGCTTCTGTAACGCGTGACATAGTTAACGGTGGTATTCGTCTGTTTGCAAGGAAGGATTTATAACTAACATTGCAATCAATAATATTCTCAGAAAGATTTCTGCCAATATGTATAAAGTAGGTGTGCAGTTTTTGCATTACAAAAAAAAAAAAAAATGCATACGCAACTCTGCGACCTAGAATTCTGCAAGTAGTATTGAATCTCTTAAGTAAAATCGGTATATATATATATATATATATATATATATATACTAAATGTTTTTATACTCACTGCCGGACTTGAACCACCGACAGTCAGAACAAGTGCCCATACTTTAATCCACTATACCACAGCGTGATAGAGGATACTTGTGTGCAGTGGATTAAAGCATAGACACTCGTCCTGACTGTTGGTGGTTCATGTCCGCCTGGGAGTATACATAAATAATTACATTTATGATCGCATTGAATCTTAACCATTGGAATATTTATCTATAATAAGGTCAGCGTAACATTATTTTGTAGCATTTTAAATATGGTGTAATTAAAATTTAGAATATATATAAGAAAGAAATAGTGACCATAATCTGTGACCTTCACCATTCACCTTGACCTTTGAATAACAAAAACACAAAATTTAGACAATCGTTGCATTGACCAACCGAATTTGCCAGCAAAATTTGGTGACGATACGTAAGCCGTTCAGTACAGTTCTGTTAGTTTCATTTCATACTGGATATTAAGACTATTTTATTTAGTTTATGAAGGGCCTCAATAAAATTAGCAGGATTTCAACTATCTTAATTAACCCTTTTTACTACCACAGATCCTTCATACGCTCCACAAAGTCATCTAATTATAGCTAGACTACAATACAAAATACGTCACCGGTACACAAAGGGTTAAACAGTCTAGGAAGTGTTTAACCCTTAACTGTCGGCGCACAACATAAGTCGAGTTAAATAAAGCTGGACTATGTGGCGGCGCTCGACATAGGTCGTGTGGCAATTTCAGCACGTAATGTTGCTGAGAGAGAGAGACAAGTGGTGGCAGGAGAGTAGCGAGCGTGTGACTGCTCCAGACCACCGCGGCGAACCTACTGACACGAATCCCACCTCCTCCCTCCCTCTCTCACTCGCTATATACGGAATTGTATGGGGAAAGTGCCTAATTACATGCTTTTTGCACTCGCGTTGCACGGTTGTTGCAAGAAAACTAGCCATCATAAAAGGATCGTTATGGTGTCATTCGAAAGCTCTGTTTATGCCCTTTCAGGGATAGATACTTGTTTTACGTTCTGGGTCTTATTTAGGCATGAAAATGATCACGTAAACAGCCCTATTTTGGCTAAAAACACCCCGCTGGGCGGTACATATAAATAAACCGCCTAGGCCGCTAATAAGGTGTTAAAGAAAATTAATAAACTATTGTTTTGTTCTTTGACCTTGACTTTTAACCTTAAGTATGATAATATATATATATATATATATATATATATATGATTGAAATATATGATATTTAAGTAAAATGCAACTAACAGTCGTCAGCTTATCGAAAATTTTGTATTTTTTATGATGAAGGTTAACTTCTGACCTTGGCCTGTGCCCTTGACCTTTATGTAGGATTATATTTTTGTTTGCTTTGATGTAACCCTAGAAAATCAAATAAGTGTGTCAAATTTCATTAACAATTATCAGTTAGTTTCAGAGGTATTAAAGGAATAGTTGACCTTGACCTTCATCTTGACCTTCATGATGTCTGAAAAATTAAAATTTTAATTTTCCCTTAAAACACAACTGTCTCAACAAATGTTGTGAAGTTTACATGAATAGTAAAGAAATTAGCTTATTGCCTGGACCTGATACAATCTCGCCTAGAGTTCTAAAGGAAGCTAAGGATGAGCTCTCCAAACCACTGACATTACTATTCAATAAATCCTTGCAGTCTGGAACTATGCCCGATCAGTGGAAGCTATCCAACGTAACACCGATATTAAAAAAAGGCAGCAAATCCCTACCCAGTAACTATCGTCCAATTAGCTTAACCTCAGTTGTATGTAAAATGCTAGAAACGGTCATACGAGACAGACTCGTAAATCACTTAGAGGAAAATAACATACTTACAGATACTCAACACGGCTTTTGTAAAAAACGTTCCTGTTTAACAAACCTCTTAGACTTCTTCCACGATATCCTCAACCTCTACGATGAGAGTAAAGCTGTAGATATTATATACCTTGATTTTCAAAAGGTCTTTGACAAAGTTCCCCACAAACGTTTACTGCTAAAACTAAAAGCGCATGGAATACAAGATGGTGTGTTGAAATGGATAGAAAATTGGCTCAGCGACAGAAAGCAAAGAGTAGTCATAAACGGTAAGGCATCTAAATGGACCAATGTAAGTAGCGGGGTACCCCAGGGATCGGTACTAGGACCAATTATCTTTTTAATTTACATCAACGACATAGATGAGGGTCTCACCTGTACAATCTAAAAATTTGCTGACGATACAAAAATTGCAAATAGCGTACTCTCAAAAGAACAAGTTGACGATATGCAACACAATCTAGATAAATTGTCATGTTGGGCCCAAATTTGGCAAATGAGTTTCAATGCGGATAAATGTAAAGTACTACATATCGGATAACTAAATGAGAAAGCAAACTATTCGATGAATGGCACTCAGCTTAAGAATGTAAACAGAGAAACCGATCTGGGAGTAACAATATTGAGTAACCTAAAACCGAGTCAACAATGTTCAGAAGTTGTTAAGAAGGCAAACAAAATAATTGGCTTTCTAGGCAGGTCATTTGAGCATAAATCCAAAGAAGTTATCCTAACCCTTTACAATTCCTTAGTCCGCCCTCTTCTGGAATACTGCGTTCAATCCTGGTGCCCTTATTACCAAAAAGATATAAACAAGCTAGAACGAGTTCAACGTAGAGTTACCAAAATGATACCTAGCCTAAAGAACAAACCATACGAAGAACGTCTTGGAGAATTAAATCTATTTCGTTTAACCCAGCGCAGATTAACCCGTGGAGCCCCGGCTAGTTTTGTAATGTTTGCGCACCAGAACCCGGCCGGTTTTCAAAAAATGGTTTTATTCCAGAAACAATAGCGAATGGGTTAGGAATGAAGGAAAAACCACGAAAAACCGCTCAAAAAGCTTAAAAAATGGTCCTACAGAGCCCCCGAAAACGGATTTTACAAGAGTAAAAAATTGAAGGCAATTATCCCCAAAAAACAGGTTATTGCGCGCTCGCGCGCACGCACGTGGACTTTGAGAGTTTTCAACCATCGGCACGGTTGCGTGGGATACGTACACAGTTCCCATACAAATCTGAGCCCTCTTGAGTGGCTACACTTGAGGTTACGGTCGGCGCAATTATTGTGACGCGCCAGGCGCGTCTCTGGGGCTGTGCGTTACATACATCGCTGACGCGTCAGGCGCGTCGCTGGGGCTATACGGGTTAAGAGGTGACTTAATTCAGGTGTTCAAAATCATCAAAGGCATCGACAATATGAACTGTAGTAAGTACTTCACTATCGACCAATCTAATTACACGTGGGGAAACGGTTGCAAAATTATTGGTAAATCTTTTAACTCACACGAATCTAAGAATTTCTTCTTCAATCGAGTTGTCAACTTGTGGAATGGGCTTCCCCGAAACGTTATAGACTGCATCACCGTTGATTCATTTAAACTCCGCCTAGACAAATATCTCGCATCAAACCCGCGACTCACTGCATTTGTAAATGAATAACTTTATTTTATCCCCCCCTCAGTTATTAACCCATCTGTCCTCTACTAACTTCCTAATCCTGCCACGGACATTAGTTCCAGGGCAGTAATTCCCTTTCCAATGTTTCCTTACCCAATCTAAACCACTGTTTGGACACTTGATCCTCAGTGTTTTGGAGGACAAGCAACCTAGAAGGGTCACTAGATCTGTTGTTGCTTGATTTCCTTTGTACTTTGTACTCCTTTGTACCATATATTTGATGTTGACCTGTGACCTTGACCTATCAAATGGAATGATGTTCATACTTGTATGACCTTGGTCTAGGCATTCCGAATATGCATGATATGCCTAATGAGAATCTTACATTAAATAGGAAATACTAGTAAAAATCACATTTCGAACTTTAACCTTGACCTATGACCTTGACCTTCGACCTTAGAATTTCTTATACAGGATTTAGTTAGCTTAACAGCAATGTTAATATTAACTAGCATTATGAATATGGTGTAATTCGTATAAAAACTTACTGATTACAAATAGTGATCATATACTGTTGTGACGCCTACCAGCGTTGGCAGAATCGCCTCCCGTTAGCCGCTAGCGCTAAGTGGGCTACAGTTATCAGAGAATGTTGTTCTTTCTTTCATAGTACTTGCATTGTTACTGACAGTCCAGTGGTGGTCTTTATTTTCGTCTGTGACATTGGGAAGTATTTTATATTATGAATAGAATATAACATTCATTGTGTGTAGTTAAGGAGAGAGAACAATATAGGCAGTGAGGTGGTAGTGTGTGCGTGCGGATACATGTGCTGCGAGGCCTGCTGCCTTGTGACGTAGCGGCTTGTGATTGGCCGACCACCATGCCTTTGTGGGATCCTGGGGGTCCCGAGGAGCTACCCTCTTTAGAGCAGGCTAGGGACGCACATGACTAACATCCTTTTTACCACTGTCCCCCACATCTCCACCATTCTGATACTGTCTCTCTTTCTCAACTTCTTCTCTATCATTCCTCTTATCTTTTAACGTCACAACACTCCCTTTGGGTTCTGCACACGATTTCATATCGGCCCATCGTATTATGTGCGTTGCTCTCTGAGATATTTACATGTACTTAGAATAGGTTTGAGGGTTCTTAGTTACAAAGGAGTACAAAGGAAATCAAGCAACAACAGGTCAAGTGACCCTTCTAGGTTGCTTGTCCTCGAAAACACTGAGGATCAAGTGTCCAAACAGTGGTTTAGAGTGGGTAAGGGAGCATTGGAAAGGGAACTACTGCCCTGGAACTAATGTCCGTGGCAGGACTAGGAAGTTAGTAGGGGACATATGGGTTAGTAACTGAGGGGAGGATAAAATAAAGTTATTCATTTACAAACGCAGTCAGTCGCGGGTTTGACGCGAGATATTTGTCTAGGCGGAGTTTAAATGAATCAACGGTGCTGCAGTCTATAACGTCTCGGGGAAGCCCATTCCACAAGTTGACAACTCGATTGAAGAAAAAATTCTTAGATTCGTGTGAGTAAAAAGATTTACCAATAATTTTGCAACCGTTTCCCCGCGTGTAATTAGATTGGTCGATAGTGAAGTACTTACTACAGTTCATATTGTCGATGCCTTTGATGATTTTGAACACTTGAATTAAGTCACCTCTTAATCTGCGCTGGGTTAAAGGAAATAGATTTAATTCTCTAAGACGCTCTTCGTATGGTTTGTTCTTTAGGCTAGGTATCATTTTGGTAACTCTACATTGAACTCGTTCTAGCTTGTTTACGTCTTTTTGGTAATAAGGGCACCAGCATTGAACGCAGTATTCCAGAAGAGGGCGGACTAAGGAATTGTAAAGGGTTAGGATTACGTCTTTGGATTTATGCTCAAATGACCTGCCTATAAAGCAAATTATTTTGTTTGCCTTCTTAACAATTTCTGAACATTGTTGACTCAGTTTTAGGTTACTCGATATTGTTACTCCCAGATCGGTTTCTCTGTTTACATTCTTAAGCCGAGTGCCATTCATCGAATAGTTTGCTTTCTCATTTAGGTATCCGATATGTAGTACTTTACATTTATCTGCATTGAAACTCATTTGCCAAATTTGGGCCCATGACAATTTATCTAGATTGTGTTGCATATCGTCAACTTGATCTTTTGAGAGTACGCTATTTGCAATTTTTGTATCGTCAGCAAATTTTGAGATTGTACAGGTGAGACACTCATCTATGTCGTTGATGTAAATTAGGAAGATAATTGGTCCTAGTACCGATCCCTGGGGTACCCCGCTACTTACATTGGTCCATTTAGATGCCTTACCATTTATGACTACTCTTTGCTTTCTGTTGCTGAGCCAATTTTCTATCCATTTCAACACACCGTCTTGTATTCCATGCGCTTTTAGTTTTAGCAGTAAACGTTTGTGGGGAACTTTGTCAAAGGCCTTTTGAAAATCAAGGTATATAATATCTACAGCTTTACTCTCATCGTAGAGGTTGAGGATATCGTGGAAGAAGTCTAAGAGGTTTGTTAAACAGGAACGTTTTTTACGAAAGCCGTGTTGAGTATCTTTAAGTATGTTATTTTCCTCTAAGTGATTTACGAGTCTGTCTCTTATGACCGTTTCTAGCATTTTACATACAACTGAGGTTAAGCTAATTGGACGATAGTTACTGGGTAGGGATTTGCTGCCTTTTTTTAATATCGGTGTTACGTTGGCTATCTTCCACTGATCAGGCATAGTTCCAGACTGCAAGGATTTATTGAATAGTAATGTCAGTGGTTTGGAGAGCTCATCCTTAGCTTCCTTTAGAACTCTGGGCGAGATTGTATCAGGTCCAGGCGTTTTATTTACCTTGAGTTTATCTAAACAATTCAATACTTCTCTCTCTGTAACGGTGATATTGCTTAGAACATCTGAATTATCAATCTGAATCGGCGATGGTGTAGGGATATCACTGAGGTCTTCTGTTGTAAAAAACTTATGCAAAGAAGGTATTGAGGGAATTACTCATTTGTTGTTGTTGTTGTTGTTGTTCCCTAAGCTGCCTGGCCGAACAGCCCCGAGTCCCTGAGAAAGGCCATGGCCACGATCGGGCTTTCCCACAGAGCTCTCATCGAGTGTAGATTGTGTTGTTGGCGTAAGTGGTTATGTGAAATGCAGTCTTCAATGATGTGTTTAATGGTATGGGGTGCTGTGTTACATCCCGGGCAGGCGTCGACAACGGAGTCATCCAGTCTCTTCTGATAGCTCAGGAGAGCTGGATGGTGTCCGCATCTCAGCCTGGCCAGGTGGACTCTGTCCTCGCGAGGAAGGGAGGATTCGGAAGGATGGATTTCGGGAGGTCGTGCATGCAGCTGCGTGTTGTCTGTGAGTGAGTGGATGGATCGGTGAGAGATATGAGTATGGATGTGCTTCTGGAAGTTGGTTCGGGGTGGGCAGGGAGGGAGAGAGGACAATAATTGTGTGTGATACCGTGTGCTGGGTGTTGTTTTGATATTTCTTGGTGTCTGTGGGTGTGTTGCCATGTAGTTTAGTGGGTGGTCTTGGTTCGTGGAGGCTGCTGCCAGGAATTGAGTGCCTCTCATGTCCAGATGGTCTTTGACTTTAAGAATTTTGGTTTCTTGATGTAGGTGATCTGTGGGTGAAGTAGCTGTGCAGCCTGTAATGATCTTCAGGGCTTTGTTTTGAATAGTCTGTAAGGTCTTATGATGTGTTTCAGCTAGGTTAGAAGCCCAGGCTGGGCTTGCGTATTCCATCACTGATCTTATGTATTGTTTATATACTGTGGTGGTAGTTTCTTTGTTGTGTCCAAATTTTGTGTGAGCAAGTGACCTGAGGGCGTTAAGTCTGGGTGTCAGTTTCTTTTTAATGTTTGTGGTGTGCTGTTTGAATGTCATATGAGTATCATATGTTACTCCTAGGATTTTGGGTGTGTGTGTATGTGTTAGGGGTGTGTTGTTTATGGTGAGTTGAGGGATGTATTCGTGTTCTCCTGTCCAACTTGTGAGCAGGGTTGCGGTGGATTTGGCTGGGGCTAGATTAAGTCTGTTTGTAGTGCACCAACCATGTAGTGTGTTGAGATAGGGTTGAAGGAGATCTGTTGCTCTTTTTGGGTCAAGGTGTGTGCATGTGAGTGTTATGTCATCTGCATAGGAGGCTAAGTTTATTTGGGGCGTATTGGGTGTAGTTATATCGTGCATGTACAGATTGAAGAGTGCGGGCGATAGGACGGATCCTTGTGGGACTCCGTTTGGAAAGTTTCTGATTTTAGATGACTGACCGGCAAAAGATACGTGTGCACATCTGCCTGCTAGGAAGTTGGCCAGCCACCTTTTTGTGTTGTTGTGCATGTTTGTGTTGTAGATTTTGTTTGTTAGGTTGTGGCGGGGGATGGCATCGAAGGCTTTACTAATGTCGAGTGTGGCTAATAGTGATCTGTGTGGTGGTCTAGCTGAGTTGATGCCGTCGAAAGCTCTTTGTGTAAGGTCTGTGAGAAGAGTGTTTGTGGAGTGCAGTGGCCTAAAGCCATGTTGTGTTGGAGCTAGGGGTAGGTCAGGTGTAATTAGTTGTAATACTAGGCGTTCCATGACTTTGGAGGGGGAGCAAAGAAGTGTGATGGGGCGGTGCGAGGAGGGTAGCGTGGGGTCTTTGTTGGGTTTGGGGAATGTGATGATGATACCATGCTTCCAAATGTCTGGTATTGTGTTGTGTGAATAGCTGTAGTTTGATATGTTAGTGAGTGCTTGTATGCCTTGTGGTCCCAGGTGTCTGAGGTGTATGTTGCTTATGTTGTCTAGGCCACAGGCGGGTGAGTGCTTGAGATTGTTGATGATATGCTTTGTACTTCGTCTTTGGTGTATTCTCCATTTTCATCGACTAACGGTCCAACAGTTGAAGTAACTACTTTTTTCTTTCTGATATAACTATAGAATTATTTCGGGTTTGTTTTACTTTGATTCGCAATATGTAACTCTAGGGTCTTTTTACTTTGCTTAACCTCTGAAGTGCGCATGTGGGTAATTAGACACCTCTCCCTGTGCGCATGTATTTGAGGTGTTTCCGTCACTAAAATATTCATTGTACCAGTAATAGCATTAATACTTATCCATATGCGCCTATTATGGGTTGATTATAAAGGTATTAACCTGAAACAACAATAAAACGAGTGAAAACAGCGTTTGGATGGTCAAAATCGGAGATATAGCCCGCGAGTTGTATAATGTATGGGTGAGGCAAGCTGCTTTCCCGCCAAGATCCCCCAAGGCCACTGAGACACAGTCGATCGATACTCTCTCTCTCTCTCTTGCATTCGCTTGCTATCAGTGATGACCACACCCTGCAACCGGATTTCTAATGTTAGCACGAAAATATACCTCAGAATAAGGGAATAACAGGGAAAATAGGTGATACCTGAAGGAGAGGAGGAAATTGGGGAAGGAGGGGAGGTAGAGGACTGAGATTTTGCATGGCCCAGGGGCCAGGAAAAAAAAAAATAAAAAAAAAAAAATAAAAAAAAATAAAAAAATTCGATGTCAAAAGTTGATTTTTTTTTTTTCTCTGACTCTTAAGAGTCTCCCCGCAGTCCGCCGGGGGAACTCTTAAGAGTCTCCCGGCAGTTCCCGGGTTAATTAACTTTTTGGCTTTGCGTCGTAGCTCTACAAATTTCACCCGTTCTTCGTCATTTTGTGAGGATTTTAATCTATCGTTAGCACATTTTTTAGCAAGCAGGCAGTTTGAAATATCTTTATTCCACCATTTGGGCTTATTATTATGGCCTGGACGCCGCATTTTCGATGGTATGCAGTCTTGCACTGCTTTTAGGTAAGTGGTTTCGAATAACTTCCAAGATGTATTTATGTCGTTATTGTTAATTAAAAAGCTCCAGTCAGTTTCTTTAAACATAGCTCTAAGTTTATGAAAGTTTGCTTTCTTGAAATTAGGGACTTTTTCGATGCTACTATTTGGTTCGTTACTAGTAAAGTTAAAGTGAAAGTTATCGTACGATGGTCGCTGTTACTGAATTCATCACCAACATTCAAATTCTCTATTAATTCTTCTTTTGTTGCAAGTACAATGTCAAGAACGTTATTACCACGGGTCGGTGTTCGAACAAATTGATAAAGCGAACTCTCTTGCAAGTTCGTATACAAGTCATGTCCGGAGTGTGAAGTAAGAGTATCGCCCCACTTGGTCACAGGTAAATTAAAGTCGCCAAAAAATACGGTATCTTGTGAGTTACTTACATCTGCAATTTGTTCATAAATTTCTCGGTCAGTTTGCACTGATTGAGCTGGAGGTCTGTATATTAACCCGTTGAGCCCCGGCTAGTTATAATATTTTGTTCACCCCAGTCCCAAGCCATTTTCACTTATTTTTTTTGTTTGCTAAAATGGAAGACAAGGATGACAAATGAAAAAAAAAAAAAAAAATCACCTCTGACATTTTTTTTTGGGGGGGGGGGAGCCTCAAAAAAATTTGTTGAGCCAAAATGGAAGAGAATGGTGAGAAATGAACACAAAAGTAAACAAAAACTCATTTCGGTCATTTGGGGGGCGGGGGGGGGGGGTTTCAATAGTTCGTCTCCCCCGCATGACCACCCGCCCGGGAGCACTAGGGTAAAAACTGAGTATGGGATTGTACGGCATACATCCTAAGGAGTATCTCACGTAAATCTCAAGCCTCTAGCTCCCATACGACCGGAGTAATGAAGGTTCAAAGTGGCGGTGAACTAGGGGTGTAATCTATCCCCACTAAGCCCACCACCACCAGCCGCGCGGCTGTCTCGGCCCGCTCACACCTACTGGCCCGGCTCCCACACACACTACGGTACCTCCCCCTCCTATTCTCCCGCCATTTCCTACCTTACGAGCCACGTAAGTGTTTTTTATATGTCGGACGCACGTGATGCGTCGCTGGGAGTTGGTGATCAAAGACTGCCGACGCAACACGTGCGACGCTGGGTCTCAACGGGTTAACCCGTACAGCCCCAGCGACGCGCCTGACGCGTCGGCGATGTATGTAACGCACAGCCCCAGAGACGCGCCTGGCGCGTCACCCTAATTGCGCCGACCGTAACCTCAGGTGTAGCCACTCAAGAGGGCTCAGATTTGTATGGGAACTGTGTACGTATCCCACGCAACCGTGCCGATGGTTGAAAACTCTCAAAGTCTACGTGCGTGCGCGTGAGCGCGCAAAAACCTGTTTTTTTGGGGTAATTGCCTTCAATTTTTTACTCTTGTAAAATACGTTTTCGGGGGCTCTGTAGGACCATTCTTTAAGCTTTTTGAGCGGTTTTTCGTGGTTTTTCCTTCATTCCTAACCCATTCTCTATTGTTTCTGGAATCAAACCATTTTTTGAAAACCGGCCGGGTTCTGGTGAACAAACATTACAAAACTAGCCGGGGCTGGACGGGTTAATGCAAGTATTATTTTTGTACCTTTATTATTCTTTATTAGCACAAAAGATGTGTCGACGTTCACAATTTGAGGTTTTGACAAGAGGGTCGGGTTAAGACTTTCTTTGATATAAAATAAAACGCCACCTCCATTTTTATTTATTCGGCTTTTCTCAAACATTACATAACCGGGAAGTGAATACTCTGCTAAAAAGCCTCTATCTACTGTATTGAGCCAAGATTCTGTTATACCAATCACATCATAATTTTCAGTAAACACTAGTTCCTCTAAATCTGAAAATTTATTGCGTATGCTACGAGCGTTTTCATAGAAAACCTTTAAAGTTGCGGTTTTAGAACTCACAGAACGTTCTTTAATCAAATTTTTGGTTCTGGTCGGATCTACATTTACATTCATGGCTGACATCGGTCCTCGGTCGTTATCCCTGGCGGTTTTGAATTTGGGTCGTGTTGGTGGAGCTTTATCCAAATTCGCGGTTCTTGACAGATTAGCATTTAATTCCTTCGCAGGTTGCCGCCCTCGCTGTCTTCGGTCCTCCTTCCTGGTTGTCCTGTGCTGAGTCGATTTCTTCTCCAAAAATCCTTCACCGCATCGTTGAGAAGACGCCCAAAACGTGCTAATCCTACCTGGTTCAGATAAACTCCATCGTCCGAAAACAAATAGTCATCGTAGTAGAAATTGTCCCAGGTGTCGACGAATCCCACGTTTTCCTTCCTGCAGAGGTTTGCTAGACAACGATTTGTGCTGGTGGCTATGTTGTAAAATCGGCTCTCTACACCAAGCCGGGGGACGATTCCTGAGACGATGATCTTTGATGACTTCTCCTTAAACGACTTGATCAGCTGCTGGTACTTTAAAAGCAAATCTTCCGACCGGGTTCGCTGTACATCGTTGGATCCAACGTGGATGACGTACATTGTATTAGCAGGGGCCAGCTTAGATACTTCGTCAACTGCAGTAAGTTAGTAGAGGTTAAGAACTCGGTGTGTGTCTCCATTATTGATTTAGTGCTCTGCTGGGTTATTTAATGCTAGACTGGGATAAGGCTTCCGTTGTCGTTGTCAGCGATGTGTGTACGGTTCGCTTATACCTACATGACTTCGATGGTTTCTGTGGTAGCCTAGGTTGTCTTTTTGGTTGTGCCTTTTGCGAGTGCAGCATCGTGTGGTAAGAGGGCATTAGCCTACTACCTTGTCACACAGTGCTGCCTCTTTGTTTGACTTTAGAGGGATCGCCAGGGTAGAACCAGATACTTGAGATCTGGATCTACCAAGAGAGCATCCCCGTCATTAACGTAACTTTAATCATACCGCCTTAAGGACAACGCTAGGCTATGAGCCAGTCTTGCTCAGCCACAGTTTCCTAACCTTGATATCCCAGCTAGACTTTTTTCACCTAGCAGACACTAGTTAGGATATGAGCTCTTTATGATATGTATGCATTATTATTCACGGCATTTATTAGTCTAGGTTGTTGTTGAGTTGCACAACCATAGCAGACTGTTTCGTTGATGAGGAAGCATTTAGTGTCGAGCATTACTGCCGTTACTGCCGAATTGGGTTCTAGTCATGTGGTGATGGGCTGGTCTATCAGAATGAGAACTGAGCGCTCTCTGGCATACCCATAGCTTAATATGATTTTTTTTTTTTTTTTTTTTTTTTATTTAATATTGTTCATACATTTTATTTTACAAGCATCAGATATTACTATTCAACACCATGCAACTTCAATCCAGTCTCCTTCCTATGCGACCCTCTGCCACTGCTGCCTCGTAGTCCACTTCTGCCACCGTCGCTGGTTGTGGTGCAGACAGTCTTGTTCCCCGCAGGCATAGTAGTGCTGATCTGAGCAACGAGAAAGATAGACGGCACCTCATCCAGGCTACAACGTGGCTCCTGGGCTGTTTCTTCTTCTCTGCGATGATCTCTGCAAGCCTTGAATAGAAGCACTGGGCCCTAGGTCCCATCCCTCCAGATGTGGTGAAGACTAGTGGGGTAAAGCTGCCATGTTCGATATTTAAGATCCTTTCCCCATATGCCCTGACCTTCTCTTGTTCATTCCTCTTGTGTGCAGCCTCCAGAGACAGCCCGCTGTAGCTATGGGCCATTGGGTCGAATATTCTTACGTCAAAGAATGCTCGCTGTGCTCTTGTCCAAAAACTTCTTGCACTAACGTCCACTCGTGCTTCGTTGGATGTGTTGGCCGGCCTGTGCTGCAAGATCTCTCCCTCCAAGGGAATGAGTGATGGTTCGCGCACCACATCTCAACACACCTCCCTGAGCATGTTCGCCGTTACATCTCTTACTTCATCGTGCCTGATGCTGATGAATCCTCCCTTCTTACATATCATGCTGTGGTCTGCATCGTTGTTGATTCCACAAACGCATCGATCGGGCAGTCCTTCAATCGGCCAATCATACCTCAGTGCAATAGCATCATTAAATTCTTGTTTGTTTAGATTGAAGCCTTTTGCCTTGATTGGTAGTGTTGTCAGCCAATTTGAAGCACCCGTTTCTTGTGCTATTTGTACTTTTCTTGTTAGTCTCGGGGAAAGTTGTCGCATCAATTGTGCCAGGTAATTTTTCTGTGAGTTTTGTCTCTCTGACGTGATGGTCTTTCTGATGTTGTAGATGTCCGCCTGGTCCACTTCGCCGTCAGGATCTTGCGCTACGATGCGTTCAGTGACTGTTTAATATGACTGAACCTTTTACTTATATATTTTCTAAATCTCAAGTGACGGCGTCTCTTCCGTGGAGACGCCAATCTACCAAGATTGGAAGCCAAAGCGTCACATTTTTCCTTTGCCCCTCAACTTTCTCTTCATAATTGCTGAGGGGCACAGGGCCCTGGGTGGGGCTTTGGTTTCCCGGGCGTTTCCGCACCCTCCTCAGCTCCCCGCCATGGAGTGGCTTCGGTCACCCAGGCTTTATTGTGGTAGGCAGGGAGGGTTCTGAGGGGGCGCTCGGTTATGGCCTTGGTCTTGCTCGGGGCCTTGGGGCTGTTCGGCCAGGCAGCCTGGGGAACAGCAACAACAACAACAACAACTGCCGTTGCGCATTTATAGTATTCCCGTGTCAGTTAACATTATATGTCCTATGTTTTAGTGTATTCAGTTTACACGTGTGGTGTCCTGCCTCCTGCCTTTATATAATTTAAGATACGAGCATCTTATGAGCATCAGATGTTCTTCAGAAGTTTCCAGGTCTATGCTGTAGGACTATACTTCACTTCCTTTCAGATAGGAGTGAAGAGTTTATTGTTGTATAGAGTAACTATATTGAAGCATCTTTTTATTGTATTAAATCTTGCAGTGATTTAATTGATCTTTCCATAGCGTCCCTTTTATGCATTTTAACGTAACTTGCATCTTGTTTGTTATCAGGCTATACCAGAGTGGGTTAGCCTGAAGTAGAGTACATTTATGCCCAGTTAAGCATACCCCGTTATCGCAGATTAACTCTGGAGGGAATAGGTGTTTTTGTTAGCCGGCATATAAGTTCAAGGGTTTGGATCTAGCGTACCGTTGTTGCATAGTGCCCTATTACTAGTCCAACCATTAAGTGCCCTCGTTTTATTCGTAGCCCCGGTCATAACACTGTGACCTTGACCTTTGACCTTAGACTTAAAATAAATACATATATTTGGATGGTCTTCGCATGACCAACTGAATTTGCCTGTATAATTTGGTGACAATACATTAATTAAACAGTCTACGAGGAGTTTAGGGTAAATGGCAAATACTCTTGTTTTAACCCTCACCTCTGACCTTAACTAGCACACTATTTATGTGAAATTTGATATTTATGATATTTAAGTAATAAGCCATAGCACAGCCAGTTTTCCAAAACTTGAATAATCTATTTTAATAAATAATAAAAGTTGACCTCTGACCTTGACCTGTGACCTTGACCTTTATGTAAGAGTACATTTTTGTTTGCATTGACATTGCTCATGAAAATCAAATAAGCATGCCTAATTTCATTAAAACCCATCAGTTAGTTTCATATATATTAATAGAATAGTTGACCTTGACCTTTGACCTTTATCTTGACCTTTATATGTCTCAACATTTATTATTTTCCTTTCCACTTACAGTGCAACTATCTCACCAAATGTTGTGAAGTTTGCATGAAAAGTAAAGAAAATAGCATATAAACCTTTTATTTGACCTTGACCTGTGACCTTGACCTTTCATATGGAAATGAAGTTTCTTGTATGACCTTGGCCTAGATATTCCGAATAGACATGGTAAACCTAGTGAGAATCTAACAGTTAGTATAAGAAATACTGGTAAAAAACACATTTTGACCTTTGACCTTCAACTTTGACCTTACCCTTTAAAATGGTTATCTAAGATTTGGGCAATACGATATTAAGGTTACCAGTAACTTTTATTGTGAAAATGAAGACATTTGAGTAAAAAGTAAATTAAATAGTAAAATTTTACCTTTGACCTTGACCTGTGACCTGGACCTTTATGTAAGAGCATTTTTTGTTTTATTGACATTGCCCCGGAAAATGAAATAAGCATGCCTAATTTCATTAAAACCAATCAGTTAGTTTCATATATATTAATAGAATAGTTGACCTTAACCTTTGACCTTTATCTTGACCTTTATGATATGTGTGTCCAAATGTATTATTTTCCTTTTCATTTAAAGTGCAACAATCTCACCAAATGTTGTGAAGTTTGCATGAAAGTAAAGAAAATAGCATATTGACCTTTTATTTGACCTTGACCTGTGACCTTGACCTTTCATATGGAATTCAATAGTTTCTTGTATGACCTTGGCCTAGGTATTCCAAATATACATGGTAAGCCTAGTGATAATCTAACAGTTAGTATAATAAATACTAGTGAAAAACGTATTTTTACGTTTGACCTCGACCTTTGACCTTACCCTTTAGAATAATTACCTTAAATTTGGACAATACGATATAAAGGTTACCAGTAACTTGTATAGTGAAAATGAAGACAGTTGAGTAAAACTAAAAAATATTAAATATTGACCTTATTTTTAACCTTGACCTTTGACCTTAACCTTTAAGTTAAATGGAAAATGCCTTTTTGACAGACCATCGCATTGACCAAATTGATATACCTGTGAAATTTGGTGAAAATCCATCGAATGGTCTAGGAGGAGTTTCCGGACAGACAGACGGACGACGACGACCGACGACGACGACGACGACAGACAAGCTGTCGGTATACGGGCGGAATCTGTTTGCGCGATACCACTCTGCTTCACAGAGTTGATAATATTAATGATAAAGTAGGTGTGCAGTTTTTGCATTACCGAATAAAAAAAAAAAAAAAAATGCATACGCAACTCTGCGACCTAGAATTCTGCAAGTAGTATTGAATCTCTTAAGTAAAATCGGTGTATATACAGTATATATACTGTATATATATTAAATGTTTTTTATAACCACAGCCGGATATGAACCACCAACAGGCAGAACAAGTGCCCATACTTTAATCCAATCCACTATACCACATCGTGATAGAGGATACTTGTGTGTATTGGATTAAAACATAGACACTCATCCTGACTGTTGGTGGTTCATGTCCGCCTGGGAGTATATATATATATATATATATATAATTACATTTATGATCACACTGAATCTTAACCATTGGAATATTTATCTATAATAAGGTCAGCGTAACACTATTTTGTAGCATTTTGAATATGGTGTAATTCAAATTTTAAAAATATATAAGAAAGAAATAGTGACCATAATCTGTGACCTTCACCATTCACCTTGACCTTTGAATAACAAAAACACAAAATTTGGACAAGCGTTGCATTGACCAACCGAATTTGCCAGCAAAATTTTCTGACGATACGTAGCCCGCTCAGTACAGTTCTGTCGGTTTAATTTCATACTGGATATTAAGATGATTTTATTTAGTTTATGAAGGGCCTCCATAAAATTAGCAGGCTTTCAACTATCTTAATTAACCCTTTTTACTACCACAGATCCTTCGTAAGCTCCACAAAATCGTCTTATTATAGCTAGAATACAATAAAATAGACGTCACCAGTACACAAAGGGTTAAACAGTCTAGGAAGCGTTTAAAGAAAATTATTAACACTCTTCTTTTGTTCTTTGACCTTGACCTTTAACCTTAAGTATTATAATATATATATATGATTGAAATATATGTTATCTAAGTAAAATGCAACTAAAAGTCATCAGCTTATCAAAAATTTAGTATTTTTTATGATGAAGGTTAAACATTTGACCTTGGCCTGTGACCTTGACCTTTATGTAGGATTATATTTTTGTTTGCTTTGATGTAACCCTAGAAAATCAAATAAATGTGTCAAATTTCATTAAAGAGCATCAGTTAGTTTCAGAGGTATTAAAGGAATAGTTGACCTTGACCTTTGACCTTCATCTTGACCTTCATGATGTCTGAAAAATTAATATTTTTATTTTCCCTTAGAGCACAACTGTCTCAACAATTTTTTTGAAATTTACATGAATAGTAAACAAAATAGCATATTGACCTATATTTGACATTGACCTGTGACCTTGACCTATCAAATGGAATTATGTTTATTCTTATAAGACCTTGGTCTAGGTATTCCGAATATGCATGATATGCCTAATGAGAATCTTACATTAAATAGGAAATACTATTTAAAATCATATTTCGACCCTTGACCTTGACCTTCGACCGTAGAATTTCTTATCAAGGATTTAGTTAGCTTAACAGCAATGTTCGTATTAACTAGCATTATGACTATGGTATAATTTGTATAAAACTTATTTATTACAAATAGTGATCGTATACTGAGACCTTGACCTTTGACCTTTGACTTAAAATAAAATACATATATTTGGATGGTCGTCGCATTGACCAACTGAATTTGCCTGTATAATTTGGTGACAATACATTAAACAGTCTACGAGGAGTTTAGGGAAAATTACAATTACTCTTGTTTTAACCTTGACCTCTAACCTTAACTATTACAATATTTATGTGAAATTTGATATATATATTTAAGTAATATGCCATATTTGAGTAATTTTATTTAATAAATAATAAAAGTTGACCTTTGATCTTGACCTGTGACCTTGACCTTTATGTAAGAGTATTTTTGTTTGCATTGACATTGCTCATGAAAATCAAATAAGCATGAGTAATTTCATTAAAACCCATTAGTAAGTTTCATATATATCAATAGAATAGTTGACCTTGACCTTTGACCTTTATCTTGACCTTTATATGTCTCAACATTTAATATTTTCCTTTTCACTTAAAGTGCAACTATCTCACAAAATGTTGTGAAGTTTGCATGAAAAGTAAAGAAAATAGCATATTGACCTTTTATTTGACCTTGACCTTTCATATGTAATTGTATAGTTTCTTGCATGACCTTGGCCTTGGTATTCATAATATACATGGTAAGCCTAGTGAGAATCTAACAGTTAGTAGTAGAAAACCTATTTTGACCTTTGACCTTGATCTTTGACCTTACCCTTTGGAATATTTATCTAAAATTTGGGCAATACGGTATCAAGGTTACCAGTAACTTGTATAGTAAAAATGAAGGCATTTGAGTAAATAATAAAATAATTAGTAAAAGTTGACCTTTGACCTTGACCTGTGACCTGGACCTTTATGTAAGAGTTTTTTTTTTTTTATTTACATTGCCCCGGAAAATCAAATAAGCATGCCTAGTTTCCTTAAAACACATCAGTTAGTTTCATATATATTAATAGAATAGTTGACCTTGACCTTTGACCTTTATCTGACCTTTATGATATATGTGTCCAAATATATATATATTTACCTAAAATTTGATCAATACAATATATAGGTTACCAGTAACTTGTATAGTGAAAATTAAGACATTTGAGTAAGAACTAAAAAATATGAAATATTTACCTTATTTTTAACCTTGACCTTTGACCTTAACCTTTAAGTTAAATGGAATATTTCTTTTTGACTGACCCTCGCATTGACCAAATGAATATACCTGTGAAATTTGGTGAAATCCATCAAACGGTCTAGGAGGAGTTTCCAGACAGACAGACGGACGACGACGACGACGACGACAGACAAGCTGAATGGTGGTGCACAGTATACGGGTGGGATCTGTGTGCGCGATACCACTCTGCTTCGCAGAGTTGATGAAAAAAGTTATTACAATGGTTTGCCATGTGGTTAGGATCATTAATTTCTGTGTCATTAATAGTGAAAGTGTTGCTTGGTAGGCTACATCTTTCTTATTTCTATTTAGAACTTTATTTATCACATCCCATGTCTTTCTGCAATTTCCAAAGCTGTCCTCCAATCTTCCTGTTAAGTAATCCCCTCTCGCCGTTCTAATTTTGTGTGTCTTGATTACGAATTTTTCGAAACTGCTTACCATAAGTTATATTTTTTTGTTTTAGCAAATTGTCTTTGAAGATTATTTTGTCTTTGATGAACGCTTTAATGTCCGGTGTGATATATGTTTTGTTCAAGATATTTTGTTTTTACTCGTCTATTAATAATGGGGAAATGTTTGTTAAAGGAAGCAATAAGAATGTGTTGGAAATTACAATATATGACATTAGGGTTATTCAGATGACAAAACCAGGTCCCATCCAACACCTTCCAAACAATGTTTAAAAGATTCTTGATTTTGTCGCTAAAGTTTCTGTATTTCAAAACTGTTGTATTTTCATTGTTATTTTTGTTTTGTGGACATTGTAATCAAATACATTAAACACAGGAAAATTATCAGAAATTTTACAGTCGATAATACCATTATATGGTCGCATTTACTCGTGTAGGCTTGGTTATATAATTAAAAAACAGTCTTGAATTACAGAAGGAAATTATATCAGCAACTGGAGTTTCTAATTCCGGTTTCAACGAATCCAAGTCTCCTGTGATATAACATATTTTCTTCTCGTTACTTAGAATATACATAATATCAAACTCTCTTAAATTGCTTTTAATATCTTTGTGTGGCTCTGTATATTATAGAGCAACGCCACCAATAGTACATTATCGCTCTGCTGATTACTAGAGCAACGCCACCACTAGTAAGTATAGAGCAACGCCACCACTAGTACGAGTATAGAGCAACGCCACCACTAGTACGAGTATAGAGCAACGCCACCACTAGTACGAGTATAGAGCAACGCCACCACTAGTACGAGTATAGAGCAACGCCACCACTAGTACGAGTATAGAGCAACGCCACCACTAGTACGAGTATAGAGCAACGCCACCACTAGTACGAGAATAGAGCAACGCCACCACTAGTACGAGTATAGAGCAACGCCACCACTAGTACGAGTATAGAGCAACGCCACCACTAGTACAAGTATAGAGCAACGCCACCACTAGTACGAGTATAGAGCAACGCCACCACTAGTACGAGTATAGAGCAACGCCACCACTAGTACGAGTATAGAGCAACGCCACCACTAGTACGAGTATAGAGCAACGCCACCACTAGTACGAGTATAGAGCAACGCCACCACTAGTACAAGTATAGAGCAACGCCACCACTAGTACGAGAATAGAGCAACGCCACCACTAGTACGAGTATAGAGCAACGCCACCACTAGTACAAGTATAGAGCAACGCCACCACTAGTACGAGTATAGAGCAACGCCACCACTAGTACGAGTATAGAGCAACGCCACCACTAGTACAAGTATAGAGCAACGCCACCACTAGTACGAGTATAGAGCAACGCCACCACTAGTACGAGTATAGAGCAACGCCACCACTAGTACAAGTATAGAGCAACGCCACCACTAGTACGAGTAAAACTGTTATATAATGAGATATAATTTGGAATGTTAAACAAGTGTTCAGTCAAAGGGGAAGACATATTCTGAAGACATTTATTATTAGGAAACAAATTAAAAGCTTTGGAGATATAAAATATAAGAGCAATTGAACGATCATTGGAGGGTTGAGAGCCTTAACCATTGCACCACATATTTAGTGGAGATTAAAATCCAATATTGTTTTCCTCTTTCATAGAGCACTTTAGATTTGGTAGCTCAGATAACCTAATAGATCAATGCTTAGATGCAGACTCTGATAACCTAATAGATCAATGCTTAGATGCAGACTCTGATAACCTAATAGATCAGTGCTTAGATGCAGACTCTGATAATCTAATAGATCAATGCTTAGATGCAGACTCTGATAACCTAATAGATCAATGCTTAGATGCAGACTCTGATAACCAAATAGATCAATGCTTAGATGCAGACTCTGATAACCTAATAGATCAATGCTTAGATGCAGACTCTGATAAAATCTCTACTTAAGGGTGGTGACCTGCTTTCTTTTCACCGTTTTTCTCTTTCTCTGGCCTGTATTCATTCGGCCCCATTCAGCCTACTGTTTTAAGACATTTATCCCCATTCAGGTGTTGATTTTTTTATGGCGAGCGGTAGCGACCCAGTTTGTATTGTTAAATGTTTTTGACAGCAGGCTAAATTTGTACATTTTTCGATAGAAAAAAATTCTCCAGCAAAGCCAGATTTCTACATACAATGCTGGCTCGCTATCACTCGCCAGGAAAAAATTGACACCCGGATGGGGATAAACGTCTAAAAACAGTAGGCTGAATGGGGCCGAATGGATACAAGCCATAGAAAGATAAAGAAAGGCAGGTCACCCCCCTTAACATTATTCTGATGGCAGCATCCTTACGTTTGGTTCTAGGTGCCCCTTACCGGCCAGGCCAGACAAGATGAGCTGTGTCACCAACACGTCTGTCACTACCAGCCTGGGAGTGAACCCGAGGACTGAAACTGCGAAGGAACCCGTTACAGAGAAGAAATGTGACGTCACGGATCCCCCTTGGGCTTGGGTCGTCACATTTGCTGCCTTTATATTGATGGTAAGTACCAATATCCAAAGGAACTGGACAAGTTTACATTATTTACATCTGCATGTATATATATATATATATATATATATATATATATATACCGGTATATACAGTATATATATATATATATATATATATATATACATATATATATACATATATATACTGTATATATATATATATTTATATATATACATATATATATATACTGTATATACTGTATATATATATATATATAAATATATATATATATATATATATTCTCTATTTTCATTATTTGTTCTGTGACTGTGAAGGAGACAAAAGGCAGGCTGTTTGTAACGAGTGTATCTCCCAAAGCCATAAGAGTAACAGAGCCAAATCCAAGGAACGTTGGGGTCAAAATGCATGGACACACGAAGTTTAAGGCAGTGTAAGTCATAGGATGAAGGAAACATTTATTGAGAGAAAGAGAGTTCCAGAGTTCACTTGTTGAGTAGAAGGAAGACTGAGAAAATTTGCTAATTCTTGGATTGGAGAGCTGGACAGGATAGGATTGGGGCTGTGTTGAACGGCGGGTACCTCACACTCGCCGCAAGGGAGGGGGTATGCACTGAGATCTCTCTGAACAACACTGATTGTTGTAATAGAGATAGCAAATTTATAGAGATGCAACATTGTGGTGTTACGACTGAGGTTCAAATATATCAGGGCTCTTATTCATTGGACTAGTAATGGCATAAATGCTACAACGGAAAGCGCTAGATCCAACCTCTGATGTATATTCCCAGTGAACAAAGAACACAAATACTCTCCAGAGTTCTATATGCAATAATAGGTTATCAAACTCTCAATAAATGTGCGTCTACTCTAGGCTTAATGTTATGTGAAAACAGCCTATTACTACCTATAACCGAAGGTGCTTGGTTATGGTATGCAAAGTAAGGTGGTAAGAGAAGTTACAGTTTATGTTACTTTAATCAATAAATGTCAGGCACTCCTGCATGAAAGAAAGTGCACTAAAGTCCTTCAACATCAACAAGGAATCTTCTTTAAATGTTAGATGCTATCAAGATGCTCGAATCGGAAATGGAACCCAAAAAGGCAGGCAGCAGAACAATGCTCGAGCAGGCTATGCTCACAAAAGGCAGGATATATAATGCAGTCGGAGCCAAGAATATCCAAAACACTACAACAATAATAATAATCGCCACGACAATGCAGTATTCCTATCAACAAAAAGAGCCTAAGTCGTTTGTGTCTCAATACATCAAACTAGGCTGCGAAATGCTTGTGTAATCATAAACGGGTATGCATAATAAGAGTAATTGGTTTAATATACTTAATGTCTACTATGACATGTCACTATACTATGTCAATGATACGAGATACTGGTGCGCATGGCATGCCGCATAGCCTAGTGCAAATCTCAAGTCTTTGTGTCAAATATTACATTATAGGGAAGGGTAGCTCTCTTGAGAAACCTTAATACCAAAGTATTAAGCGTTCTCCTGGCGTACCTCAAAGACAAACAATCGAGCCTAGAACAGTGCAGAATGGTATAGGCAAAAAGCCCTCATTCGTGCATGCTCTACTCTCAATGGCACACAGACTCGAATTTACCCAATCAACTCCAGTTCTCAGGTATGTCATGCAGCTTTTAACTAAAGCCAGCGCTCATCGGAAACAATACCTTATAGTATCAGACTCCTAGTCTAGCATTATCTAATCTAGCAGAACACTAATAATTATAGGAAGCGGTACTGGACAATATGAATGCCAACCAATGCTTCGTGATCAACTTATCTTAACAACTAACATACATGGGTTATATAAGACCTTAACGCACAATACAACTGGCCAGCATTAAGCTGATTATGCAGAGTTAACCAGAGGGGGTATAATATTAATAAAAGGTGGTGAAAGATATGGAAAATGAGAGAGATAGGCAGAGGAAAATGTTCTCAGGTGAGGGGGACAGGTATCAAAGGGATAAGAGAGATGCGTTCTAGAAACCAGATCTGAGGGAGAGAGTAGCGAGAGAGCTGTATATATACTAGCACTAGCTCGAACCGCGTAGGAAAAGCGGTAACAAGTCCTCTAGCCAATGCTAAAGTAGCTAGCCAAACATGACGTCACCAAGCATGGTAAAAAACACTGCGCGCCTCCCCACACTCTGTTCTACTCTCTCTCTCTCTCTCTCAAATCCTGTCATTACTACTTAATGATAAAACATATACTTTGCAATTAAATATCTAAAGCCTTGACATGGGTGAAAACAAAGAGCCTTTCTGGACTGCCCATGACACAAGCTTTCATATGGAATAAAGCACACAACAATACATCAACTGTAGCCACATCCACTGCCCTGGCGATCCTAGCGAGTCACTGTAGGACAAGCCATGCGGTTCTAACGGAGTGGTTAACGTCACCCCCCCCCCCCAAGATTTTTCTCAGAGGCCCAAGGCTCACAAAAATCGGATTGTTAGAATCCATGCTATATCTCTACTTCCCATCACCCAGCGGCAGTAAAATATCTGGCACAGTTCTCGACAAAACATTTTACAACATTATAACCCTCCCCAACACAATAGGTTAAATCATATGTAGTTATGCTCCTCAAGAGCGAGCTTCTCTAGCCCAGCATTCTGAGAGGAGTGCAACTCAGAATTACTGCAATAACATACTGAACAAATTCAACTATCAAAGAAAGAGTGTTTATTTGATGTTTATGTTTTTAATTTGTTTATTTCGGCTGCACTATAGGGGCAAGCCTAGTTTTTTCTTCTATACCAAACGCTCAACTCCTGCTTTACGACCCAATACGCTGGGCTACAACCGCGAGCCAACAAGCACCAAGCGCAAAATACTATTCAAACTAAAGCAGGAGGCTACCCGTGTGTCAATCTACCCAGGATCATACAGCCTTGAAAGACAATCTGCAACCACGTTGTCACAACCGGCAATATGGCATATGTCCAGGCTATACTCCCGTAACACCAGCGACCACCCGGTCAGCCTCATATTCCGATTGTGAAACTGGTCCAAGAACTTGAGAGGGTGATGATCTGTGTAAACTACAACGACCGGACCATAGGCTGGAACATAGACCTCGAAATGCCCCAGCGCAAGCACAACCGCCAGCAGCTCCTCCTCGACAACAGAGCAGCTCCCCTGGGCCGAATTGAACTTCTCCGAGCAGACACTAACAGGATGCTCCAGCCCATCATCGTCCTTTTTCACAAGGATGGCACCAGCCCCCACACCACTAGCATCCGTTGCTAGTTGGAAAGGTAGGCTAAAGTCAGGGGCCCTGAGGATCGGGTGAGTGCACAACAGGTGTTTTACTACTCTAAACGCCTTCTCACACTCAGGCGCCCATTTGACTTTCTTATCCTTCCAGTTATCCTCCAACTGAACTTGACTGTCCCGTTCTCCTTCTCCACCTTGACTGCTAAACGTCATCACAGGCACAGTGAGAGGCTCAGGGGGGTGCCTCACATACTCCTTCATGAGATTAACGTGACATAACTGATTGCGCATACGTCTGTCTGGAGCGGTCACCAAGCAATCCAGGTCCGACAGCCTCTCCTCCACCCTATAAGGACCAGTGTACTTCGCGGATAAGGGGTGACCTACAAGGGGCAGTAGAATCAACACCTCCTGAACCACGCGAAACTCCCTGAGTTTAACCTTGAGCTCGTACCTGTCATTTATGAGGGCCTGAGAGCTAGTCGAATTACGGCCAGCCAACTCCAGACTGCGCAACATCCGTTCTCGACTGTCGAGGACATACTTGAGCATAGAACAAGGTTTTTCTGTGCCCTCCCATATTTCTTCAACCATATGGAGAGGCCCTCTGACACGGTGTCCAAAGACGAGCTCATTAGGGCTGAATCCCAAACTTTCCCCAGGTACCTCCCGTGCAGCAAATAAAACATGACAGGCCAAGATCCCAACCATTCCCACCCTCAAAGCAACAACAACGAAGCACAGATTCCAAGGCTGAGTGCCATCGCTCTAACACACCCTGGCTCTCCGGATGATACGCAGATGACACAACCGTAACAATCCCATGCTGCGGCATTGGTTGAACAAAGAGGCCAGAAGTGAAGTTGGATCCTTGGTCTGACTGAATTACCTGCGGGTAACCATACCGGGAAAAATACACTAGCAAGTTTCGGACCACCGTCTTCGCTGACCCATTTCTAATAGGGTATGCATCAGGGTACCTTGTTGCTACCTCCGTGATGGTCAGGGGATACTTGTAAAAATCTCCCGACTGTGCATCACTGTCCTCCTTCAACTCGACAGCACCGGTACCACATTGAAGAACCTCCGGGTCTTCTAATTGCAATTTACGAATGTCCGAAGGAGCAAGCTTATCTAAGTGTTTGCGAAACAACTCATGCCCCCCTCCTACACTGAATTTAGCCTCCCGTTGCTCTCTCTCTGTGTATCGTTGCTGTCTCTTCGTCTTTTTAAGCCCATCCTCTGCCTTTTTACTAACAGTTAATGGGTCTTCTCCAGACTCGAAAATCGGTCCTAATAATGAGTCCCCGAGAATGTCCGCTGATACTAAACTCTCAACCACACCAACCTTCAACCCCTTCTCGGTACCCTTCCTCCGCTTGTCCAAAGACTGTTGACCAGAATGTGACTCCGTGGATGCAATAGATCTGGTGACAACACATGCCATAGGTTGCACCGGACACTTCTCAACCCACTCCTGCTCCTCCCTACTCACGTCGACCGGCTTCTCGGCAACGACTAAGGGTGGAGCCTCAGAAGTAGGCCCCGCAAAGTCGTTGCCGAGAAGGAGGTCGACGCCCCCAACAGGTAACTTCTCCACAATTCCTACATCCAGGTCACGAGTCACACCATCAACTTCCATCTTCATTCTTACAAGCGGGTATGACCTTGTTGCATTAACCCCCTGAACCACAACCACCCGCGCTGTATTTACAGGTTTACCAGTGAAATTCCTCAACAATGTTTGCGATGCCCCAGTGTCACGCAAAATTCTCACCTCATGTCTTCTACCCCCCCACTCCACACAACCGAGTCCCCTGTGGTCACTAAAGGCATCACGGACAGGGAATAAGCCTTCCGGATCCTTCTGCACTGGCAGTGTATTTACCTCGGAAGAATTGCCTCTAACAAACTCCGATGTCCTCTTGAACACTCCAATGCCGTGAGCAAAAGACACGGCTGCCGGAGGAGGTCGACTAGGGCACTCATTTGCCTTATGACCCTCCTGGTGGCACTTAAAACACATAAATTTCGGTTTCGGCTTATACTGTGATGTAAAAAGCCCCTGACTTTTCTCATACGGCGTGGTGTTAGGTTTGGATTCAGTTTTAGTTTCATTGCTCTTTTGTTTAAATGTGTCATTGCTACGGGGAGGGGGAGGATAACGGTCCCTAGCACTTGCATCGTACTTCTGTGAGGACCCGCAACCCCGAATCAACGACAGCCGTCGATCAGCCATTTCTGCTGCTTCGACTAGAGTTCTTGGGTTTTTCTCCTTTAAGTTCAAAGTTAGATCACCGCCCGTGCCCTTAAAGAACTGCTCCAACATCATTAACTGCTTAATTCCATCAAATGTTGTTACCTTCTCAGATCGGAGCCAGTTCCCCATAGCATCGGACAAGTCCCGGACGTGTCCAAAAAGGTGCTATCTCTTCCCTTAGTTACACCCCGGAACTTCAAACGGTACGTTTCTGGTTGCAGTTCGTAACCCCTCAGGACAGCCTCCTTGAGATCCTCATACACAATACATGACACCAAAGGTAATGCATCGTAGGCTTTAAGACCCTTGCCTATTAATCTAGAGGATACAAGTGCTGCCCATTTATTCTCTGGCCACTGGTGTTCCTGGCACTTCTTCTCAAAGCGTGCGAAAAATTCTGTTACCCCACTCTCATCAAACACCGGAACCAGTTTCAATAAGTGCGAGAGAGATTGATCATGAGCACGGTTACCAGCCCCAAGTCGCTGTCCCGTTGTCTCTACTCGCGACTTCTCTACGTCCCTGTCGGCACAGTACTAGTCGACTCAGCTTGGATTTTTGCAAGCTCTATTTGCTGCTGAAGCTCACCTGCCCTTTGTTGCTGGTGACTTTTTCTCTCTTCTATCTTGGCTAATTCTATTTGCTGCTGGAGCACCTGCCCTGATAGCCTTTCTCTCTTCGATCTTAGCTAATTCGAGCTGAAGCAATAATTCTGGAGATAGCCCTTGAGGAGGTGAAGGTGCTACAATGTTTTGAAATTACCAGTGGTCCCCCCAGGGGCAACCCCCTCTGCGAGTCACCATCCAACTGTGGAAGCGTACCCTGGGTCGGCATACTACTGGGATGGCTGGGAGTCGAGTGTAGGGGAAGCATGGCCGAAGGGCTCTGAGCACTCAACCCATCTCGCTCACCAGTCACCCTGCCCAGTACACACGTTATCAAGTTATCCCTGGTCATGCTGCTAGTACCCACATGACCGATAGCTGTGGCCAGGCATTGAAGACCGTACCGATCCATACCCTCCAACCGCTCGGCAGTAACAGGCCATTGCAAAAATATCCTAGCATCCTCCTCACAGTTCACCTGATTAACCCTTTCATCATACTGCTGTTCCTCAGTTTCGACATTACTTACTGTGTCTCCATTCTCCTCTGATCCGGTATAAGACATGATGCTCACAAAAATTTCCCACCTCAATATTCAGAAAAGAAGCACCCCAAACTCTTATACCTCAATATACACACAAAAATTCTCGGAAATACTCAAGGGCTATACTATGTTGCAAAAAAATATTATTCTTGCTGATCCCCGCAAAATATTCCCCAAAACAACAAATGTTCCCTGCTAATAAATGTAGGTTCACCAAATCCTAGGTAAGGTCGCCATTTGTTACGACTGAGGTTCAAATATATCAGGGCTCTTATTCATTGGACCAGTAATGGCATAAATGCTACAACGGAAAGCCAGTGAACAAAGAACACAAATACTCTCCAGAGTTCTATATGCAATAATAGGTTATCAAACTCTCAATAAATGTGCGTCTACTCTAGGCTTAATGTTATGTGAAAACAGCCTATTACTACCTATAACCGAAGGTGCTTGGTTATGGTATGCAAAGTAAGGTGGTAAGAGAAGTTACAGCTTACGTTACTTTAATCAATAAATGTCAGGCACTCCTGCATGAAAGAAAGTGCACTAAAGTCCTTCAACATCAACAAGGAATCTTCTTTAACACCTTATTAGCGGGCTAGGCGGTTTATTTATATGTACCGCCCAGCGGGGTGTTTTAGCCAAAATAGGGCTGTTTACGTGATCATTTTCATGCCTAAATAAGACCCAGAGCGTAAAACAAGTATCTATCCCTGAAAGGGCATAAACAGAGCTTTCCAATGACACCATAACAATCCTTTTATGATGGCTAGTTTTCTTGCAACAACCGCGCAACGCGAGTGCAAAAAGCATGTAATTCGGCACTTTCCCCATACAATTCCGTATATAGCGAGTGAGAGAGGGAGGGAGGAGGTGGGATTCGTGTCAGTAGGTTCTCCGCGGTGGTCTGGAGCAGTCATACGCTTGCTACTCTCCTGCCACCACTTGTCTCTCTCTCTCAGCAACATTACGTGCTGAAATTGCCACACGACATATGTCGAGCGCCGCCAGATAGTCCAGATTTATTATACTCGACTTATGTTGCGCCCCGATACTTAGGGGTTAAATGTTAGATGCTATCAAGATGCTCGAATCGGAAATGGAACCCAAAAAGGCAGGCAGCGGAACAATGCTCGAGCAGGCTATGCTCACAAAAGGCAGGATATATAATGCAGTCGGAGCCAAGAATATCCTAAACACTACAACAAAAATAATAATCGCCACGACAATGCAGTATTCCTATCAACAAAAAGAGCCTAAGTCGTTTGTGTCTCAATACATCAAACTAGGCTGCGAAATGCTTGTGTAATCATAAACGGGTATGCATAATAAGAGTAATAGGTTTAATATACTTAATGTCTACTATGACTGATAAAGTCTAGCTAGAGTCAATGATACGAGATACTGGTGCGCATGGCATGTCGCATAGCCTAGTGCAAATCTCAAGTCTGTGTGTCAAATAATACGTTATAGGGAAGGGTAGCTCTCTTGAGAAACCTTAATACCGAAGTATTAAGCGTTCTCCTGGCGTACCTCAAAGACTCCTGGCGTACCTCAAAGACAAACAATTGAGCCTAGAACAGTGCAGAATGGTATAGGCAAAAAGCCCTCATTCATGCATGCTCTACTCTCAATGGCACACAGACTAGAATTTACCCAATCAACTCCAGTTCTCAGGTATGGCGTGCAGCTTTTAACTAAAGCCAGCACTCATCGGAAACAATACCTTATAGTATCAGACTCCTAGTCTAGCATTATCTAATCTAGCAGAACACTAATAATTATAGGAAGCGGTACTGGACAATATGAATGCCAACCAATGCTTCGTGATCAACTTATCTTAACAACTAACATACATGGGTTATATAAGACCTTAACGCACAATACAACTGGCCAGCATGAAGCTGATTATGCAGAGTTAACCAGAGGGGGTATAATTAATTAATAAATGGTGGTGAAAGATATGGAAAATGAGAGAGATAGGCAGAGGAAAAGGCTCTCAGGTGCAGAGAGGGGACAGGTATCAAAGGGATAAGAGGGATGCGTTCTAGAAACCAGATCTGAGGGAGAGAGTAGCGAGAGAGCTGTATATATACTAGCACTAGCTCGAACCGCATAGGAAAAGCGGTAACAAGTCCTCTAGCCAATGCTAAAGAAGCTAGCTAAACATGACGTCACCAAGCATGGTAAAAAACACTGCGCGCCTCCCCACCCTCTGTTCTACTCTCTCTCTCTCTCTCTCTCAAATCCTGTCATTACTACTTAATGATAAAACATATTATACTTTGCAATTAAATATCTAAAGCCTTGACATGGGTGAAAACAAAGAGCCTTTCTGGACTGCCCATGACATGAGCTTTCATATGAAATAAACCACACAACAATACATCAACTGTAGCCACATCCACTGCCCTGGCGATCCTAGCGAGTCACTGTAGGACAAGCCATGCGGTTCTAACGGAGTGGTTAACGTCACAGTGGCATGTAGAAAGAGATTGTAGGGAACTACCCAATGAACAATTTTACGTTGTCACAACGTCATATATAAGTGTAGCCGCAACTTGACAACATACGAAAATAATGTTGTATTTACGTACATGCATGAACAACCACAAAAGTCGCAGGACCAAAACCCATAATGTTGTGAAATAACATAGATAGACCATAATTTAACCAACTACTACAATGTATTTTTCTATGTTGTCATAACCTTCCAAATGCCAAGATATGCAACCTAACAATATTAAGAAGAATACGTTGTATTCACGTAAATGCGTAAACAACCATAAATGTCGCCGGACTATAATACAGAATGTTGTAGGATGACGTATATAGATCAAAATATCATTAACTACTACAACGTATTCTACTATGTTGTCAAAACCTTCCAAATACCTCTAGTTATACAACCTGACAACATTACGAAAACTACGTTGTATTCACGTAAATGCGTGAACAACCACAAAAGTTGACAAAGGGGTACAGTGTACCCCTATGTCAATATTGTGACCCCCATACCGATCAGACCTCATATGTCAAGCTAATGATATTGTGGCTCCAAACCCTATCCAGAACCCTCAACACAATCCACTATTAATATAACGAGTACCTGGTGTACCATAGCCGGTACAGTGTACCCCTATGTCAATATTGTGACTTCCATACCGGTCAGACCTCATATAGCAAGCTAATGATATTGTGGCTCCAGACCCTATCCCCAACCCGCAACACAATCCACTATTAATATAACGAGTACCTGGTGTACCATAGCCGGTACAGTGTACCTCTATGTCAATATTGTGACCACCATACCGGTCAGACCTCATATAGCAAGCTAATGATATTGTGGCTCCAGACCCTATCCACAACTCTCAACACAATCCACTATTAATATAACGAGTACTTGGTGTACCATAGCCGGTACAGTGTACCCCTATGTCAATATTGTGACTTCCATACCGGTCAGACCTTACATAGCAAGCTAATGATATTGTGCCTCCAGACCCTATCCACAACTCTCAACACAATCCACTATTAATATAACGAGTACCTGGTGTACCATAGCCGGTACAGTGTACCTCTATGTCAATATTGTGACCTCCATACCGGTCAGACCTCATATAGCAAGCTAATGATATTGTGGCTCCAGACCCTATCCACAACTCTCAACACAATCCACTATTAATATAACGAGTACTTGGTGTACCATAGCCGGTACAGTGTACCCCTATGTCAATATTGTGACTTCCATACCGGTCAGACCTTACATAGCAAGCTAATGTTGCCCTCTGACCCCTGACCTGTGCGGACGTCCCCAGTGACCGCTAGTGAACCGGTTTACCCTTAGTGAGGTCCTAGTGAACTTTCTTAGTGATGGCTGTTGTTGATGAGTCTGCTGTCTCCTCCCATACTCTCCAGCTTTGTCTTGCTTTGCAAGAAAGACTGGAGAGTGTGGAGCAGGAGATTCAGTGTCTCAAAGATGAAAATTTGGCCTTGAGACTAGCTATGGCGGAAAAGAAGTGTGAGGCTACCGGAAGTGTTCCCAGGGATCGTGAAGCCCCTTGGAAAGTGGTGTCAACCAGTGCAACGGCCTGCAAGCTGAAAAGGCAGCCACTCAAGACCCACAACAACTTCAGCACCTTGGCTGATGAGAGTGATGGCGAGGAAGTGGCGATCATCGAGGCAGTGAGAGGGGAGGGGGGGAAGTCTGCTGCTGTTGCTGCTACAACTCCTGCTACAGGCCGGCAACAGAAAACAGCTAAGTCTATTTTAATTGTAGGGGATTCAATGATTAAATACCTTGGTAGGGCTACTAACACACATGTTGGTAAAGTTGTCTGTCTGCCTGGTGCCGGAGTCGAGAAGGTTGCAGAAAAGCTAGATGGTGTCATGGAAGCGAGTGGAGAGGACCCCATCATCTTCCTCAACGCAGGGAGCAACGACATTTGGAAATGCAGGACTGAGGAGTTGCTCACCACGTACCAGAAAATGTTGGAGAGGATCAAGGAGAAGGGTGGAGTTCCTGTGGTACACAGTATCCTACCAAGAAGAGGGGTAAGGAAGGAATGGTCCTCCAGGGCTATTGGTGTAAATAGCCGGCTGGAGAAGTATTGCAAGGCAAATACTATTCCATTCCTGGATAACTGGACCCTCTTCTACGGTAAGGATGAACTGTATGCCCAGGATGGAGTACATCTCTCTCGACTAGGAGTTTCGACCTTAGCCAGCTCACTCGACAAGTTTGTTGCGGGGTTTGGTTAATAAACCATAGGTGTGTAAGTAAAATAGAATCCCAGCCACATCAAATTGATAGTAATAACGAACATTCTGATAGCGTAGATTTTCCGTCTAGGTCCAGTAGTTCAACAGGTAAAAATAAATTAGTTAAAAACAATAGAAAAATAGTTGCAAATACAAGTAATAGTTTGAGTGTTTATTATACAAATTGCAGGAGTTTATGTAACAAAATGAACGAACTTAGAGCACTGGTTAGCAAAGAAAATATAGACATAATAGCGCTAACTGAAACATGGATTAATACAGAAACCAGGCATTTTTTAGCAGAGTTTGATATACCAGGATATAGTTTGTTTAAATATGACCGAACAAGTAAGAGGGGTGGCGGTATAGCAGTGTTTGTCAGGAGTTCATTAAAAACCTGTACTAAATCAGGTATTAGAGTAAATAATGAAAATGAAAGTGTTTGGGTAGAAGTTAACGAAGGTAGTGAGACTTTAGTTATTGGAGTTATGTATAGACCGCCAAATATGAGTAGAAATGACGGAACATCATTATGGGAGGAAATTAAAATAGCATCAAGGCTTAGCAACGTGTGCATTATGGGGGATTTTAATTTCCCTAATATAGATTGGCAGCAACAAATAGGCGACTCTGATTCAAAGGAGTTTATTGAGGTAGTACAAGATAGTTTTTTATCTCAATTCATAGATACGCCGACTAGAGGTGATAATATTCTCGATTTAGTTTTCAGTAACAATGAACATATGATAAATAGTGTAGAAATCGGGGACCACCTAGGAAATAGTGATCACAATTCTGTGTATTTTAATATACAATGGAAAGGTAATATCAGAGAGAATACAACATTAATACCTGACTTCAGAAAAGCCAATTATGGTGGGTTAAGAGAAGCCCTGTTAGCGGACCCTATGGTCAAAAAATTAAGTCGATCCAGGTGTCCAAATGAGTGTATCCTTTCTCAGGCACCTGTCATCTTAAGTCAGGAGGAGACGTCAAACTTGGTAGATACATACGATAATTTTATCAAGTCAGCATTCAATGCGCAAAATAAATATATCCCCAAAAGAAAATTTAGATCAACACAGAACCAACCCAAATGGATGAATAATAGACTATTAGATCTTCTAGGAAAAAAGAGAGGAATATATAGAAAAATTAAAAAAGGCGAAATTCACCTACTTGCTTACTATCAGAATCTTTCACGACAGGTAAAAAAGGATATTAGTAAAGAAAAAGAAATTATGAAATTAAGGTTGCCAATGATTCAAAAAATAATCCTAAAGCTTTTTACCAACTATATAAATCCAAGGTTAGAGATGTAATTGGTCCCCTTAAAACTTCGATAGGAAATGTGACAGAAAGTGATTTAGAAATGTGCAGTACATTAAATAGTCAATTTCTTTCCGTTTTCACTAATGAAAATTTGGCACAGTTTCCAGAAGTCCGTAAGGTATACAGCGATAGTATAGAAAATAGGTTAAGTACGGTTACTATAAGTAGAAATGATGTGGTTAAGGAAATTGACAGACTGAAACCTCATAAATCGCCTGGTCCTGATGAGGTATATGCTAGAGTATTAAAAGAATGCAGAGATGAGTTAAGTTATCCATTAACATTTCTATTTAACAAGTCATTAGAAACAGGTATAGTTCCAGAAGCTTGGAAGCTTGCAAATGTAGTTCCGATCTTCAAAAAAGGTGATAAATCAATAGCATCCAATTACCGTCCCATTAGTCTCACTTCAATCATAGGAAAACTACTAGAGTCAATTATTGCTAGGAAAATGAGAAACCACTTAGAAACATTTAACTTAATCAATTCTTCTCAGCATGGATTCACTCAGGGACGGTCTTGCCTTACTAATTTGCTTAGTTTTTTCTCAGAGGTATATGAAGCAGTAGATAATGACAAGTCATATGATATTATATATTTAGATTTCAGTAAAGCTTTCGACAGAGTCCCTCATGAGAGATTGATGAGAAAGGTTGAGGCACATGGAATAGGTGGGGCGTTGTTAGGATGGATTAGGTCATGGCTAATTGGTAGGAAGCAGAGAGTCAGCATAAATGGTACCAAGTCAGAATGGGGAGCAGTCAAAAGTGGTGTCCCCCAGGGATCGGTATTAGGTCCCCTGTTGTTTCTTATATACATAAATGACCTAGATTTAGGTATAACTAGTAGGATAAGTAAATTCGCAGACGATACTAAAATAGGGAGATCAATTGATTCAGATAGCGATATAGAGTGCCTCCAAAGGGATCTAGATACCTTACATGAATGGTCAGTAAATTGGCAGATGAAGTTTAACATTGACAAATGCAAGGTATTAAAGATAGGGAAGATGCAAACAAATGTTAAATATAAACTAGCTAATTTAGAATTAGAAAATTCAGACTGCGAGAAAGATCTAGGTGTGTTTGTTAGCAATGATTTGAAGCCTAGAAAACAGTGTATAAGCGTTCGTAATAAGGCAAACAGGATTCTCGGGTTCATCTCTAGGAGTGTGAGTAACAGAACTGCTGATGTTTTCTTAAAACTTTACTTGTCATTAGTGAGACCCCATATGGATTATGCTGTCCAATTTTGGTGTCCTTATTACAGAATGGACATAGATTCATTGGAGAGAGTACAGCGTAGAATGACAAAAATGATCCATAATATTAGAAATTTTTCGTATGAAGAAAGGTTGAAGAAATTAGGTTTACATTCGTTAGAGAGACGCAGAGTTAGAGGGGATATGATAGAGGTGTTCAAGTGGGTTAGTGGGATTAACAAAGGGGACATGGCAAATGTACTAAAGCTCAGTGATACCGAAAGAACTCGTACCAATGGTTTCAAATTAGATAAATTTCGTTTCAGAAAAGATATAGGCAAGTATTGGTTTGGTAACAGAGTTGTAGACGGGTGGAATGGACTACCAAGTGCTATAGTGGGATCTAAAACTGTAGGGAGCTTTAAGATAAAATTGGATAAGCATATGGACGAGAAGGGTTGGGTGTGAAGGGGGATCAGCCGGGTTGGGCCAATCAGCGCTCTGCAGACCCCCATAATCCTGCGTTAATCTCTAACCGTTTTGGTAAGATGATCCTCAGGGTATTAGAGTGTGAAGCCTATAATTGGGCTTTGTAATGAATTGGGGTTGTGTGGGACAGGGATCTGCCTTGCTTAGGCCAATCGGCTTTCTGCAGACTCCCATTTTCTTATGTTCTTATGTTCTAATGATATTGTGCCTCCAGACCCTATCCACAACTCTCAACACAATCCACTATTAATATAATGAGTACCTGGTGTACCATAGCCGGTACAGTGTACCCCTATGTCAATATTGTGACCTCCATACCGATCAGAACTCATATAGCAAGCTAATGATATTGTGGCTCCAGACCCTATCCACAACCCTCAACACAATCCATTATTAATGTAACGAGTACCTGGTGTACCATAGCCGGTACAGTGTACCCCTATGTCAATATTGTGACCTCCATACCGGTCAGACCTCATATAGCAAGCTAATTATATTGTGGCTCCAGGCCCTATCCACAACCCTCAATACAATCAACTATTAATATAACGTGTACCTGGTGTACCATACCCGGTACAGTGTACCCCTATGTCAATATTGTGACCTCCATACCGGTCAGACCTCATATAGCAAGCTAATGATATTGTGGCTCCAGACCCTATCCCCAACCCTCAACACAATTTACTATTAATATGACGAGTACCTGGTGTACCATAGCTGGTACAGTGTACCCCTCTGTCAATATTGTGACTTCCATACCGGTTAGACCTTACATAGCAAGCTAATGATATTGTGGCTCCAGACCCTATCCACAACCCTCAACACAATCCACTATTAATATAACGAGTACCTGGTGTACCATAGCCGGTACAGTGTACGCCTATGTCAATATTGTGACCTTCATACCGGTCAGACCTTACATAACAAGGTAATGATATTGTGGCTCCAGACCTATCCACAACCCTCAACACAATCCACTAATAATATAACGAGTACCTGGTGTACCATAGCCGGTACAGTGTACCCCTATGTCAATATTGTGACTTCCATAGCGGTTAGACCATACATAACAAGCTAATGATATTGTGGCTCCAGACCCAATCCCCAACCCTCAACACAATCCACTATTAATATAACGAGTACCTGGTGTACCATAGCCGGTACAGTGTACCCCTATGACAATATTGTGACTTCCATACCGGTTAGACCTCATATAGCAAGAAAATGATATTTTGGCTCTAGACCCTATCCACAACCCTCAACACAATCCACTATTAATATAACGAGTACCTGGTGTACCATAGCCGGTACAGTGTACCCCTATGTCAATATTGTGACCTCCATACCGGTCAGACCTTATATAGCAAGCTAATGATATTGTGGCTCCAGACCCTATCCCCAACCCTCAACACAATCCACTATTAATAGAACGAGTACCTGGTGTACCATAGCCGGTACAGTGTACCCCTATGTCAATACTGTGACCTCCATAAAGGTCAGACCTCATACAGCAAGCTAATGATATTGTGGCTCCAGACCCTATCCACAACCCTCAACACAATCCACTATTAATATAACGAGTACCTGGTGTACCATAGCCGGTACAGTGTACCCCTATGTCAATATTGTGACCTCCATACCGGTTAGACCTTACATAGGAAGCTAATAATAAGCCAATCACAGTCATCAGTTGTTTATCGTGGAGTGAAGGTATGGAACGGTCTCCCGCAATACATCAGAGAGAAATTAACAGTTTTAAGTTTCAAGAAGGCTCTGAAAAATTACTTACTCTGTAAATACAATCACAATGGTAATAACGAATAGACGATTTTTTCTGTATTTGAGTGTTCATTCTGTATGAATGAATTGTCTTTGAAAGGAAAACTAAATATAATAGTATTATGTATATACTATAAATATTTGTTTGTTAGGAGTGCGTAAATCATTATTATGTGGATGCAAGATATGACTGTGAATATGGTATATAAGATGTAAACTTATGAATGAATGAAGGTGTATTAATGTGGAAAAAATGGGTGTATGATTAAATAAAATAATTGCCATTTGTATATGCGGTCGGCGCATGTAAGTCAACGGAGTCTCGGAATTAGTATTTATGGAATTATATGTTATTAGATTGCTGTAGGAAACCATATCATTGATATGTTTCTTGATTTATCCCTTTTCCGTTTTACCCATTGTAAATTTAATTATACATTTAACTCTTAAGCCTCTAATAAACCTACGCAATATACCGAGACTCTGCGGATTGAGCGAATTGACTGCTTGATAGTAAATTGTGTATGATTATATTTGGTATAATTATGTTTGTATGTATGTGAGTATGTATATGTATCTGTATGATACATAGTATGAGTATGTATATGAATGTAAAGGTTGAAACAAAGTATATAAATGTGTATATAATATATCACTATTATGTAGGCTAATTGCCAGGAATACTGTTTAAATTTTCTAATGTCAAATAATGGGACTATTCTATTATTCGGGTTTAACTAATTCAGGTGTCTTTATAAGAGAGGCAACTCTCAGTAAGGCACAGCCAATTATGTACTGTACTAAGATAATATTACTTTGTATTATAATGTTCTTGGGCTGAATAAACTATTTCAAATTTCAATGTCAATGATATTGTGGCTCCAGACACTATCCACAACCCTCAACACAATCCACTATTAATATAACGAGTACTTGGTGTACCATAGCCGGTACAGTGTACCCCTATGTCAATATCGTGACCTCCATACTGGTCAGACCTTACATAACAAGCTAATGATATTGTGGCTCCAGACCCTATCCTCAACCCCCAACACAATCCACTATTAATATAACAAGTACTTGGTGTACCATAGCCGGTACAGTGTACCCCTATGTCAATATTGTGACTTCCATACCGGTCAGACCTCATATAGCAAGCTAATGATATTGTGGCTATGGACCCTATCCCCAGCCCTCAACACAATCCACTATTAATATCACGAGTACCTGGTGTACCATAGCCGGTACAGTGTACCCCTATGTCAATATTGTGACCTCCATACCGGTCAGACCTTACATAGCAAGCTAATGATATTATGGATCCAGACCCTATCCCCAACCCTTAACACAATCCACTATTAATATAACGTGTAGCTGGTGTACCATAGCCGGTACAGTGTACCCCTATGTCAATATTGTGACCTCCGTACAGGTCAGACCTTACATATCAAGCTAATGATATTATGGCTCCAGACCCTATCCACAACCCTCAACACAATCCACTATTAATATAACGAGTACCTGGTGTACCATAGCCGGTACAGTTTACCCCTATGTCAATATTGTGACATCCATACCGGTCAGACCTTACATAGCAAGCTAATGATATTATGGCTCCAGACCCTATCCACAATCCACTATTAATATAACGTGTACCTGGTGTACCATAGCCGGTACAGTGTACCCCTCTGTCAATATTGTGACCTCCATACCGGTCAGACCTTACATAGCAAGCTAATGATATTATGGCTCCAGACCCTATCCACAACCCTCAACATAATCCACTATTAATATAACGAGTACCTGGTGTACCATAGCCGGTAGAGTGTACCCCTATGTCAATATTGTGACCTCCATACCGGTCAGACCTCATATAGCAAGCTAATGATATTGTGGCTCCATACCCATTCCCCAACCTTCAACACAATCCACTATTAATATAACGCATACCTGGTGTACCATAGCCGGTACAGTGTACCCCTATATCAATATTGTGACCTCCATACCGGTCAGACCTTATATAGCAAGCTAATGATATTGTGGCTCCAGACCCTATCCACAACCCTCAACACAATCCACTATTAATATAACGAGTACTAGGTGTACCATAGCAGGTACAGCGTACCCCTATGCCAATATTGTGACCTCCATACCGGTCAGACCTTACATAGCAAGCTAATGATATTATGGCTCCAGACCGTATCCCCAACCCTCAACACAATCCACTATTAATATCACGAGTATCTGGTGTACCATAGCCGGTACAGTGTACCCCTATGTCAATATTGTGACCTCCATACCGGTCAGACCTCATACAGCAAGCTAATGATATTGTGGCTCCAGACCGTATCCCCAACCCTTAACACAATCCACTATTAATATAACGTGTACCTGGTGTACCATAGCCGGTACAGTGTACCCCTATGTCAATATTGACTTCCATACCGGGCAGACCTTACATAGCAAGCTAATGATATTATGGCTCCAGAACCTAACACCAACCCTCAACACAATCCACTATTAATATAACGAGTACTTGGTGTACCATAGCCGGTACAGTGTACCCCTATGTCAATATCGTGACCTCCATACTGGTCAGACCTTACATAACAAGCTAATGATATTGTGGCTCCAGACCCTATCCTCAACCCACAACACAATCCACTATTAATATAACAAGTACTTGGTGTACCATAGCCGGTACAGTGTACCCCTATGTCAATATTGTGACCCCCATACCGGTCAGACCTTACACAGCAAGCTAATGATAGCAAGGCTCCAGACCCTATCACCAACCCTCAACACAATCCACTATTAATATAACGAGTACCTGGTGTACCATAGCCGGTACAGTGTACCTCTCTGTCAATATTGTGACCTCCATACCGGGCAGACCTTACATAGCAAGCTAATGATATTATGGCTCCAGAACCTAACACCAACCCTCAACACAATCCACTATTAATATAACGAGTACCTGGTGTATCATAGCCGGTACAGTGTACCCCTATATGTCAATATTGTGACCTCCATACCGGTCAGACCTTATATAGTAAGCTAATGATATTGTGGCTCCAGACCCTATCCACAACCCTCAACACAATCCACTATTAATATAACGAGTACTTGGTGTACCATAGACGGTACAGTGTACCCCAATGTCAATATTGTGACCTCCATACCGGTCAGACCTCATATAGCAAGCTAATTATATTGTGGCTCCAGGCCCTATCCACAACCTCAACACAATCCACTATTAATATAACGAGTACCTGGTGTACCATACCCGGTACAGTGTACCCCTATGTCAATATTGTGACCATAACGGTCAGACCTCATATAGCAAGCTAATGATATTATGGCTATGGACCCTATCCACAACCCTCAACACAATCCACTATTAATATAACGAGTACCTGGTGTACCATAGCCGGTAGAGTGTACCCCTATGTCAATATTGTGGCTTCCATACCGGTCAGACCTCATATAGCAAGCTAATGATATTGTGGCTATGGACCCTATCCCCAGCCCTCAACACAATCCACTATTAATATCACGAGTACCTGGTGTACCATAGCCGGTACAGTGTACCCCTATGTCAATATTGTGACCTCCATACCGGTCAGACCTTACATAGCAAGCTAATGATATTATGGATCCAGACCCTATCCCCAACCATTAACACAATCCACTATTAATATAACGTGTACCTGGTGTACCATAGCCGGTACAGTGTACCCCTATATGTCAATATTGTGACCTCCATACCGGTCAGACCTTATATAGTAAGCTAATGATATTGTGGCTCCAGACCCTATCCACAACCCTCAACACAATCCACTATTAATATAACTAGTACTTGGTGTACCATAGCCGGTACAGTGTACCCCAATGTCAATATTGTGACCTCCATACCGGTTAGACCTTACATAGCAAGCTAATGATATTATGGCTCCAGACCCTATCCACAACCCTCAACACAATCCACTATTAATATCACGAGTACCTGGTGTACCATAGCCGGTAGAGTGTACCCCTATGTCAATATTGTGACCTCCATACCGGTCAGACCTCATATAGCAAGCTAATGATATTGTGGCTCCATACCCATTCCCCAACCTTCAACACAATTCACTATTAATATAACGCATACCTGGTGTACCATAGCCGGTACAGTGTACCCCTATGTCAATATTGTGACCTCCATACCGGTCAGACCTTATATAGCAAGCTAATGATATTGTGGCTCCAGACCCTATCCTCAACCCTCAACACAATCCACTATTAATATAACGAGTACTAGGTGTACCATAGCAGGTACAGCGTACCCCTATGCCAATATTGTGACCTCCATACCGGTCAGACCTTACATAGCAAGCTAATGATATTATGGCTCCAGACCGTATCCCCAACCCTCAACACAATCCACTATTAATATCACGAGTACCTGGTGTACCATAGCCGGTACAGTGTACCCCTATGTCAATATTGTGACCTCCATACCGGTCAGACCTCATATAGCAAGCTAATGATATTGTGGCTATGGACCCTATCCCCAACCCTCAACACAATCCACTATTAATATAACGAGTACCTGGTGTACCATAGCAGGTACAGTGTACCCCCATGTCAATATTGTGACCTCCATACCGGTCAGACCTCATATAGCAAGCTAATGATATTGTGGCTCCTGACCCTATGGACGTTTACATTGTGTTACCAAATATCAAACATTAACTTGTCATTATGTAGACTAGCAATATTTTATTTACATCGTTCTTATTTGTTCAATACAAGTTTCATTATCACCGTATTTAATTCATATTTTGGCACGTGTCAAAGATATAAACAAATAATATGTTTCATAGGTTATGAAACACGTTTTGTATTTACTAATAATACGTTATGGACGTGTTAACAGTATGTTTGGTAATGTCATTAATGTATGTTAGCCTACGAGAGTTGCAGTTGGGATGTGTGTACATGCTTAGATTGATATGCAGGATTCGAAGTTGCATAATAAATCGTAGGCAGTGTCCACCATTCTTTAACTGTCTTCGTGGTGCGATGCATAAGGTGTTGATTTTCGGTGTGAGCATCCTGGATTCGAATCCACGGACTGCCACATGTGTTTGTAAATTTCATTAATCGATTTTAGGAGTATAGTTGGTTGTTGGAAGGAACATAATAATTAGAACCTCTTAAAAACGTTTATATGACATTTTGTTAGAAACCATTGTAATAGTACTACACCTCTATATATTATAAGTGCCAAACGTTTTAGTATTTGATGTCGTAGTAGTAGTTGTAGATGTGATATGTTAGTATTAATATAACAAAACGTTAAACTTTTACTCTACATATATAATATACACGGATTATTTATTTTGTTTTTATTTATTTTTGTCGTGAAAATACATTCAATGATACCAAATAGACCAGTTTTTTACACGTGTATTATACAACCTTCCTACTTACAGTAGGTTCCCTTTTACGTGTTCACAACATCACAATAGACGTTTCTTTGATATTGCCAAAAAAAAAAAAAAAAATTAACGTTGCCATTATATAGACTACAGACGTTAAATTTACATTTTTCTTGTTTGTTCAATACCAGTCGCATTATCACATTATGTCATTCCTATTTTGGCACGTGAAAGAAAATAATGTATCCTATAAGTTATGACACACGATTTGTAGTTACTAACTTAGAATGTTGTGACAACGTTTTTACACTATGTGAAGTTAGGTCAATAATGGTGTCATTAAAACATTATAAAAACGTCTTTAGACGTAATTTCAGAAACGTTGTGCTATAACCACACCAGCATAAGTGTCAAACGTTGTACACACGTAACCTGTTTATTGGGTAGTAAGAGAGAGCAAGTTGGTGAAGCGAAATGCTTTTGACTCTACTCTTTCGAGAAGTATGGAATGGGTAGAACCTCCCCACACATGCAAACAATACTCGATACATGGGCTTACTGTGACCCTATACAGAGCAAGAAGCTGCGTGGAGGTATAGAACCCACGGATTTGATTGTTTTGATTTGTTTGATTGTTGACCAGACTAGAGAATTCCTGTCTCTTTATTAGTCTGTTGTTGAACACTAGTACCGAGTTCTTGTATACCCCGTTATAGCAGATTGAACTCTGGAGGGTATTGGTGTTTTTTGTTCGGCTGGCAGTACTCAGGGGTTGGGATCGTGTGTTTCCGTTGTGGCAGCGAGCCGTATTCGAGTCCTGATTGAGAGCCCTTGTGTACCCGAGTGCCAGTTCGTAACAAATGGCGACCTTGCTTAGGATTTTGTGAACAGTATATATTTTTGCAGAGTTGTACAACATTTGTTTGTTTGTATTTTAGCGTGCATATTGAAGAATATTTTTTTTGTATGGCAATTAGTAAAGCATTTAAGAGACTCCAGTTAATTTAGTAATTAGTGCTTGCATAGGAAGTTTAACACTTTTGTCTCGAGAATTTTTTGTGGACTTCAGTATGTCGTGCATTAGCACTGACGATGAGCGAGAGATGTCATTTGAAGGTGTGCCGTTAGTAACCAGTGAGGAGGATGCTAGAGTTTTTTGTGAGTAAGCGGTACCACGTGACGGAGGAGAGGCTGACTGGGGTGGATGTTTGTGGCTTGCACCTGATAGCCAAGGTTTTGGGCATTTCCAATGTAGTAGGGATGTCCAAGGGGGAGCTGATTTCCTGGGTGTTGCGTGGGCGACATGGGGCTTCGGAGGAGAGGGCGTTTGGGGGGGTTCCTCCCCAGATCCCCTCTCACTCGACTCCCACAGTGCCGCCCACTCAGTTACCGGAGGTTAGCACTCTCCCACAGAGGGATGAGAATTGGCAGATTGGAGTGCCCTCGGGTGGTGCACATGGTGGTTCCCCAGTTTTTGCCCCCCCTCCTTCAGTAGTGGCAGCTCCCTCTTCCTGCCTGTCTCCAGATATGGTATTTAGACTTGAGCTTGCTAAGATTGAGGCTAGGAAGCAGGAGAATGAGACTAGGAGGCATGAGATTGAGGTTAGGAGGCAAGAGGATGAGACCAGGAGGCAAGAGGATGAGACCAGGAGGCATGAGGCTGAGCTTAGGTACGACTCAGAGAAATATTGTGCTAAATTAGATTTAGATAAGACTCGTGCAGAGTCGACAGGGACTCGGATGGGCCGTGAGGGCAAAGTAAGAGAACAGTCCTTAGCCCACTTAGTCAAATTAGTGCCGGCATTTAGTGAAACTGAAGTCACAGAATTTTTTAATCGTTTTGAGAAGAAGTGTAGAGAGCATAATTGGCCTGAAGAGAAGTGGGCAACTCTAGTCTCCTCAAGACTTACGGGTAAGGGTCTGAAGGCTTATGATGCACTGCCTTTAGAGTCTTGCATTGACTACCCAGAATTGAAGAGAGCTGTCCTACGGGCATACGAGTTGCAACCGGAAACATATCGATTGAAGTTTCGGGGTGTTACAAAGACTAGGGAGGCGACCTTTCTTGAACATGCCCGGGACTTAAAAGATGCAGTTAAAAACTGGACACGTTCTGAGAAAGCTGAGACGGCAGAACAGTTGACTGAGCTGTTTCTGCTCGAGCAGTTTTATAAGTGTACTGGTGCAGAAATTACTTTAACTATTAAAGAAAAGAACCCAAAAACTCTACAGGAGGCAGCTAAGATGGCTGACCTCCGGCTATCACTAATTCGTGGGTGCGGGTCTGCCCAGCGTAGTGAGGCAGGTAACAAGGGGCGTGACGCCCCACCCCCCCGAGTTAGTGATATACCTTATGCAAACAAGTATAAGAGCCATGATACCAAGACTGACCACAAGACTAGCACCGTCCCATTTAAGAAGGGGCCGGGCCCTTCCCAGTACCAAGGGAAGCCCAAAGGGGAGTTGGAGTGTTATCATTGTCATAAAAAGGGGCACTTTGCAAGAGTCTGTCCTAGCAAACCACCTACAGCAGCTGTGTCTTTGGCCTGCAACATTGGTGTGTCTCCGAAGTCATCTGAGTTTGCCCGGGGCAGTTCGTCAGAGGCTGAGGCACAGCCAATGCAGAAGCACCTGGGAGGCTCGAACCCTGCTCAGGATGTTTTTTGCGACCATAGAGGGCGGGGTTGCGTGATGTGGGCAGGGCGCAAGCATGGAGTAGAGGTCTTGCGTGATACAGGTGCTTCCCAGACTCTGATGAAAAACTTGACTGGCTACCCTATAAACGCGGCTCGGGTGGTAGTGGTGCAGGGTATTAATGCAACTCGGTCATACCCGCTGGTGCGGTTGGAGTTGGAGGTGGATGGTGTGGCACGTGAATTGGATGTCGGGATTGTGGAGAAACTGCCAGTGGAGGGCGTCGACCTTCTTCTCGGCAACGACTTTGCAATGCCCGCTTCTGAGGTTCTACCCTTAGTCGTTGCCGAGAGGCCGGCCGACGTGAGTAGGGAAGAGCAAGAGTGGGTCGAGCGGTGCCAGACACAACCCATGGCGTGTGTTGTCACCCGAACTCGGGCAGCTAAAGTGTCACAGCCTAGTCCTCCGTCTTCAGACCAGCGGAGGAACGATCAACAGGAAGAGGCTAAAGCTGGAGTTGGTTTTAAGAGTTTTGACTCGGCGGCTCTCCTGGGTGATTCAGTATTAGCACCATTACTTAATTCTGGAGTAGCCCCTGGGCCTGTCATCGAGAGTGACGAGGCTGGGCATGACGAGTCTCCACGACAGCAACGTTATGTACATCGAGAGAGACAGAGGGAGCAGCCCAGTATCAGGGAAGGTCATGCATTGCTCCGGGAGCAGTTAGATCGCGTGGCACCCTCAGATATACGTCGGTTGCAACTAGAGGACCCTGAGCTCCAAACGTGTGCTAATGGAGCTGTAGAGCTCGACGAGGACGGCGATGCACAGCCAGGAGATTTTTTTTATTATTGGCATCCTCAGCGGGATCTTGGATTGCCTTATGTGCTGTTTGCTGCTCGGGAGGTACCTGGTGAGAGCCTGGGATTTAGTCCAAACGAGCTGATTTTTGGACACCGTGTCAGGGGCCCCCTTAACATGCTGAAAGAAATTTGGGAGGGGACTGTGCAGCCTTGTCCATTATTAAAGTATGTGCTTGAAAGCCGTGAGCGCATGCTTAAGAGTCTGGAGATGGCAGGTAGAAATTTGACAGAATCACAAGCTTTGATGAAGGACAGGTATGATCGCAAAGTGAGGCTCCGGAAGTTCACTGTAGGACAAGAGGTATTCATTTTGTTGCCTTTGGTTGGTAACCCCCTCTCTGCTAAGTACACTGGACTTTATAAAATTGTAGAACAAATTTCAGACTTAGATTACCTTGTTGCCACTCCTGACAGGAGGAAAAAGAACCAGTTATGTCACGTGAACCTTATTAAAGAGTATGTGAGGCGCCCCTCTGAGCCTCTCACTGTCCCTGTGTTGGCTTGTTGCGGCCGTGGTGGAGAAGGAGAGGGGGACAGTCAAGCTTCAGAGGAGGATAGCTGGGATCAACATGTTTCAGCGGATCAGTGGGCGGGGAACTCGAGCCTAAGGGCTGACGAGGCTATAGCTCATTTGCCTGAGCCGCAGTTTGATGCTATCCGTCAGTTGTTCGGTTCATACCCCACTGTATTTGCTGAACACCCAGGCCTCACTACTCAGGCTATGCATGATGTTGACGTGGGGGACCATCTACCCTTTAAGTCAATCCCGTACCGTGTGCCCCCCATAAAACTACCAGCTCGGAGGGATGAGTTGGAGTATATGCTCGGTAGAGGGTTGATAGAGAAAGGCACAGTTAAGTGGACTTCCCCCGTAACACTGCAGCCTAAGCCAGATGGCAAGGTACGCTTTTGTATTGATTTCCGTAGGTTAAACGGTTTGACTCCAACTAACCCATATCCTCTTCCTCGGGTTGATGATAGTGTTGACAAAATTGGTAATGCTCGTTTTTTGTCTAAAGTAGATTTAGTAAAAGGTTACTGGCAAGTACCTTTGTCCGAGCGTGCTATAGAGGTATGTGGTTTTGTTGTGGACGGGAGTACCTACCGGTGCAATGTTATGCCTTACGGACTTAAGAATGCACCAGCAACGTTTCAAAACCTGATGAATGAAATTGTAAAGGACATTCCAAATTGCACCGTATATTTGGACGATGTAATCATTTATGATGACGACTTTGAGAGCCATTGTGAGCACCTTGAGACCTTGTTCCGGAAACTTAGTGAAGCAGGTCTGGTAGTAAATTTGGCAAAGTGGGACTTCGTAAAAGCCACTGTGCAGTACCTTGGGTTTGTAGTGGGAAGGGGACAGGTGTGCCCTCCTCAGAACAAGGTACAGGCTATCAATAAATTTCCGCACCCAACAACCAAGAAGCAGATTATGAGATTCTTGGGTATGATAGGCTACTACAGACGCTTCATAAAAGGTTACTCAACGGTGTTGGTACCTCTCACAGATTTGTTATCTAAAGACAAAAAGTTTTTGTGGGCACCTGAGTGTGAAAAGGCTTTCACTTTGGTGAAACATTTGCTATGTACTCACCCGATACTCAGGGCCCCAGACTTTAACAGGCCTTTTCAGCTGGCAACAGATGCTAGTGGTGTAGGGGCTGGTGCCGTCTTGCTACAGACAGACAATGAAGGTGTGGAACACCCAGTAAGTTTCTTTTCTAAGAAGTTCAATGCTGCACAAAAGAACTATTCTACAATAGAAAAGGAATTACTGGCGATTGTGCTGTCGCTCAGGCACTTCGAGGTGTATGTTCCAGCCTATGGCCCAGTCGTGGTTATCTACACTGAGCATCACCCTTTGAGATTCCTGAATCAATTTCACAATCGCAATATGAGACTGACCAGGTGGTCTTTGATGTTGCAGGAGTATAACCTGGACATCCGTCATATTGCTGGATGTGACAATGTGATCGCGGATTGTTTATCAAGGGTGGATGATCAGTCGTAGGCTATCACAGGTGTGTGGGTTTGAGTGGAGGAAAATAGGCTGCCCTTATAGTGCAGCCGGGAAAAACATATTAAAATATAAAAATCATATAAAAACTCTTTCTTTTGATATAGGTAATCGTATAAGTTTGTCATAGCCTACAGAGTTTGAGTAGTCCACGAACTATCAAACGGCTGAGCTGCTGTAAGCTCGCTCTGGGAGCATGATATTGTGTCTTTTTGCTATTGTTGGGAGGAGTTATAAAATGTGAATGTTTTTTTATATAATAAGATGTGTTTAGGTGATAAACTCAGCTTTGTTTTAGTGCCATGCGGTCGCTGGGTGTGAGGGGCTTGATGGGGTTCTGTGTTTGTCAGATTTTTGCTCAGGGTTGAGCAAGTAAAATCTTGGGGGAGGTGTGACGCATGTCCAGTGTGAGCATGCTGTACAGAACGCCTAGTCATGCCCCACTCTCGCTAGGATCGTCAGGGCAGGAACTTTGGCTGTAGTCTATGTAGAGTTTCCTAACTTAGTTCATGTGAGCCGTTGTACTATAAGTATTATGAATATGTATTTTGTTTTCATCTGAGTCAACGAGTTCTATTTTATATCATTAGTTATAAGTATTGTGTGTAAAACTTATTTGTAATGATGGGAAGAGGAACAGCCACCGTTGGGGGTCAGTGGGTGCGCCAGGCGGGAGGTGGGCCTAACTCACTAGCACTCCCCCCCCCCTCCCCTCAGTGCTTGGGGAGCCTTTGTCTATCCCAGAGGAGAGAGAGAAATTACGTAATGGTTGTCAGTGGGCGGTCCTTAGTAGTTCACGTTGGGCTCACTAGAGGGCCGGGTATAAAAAGGGAAGTCTAGCCATTTTTTCATCAGAACTCATTAGGCAGAGTGACTTCTCATTTCCCTTGCTAACTATATATTCTTCTGACTGATGTGAACTTTCTCTACTACCTTACATTCTTATCTCCTCTTTTCCCTGCCTGTTTAACTTCCATGGTCCCGTTGGTGCAGAGCTAGTCAGCCAACGTATTATCGCTTGAGTTCTCACGAGATACTTGCCTATTAGATAGCCTATTTTGGAAGGGTTAACTTAGAATAGGATTGATTTATGTTTGTTGCACTTGTATATGCATTTCCCTGTGTGTTATTATTATTATTCCTGTTTTCTGCTAGTCTAGGTAATGCTAGACTGGGGTAAGGCTTTTCTGTGTTACGAGTTGTTGTTTGATGCAGTGGTTAAGCAATAAACCTGCATACTCATTTCGGTTCAGTGAAGCCTAGGTTGTCTTCGCGGCTGACTGTGTTGAGTTAATAATTTACAGTGCGTGAGGGCAAGAGCCTAACCACCCTGTATTTTATTAACAGTTTGTTTTTACTTTGTCAAGGAGCCGGGAGAAAACCAGATACAAGGGATCTGGATTTCTCAAAGTGCACTTGTTAGTTTTAACATAATACTTTAAACAGTTGTGAGGACTTCGCTAGGCTACGAGCCGTTTTTGCTCAGTCACTGCTACCTTTTGCCCACAGTACCCCAGCTAGACTTTACTCGATTAGTAGATACAGAATAGTATTGAAGCTTTCCTTATGTATGATATTGTTTATGCACTATTGATTTCATGTGTTGCACGCTTGGCTACTTTAGTGATTAGTGGCCCACGAGCACAATCCGAGTAGGCTATTGCCGTTGCATTTGCGGAGTACTTCTTTTTAATGTTTGCCATTTACTATTGCATATTCTTTTAATTATTCTTATGCCAATTTAAACTTTTAATAGTATTTAATTGCCAGTATTTTTGCTTATTGAATTACTGTTCAAAATCCGATACGTACTTCTTACGAGCATCCGAGAAGCATCTAAATTTTTTCAGAAGATTCCTTGCTCGATGCTTAAGGACTATTAATTAACGTAACGTAATAGTGCCGATCCGAAGTAGAGGGTGGAGGACTTCTTAAGTTCTTAGTCAAGGGTGGATTACTTCGGCTTCGGCCAACACTATTCTTTGGTGTTGTTGTTTCTTACTTCTTTGTTTGATTGTTGACCAGACTAGAGAATTCCTGTCTCTTTATTAGTCTGTTGTTGAACACTAGTACCGAGTTCTTATATACCCCGTTATAGCAGATTGAACTCTGGAGGGTATTGGTGTTTTTTGTTCGGCTGGCAGTACTCAGGGGTTGGGATCGTGTGTTTCCGTTGTGGCAGCGAGCCGTATTCGAGTCCTGATTGAGAGCCCTTGTGTACCCGAGTGCCAGTTCGTAACACCCTCATTCACATAGAACAAAATCGAAGGAGGGTAGTTTTTAAAATTAAAGATTTGTGCTGGACTCTACTGAAGGCTGTTATATGATATTAGGTATTTACATTTATAGTAGGCTATGTATGGGTATATATATTTGCATTTATAATAGGCTATGTATTGGTTTATATATTTACATTTTTAATAGGCTATGTATGGGTTTATATATTTACATTTACAATAGGCTATGTATGGGTTTATATATTTACATTATAATAGGCTATGTATGGGTATATATATTTACATTTATAATAGGCTATGTATGGGTTTATATATTTGCATTTATAATAGGCTATGTATGGGTTTATATATTTACATTTATAATAGGCTATGTATGGGTTTATATATTTACATTTATAATAGGCTATGTATGGGTTTATATATTTGCATTTATAATAGGCTATGTATGGGTTTATATATTTACATTTATAATAGGCTATGTATGGGTTTATATATTTACATTTATAATAGGCTATGTATGGGTATATATATTTACATTTATAAGAGGCTACGTATGGGTTTATATATTTACATTTATAATAGGCTATGTATGGGTTTATATATTTACATTTATAATAGGCTATGTATGGGTTTACATATTTACATTTATAATAGGCTATGTATGGGTTTATATATTTACATTTATAATAGGCTATGTATGGGTTTATATATTTACATTTATAATAGGCTATGTATGGGTTTATATATTTGCATTTATAATAGGCTATGTATGGGTTTATATATTTACATTTATAATAGGCTATGTATGGGTTTATATATTTACATTTATAATAGGCTATGTATGGGTATATATATTTACATTTATAATAGGCTATGTATGGGTTTATATATTTACATTTATAATAGGCTATGTATGGGTTTATATATTTACATTTATAATAGGCTATGTATGGGTTTATATATTTACATTTATAATAGGCTATGTATGGGTATATATATATTTTTGTATTTGTATTTAATGATTCTATGTTGTAATAGTATATGCGAAAAATGTAAATTCACTGCCCTTGGCTACCCCTGACTATTTTGTTGGTGAGGGCTAAAGAGGTTATGAAAGATCATAAGGAGTTATGAATTTGCATTTTGTTGTCATTCCTTACGAGTACAGCACTGTGACAGCCGCCTGGTGCAAATATATTAATATGTATCTGTTTATAAGTTTGTATAAAGAGTTTAAGAGACAAAGCCCTCTCACACCCAAGCGAGAATTACAGAGATTTTACAAATTCATATTATCACCAACCCACGAGCATTTTGTAAAAAGTTAAGATGAAGTGTTAGTAGTACTGTAGTTGTCATCATGTAGTTTAAGATGGTAATAATGAAGTTGATAATGTTAAACATAGGGATGATATTGTCAATGATAATATTAAAAATACCATTGGAAATACTATGGCGTTGAAAAAAAGATGGTGATGTTTAGGTAAAATGTGATGGGTAGGAAAGGCTTGGTTTTGTTTGTATTGTGCCTTCACGTGTACCTACAGAATTGCTGTGAAGACCCTCTATTGAATTATTTATGTATCTTCCTACCATATTTTGGCCTACAAACAGCCAAACATTGGTGTCATGGATATCTCCCAGTTTCAAGTCAATTATCCCAAACCTGTCAAGCAATATGAACCACTCCCATGAAACATGTTCGGCGCTCGGCCCATTGCTCTGAATTACAGCTAAAATAGTATTAAATAATATCAAATGCGTGACTTTATAATAGCACAACAAATAATAATTAAATCATTGCAAAACTAGGTAGGCATTCGATAGAGCGCATACCTCCGGCTATCCTGGTTGGTTCTTTACCATCATAGGCCTAAATTTTCTTCTGGATCCGGGTTCCAGGATATGATGTGGATCGCCTTCTAAATTAGTTCACTTCTTCCTTGGTGCATATCCTATCTGCCCACCAAATTTCGTGAAAATTAGTTCATAACTTTGTGACACATCTTGTTTACAGGCAAACACACAAAAGGAGAAACTGAGGCAAAAACCCTCCACCTAAGTTGTCGGAAGTATGCGTTCTACCGACGCCTGCTACTTGGATTAACTTTTTCCTTGGTGCATATCTTATCTGTGAAGTATAATACGCCAACATTAATATCAAGTTAATCAAAATAAACGTGCAGTTTAACTCCCCAGTTTATGCACATGTGAACTGGGCAGTGTTGCGATACGTACGATAATTTTCTAAAATGTACGATAATTTTACCCTTGGTACGATGTACCATTGTATCTCTCATTATCGTACGTTTTGTACGATAATTATACGATTTCAACAATAATACTATATTATTATATGAATTAAATCAAGATGCAACAGCAATTGGGAGAGAGTTCAGGGAATTATTGAACATCCAAATAAATCTATTAGATAATCACATTGTATCATACATATATTAAATAAATATCACAAGGGTATAGTTAGCGAACAACATCTTTATTTTGGATCCAAAGTTTCGACATATCAACTTATGTCATCATCAGGGTCTAAAAATGAGAGAGAAAAAACACACGATATAAAACTAACTTACAAGTTATTCAATGGGAGTTACACATATTAATGTACAACGTTTAAAAGTGCTTGAAAGGGGCAAATTATGCAATGTATAAAGGGGCAGAGCATGTAAAGTATTCTATGGGAATTACACATTAATGTACAATGATTATAGGGGCAGAACATTCAAATTATTCTAGGGGAGTTACACATAATAGTTCACAATGCTTAAAGGGGCAGAACATAACAAATTATTCTATGGGAGTTACACATAATAGTTCACAATGCTTAAAGGGGCAGAACATAACAAATTATTCTATGGGAGTTACACATAATAGTTCACAATGCTTAAAGGGGCAGAACATAACAAATTATTCTATGGGAGTTACACATAATAGTTCACAATGCTTAAAGGGGCAGAACATAACAAATTATTCTATGGGAGTTACACATAATAGTTCACAATGCTTAAAGGGGCAGAACATAACAAATTATTCTATGGGAGTTACAAATATTACATTACTATGTTTAAAGGGGCAGCAGATATGGTATTGTTTAGTTGGGGTTTCGTTGTTTGTATATATATTGACTCTAGGGTTCTCACACTTTTACCTGGGCAAGTATCTAAAATTTGAAAAAAATCTGGTTTAAGTCTAATTTTGCAAAACTCTGCATGTTCTCTTACTGGTGAGTGAGGAGGGCTTTGTAGGGGGCGACCTGTCCGGCTCGACTGACCTATGTGCTCATCGGTGCGGATTTTGAAAGCACGTGTAGTGCTCCCAATATACCCGGCCTGGCAGCTCGGGCAGGTGAAACAATACGGTTACCTACGAACACCCCTATATCCGATATTAAATAAATGAATAATGAGAGTAAGGAATTAATCAGAATTGGAAAGGGAAAAACGCATCTGAGACAACCGAGGATTAAGAAGAATAGTTCATAATGATTTAGAACAATAGGCCTACTAGATACAATTTTGTAATAGTTTCTTAGAAAAACTTATTCATTTTTATTAAAGTAATAGTAGTAGACCAGTAAACCATTATTACATTGTTATCTCTCATCTTTATGTTTAATCTATTTTGGGCATTAAGAATTAAATTAATAAATGCTTAACAACATTCCCTTTATATATATATATATATATATATATATATATATATATATACAGGGTGTCCCAGGAGGAAAGGGCATAACTTTGGGAAATGATAAAACAAGGTATTCTAAGCCTAAAATGTTCTATAACAAAAAGTCCAAATTTCAACGGTTAAAAAGATATTGAAGGTTTTATATAGTGTCTTCCCCGCCTCACTGTAATGGACTCTTCCATGTTAGATTGTTTCCAACTGGTCCCAAGTGAGCTATTGTATCTATAATCATTTTGCAACTTTCAGAATTATAATATCTTTACAATAACATCGAAAAATAACTGCAGTAAGATGGAGGTGTGGTAGGTACTAGGACAGCTAGGCCACCCTTATGGGAAAATACTTAAGAAAATGCCATTTTCAACATGCAATATCTCTTTACTGGTTGAGATTTGGAATATTTCTTATAGAACATTTTAGGATTAGAATATTTTGTTTTATCACTTCCCAAAGTTATGCCCTTTCCTCCTGGGACACCCTGTATAAAGTATATATATACTGTATATATATATATATATATATATATATATATATATATATAGAAGCAATACTCTCTTGTTGTGGGAATCGGAGTCGGATGATAAAAATCAACACCAGCGCTGGTACAAACATCTTTATTTTGGTAACGTTTCAGTTTAAGCATAAACCATCTTCAGACCTGAACTGAAATGAAATAAAAGCCTATATGAATGGCAGAGTAATTTTCTAATGTAAATATTCTTATTAATAATTAAATTTAACAAATCTAGAATAAAACTTAAAATTAATAGTTATAAAAATAATAACCTAATACATATTAGAACTAGTAAAGTGAAAGAATAAAATGAGAGACGAAGAAATATTATGTGAGCAATAAAAGGAGGGGGGGGGGGGCGAAGTTAATAACAAATGTTTTCATATATATAAGAACTAACCTTTACATTTTAGAAACAGAGTAGAGGAGTGGAAGAGTCGTGCACACCCAGGCTGGGTTTATGTAACTGGGTGAGCAAGGTCTCCGACAGGAGTCGTGTGACTGTGTTTGGGGAAGTGGTGAGAATTGAAAAATCGGAGGGTTTTATTGGGTGATCAGATGATTCAGAGTGGCTTCGAATGGCAGAAAAGGAAGGATTTGAAAGAGGTCGGTTAGTTCTAAATGACCTACCCCGATGCTCCGAGATCCTGGCGGTGAGATGTCTCTTGGACTGACCAATATAAGTCGTATTGCATCGACTACATTTAAAGGAGTACACCACCGAGGACTGTAGAGAATCGGGGAGTCGGTCTTTAATTTTAAAGAAGTGAGACAAAGTTTGGGGAGATTTGAATACCACTCTCAGTGATATTTGAATACCACTCTCAGTGATATTTGAATACCACTCTCAGTGATATTTGAATACCACTCTCAGTGATATTTGAATACCACTCTCAGTGATATTTGAATACCACTCTCAGTGATATTTGAATACCACTCTCAGTGATATTTGAATATCACTCTCAGTGATATTTGCGGGTAGTGTTCACGAATCAATTTAGCGACTTTATTTCGAATTGAATATGATTTGTTGCCTAGAAATGGGATAGTGAAATAAACAATGGATTTCTGAGCTGTAAGGATCGGAGTTGAGGAGGTTCTTAATTCAATGATAACATATTATACAAACAAAACGACGGCTTATCTATGGGAAATCCACTCGCTCCAACCCTCTCGAACGCATTCTTAGTGTTTCATGAATCAAAATGGCTCTGTGAATGTCCAGATAGCTTCAAGCCTCTTGTCTATAACCGTTATGTCGACGACACATTTGTCGTTTTTAGTTCACCCGACCACGTTCCCCTGTTCTTGAATTACTTAAACTCGAGACACAAAAACATGACTTTCACTTGCGAGACAGAGGAAGACAATAAATTGCCATTTTTAGATGTTCTAGTGGAAAAACAGAATAGCTCATTTAGTACTTCTATATATAGAAAGCCAACCTTTACAGGACTTACAACAAAATTTAATTCTAGCATTCCCATACAATATAAGAAAAATCTAATTATTACTTTAGTCACCAGAGCCTACCATATATGTTCGTCTTACATGTCCGTCCACCTCGAATTTGAATTCTTTCGTAAAACACTGAAACTTAATGGCTTTCCAATAAATTTCACAAATACCTTGATTGGTAAGCAACTAAATCAATTAAGAACCTCCTCAACTCCGATCCTTACAGCTCAGAAAGCCATTGTTTATTTCACTATCCCATTTCTAGGCAACAAATCATATTCAATTCGAAATAAAGTCGCTAAATTGATTTGTGAACACTACCCGCAAATATCACTGAGAGTGGTATTCAAATATCACTGAGAGTGGTATTCAAATATCACTGAGAGTGGTATTCAAATATCACTGAGAGTGGTATTCAAATATCACTGAGAGTGGTATTCAAATATCACTGAGAGTGGTATTCAAATATCACTGAGAGTGGTATTCAAATATCACTGAGAGTGGTATTCAAATATCACTGAGAGTGGTATTCAAATCTCCCCAAACTTTGTCTCACTTCTTTAAAATTAAAGACCGACTCCCCGATTCTCTACAGTCCTCGGTGGTGTACTCCTTTAAATGTAGTCGATGCAATACGACTTATATTGGTCAGTCCAAGAGATTGCTCCCCTACTCTCTATAGATCCTCCCTCCTGCCTCAAACACATTCAGTCATCCTCCTCTACATTCCCTGTACCCCCCCCCCCCCCACTCCCTTCTAAATGCGCGAGACCACAGCTAGAGCTGTCAGTGTAGCTCAAGCCTTCAGATAGAGCACACTTATGTCTCTCTCCCTTGTATGCATTCGTCATCCTCTCACAATAATACAGGTTTTCACTGGATATTTGCTCTTTACACATATTTTCTGGTTCTTCAATGTTCACTTGTTCATTATGCAAGTAAAATATGTACACATGGAGCAGTATTATTGCTTTATATGGTAAATATAACATATTTTGTCCGAATTGACCTTTAACTCTTTCATTGCGGGGGTTTTGGACTTAATTGAGCTTCTTTCCCTCCACATTTTCATGCATTAACAAGAGCCATAACGTATTTTTTGTTTCTTTCTATATTCCATCTATTCCCTCTCGGGCATAAGCTGAGAGCCTGTACATTCAACCGTACATTGAACAGCGAAGCCTGTGAGGTCTCGTTTCAGTCTAGGGAGTGAGACATGTGAAGCACTTTGGGCTACAACCAGCCCCCAACATCTTGCCTTCGCAAGATGCACGGTTGCCCACCCAAGGCTCAAAGCAGCCACATCTCTGAAGCTGCTTCGCTCCAGTGCTTCACTGTCTCACCACCTAGACTCGGACCCTCACTCACAGAACGCCACCTATTGAGCAATGAACTCACTAGGCATTGCCCTCCTGTAGCATATTTTGAATATGGAATTATTCATGCAATGCTATTTAATCAGGGATCAATGAGGGTATTTTTTGGGCGTTTCGGTTGGCTTTGTGGTAATACAGAATAAATTCCATCCCAATAATATCTTCCCATTAATACATCAGGATTCGAACCCGGGACCATTGGATTACCAGTCCAGTGGCATGTCCACTCCATCGCACCTCCCCTCTCATATAGGATGTGTAAAAAACACCAAACCGGGTGCTGAAGAGATAAAGTTATCAAAAGACGTACAGTAAATGCTATAGATTTCAGTATGGATAATTCACAGCAAATATTTCTAATTGCTTTAGAATATATTCCTATGAAATTGCATGCATACATTTAATGTACACATTTCCTAATGATATCATGGACTGCTCCACAGTCCACATCTTCAACTAAAACGTACTGAATTATCTTGCCTCAAATCCTCATTGGTTCCATTAATAGCTGAGTAATGTACTAATATATTATAGGTCTAACAAGGCATACCTTGAGATGGTTCGACCATATGAAACGTATTGGAAGCGAGAGAATAACTAAGAAGGTGTATGAGAGCGAGGTGGAAGGACAGAGAGGGAGAGGTAGACCGAAAGAGAGGTGGAAGGATGGAGTGAGGAAGTATATGGATGAAGGCGGTGCTGGTTGGGAGGAGGGGCGTCGACTGACTGGGGACAGAGGTGCATGGGGGCCGTTCGTTCGTGGCCACCCCTTCGGGGATCACGGCGTCAGGCAATAGATAGATAGATAGAACAAGGCTAATATGAAAGTAACCAGAACATTATTTTGAAAACATAATCTGCAGGACTAAAATTTCTGGAAATTGACAGAAATATGCTGATTGGTTGGTAGATAGAAGTGTATTGAATATATCAGGATATTGGTTGGTAGATAGAAGTGTATTGAATATATCAGGATATTGGTTGGTAGATAGAAGTGTATTGAATATATCAGGATATTGGTTGGTAGATAGAAGTGTATTGAATATATCAGGATATTGGTTGGTAGATAGAAGTGTATTGAATATATCAGGATATTTTCCTTATTTCATATATTCTATATCATCTGTGTAAGTACAAGTAATTTGAATTATTAATTGATAATATAATTATAATCATAAATGAACCTAGTCACAAAACCACCTCATATAAGGCATTATTTTCGTAAATATTGTAAAGTTTTTTTTGTCATAATATAGTGACTTCCCTACAAGTCGTTGTGCTAAAGGCATCAGTTAATCCACGGTCTCTGGTTTATGTACATGGGCTATACTGATTTGTTATATGTTTGTGTTTATATAGGTATGAAGAAGACAAAAGGAAAAGCCGCCTACAACAAGTGTCTCCCCCAAAGTTAAAAGAGTGAGAGAGCCAAATTAACATTCTTCTTCATTGTTCTCTGTTATTTGGTGTACACTGGATTACTTTTTGTGTAGATGAGGCACAAACAGAGAAAGTGAGGGAAGTCTGACAAATGAAACAGGAGTTTCAGCAACTCCTTATCACATGCTTATGAATCCTCATATGGGTATTTTTTTTTTTTTTTTTTTTTCTATGTGATTGAGGGAGGCAAAAGGCATAACTGCCTATAGCGAGTGCCTCCCCCATAGTTGAAAGAGTGACAGGGCCAAAATCAAGGGACGTTCGAGCCAAAATGCCTGGACACACGGAGTTTGAAGCAATTTAAGTCATAGGAAGAGGGAAAGACTGATTCTGGGAGAGAGTTCCAGAGCTCAGATGTTGAGTAGAAGAAAGTTTGAGAGTAACGTTTCACTCTTGGGTTGGAGAGTTGCACAGAGTAGGGGTGGGATTGAGTTGCAAGACGGGTACCACGTGCCCTACGTAAAGGAGGTGGTATGCACTGGGATAGCTCTGAGGAACGCTGATTATTATAGTAGCGATAGAATAGCGAGAGAGATGCAACATTGCGGCGGAGAGAGAGAGATTGCAGAGAGTTGGTGAGTGGACGGGAGTTAATGATACGAAAGGCCTTCCTTTCAACTTTGTCTAGGAGAGCGGTGTGAGAGAGGAACCTCCCCACACATGTGAACAATACTCAATACAAGGGCGCACTATGCCCCTGTACAGAGCAAGAAGCTGTGCAGGGGAAAAGAACCCCCTAAGGCGGTTGAGTACACCCAGCTTCTGGGAGGCTGCCTTAGCAAGACTGGTAATATGGTCCTTCCAAATGAGAGCAGAAGAAAAAGAGACACCAAGAATATTGAGAGAAGATGAAGGGTTGATTTTTGTATTGTTGAAGAATAAGGGATAGTCCGCTGGGAGATCCTGACGGGTAGATAGATGGAGAAATTGGGTTTTGGAAGCATTAAAGTAAACAAGGTTTTCTCTGCCCCAATTGGAAATAGTATTTAGATCAGAATTTAAGAGTTCTATGGCTTCATTACGTTTGTCGTTGAGGGATTGCTGGCTGGGGCGTTCTGAAAAACTAATGGAGTAGTGTAAGGTTGAGTCGTCTGCGTATGAATGGATGGGAATTAAGGTACAGTTAAGGAGATCATTTATAAAAATTAGAAAGAGAATAGGAGATAGGACAGAGCCCTGAGGAACACCGGAGTTTATAGGGTGAGGAAGTGAACAATGGCCGTCCACAACCGCAGCTATGAAACGGCCAGAAAGGAAATTAGAGACAAAGGCACAGATGGAGGGATAGAAACCGAAGGAGGGTAGTTTAGAAATTAAAGATTTATGCCAGACTCTATCGAAGGCTTTCGATATGTCTAGTGCAATAGAAAAAGTCTCACCGAAGACCCGAAAGGAGGATGACCAAGAGTTAGTAAGATATGAAAGAATATCACCAGTAGAGCGACCCTTAAGGAAGCCATACTGGCGATCTGAGAGCAGATTATGAGAAGAGAAATGCTTAAGAAATTTGGAAGCAAGAATAGTTTCAAAAACTTTAGAAAGACAAGAGATAAGAGCAATTGGACGATAGTTGGAGGGTTGAGAGCGGTCACCCTTCTTTGGGACAGGTTGAATGTGAGCAAACTTCCAGCATGAAGGGAAGACGTTAGAGGATAGACAGAGACGAAAGAGTTTGCCTAGGCAGGGAGTCAGCACGGAAGCACAGTTTTTGAGAACAACAGGAGGAACACCGTCCGGACCGTACGCCTTATTAGTGTTAAGCCCAGAGAGGGTAGAAAGTACATCTTTAGAAGAGATTAGGATATTAGGCATAAGTAAGAGAGAGGAGGGCGGAGAGGGAGGAATAGCACCGGAATCATCCAAGGTGGAGTTTCTAGCAAAAGTTTGAGCGAAGAGTTTAGCTTTGTCAGAGGAAGAAGTGATGGTTGTGCCATCAGAGTGGGAAAGGGGAGGGAAAGACGAGGAAGAGAAATTGTTGGAGAGGTTTTTGGCTAGATGCCAGAAAGCTTGGGAATTGCTCAATTGGTGTCAACAATCTTCCTAATTATATGTTTGCCTGTGTTTACTTTATAGCATCTACTTAACCCTTTATGTACCAACGACGTATTTTGTATTTCATTCTAGCTATATTTAGACGATATTGTGCAGTTTAAGAAGGATCTGTAGTAGTAGAAATGGTTAAGTGAGATGGTTCGGAGCCTGTTAATTGCTGGATGCCCATTTCCAACTGAATACAATCGTCTGATAGTAGCCAGAGTAAATTTAAAAGGAAGGTGCTAGTACTGAACGGGCTAAATATTGTGTTATATGTGGTCGGGGTTTTCTGTATTTCTAAGTTAGGATATGACTATTATTAATAATTATTAATTAAGATTACATGTAGTGTAATTGCACAGATTAAGGGTCAACACTGGAGTGGCTCATACACAAAATATCTAAAGGGTCACTAATTTGGACAACACGGTGGCAGGTGAGACAGGACAGGCAAGGGGACATGCTAGAGATACAATAGCAAGATAAATCTGCCATTATATTCATTGGATAGCAAACAATAGGGTGGTATCTTATTATTGACAATGTAGAACTTAAATCCAAAGACCGAGATTTATATCCAGTACCAATACTTCCGAAAGTGTATTATGGGTGTGAACATGTTTATTATATGGTGTCAGAATGTGTGTCAAAGCGTGAACAGTGAATGGTTGAAGCAAAAGAATTAGCAAATGGCAGGAATGAATGGTGGAAGTTTGTTAGAGAGAGTACATGAAGATATCTGGACTCTATTAAATGACAAACATGGAAGTTCTTTATCCCAGATGTTGATGTGAAGAGACCTTGTCCGGAAGTAAAACATCTGAGGTGAAGCTATCGATTTCGGGGACTGATGAGTGATTGGTGCTTCTGGATGCTTGTGTGTTTTCTTTTTGTGAGCGAACTGTTATATATGTTCTTCTCCTGTCGCCTCTATTTCCTTCTTGCGTCTCTTGCTGATCCTCCCTACCCATTGTGGGAGTAAGGGATGGTTACTGACTGACTGAACATATTTAAGGGGGGATGGTTCACTTTTTGGGCGATTTTTGCATGTATTCATTATTTTTCTAGTGTCCTCCCTAGACCTCCATCAAATTTTTAAAAACATCCATTAGATCCCCCTTCTAGATTAATTTGTACATTTTTCGGTAGAAAAATGCCCCGGCCGAAGGCCGCTTCTTCCAACATTACAGGCTCACTATCGTTCGCCAGGGAAAAAATCGACACCTAAATAGCACGAAAGGTCTAAATATTGACGAAGAAATGGGGCGAATGGTCTTAAAATCGACTAACTAATGGGGCAAACATCTTAACATCTGAAAACTAATGGAGCTAAACATGAAGGCGAAAGTGGTCCAGAAAACCGGGCCATCCCCCCTTAAGTGATAGAGGTTAATGACACCAGTTTGCACTAATATGGCGGACCATGGCCAATCCCGGTTATTGTATTTTATGTAGGGCACCTTATCTGGTTACTCAGCACCTCATAAATTCACAATATCAGGGGCCAATTGACCACTTGCGAGTTTCAGGCTATAAGGAAGTTGGAGTTGTAGACATCGATATTTAACATAATTACCAGCTAAAATACAGTTATAGTACATTTATAGATACATAAAATCCAATTCAACATACTCTTTAGCCATCAGAAACCTACATTATTGTTGCATGTCTGTTTACTATCGATATCTACAGCTCCAACTTCCTTATAGAACGAAACTTGCAAAGTGGTCAATTGTTCATTTCTTTCATAATTATATAGCTCAGCTGACATGAAAGGATAATATAATTATGATTCTTTCACACATACAAAATACCTGAGGTAATATTATATATGCTACAAAATTCAATATCTCATAGACATAATTCAACAGAAAATGGCAATACCTCTGGTGGTGCTGCCCTTTAGTAGTTAAAGTTGGTACCTCTGTGAAGAGTTGACAAATTATATTAGTTGATTTCACAACATGTAAATATTGAAAGTGCAATATTACCTATGGCCATCAATAAATAATAGTAACTTAGTAAATAGACTTAAAGGAAAATCAAGTTAAATAATCAACAAAACAAAAGTGAACTTGTAATTACATAGAAGTACGTATCTCCCAATAGACTGACAGTATATTTGCTTCTCTTTCTATGTATTACAGTTCCTAATGCTGACTCCAATGCTTAGCTTCGGAGTCATGTTCTCAGAGTTTCTGCTGGATCTGGGAACTTCATCAACCATGACCTCCTGGATCATTAACCTGGCTATGATCATCAGCGGGGTCCTGGCTTACCTGGTGGGCCCGGTGGTGGACGAGTTTGGCTGTCGGATTGTGGCTTTCGGCTCAAGTCTCGTGTTAGGGGTCGGGATCATCATTTCGGCTTTTGCTACTTCGGCTTCTTTTCTCATCTTCTCATATTCCTTCATATCAGGTAAGTGGTGACTTCATATTGTACAATGATGGGAACATTAATTAGAGATAAAATAGTTAAACACCTTGAGAAAGTAGCATATTTCAAGATTCACAACATAGCTTTCAAAATAGACAGTCGTTTCTGACAAATTCACTTCAATTTGTCTATATCTTCAATATGAATGATGAAAGCAAAGTGGTTGATGTCATCTATCTTGATTATAAAACAAACTTTTAACAAGGTCCCTCACAGGGGCCTGCTGTTAAACTTAAAAACCCACGGAATTCAAGGAAATATATTACAGTGGATTATTGACTGACTCATGAATAGAAATCAACAAGTTCTGATAGACAGTAGAGAATCTGACTGACAAGAATTATGTCACTATACTCTGTTTCTTTTCAGCTGACGATAAATTGAATCCCTTAGCAGCTGATTTCTCGATAGTTAATGAAAAAATATGAAACAACTACGTCTCTGCATCCTATAATTACCAATCTTGTGTAATTTATGCCATACTTCACTACAAAATCTTCAAACTAGCATACAAAACTTGGTGGGAACTTTGCAATTTAATGCCAGATGAGATGAAACAGACTATAGTGGTGTACCTTAGTGCTGGGTCCAGTCCTGTTCTTGGTATCCTTAAATTATTATTGAACATAACAACATAAGGAAATGGGGGTCTACAGAAAGACGATTGGCTCACACAAGGCAGATCCTTTTTACACCCAACTCATCTTTTTCATAGGCCTATCTAAATTTATCTTGAAGCCTTCTATCGTTCTTGATCCTACTATAGCTCTCGATAGACTACTCCACATAACTACAACAGTACTCTGGTACCAAACCAGTATTTGCCCATGTCTTTTCTGAAACGAAATTTATCCAAATTTGAAATAATTTGTTTGTGTTCTCTCACAATCACTGAGCTTCAGTACATCTTTCATATCCTATTTATCTATCCCACTTACCCATTTGAAAACCTCTATCATGTTCCCTCAAACTCTGCGTCTCTCTAACGAATGTAAGCTTTATTTCTTCAGCCTTTCTTCATATGGAAAAGGTCAAATATTATGGAATATATTTTGTATTCTTCGTTGTACTGCCTCCAAGGAAACTATGTCCATTCTGTATTAAGGACACCAAAATTGAACAGCATAATCCATATGTAACCTCGCTAATGCTAGGTAGAGTTTCAAGATTACGTCTGCCGTTCACGCTTCTAAATATAATTCCAAGAACTCTATTTGCCGTATTTTGAACACCAATGCATTGATTTTTTGGTAAAATTTCACAGTTGACGATGAATGCCAAATCGTTTTCACTATCTGATGATGCTTCACTTGTAAAATCTCTAAATTTGATGACAATACTAGAATAGCAAGTAAAGTAAACACGACACTTAAAACACAAGAACTCCAGCAACGCTTAAATAGACTAGTAAACTGGTCCGAAAAATGTATCCTGTGGCAGGTTTATGGGGCCTGCCCCTTCAAAATCAAGAATGGTCTGAACAATGGAAAATGGACTTCAGCATTGATAAGTTTTAAGTTCTACATAATGGAAGCAAAATATATATGCTCATTACAACACGAATGGATCCCAACTTGAAAGTGCGACAGCATTAAATGATATGAGTGTTGTAGTATCTATAGGACATAAATCAAAGTCTCCACTGCTGGGAAGCGATTAAAATGGGAAATATAGTAGTTGGATATTATTGGAAGATAATTCAAATTCAAATCTGAAAAATAATTGCAATATTATACAACTATTTAGTACGCCCCTTCTGGTGTACTGTGTACAGTTTGGGTTACGATCTTATAGAAAGGGTATTGACAATTTGAAGAGGAGGATCACAAAATTATTGCCAAAATTGAGAAATAAACGATACGAGGAACTTCATGAAAAATGGAATCTGTTAGCCTGACTAGGTGTAGAGTGAGGGGAGATTTAATTGAAGTTTATACAATATTCAAGGACAATGATAATCTAGATTTCCGTGTACTTCAGAGTTGACCAGTCAAACTACACTACGGGAAATGCCTTCAGATTGCTGGAAAACGATTAAAGTTACACTAGCCACAGCATTTCTCTTTCAACTGTGTTGTTAACGTTAGGTTTAAACTACCACAAGCTGTTATTGGTTGCTCGACAGGCCAACCCTCGTCTGTACCAAATTAAATTAAGCCATATATTTAAGACAAAGGTAAAGACGGTCGTGATTGGTAGCCACAATCAGCTTGAAGCGGTATACTTTCGTTGTGAATAGTTTGGAGTTATTTTAATTTTTGGTGAACCAATTGTCCCTGTCTTTCTTCATCTCAACAAGTAAATTCCTCAAGCTATCGTTCCCTCACACACACACACACACACACAGAAGAGCATATATGCATGTAATGTGCATATATTTATGTATATGTATGTCTGTGTGTACGTGCTGTCAATGGTTCGAGCCCGGTTGAGAATATAAGGTATATAATATATATATGTACTGTACGTGTATTTATATTTATATGGTCATATGCACATATGTATGTAAATATACGTACATATGAGCGAGAACATATTGCTCACTAGCGCAACTTCTGATTATAAATCTATGCATAAGCATTATCTATTATTAAGTGTTCGCGTATCTTCATCCATGTATTTCCACCCTTAACAATAGAACGCCCAGCTCTTCCATATTTCGCCTTCTGTCTCACACACACACACACACACACACACACACACCTGCACTACCGAGGATTAACCTCCCATTGTAGTACCCGCACCCTCTTTACCTCACTTACCAAAACAGTTTCTGTATGTATGTATGTCTGTGTGCATACGTGAGCGTTTGTGTATACGGACATGTGCACACTTACTGCATGTTCTTATGTTCCTATATATGTATGTATATGTATGTGCGCACGTACGTGTATATACGTATGTTCTGTATATGAGTAAGTTAATAAATGTGTAAATGTACTGTATATCACTTACTCTCATGGTTATTTTATGATAATTTGTATTCTGCACATGCATCATTATTGTATTTATTTATTTTGTTTGTAAACTAAGCTTACCATCCTAATATCTGTACATCTCATGTTCATCCACTAAATTGTAAAATGTGTATTTTCAGCTCATGAGGCTGCCATTCTTTAATAAACCGTTTATTATTATAATTATTATTATTATTATTACACACATATATATATATATATATATTATGTGTTGGGCGTCGGTATACGGCAACAACAATGTCCATATCCTTGTTGTTAATTCTGGCTCGTAAAAGTTCTGAGTTATTAGAAGGAATTATTACCTCAAGTGAGCATACAATATTTTCTTTGATGTAGAATACGACGTCACCACCTCTGGTCTTACCAATCCTGTCTTTGTGATGGAGTTTATATGAGTTAATCTGGTATTTGTGCAGGAAATCATTTATGGTGGTGTCTTACTTCGTAGACTTCTGGCATTGAAATACAGTAATTTGATTGTATTAACATTCTAAAAGTCTATTATTTGCGGAGGAGTCCGAAATCAATAAATTTGTTGATAGTTGTTGAGAGTCTAAGCGTTATATATATATAACATAGAATAGTTTACTCCAATTATCATGAAATCTAACTTACAGTCTGGTGTTAGTGTCTTCTTTATGTTGTTGTTGATGTTGTTGTTGTTTTCATATGTGTTTTTACCGATTCATTCATATACTTCATTGAAAGTAGAAATTCACGATGCTGGGCTGGCAGGATAAGATATGTCTAAAGTAATATATTGGGTACTTTTATCAAATTACAAATGTCGATTGCTTTCTTTTCTTGAAAAAATTACGATGCAAAATATTGTCTTCGTGCATTTCTATAGCATAAGGGAAGGAGTGTTAATTGATAATGTAGGTATAAAGAAGCATACTCATGGGGGATACATTGGTGTTCGAAATGCGTTGGATATTTTAAATGTATATACATGTATTTTAGCCATGTATTTTAGCTACATTATTAATTTGTTAGATGCTGACTATGCTCAATCTTTTCACTATGTACAGAGTTAACAAAATTATTATTTACAAACACTCTCACTGTCGCTGGATTATGTCTTTTGAGTTAACTACATGTATGCATAGTTAAAGGTATATAGTTACGGAAACAAAATAAATATTGTACATTGGACACAGCAAGTGGAATTTCAAGGGCATTGAAGTGTTGTATTTAGCATGGCACATAAGAGACGGGTGAAGGGTGAGTAAGTGAAGGAAGATGTTTAAGGTTAGGGAGAGAGGTAGGATGCATTTTGGTTGGACAAGAATACGTGTCGGTATTGGTATGTGTACAATATGTAAGGAGCTTCTGCTCATTGTAGTAGAATGTGGAACATCACAGGCCTCCATTGTATTCGTCACCATACCTCAAATGTTATTGATACCAGCATATGTATTTTATACTGATATAATGATTACGTTGTTGACGCTGTCGCGGTTTTATGTATCAATTATACATATATTGGAATTATTGAAGCCATTATTGACTTTTCATGATTGCATGCTAACTTAATTTTTGTTTCCTCCCTCAGGTTCTACTTTTCTGCTTATGGGATTAATTTGTTACATGGTTACTTCGCATTATTGTGTCCGATGGCGGCTACTTTGCAATTCTTTGATGTCGACTGGTTCTTGCTTCAGTCAGCTGGTGATGCCGCCAGTGATCACTTATCTTCATGAGGAGTTTGGCTTCACAGGAGCGACTCTCATCATAGGAGCTCTCTGTCTCAACTGTTGTGTTGCAGCCATGGTGCTTCACCCTGTTGAGTGGCACAGAAAGGACGTTTGTCCAACTGGTAAACATAAACAATCTACCTCAGTTAGTAACTCATTTGAAGCAATTGAGATTTGTAAGAGGCTACTAAGGACAGCCATCCAAAATTTGAAACTGCTTAAAAATCCAGTTGTTATTATTGTTTGTCTTGTATTAGCTTTCAACTTTGTAATTATCCCTAACATATTTAGCATGGTGCCATTTGCTATGGAGGCTGCAGGATTCAGTCAGAGAGAATCTTCGTTGTGTTTGTCAGTGTCTGGTGGATGTAACCTGGTGGGCCGAGTTATCACCTCCCTTCTTCCCTACTGCCCCATGATACACACTCGTGGCATCTACTTACTTGGCATGAGTACCGTGGCTTTAACTGTCGCAGGTAGGAAATCTATAATCATGATTTGTTTCATGTATATTATTAAGCTTTCCTCAATAGACGGTTGATGGGCAGACTGTATTCAGGGATAATATTTAAGCAAAGATATTCCTATAGTAACATTGGAAGGTGAGAAACCTTTAAGACATACTCGGAAGGATTTGTTTTTATTAAATCAAGAATGTTGGTAAACTGTATATACAGGTATTATTTTAGCATATTTCTACTTAAGGGGAGACTGGCCGTTTGTTTGGTCTATTGATTCATGTATACATATATTGTTTTAGTTTCCTCCCTAGACCTCCATCAAGCTTAAAAAAACACCCCGTAGACCCCCGTTCAAGATAAATTTGTACATTTTTCGGTAGAAAACTGTCCCGGCCGAAGGGCGGTTCCTCTTAAAATTGCAGGCTCGCTATCGCTCGCCAGGAAATACTCGACACCTAAATGGCACGAAAGGTCTTAAAATTGACAAGAAAATGAGGCGAAAGGTGTTAAAATCGCCAAACTAATGGGCAGAACGTCTTATAATCTCAAAACTAGTAGGGGCTACACATTAGGGAGAAGGGGGTCCAGAAAAACGGTTTGCCTCCCCTTAAGACCAAAATTTTGTCAAAGAGTTCATAGCGTTTAATTCCAAAGTTATTAATTTCTACGCATAAGGACATGATACAGAACTGAACATCTCTAATATCAGCCATATAACCTATGTCTATGCATAAGGACATGATACAGAACTGAACATCTCTAATATCAGCCATATAACCTATGTCTACGCATAAGGACATGATACAGAACTGAACATCTCTAATATCAGCCATATAACCTATGTCTATGCACTAGGACATGATACAGAACTGAACATCTCTAATATCAGCCATATAACCTATGTCTATGCATAAGGACATGATACAGAACTGAACATCTCTAATATCAGCCATATAACCTATGTCTACGCATAAGGACATGATACAGAACTGAACATCTCTAATATCAGCCATATAACCTATGTCTATGCACTAGGACATGATACAGAACTGAACATCTCTAATATCAGCCATATAACCTATGTCTATGCATAAGGACATGATACAGAACTGAACATCTCTAATATCAGCCATATAACCTATGTCTATGCATAAGGACATGATACAGAACTGAACATCTCTAATATCAGCCATATAACCTATGTCTACGCATAAGGACATGATACAGAACTGAACATCTCTAATATCAGCCATATAACCTATGTCTATGCATAAGGACATGATACAGAACTGAACATCTCTAATATCAGCCATATAACCTATGTCTATGCATAAGGACATGATACAGAACTGAACATCTCTAATATCAGCCATATAACCTATGTCTATGCATAAGGACATGATACAGAACTGAACATCTCTAATATCAGCCATATAACCTATGTCTACGCATAAGGACATGATACAGAACTGAACATCTCTAATATCAGCCATATAACCTATGTCTATGCATAAGGACATGATACAGAACTGAACATCTCTAATATCAGCCATATAACCTATGTCTACACATAAGGACATGATACAGAACTGAACATCTCTAATATCAGCCATATAACCTATGTCTATGCATAAGGACATGATACTGAACATCTCTAATATCAGCCATATAACCTATGTCTACACGACATGATACAGAACTGAACATCTCTAATATCAGCCATATAACCTATGTCTATAAGGACATGATACAGAACTGAACATCTCTAATATCAGCCATATAACCTATCTACGCATAAGGACATGATACAGAACTGAACATCTCTAATATCAGCCATATAACCTATGTCTATGCATAAGGACATGATACAGAACTGAACATCTCTAATATCAGCCATATAACCTATGTCTACGCATAAGGACATGATACAGAACTGAACATCTCTAATATCAGCCATATAACCTATGTCTATGCATAAGGACATGATACAGAACTGAGCATCTCTAATATCAGCCATATAACCTATGTCTACGCATAAGGACATGATACAGAACTGGACATCTCTAATATCAGCCATATAACCTATTTGTCAAGGTTTGTGCAAGGAATCACGAGTTTGTGTGTTTGATTCTCAATAGATTTAGGCTAAATACAGTATACAGTATTATAGAAATATCATGTGAGTTGTAATTAATTCCGTTACTACACCATGGGCTCATTTCATGCTATAAATATATATATAGTTACCTCTTGTCATTATACTAATATATATATATATATATATATATAGTTACCTCTTGTCATTATACTAATATATATATAGCTCTTGTCATTATACTAATATATATATATATATATATATATAGTTACCTCTTGTCATTATACTAATATATATATAGTTACCTCTTGTCATTATACTAATATATATATAGTTACCTCTTGTCATTATACTAATATATATATAGTTACCTCTTGTCATTATACTAATATATATATAGTTACCTCTTGTCATTATACTAATATATATATATATATATATATAGTTACCTCCTGTCATTATACTAATATATATATAGTTACCTCTTGTCATTATACTAATATATATAGTTACCTCTTGTCATTATACTATATATATAGTTACCTCTTGTCATTATACTAATATATATATATATAGTTACCTCTTGTCATTATACTAATATATATAGTTACCTCTTGTCATTATACTAATATATATATAGTTACCTCTTGTCATTATACTAATATATATATAGTTACCTCTTGTCATTATACTAATATATATATAGTTACCTCTTGTCATTATACTAATAAGAATCCAAATAACTAATAGAATACAGTGGTAAAAATTATCCAATATATAGTAAATGAAGCTAATAACATGTAAATGTGTCTACCACTCTCAGGACCCCGCTTAAGTTTTTAATTTAGATTGAACAATGTATATAAATAGTAGAAGTGCACTTTTTGGCATTGTAAACTAATGCATACCAACGATGCAACCTTCCCTTTGCTTTTTATATACAGTATATTCGGCGAAAATTGATAATAATTGAACTAATATCTACAGTATTTACCTTTGACCATAACCTGTGACTTGAATATATATATATATATATATATATATATATATATATATATATATATATATATATATATATATATATATATACAGTATATATATAATTATATACTGTATATATACAGAGAGAGACAGACAGAGACCCTAGTCTAGGCATTCTGAATATATGTTATTTGTATAGTGAGAATCTATCAATCAATATGGGAAATAGTAAATGTTATATTTATAATTTATTCTGATATTGACCTTTGACCTTAGTCAATTATATATGTATTTACAATATGTCTAACGTAATACCAATAAACGATTGAAAATAGTAATTACTATGATAAACATGATGTAATTCAAACAATAATTTATAGTACTGAAGTTACCATATTTATTACCATGACCTTTGACCTTGATATTTGAGCTAAAACAATTATATATATATATACATATATATATATATATATATATATATATATATATACAGGGTGTTTTAAAACAACACTGCCAGAGTATGACGACCACATTGATAAAAATATATAATACACATATTTCTATTCTATTTTTACCAAAAATATATTGTAACGGAGATAAATGGTTATTTAGAAATGTAGCAAAACAGGGTTCTGAGCTCAGCACAAAACATATGATACATAATATGAATGATTACCAAGTAAAAAAGGTAAAGAGGAGATATCTAATGACCTAATCACATATGAATAATTACAAAATCAAAGTAACATACAATTGGTAATGATATTTTGCAATTAGAAGAAAACTGCTAAGTATTATAATCCAAGTAGCGTAACACGATATGCACCATTTGTAACGATGACCAAGAGGTAAAATAATGAATCTCAAGTCTGGGTCAGGTATCCGAACACTGCTATAGGTAATTTAATCGTTCGTGAAACTGTTTGAATGGGAAAAAATTGTTCCTGCGCAATTTACTGTTTCAATACAAATACCTCATTACGTTACTATTATCACAGAGTTCTAACGAAATATGTCTATCAGTTTTATGGTTGAAGTTTGACGATTTTACGTAGCTGTAGACATACAAGTATACGGTGTTCACTAATGAATATTTAAAATCATCTAATGGTACCCAAAACAAACAATTTACGTCACTTGGACTTAACAAGTATAAAATAACAAAGGCAGAGACACACCTAAATAACGACAATCCATATTTATGTGATATTATAAGGTAAATAAAATCACTATGACAGAAGAAGATAGCACCATGGCCGAGCAGATGATTAAACACATGAGAAGATTCGTTATGACTCCAAAGCTTCGAAGAAAAACTCGAACTGGGATGGGAGGCAAGAGGTAGGCTATTTGGGGGGGAGGGGGGACACTAGCCCGTGTTCGGATTATAGCTCATACCTGGGTGTCACTAATTATTTTACTCTATGCGGTTTAAATCATTAATGGTATATTATTGTGCATTTTGTCCTTAGATAATCTTCTTCGTTATTGTATTTACTAATTAGCAGATGAGGTCTGGCAGTGTTGTTTTAAAACACCCTGTATATATACTGTATATACAATTATTCCTACTTTTCGTTGGATTGACCAACGTGGTATGCCTGTGATATTGGTGACAAGCCATTAAACAGTCTTGCGAGAGTTTGGGGAAAATATAATTATATCCTACTTGCTTTGACCTTCTACCTTAACCTATGACCTTCAAAACAAGACCGATATGTTACTTTTCAAGAAGCAACTAACGAGTGATTTTATAAAAAACAAATATTTATTTATTTATTTTGTGTTAATGTATGTATTTGTATTTTATTTTATGTTTGGCCGTTGCACTGGCAATCGAAAATGTGTCTGTTGTGAAGAAAACTCAGCAGTTAGATTATAATAGAAGAGTACTTGTCTTTGACCTTTGACCTTTAGCTCGATCTTTATATTTTTGTTATGAAATTTTTCAATTTCATTTTCATGTAAGGTTCAACTAGCTCAGCTAATTTTGTAAACTTTGCAATATTACTTAAGAACATAAGAGATTGACCTTCTAATATTTTGACCTGGAGTTATGATCTTATCCTTTCTTAACATTGTTTGTTCATTGCATTGCCCTGGCATAGGTATTCCGAATATATATGCAAAGTTTCATGAACATCTATGAGCCCATATAAGTAATATGATAAAAACTTATATTTTAACTTTTGACTTTGACCCTTTACCTTAGAAATATTTGTTATCAACCTTTGTCAATATAATTCGAAGAAAACCACACGTAATATAATGAAAATTGTGAAGTCGCATTTAAAATATATAAATAGGAAATATTTATCATATTATTTACCATTAAGTAAAAGGAAAAATTTCGTTTTGACTGACCGTCACATTGACCAACCGGATGCTTCTGTGAAATTTGGAGTAGTTTCCAGGCAGACGAATGGACGGACGGACAGACGGATGATGCGGACAGGGTAGCTGTGGGTTGTATACTGTACAGGCGAGATCTGCGTGTGTAATACCAATCTGCTGACACACTGTTGATAAACGCATATTTATGTATTGGAAACGGTATTCATTCCTCTCACTTAAACAGTAGGCTACCATAGCGCGGTTGGGAACATGTATATGATTAGCTTAATAACCAGTATTCGAGAATGGATAATAAGTCATAGGTTTGTGCATTAACCATTACACCACCAAGACGGTTAAAGGCTTGAGTGTTTACAAAATTGTGTGTGATAACCCAGGTTCGAATCCCGGTGGATCACATATATGCTTTCATAATTTAATTGAAGGTGTTTGGTGTTTTGGGGTGAAATTAATATAATATAGAATATCGATAAGGAGTATGGCAAAGTAATTCATCTAAGCACAGCAGCAATTGAACTAAGTAACAGATACCTCCATCCACTAATCTGTTTATTTACCTTTCCACCAGTGTTCAGCTTGGTGGAAAGTCTACTGTGGCGGGCAGTTACTCTGGGTCTGGCTGGAATAGGGTTTGGTATGATCTTCTCACTGAACGGTGTGCTCGTTGTGGAGGAACTGGGCCTTCACCTACTGAGACCCACGCTCAGTCTCACCTACCTCATCGTTGGCATTATGGCCGTAGTCATTAGCCCTTTAGCAGGTATTTTATTGGTGTATAAATGAATGACACAAAAGGCCAGACTGACACAAATGGCCAGACTGACACAAAAGGCCAGACTGACACAAAAGGTCAGACTGACACAAAAGGCCAGACTGACACAAAAGGTCAGACTGACACAAAAGGCCAGACTGACACAAATGGCCAGACTGACACTAATTATTGTCCCCTTAAGTTGGAAGAGTAATAGACAGCAAATTCAAGGTACTATATTTTTATTTCATTATTACTATATTGTAAATGGAGGAGACAAAAGGTATAACTGCCTGCAACAAGTATCTACCCCATTGTTGAAAGAGTGACAGAGCCAAATTCAAGGTACGTTAGAGTCAACATGTCAGAACACACGGATCTTAAAGCAGTTTAAATCATAAGATACGAGAAAGACAGATTGAGGGATAGAGTTCCAAAGCTTACTTGTTCAGTAGAAGAAAGCCTGGGAATAATTTCTGTCTTGGGATAGAGAGTTGAACAGAATAAGGGTGGGAGTGTGTTGAAAGGCGTAAGGGAGGAGGTATACACTGAAAAAAATGCCAGAGGACACACAGAGCTTAAACGAATTTACTGTAAGTCGTAAAAGAGGAAAGAAGGACTGACGAGAGTTTCCGAGTTAACCAGTAGAATAAATGAAGGGCTGTGAATATTTGTTCACTCTTGGGTTAGCTCATTGGGCTGAATAGGGGTGAGAATAAGTAGAAAGAAGAGAGATAAATACAACATTACAGTGGTGGCAAGAGATTGAGGAGTGATAAAATAGAATGTTTCTGACTGTTTTTATTTGTTCTATGTTAGTAAGGGAGACAAAGGGCAGAACTGCCTGTGACGAGTGCCTCCCCCAGAATTGAAAGAGTGACAGGGTCAAAATCAAGGGATGTTCGAGCCAAAATGCCTGGAAACACGGAGTTTGAAGCAATTTAAGTCATAGGAAGTGGGAGAGAGTTCCAGAGCTCAGCTGTTGAATAGAAGACAGATTAAGAATAACGTTTCACTCTTGGGTTGGAGAGTTGCACAGAGTAGGGGTGGGATTGTGTTGCAATACGGGTGCTACGTGCTCTACGAAGGGGGGGGGGGTATACAATGAGAGAGCTCTGAGGAACACTGATTATTGTAATAGCGGTAGAATAGTGAGAGAGATGCAACATTGCGGCGAAGAGAGAGAGACTGCAGAGAATTGGTGAGTGGACGTGAGTTAATGAGACGGAAGGCTTTCTTTTCTACTTTGTCTAGAAGGGATGTGTGAGGACCCTCCCTACACATATGAACAATACTCAATACATGGGTGCACTGTGCCTCTGTACAGAGCAAGAAGCTGTGCAGGGGTAAAGAACCCTTTTGAGACGAGGTGTGTGTGTGGAACTACCTATACAGTCATGTGAACAGTATTCGATATATGGATGTGTAATAAACCTGTAAATGGGGATGAAGATCCTGTGGAGGCGGTTGAGTCGACTAGACTCTCAGGAAGGAGGAGGCTGTAGGCACCAGCCGAACAGGGCGGTACTCTCGTGGAGTACTACAGATGGATGTAAAGGACAACTGGAACTCCTGTTTCACCCCTGGCCTTCTTTGCTGATCCGTTCCATGCCTAACTAAATTGGAGGGCAACCCCAGTTTGGGCTCCAAAATACCTTTCTCTCACTTTCATTACACTATGTTACAAACACCTTACATACTTCACTACCTTTGTTCTGGGAAATTTCTAGGCACCAATCGAGCAGGGCAGTACCCAGGGGAGGCCACATAGGCATATGATAAGGAGTTGCTGGAACTATCGTGTTTCATTTGCCTGGCTTCCCCCACTGATTTTATTTGTGCCTCACCTACACAGAGAGTAATCCAGCTAACTCTCACAAACATCTCCTCCTCCCATTCATTTCACTACACTTTACAAGCACACCACACAGTCCACACTTCATTCCCACACACCTAAATTACCTCTAATGTGCCTTGAGTATGGCTCTCTACCACTCTTTCAACCTTGGGGAGGGGGGGGGGACACTTGTTACAGGAAGTTTAGCCTTTTGTTTATTTCATACACATAAGAAGAAAAAAGTACAGGATTAAGACATTCTTTGACGTATAGTAAAACACCACCTCCATTTCTGTCTTTTCTACTACATTCAAACAAATTATAGACAATCAGTGAATACTCTACAAAGAAATATCTATTCTCAATGTTGAGTCAGGATTCTGTTATTCCTATAATATCGTGATTTTCAGTATATGCAATTTCTTCCAAGTCAGATCATTTGTTTCGGATACTACAGGCAATGGTAAAGAAAACTTTGATTGGGTTCTGTTCTATGTGGTGATGCTTATGTGATGAGGGTGATTTACTTTCACTTAAGGTGACCCTCTCGATTGTCCCCGACTGATTTTTTTTTTTTTTTTCAAAAATTATGGACCACATCGTTAAGTAACCTGCCGAGACGAACGGCTACCACTTGATTTAGGTAGAGACCATCTCTAGCAAAGCAGATGAGGCAGCCTTAGCCCTGTTGTAAAAGTCATCTTCAGCTTCCATTTTAGGGAGAACACCTGAAAGAATAATATCACTACACCTTGTTATATACTGCTAGATCAGTTGGCGGTATTTTGCCAGCAACTCCTCCGATCTTGTCTTTCGTAGCACATCATTACCACCTGCATGGATAACAAACAGGGTACGTTTCCGCACCCTCCTCAGCTCCCGGCCATGGAGTGGCTTCGGTCACCCAGTCTGTATTGTGATAGGCAGTGAGGGTTCTGTGGGGGCGCTCAGTTATGGCCTTGGCCTTGCTCGGGGCCTTGGGTCTGGTCGGCCAGGCAGTCTGGGGAACAACAACAACAACAAACAGGGTACTGTCTGTGGCACCATTGGTAATCTGGGATACAGAAATGTTTTCTATTATATGGAGCCCTACCGCAGAACTCTAGTAGTTGGCCACATATTAATGAATCACCAACCAGCCTCGTGTCCTCATTTTCGTTGTTTGTGTCATCAGCAAGAATCTGGTACATATTCGTCATTGTTATTGGTTCATGGCTTGTCTCGCACCATTTCAGACTGGCTGGAAGGCCGTATCATGCTGGGGCTGTTGGGGCAAAGCAGTGTTAGTTGGGACAGGGACACCATCAGTAATTAGAAGTGATGGGGCATTACTGACCGGGACAGCAATTTCGCTCTCGGTTGGGGCAGAGGTTTCATGTCCAACATTAGCTGTCACAAACTCCTGTAGAGTGTTGACTCTCTGAGTTAGTGCATCAATTAGTTGGGTTGTTTTGAAGAGTTTGTTCTTCAGTTCAATGCACTGGTCTCACATTCTGCAATGAACGGAATCGTTATTTGCAAAATGTTGTACCGAAACAGTCACTACAAGATCCAAAAGTATGTTGTTTTGCCATATTGCTGAAACAGGGTCAGAAGAGAATTTATTGACTTGTTAATCCTGATTGTCCTGAAAAATGGACACGGGGAAACATTAGGTGGATTCATAGTACTATGACTTAGTGTAATATGGGTGCCTTAAAAAGGAAATTCATAGTTTTAAGTGACCTGGAAAAACAATGAGTAAGTACCTGAAAAAAATTAAAGATTGTAATGCATAAAAAATAGGATAGTATAAAGCATCCAGCGAACAGAATTAGTGCCTTAATAAATGTTTTCTGCAAGCTTAAAGAAGAGAGATATTGTCGGGAATTTAGATAAAGAGGTTAATTTACATATCACTGGTACATGAAATATCCCAACAAATAGTTATAATATATTTACCAACGACATAGTCGTTGATGGGTGTAATCCAGTCCCCCACACACGGCTAGTTCAATTGCATGACATGTAGGAATGTTCACATAATACAATATCGATACAATGAACTTAGCTTAAGAGGACTGGTGATGTAGGACTGTTGTTAATATTGTTGTAGATTAATATTTGTAGCACATGGTGAACTGTAGGTTGAGTCAGAGCCGGGGGAGGAGATGTTGACTGTATGGTGTTGGTTGAGAGACTAAAGGGCCGGCCTCCGATCGCTTCGCGAAATTACATATGGCTGCCGGCTCATAATAATTATAACCCATAACTTGGTTTCATAATACATCTAGAGCTGATGTAGATATTTATACATTACAGTTAATATTTAACCTAACTTAAGAATAAACTACAATACACAAAGAACCAGCCGAAATCGTACATGCGATACGATACCGCCAAATTCAAATGTCCTATTGGACCTAAAACTGTCGGGATCATTACCCTATTCCCGACATATTGCCCGCCACCAAAATGATATACAGGAGCTATATACAGAGAACAACAAAAGGACATCGAAGTCAAAGATCACCTAGTTTGATCTTTGATCTCCAAAGATCCACGGAACTCATAGCCGCCCTCCTTTTGGGACGAGCGCCACCTGAAGCCTGAGGAGGATCATCCTTCTCATTATCAGCTGCCCCACCTTGAGGAGCACTGTCACCAGCATTCTCCCACGGAGGGGTATCAGTAGAGACGCCAGGATCATCCGGCAGTTCTACATCCTGCTCCAGGGGATATAACCTTACGACTGGGCGAGTAGTAACCCCAGTCGAAGTTCGTATTCTAGCAACCCTTATAAGACCATCAATGCCCTGGAACAAATCGATAATCCTCCCAAGCTTCCAAAATAACCTAGGACGCTCTTCATGAATCAGGACGATATCCCCGATACGAGGTCATCGTTGATTCGTCCCTTTGATCTTATGAGAGTGACGCTCGCGAAGAGACAGCAAATATTCTTGGGTCCACCGTTTCCATAGATCGTCGGACACCTTGTTTACATACTGGAAGCGACGACGTGTGGCGTAAGCATTGCCGAACGTAGGGTCATGCAGATCTTCGTCATTGACGGACGATTTAGGAAAGGTATTAAGGGTTCGTCCACGTGTTAGCATAGAAGGCGAAATGGGCAAGAGGTCGTCAACATCTGCCGAGGTATAGGTCAAGGGCCTGTCGTTGACTGACATCTCAATTTCTATTAAGATGGTTTGCAACTCCCGTCTGGTCACCAGTGCCCTTCCTAATACCTTCTTCATGGCAGATTTGACGATACCGATAGTTCTCTCCCAAATCGCCCCGAACCATGGTGCACGTGCTGGTATAAATCTCCACTGACAACCCTTTCCAGAGAGGGTAGCCACAACCTGCGGGTCATCCATTAAACTCTGGAGATATTTAGAGGCCCCGACAAAACAAGTCCCATTATCGCTCATAATAATTTGAGGGAAACCATTGCAACCTGCAAAGCGTCTTAGAGTATGCAAAAACCCCTCACTGGATAGGTCGTCAATCAATTCAATATGAATCGCTCTGGTTACCGCACATGTGAATAGAACGGCATATACTTTTATGATAGTACCGGGCGATTCCCTAACATGAATCGCTCCGGTGTAGTCCACCCCGGTTACCTGAAATGGTTCAGTCCTTTGTACCCTGAACTCAGGTAAGGGAGGTAGATCAACTGGGGAGTAAGGCTTACCCTGTAATCTTTTACAGATCGTACAGCTATTGTGGATCCCTTTAATTGCTTGTCGCATCTTAGGGATCCACCAACGTTGTCGCATATACGCCAGAACATAATTTACGCCAAAATGTAGGCAGGTCCTATGGCATTGGCGAATCAACAGTTTGGTAATCAAATGAGAGGAGCTAAGGAGGACAGGATATTTCGCAGAATCAATAATGTCCGCCTTTTGTATCCTGCCTCTACACTTAATTATGCCTCCTTCCATATATAATCCTAGCTGCCTCATTAAGTTTGAGGGTTTGGCCTTTGACTCCTTGCTCAGGATTTGATGTTCAGTAGGATAAGATTCCTTTTGTACTAAACATATTAGTTTTGCTTCTGCTGATCTCAATTCATGGAGTCTGATATGCTTCGAATCTTCACTAAGGAAAGACCTGTGAGCCCGACTTCTCATGTTGTTAATGAAACGGTATATCCATGCAAATACCCGTATTACTTGATCATAGCTGCCGTAACGTTCCCACTCTACCAACTTGTTATCCTGATGTGTAGTACTCACATTCGAACTACTTAACACATCATCCTGGGGCCGACCTGAAGGAGCAGATATGCATTCCCTGAAATCCTGAGGCCATTCAGTTGGAGATGTAAGCCATGTAGGTCCATGCCACCAAATAGAGGACGACATAAACTGCTGCGCCGAGATCCCCCGGGAAATTATGTCACTGGGGTTATCCCTGGTGCTCACATAGCGAAATGTAGCTGTCGGAACTAAGTTATGAATCTCATCAGTGCGATTAGAAACATAAACAGGTAACACTTTCTGGCTGTGTACCCATTCAAGCGCTATTTGACTGTCGCTCCAGACATAGACGTTATTAATCTGTAGTATGTCTGTATAAGCATCCAGTGTAAACTTTATTAGACGAGCAGACAGAAGCAATGCAGTATGTTCTAATTTAGGAACTGTAATCCTCTTTATAGGGGCTACTTTAGCCTTCGCTATAGCCAGTGTCGCTTCACTACCATTACATATGTATATGGCAGTACCGTACGCACTATTACTAGCATCAGAAAAGGCATGTAGATCCACCTGGTGACCACTAATAACCTGACGAGGAAGTTGGACCTTGCAACATGCGGAAAGGTCCGACCGAATCAACCGCCAAGTATCCTGTAACTCAATCGGGAGGGGCGTGTCCCAATCTAGTTTTAGCCGCCACAGTTGCTGTAAAAACATACGAGCACGGATTGTAACAGGCAGCAAAAAACCTAGGGGATCAAACAACCTCGCTGACAAGCTTAAGCAGTTTCTCTTGGTCATAAGCTCACTGCCGCATGGGGTGTGACAGAAGGATATACAATCTGTGGTAGCGTCCCATTTGTGGCCTAAAAACTTCACCTCACTATTCTCAGTAGCTACACAGTCAGAAGCAAATTGACCTTTCAAAAGATCACTATTAGTGGCCCATTCTCTTAAGTATAAATGAGCTTTGGCAAATATATCACGGATCTCCCAGCATCTCTTGAGCAATAAATCTTCATTGTCTCCGGTGCCTTGAAGATTGTCCACATAGATCCCCTGCTTGATCTCATTCTTGAAGTCAGGATCTAGTCCAGCCTCCTCAAGATGACGCAAGATAGTAGCGTTGAGAAGGAACTGGGAACAGGTCGCCCCGAATAAGACGACTCTGAACCTGTAGACCAGGTACTCCGAATCTAGATCCATTGGGTCCCGTGGCCATAAAAATCTTGTCGAGTCCCTGTCTTCACGATGGAGTTGAAGCATCAGGAAGGCCTTCTCAATATCGGCGACCCAGGCAAACTTATGACATCTGAAGCGCAACATAATTTGCGCTAGATCAGAGACCAGGGACGGACCCGTGTACAGACAATCATTCAGGCTATAGGAGCGATCACTGGATTTAGCAGAGCAGTCATACACAATACGAACAGGAGTGGTGGAACTGTCCTTTTTAATCCCATGGTGAGCAAGGTAATGGATGTTATCCCCATACTCACTGAGATCTACTCTCTCCACAAATCCACGTTGTACCTGCTCGGCCAAAACTGCCGCATAAGTCTCGCAATAACTTGGATCCTTGACAAACTGCTTCTGAAGGCCACGTAACCTACCAAGTGCTAGATGGAAATTAGTAGGTAATTTACTCTTGTTATCATTCCAAGGGAGCCTTACCACATACTGACCTCTGCCAGAGTCATACGTTACAGTCTCTTCATACGAGCTTAACGCTAGCTTGGACTCACGATCAAGTTCATGTGGGTCAATTCCAATATTGTCCAAGTCCCATAGCTTATCTATATCAGTACATGTATTTTCAGGCACATTTGGCCTAATATATTTATCTATGGGGCTTACTGCTACCTTGAGGACCGTAACCACCTCCACCTGTGTGTCTTGAGAGGAAGTGGCATAGGATCCAGAAATGGCATAACCTTGGATCGTGGGGAGCATTATTAGCTTATCTACCCGCCGATATCCAGGGTGAACCAGGTCGTAGTAATAATCAGCTCCGACCAGTAGCATAATACCATTGTTAGCAGAGAGTTGATCATCAGCCAGTTTATACCCTTTGCTTCTGAGATATTTCAAATGTGGTTGAATCTCTGATGCTATATAGAAACTGGGTAGTGTGTCGACCACAACAGCCTTGATGGGACATACCTTTCTTCTACAAACATAGGAAATCTCCACGATATCATAGTCACTGGAATCTATTTCACCAGTGAAACCATGGAGACGCAAATTCTCTTGACCCTTGCTGGTACACTTGAGCTGGGGTAATGATGACCGCAGAACGAATGACCTCTGTGAGCACTGGTCAAGTAAGGTGCGCGTCATTATAGTAGGAAGCAATTGACATTCTCGCGAAGCAATGGACATGGCAGATACTTTATCACCCTCGCTCTTACTTTTCTCATGTGACTCTTTGGGGGTTCTCCCCTTTTCTTTGCCGTCGTGCCGATCAGACTGGGTGCAAAGGGAAAACCAATGTTTCCCCTTGCAATACTTACAAGGTTTGATGTAGGAATTGGTGCAGGTACTGTTGAAGTGGTCTCTTGCCAGACAGCTGGTACATAACTTAAGCGATTTAGCCTTGCCAATCTTCTGTGTAGCCTTAGGATACTTAGGACACTGATACCACAGATGACCGTGGACACTGCACAACTTACAACCTAATGATATTGGCCTTTTCTGTTTAGGAGAAGTCTGTACCGGGAAAGCTGCAGTAGATGGCGACATCTCCACTTGTCGGTAGTGTCCAGTACTCTCCATATTGAAGACTTCAGTCTGGTACACCTGCACCAACGCTTCCAAGTTTAGTGGAGAGTCGCTTAGTTGTCGTCGTAAGATTTCCCTTAGGGGAGAGGGTATCTTATTCAAGATATTCACACTAAATATCTCCTCCTTGGTGACGGCCATTGTCTCCATAGATCGGAGGAGGCTCTCAAAGGAGGCATAGTACTCCTTTAGGTCCGCCACATCATAGGATGGAGGATCTAGTGTGAAGAATTTGGTAATTAAAGCGGTCTTGATGACTTCCACTCTCCCGTAAGTTCTCTTCAGCAACTCCACTGCAGACTCGTAGCTGGTAGCTTCTAGCTTGTACCCATCGACTAACTTCAATGCCTCCCCTTTCAATTGACCACGGAGATATGTGAACCTTTGGATGGATGTGAGTGTTTTATTATGATGGACGGAACGCTAAAAAATATCCCAAAATCCAGTCCAGGTAGCCGAATCCCCGGAAAAGGTAGGCAAAGTAAGCTTCGGCAGGTTAAAACCAGTCGCCTTTGGTGTACCGGTATCCTTAACAGAGGTTGATTCTTGGGTGGAAGATAGTCTGGCTAAGGCTGTATTAACGTCCTCAAAGTACTCAAGATCTGCCGACATTTCTTCTTCCACATCGTCAGTAACTGTCAATAAACCATATACCTGCTGAGCATAACTATCATAAGTAGCTAGCGATTTAGTAACAGTAGCAAATTTACCTTTTATCTGATCAGCCGTGGCACTTATTAAAAATTCATCAAGATCTCTTAAACATCTATTTAAACTTCCCTTCATCCCTCCCTTAAGAATCTTAAGTTTCTTTAAATCTGTCATCGTTAAGGTTTAATTTTAAGCAACTTAAACTACAATGAGGTCAGACTACAAACCGTTAATCGCTTAGGAATCAACAGCGGCAAACCCCCATTACTTAAGAATTAAGAATTACATAGTACTTACATCCCCCTTAACATAAACTATCGAAAGGAAATTATCTAACTAGACAAAAGAATTAAATACTAAATCCATTAAAAAAAGGGTAAGGTGAAGCTCTAATTATTTAAAGCCCTTTATAGGTAAGCCTAGTTGGTTAAGCTACAATCATGAGGTCTGACTATTAACCGTCAATCGCTTAGGAATTAACAAAGACCGACACTCATGACCGCCACTTTAAGCAACTAGGCCTAGGCTATTATGAAATTTAAATATAAAAGGTCACATGAGAACCCTCCCCACCAGCATAATCAATAACGAGTCCCACAATGACAAAACACAAGCAACACCACAGGCACACCACCAAAGCGAAATGAAAAGCCACCACAGACACCTGCAGGCCCAGACTGCCTAGCCTAGCCTATGAGCGCGAAACGGCGCCCGACGAAATTACCCCAACCACAATCTCCAGCCCAGCTAACCCACCAAAAAAACGCCAAGGATCACACGCCCAAAAAAACCTGGAAACGAGGCCCAAAAAAGATAGAGACGGCGCCTAAATGGTAAAAAACATGAGGGAAGAAGCTGGGTGTAAACTAGGGAACGGCAGTCGGCCAACAACGCGCGAGGCGGCAGCCATTTGTAAGCCCACAAGCGTCAAGGAAGCAAACAAAACGGTACTACGGTAAGGAAGCTTTAGGGCACGAAGGACCATTATTTGTCGGGAATTTAGATAGAGGTTAAATTACATATCACTGGTACATGAAATATCCCAACAAATAGTTATAATATATTTACCAACCTATGTCGTTGATGGGTGTAATCCAGTCCCCCACACACGGCTAGTTCAATTGCATGACATGTAGGAATGTTCACATAATACAATATCGATACAATGAACTTAGCTTAAGAGGACTGGTGATGTAGGACTGTTGTTAATATTGTTGTAGATTAATATTTGTAGCACATGGTGAACTGTGGGTTGAGTCAGAGCCGGGGGAGGAGATGTTGACTGTATGGTGTTGGTTGAGAGACTAAAGGGCCGGCCTCCGATCGCTTCGCGAAATTACATATGGCTGCCGGCTCATAATAATTATAACCCATAACTTGGTTTCATAATACATCTAGAGCTGATGTAGATATTTATACATTACAGTTAATATTTAACCTAACTTAAGAATAAACTACAATACACAAAGAACCAGCCGAAATCGTACATGCGATACGATACCGCCAAATTCAAATGTCCTATTGGACCTAAAACTGTCGGGATCATTACCCTATTCCCGACAGATATCATATGAATATAAAATGTGAAAATACACAATATTGGGAGCAAAATGATAAGATGGAAATAGCTGCTGTTCTATAATTATAATCAATCTGTTAGTATTTGAAGTAGGTACACGTGTTCCTCTAGGTCTCCGGGTGTTCTTGAGAATCTATAATATTGAGAATTATGATATGAGTGCAATTTACCTGACATTAAATCATTAGACAGGATATATATAAATATTACCGGTTTACTAGTCGTAGTATTACGGGAAAAATTAGTAAATAATTTAATTTCTAGATATGGTAGAGGGAGAAAAATGTTACAGTGTAATATACAGTATATAATACAATAATAGAAAATATAAACTTGTACAGGAAGAAATTAGGCGGTGACTCTAGCAACGCCGGAAAGCTTGGACAGTTGTGTGTGACACATCAGAGATGCTGTCAGATAGGTGTGGCGGGTACCACATGGTTACGGTAAGGCGTGGGTTGTTAATGAGGCGTCTATATCACTGGTAAACAACAATAATGCTGTCTAGGGTCGGTTCTGTCGCCAAAAATAGGTTTACACTAATATTTAAACACAGAGCTAAACACCACTACCACTCATGGTGAGGCGCCATACATTTAGATTTACCCTACGAGAAGCTCTAGTACACACCATCATTTTACTTTTATTGACATACACCCCCAGCTTCTTCTTCCCAAATACCACACCAAACTCTTTTACTACTCGCTGCAGCTTCTCCTCAGAATCCGCCACCATTGTTGTGTTATCAGGAAACAGCAACTGATTTAACTCCCAATTACACCCATTCTTTCCTACTAAACTCAATCCTCTACCCATATATCTCATGTTTAACTCCCTCACCACACCATCCTATTTACATTAACCCCTTCAGACTCATATGAAGCAGAGGTTGCCAGATTAGCAATACAAAATAGAGTTCTCTCACTCTTATAATTACCTCTCCAAAATTAGTTTTCTGCCCACAGCTAACTCAAAGACAACTGCAGAGGTTGAAGTAACTAAACTAAAGGTTTCTAAATACCCCTGATGGTAACAAAGGTTTTAAAGTATCCCTAATAGGCTCAAAATCGCATCATATGTCGGAGAGAGTTAAACAACCACAGTTACATTACACAACCCTGCCGCAGACCTACATTAACCTCAAACCATTCACTCAACTAATTTCTTACTCTAATACACGCTCTACTCTTTTCATAAAAACTCTTGACTTATTTTAACAAATTGCTTCCAATTTCGTAAATTATTAGCACCTTCCACATTGCTTCTCTATCCACACGATCATACGTTTTTCCAAATTCATAAATACCCAAAATACCTCCTCATTTGTCTCTAAATACTTCTCGCATAGCTGTCTTACTGCAACAATCTGATCCACACACCCTCTTTCCCTCCTAAAACCGTGCTGGTCTTCTCCTATTGCACCTCCTGTACCCTTTATTACCCTCCCTATCAACACCCTGCCATACAGCTTGCCAACAACAGATAGTAAACTAATACCTCTATTAACACTCCTGCCGCTCTCTCTTCCTCTTGTACAAAGACAATACAGTATACATGCACTCCTTATATATATGTATAAATTAGTGTATATACTGTATATTTATAGTATATTATCCCCAGGTGTGATCCGTGACTTTAGTGGGAGCTACGTGGCAAGTCTGTGTTTCTGTGCCGCCTGTCTATTGTTTGGGGCCGCACTGGGACTTTTCCTACCTCTCGCTCGCAGACGACAACGACAGAATGAATACCAGTCCATGGAGCTAACACCATCATCTAAATAAAGGGACAGGGAAGGGAAATACCAAGCGAACAAGGCAGCTCTGTACTTCAGCAAAGAAATCCTTAATGAAACAGTCAGTGGATCGAATGCCATGCGACAGAAAGAAAACAACATGCCAGAAGAAGGACATCTGTATAATTATACCTCGTTAATCCTTTCATTTAGATCACGTCAGTCATGTGCTATTTAAAATATCTGTAGATTATTATATATAGCTTAGGAAAGACCTCTAGGAATCAATGAGTTCAAGACTATTATTAATTAACCCTCTTGTGCTGACATGTTCCTCTTAGGTTGACTGGAGCTGTTAGGAAACAGCAAGTATGAAATAGTTATTGAAATTGTCTGATTGAAAGGGTTAAGAAGGGATGGGATGGGCGTATATATTTCCTCGTTTATGTATTTTTGTATCATTTATTTAGTGTCCTCCTTAGACCTTCATCATGCTTAAAAAACATCCCCCAAGACCCTCCTTCAAGATAAATTTGTAAACAAATTTATAGAAAAATGTCCCTCCGAAGGCCGGTTTCTCTTAAATTACAGGCTCGCTATTCCCTTTGACATTCCTGGTGTGTGTAACACTTGGGAAACGTTTATTCCCCTCAGAACTTTCATTTATACACCAACAATTGTATGTCACAGTGGTGGTCTAGCACTATTCGCAGAATTTGGATTCAATTGCATTAAACGAAACACTATTTGAAAAAGTGTTTCGCAAATATGTGAACAATTTTCAGAGAATGGACTACTGACAGGAGACCCTTCTCTGTATCCTCCTACTATCGTTATCATCAGGAACAAATATGCGAACAATATTCAGAGAATGGACTACTGACAGGAGACCCTTCTCTGTATCCTCCTATCGTTATCATCAGGAACAAATATATGAACAATACTCAGAGAATGGACTACTGACAGGAGACCCTTCTCTGTATCCTCCTACTATCGTTATCATCAGGAACAAATATGTGAACAATATTCAGAGAATGGACTACTGACAGAAGACCCTTCTCTGTATCCTCCTACTATCGTTATCATCAGGAACAAATATATGAACAATATTCAGAGAATGGACTACTGACAGGAGACCCTTCTCTGTATCCTCCTACTATCGTTATCATCAGGAACAAATATGTGAACAATATTCAGAGAATGGACTACTGACTGGAGACCCTTCTCTGTATCCTCCTACTATCGTTATCATCAGGAACAAATATGTGAACAATATTCAGAGAATGGACTACTGACAGGAGACCCTTCTCTGTATCCTCCTACTATCGTTATCATCAGGAACAAATATATGAACAATATTCAGAGAATGGACTACTGACAGGAGACCCTTCTCTGTATCCTCCTACTATCGTTATTATCAGGAACAAATATGTGAACAATATTCAGAGAATGGACTACTGACAGGAGACCCTTCTCTGTATCCTCCTACTATCGTTATCATCAGGAACAAATATATGAACAATATTCAGAGAATGGACTACTGACAGGAGACCCTTCTCTGTATCCTCCTACTATCGTTATCATCAGGAACAAATATATGAACAATATTCATAGAATGGACTACTGACACGAGACCCTTCTCTGTATCCTTCTACTATCGTTATCATCAGGAACAAATATATGAACAATATTCAGAGAATGGACTACTGACAGGAGACCCTTCTCTGTATCCTCCTACTATCGTTATCATCAGGAACAAATATGTGAACAATATTCAGAGAATGGAGTACTGACAGGAGACCCTTCTCTGTATCCTCCTACTTTCGTTATCATCAGGAACAAATATATGAACAATATTCAGAGAATGGACTACTGACAGGAGACCCTTCTCTGTATCCTCCTACTATCGTTATCATCAGGAACAAATATATGAACAATATTCAGAGAATGGACTACTGACAGGAGACCCTTCTCTGTATCCTCCTACTATCGTTATCATCAAGAACAAATATATGAACAATATTCAGAGAATGGACTACTGACAGGAGACCCTTCTCTGTATCCTCCTACTATCGTTATCATCAGGAACAAATATGTGAACAATATTCAGAGAATGGACTACTGACAGGAGACACTTCTCTGTATCCTCCTACTATCATTATCATCAGGAACAAATATATGAACAATATTCAGAGAATGGACTACTGACAGGAGACCCTTCTCTGTATCCTCCTACTATCGTTATCATCAGGAACAAATATATGAACAATATTCAGAGAATGGACTACTGACAGGAGACCCTTCTCTGTATCCTCCTACTATCGTTATCATCAGGAACAAATATGTGAACAATATTCAGAGAATGGACTACTGACAGGAGACCCTTCTCTGTATCCTCCTAGTATCGTTATCATCAGGAACAAATATGTGAACAATATTCAGAGAATGGACTACTGACAGGAGACCCTTTTCTGTATCCTCCTACTATTGTTAGCATCAGGAACAAATATGTGAACAATATTCAGAGAATGGACTACTGACAGGAGACCCTTCTCTGTATCCTCCTACTATCATTATCATCAGGAACAAATATGTGAACAATATTCAGAGAATGGACTACTGACAGGAGACCCTTCTCTGTATCCTCCTACTATCGTTATCATCAGGAACAAATATATGAACAATATTCAGAGAATGGACTACTGACAGGAGACCCTTCTCTGTATCCTCCTACTATCGTTATCATCAGGAACAAATATATGAACAATATTCAGAGAATGGACTACTGACAGGCAACCCTTCTCTGTATCCTCCTACTATCGCTATCATCAGGAACAAATATGTGAACAATATTCAGAGAATGGACTACTGACAGGAGACCCTTCTCTGTATCCTCCTACTATCGTTATCATCAGGAACAAATATGTGAACAATATTCAGAGAATGGACTACTGACAGGAGACCCTTCTCTGTATCCTCCTACTATCGTTATCATCAGGAACAAATATATGAACAATATTCAGAGAATGGACTACTGACAGGAGACCCTTCTCTGTATCCTCCTACTATCGTTATCATCAAGAACAAATATGTGAACAATATTCAGAGAATGGACTACTGACAGGAGACCCTTATCTGTATCATCCTACTATCGTTATCATCAGGAACAAATTTTCCCAGCCTTTCTTCTACTCAACAAGCAAAATTAGGAACTCTCTGCTTCGATCTGTCTTTCCCTCATCCTATGATTTAAACTGCTTCAAGCTCTGTGTGTCCAGACAATTTTATTCTAACGTACCTTGATTTTCGCTCTCTATCACTCTTTCAACTTTGGGGGAGACACTTGTTAGCTTTGCCTTTTGTGTTCTTCATTCACATAGGAACAAAAGCTGGTATTGCTAAAAATAACAAAGTTACCTCTATTCATAAGTCAGGAGACACTAAACTAATACAAACATTACCTGCCGATTTCAGTGTTACTTGCTCTTAGTAAGATACTAGAAAAGCTGATGTGTATTAAGATATTATTTCTGTAAAAACTCCCAGTATGGATTAATGAGGGGCTGACCAACTGAGACGGCACTTATTATGGCTTATGTTCTGTTGATAGTTACTGTTTTACATTTAGTCAATGTCTTGACCTACCGGTGAACCAAAATATACATCTAAGAAAATTACATCACTCAGCTATCAAAGATACAGCAATCTTGTGCTTTCAATCATACTTAAATAATTGTACGCAGTATGTATCAGTATCAGTGCATTACCACAAAGCCCACCGAAATGCCAAAAAAATACCCTCGTTGTTCCCTGATTAAATAACACTGTATGAATATTCCCATATTCAAAATATGTTACAGGGGGACAATGCCTAGTGAGTTCACTGCTCAATAGGTGGCGTTCTGAGAGTGAGGGTCTGAGCCTGGAGGGTGAGACGGTGAAGCACTTGAGCGAAGCAACCAGCCGCTTCAGAGATGGAGCTGCTTCGAGCCATGATGGATGCTTCGCATGTCTCACTCCCCAGGCTGGAACAAGACCTCACGGGCTTCACCGTGTTGAGCGGTGGAATGTACAGGCTCTCAGCCTATGCCCGAGAGGGAGTAGTTGGAATATAGAAAAAAAAAAAAAAAAAAAAAAAAATCAAGCTCAAACTTTAGGCAATACCATTTGGTGTCCTAAAGTGATCTATACTGGGATATCTTCTATCTATTGCTCTATATAAACAATATTGTTAATTTTAGTAGGATCTACGCCAGCCACCAGAATCTTTCCTCCTTGTTAGATCTTATGAATATGGAAATAAATTACGTACAATATTGGATTGACTCAAAGAAATTAACACTAGAATCTTAAAAAAACTAAGAACATTGTGCCCCGTAGGAATATATCCATACTTTGAAACTTGGAGCAATTATGGATAAGTAGCACAGGTAAAAATAAAATATATAAATAGAAAATGTACAAAACAGCTATTGTATACTTCTTAGGTGATCAATTTAATCAATTTGAAAAACAATAAATGTGGATTCATCGTATTAAGAATATCAAAACTATCTCTATATATCATTTGCCGGAGGCCGTGATCCCCGAAGAGGTGACCACGAACGAATCTCCCCCATGCACCTCTGTTCCCAGTCAGTTGATGCCCCTCCCATCCAGCACCGCTTTTATGCATATACGTCCTAGCTCCATCCTTCCACCTTTCTCTCGGTTTACCTCTCCATCTCTTGTCCTTCCACTTCCCTCTTCACTCTCTTAGTCATTCTTTCTCTTCCCATATGTTACACATGGCCGAACCATCTCAAGGAGTTCCTTTTCACACTTTCCAGCACATCTACATCCACACCACACCACTCTCGTACTTCCTCATTCGTCTGCCTATCTCTCCATGTAACTCCGCACGCACTTCTCAAGTAACTCATTTCCACCGCTCTCACTCTTGGTTTATCTCTCCAACAACGTCCATGCTTCACTCCCGTACGTCAATGTCGGGATTACCACAATATCATGCAAGGACTTCTTTACTTCCATGCCGACCACCCTATTTCTTGTTACTGTTTTCAGCGTTCCTACAACCCTCTTCCTCAGTTGCACCCTCCCCCGCACTTCTTCCTTCATACTCCCATCTTTACTCAGCATACTGCCCAAATACTTAAATGAGCTGACATTCTCCATAGCCTAACCATTCAACCTCACCTCACACTCTGTGACTGCACCCCTTTTAAGGACCATAACCTTACTCTTCCCCGCATTTACCTTCGGCTTCCGTTTTTCACACACTGTTCCAAACATATTTACTAGACCCAGCAACTCCCATTCACTATCGATCATCAGAACTTTATTGTCAGCAAACAGCAGTACAGGCTATTTCCACTCGTTTCCTTCCCTTATCAGCAGTACACCAACATCCACTGCTTTTCCTTGTATTTCTTTCATGCTCCATCCATATATATATTGAACAGCAAATGGGGACATCACACACCCTTGCTTTAGCCCAACATTCATATAAAAGACCTTGCTCTGTTCATTCTCCACACATACTGACACCTTTGCACCCTCATACATGCTCTTCACTGCTTTCAGCAACTTGCCATCTTCTCCGTATATTCTCAGTACTTTACACAGACTTTCTCTATCAACTCTGTCATAGGCCTTCTCCAAGTCCATAAAGGTAACCTACAACTTTTGTCCCTTTTCCAGATATTTGCCCACAACACATTTCAAGGCAATAATCTGGCTACACATCCTCTTCACTTCCTAAATCTGCCCTGCTTGTCACCTACCCATTTCTCAGTTCTCGCTCTCACTCTCTCGATCACTACCCTACTGTACATCTTCCCTACTACGCTTAGAAGACATATCTCCCTGTGATTAACACACACTCATCCATCCCCTTTACCCTTATACAGGGGGACTGTTATGCCTGTCTTCCAGTCATCAGGCGCATTTCCCTTCTCCCATGCTAGTTTTCATACCCATTCGATCACTATCTCACCACCATACCTCAGTATTTCCCCACACACTCCATCTAATCCTGATGCATTCCCCATCTTCACTCTTTTCAAGGCTTCACACACTTCTGACCTCCTGATCCTCCACTAGTTCTCTTCTTCTCCCTCCCATACCTCATCCAACAATGTTTGCTGGCGTTTCATTCCTTACGTTTAACATTTCGTTGAAGTGCTCCCTCCATCTCTCGACTAACACTCGCCCATTCTTATCTTCTACTTCCCTTGCCCTTGCTACCTCCCTAACTTTCTTGACCTCTTTCCTGAACAGTTTCTTACACTCCCTCCATTTACACTTAAATTCCTTCCAAATTCCTCATGTACTCTTCTCTTACTTTTCTTCGCTACTCTCTTCACCACTCTCTTTTTCTCCAAGTACCTTTCCCTTTTCTGTCTCTCCAAATCTTCATTCCCTCTACTACCCAACCACTCTCTATATGCTTTCTTCTTCTCTTCAACAGCTAGTTTTACCTCTTCAGTCTACCATGCTGTACCCTAAAGGAAGTAAATACAGTTGTATTTTTCATCTCACTCAGAACCATTTAATGGGTGATCGCAAAGTAACATAAAGTAAAATATTTTTTTCGCATAGGTTTAAACTGGCATGCAAGGGCTATTTTTGTATCCTACGTACTGGGTACTTTGAACCCTTCGTAGCTGGCATGCAAGGGCTAGTCTTGTATTCAACGTACTGGGTCTAGGTTAGGTTAGGTTAGGTTAGGTTAGGCTAATGTTAACCCCATTCTTACTAGGTTAGGTTAGGTAAGGTTGTTAGGTTAGGCTAATGTTAACCCCATTCTTACTAGGTTAGGTTAGGTAAGGTTGTTAGGTTAGGCTAATGTTAACCCCATTCTTCCTTCGTTAGGTTAGGCTAATGTTAACCCTATGAAAACCCAAACAAAGATTTTATTAAGGTTACTGTGTAATTTTAACATGAAAATTAGTAAAATCCGAGCCAAGTTTCGTCAAAACTTGGCTCGTGTTTTCAAAATGTCGGGTTATATGGGTATGGAAATTTACAAAACCCGAGCCAACATTTTAATAAGGTTACTGTGTTATTTTCATTTTTAAATTAGTTAAATCCGAGCCAACTTTCGTCAACACTTGGCTCGGGTTTTCAAAAAGTTGGGTTTTATGGGTCTGGAAATTGACAAAACCCGAGCCAAATTTTGGTTACAAATGTGTATTATCGTGTTCTATACGCTTTTTACCCCTCAATTTTCCTGATCTTCATAGCCCTCCCCACTATCAGGGGGCGTGTCTTTAAATTGAAGGATAATGGGTAAATGCTTAATTCCCATTCAATTTCATCACTAGATTCCACTAAAACACCAAAAACAAAATCAAAATACCAAAAAAAAAATACCTGAAAAACACGTTGTTGCGTCTCCTGTATATTTACCGTTTTGCCTTCTCGCAAGTCCTGTGAGGAAGGTCTGACATAGGCCTAACATTTGGGTGGTTTGAAGATATTTTATCCAAATGAGGCTCTATCAAGCCATTACAAAGAGTTTATTGTACATTTACTTAAGTTGTATGTGGTATGACAACCAAGAATAAGGGTATTTAAGTAATGTTATCTTACATATTCCCTGCTCTAACTGATGTTACGACTGGCACAACGAAATAAACAAGGGCACTTAATATTGGACTACAAGATAGGCTATATCTGCAACAACGGTACGCTAATTCCAAACCCTCGAACTATTAAGCCGGTGAATAAAACACTTAAAACCCTCCAGAGTTAATCTACTGGATAACGGGGTATCAATTAACTGGGTTAAGTGTACTTCTACAAAGGCTTTCCGGTGATGGTAAAGCCTACTCACAACAAGAGTAATTACGTTAATAAAAAGCTCTCAAGTAATAACAATGCTTAAATAAACTATGACAAGATTAAATAAAAGGTTATATGCTTACGTTATCTTTAGTAGTCTGAACTCAACACTAAACTCTTCAATGCTCTATGAAAACACTTGAAGTCTAGTCCTACAGCAAACAGATATGGAATCTTCTGAAAACGTCTGATGCTCTAAGATGCTCGTTGAATATAGAACAGAAGTAATGCAGGGGCAGGACACCAAAGCGTGTATCGTACACCTAAAAGTAGGATACATAATATATATGGAAACAAGGGAGTGCAACAACTCTGTGACAGCACTAACAACAGCAACTTAAAAACAGTACTTCCTTAGCCAAAGTAACAGCCATACAAGGTTGTGCACTCTGCATCAACCTAGGCTAAAACGATACGTGAATAATTGCTAAAACATACGCAGTTAAAGTTAATAAACAATATGCTGTCTTCCTTACTAATAAAGTCTAGCAGCGGTATAAAGGTACAGGGAGCCTAGGCAGAGCTCAAGCATGCTCGCAGCCTACTGTCTCCCCTGAACAGATTTCCCTTATCTTACGTTAAGTGACTAGGAGGCTCTCTTGGTTAGTCCAGATCTCAAGTATCTGGTCTTACCCTGGCGCTCCTCAAAGGTCAACAAAATGAGTTAGAAAGCATACAAGCAAGAATAGGCAAAAGCCCTTCGCTTGTATACTGCTAGGCTCGCAAAGGAAAATATGCACAAGGGCGTACTACAGGCTACCTAGCTCCGTCGAAGTCGTACAGGCTCTGACTTGCCATGTACATAACTCAGACAACGACCAAAGATACCCTCCGCTGTCTATCATTAAATAGTAATGAAGAACAACCAAATAATTAGAAGCACCCAACAATACGAGTCCATATGACTATGATTCTAATAACCTCTAAAGTTAGTGCAAAACATATATGTGAGAACAGGCGCTGGTAATACGACTGGCCGACTATGGAAGTCGTATGCGAGAGAGAACCAGAAGGGATGGGTAATTGAATAAAGATAAGAAGTATTGGAAAGAAGGAGTTCAGAGAGAGGAACAGCAGTAAAGGGGGTTAGATTGGAGACAGAATGCTAGGGACGTCTAGGACCAAACGCACCATACCATGCTCTGAGGAGAGAGGAAGGGTAGGAGCCCCACCACTGGGCAAAGGAGGGCGGCGACCAACCACAGGCCACTACGTCACCAGAAAAGCAGACGTCATAGATCACGCCAGGCACGCCGACCATTAGCGAGCGAGCGAGCCCACCGAGCGAGGAATGCACACGTACATACGCACACACACTACCGCCTCGCTCTCCCTTCTCTCTCTCATTTTCTCGCTCACGCGCTGCATGTTATAATCACTACTATGGATATAAAATACTTCTAAGTGTCACAGACAAGAATAAAGGCAAACACTGATGATTGATCTGTCTGTGACAACACGAATACTAAGAAAGAAAGAATATCGTTCTACGATTATTATAGCCCATTTCACTGCCGCGGCGAGTGCTAGCGAGTCACGAGTACATTCTGGCAAGCTGGCCAGCGTAACACCCCGCCCAAGATGTGGGACGTTTTAACCTCAGGTAAACACCACATCTGACCAGACAGAATGCCCACAAACCCCGCATCACCCAGCTACTCCCCAAGTTGTGAAAAACAAGGCACAATCACAAACATAAAAACACTTCATTATATAAACAAAATCTACACAACACTTCCCAAAAATAATAGTATCACTTAACAATATTATGCTCAACGAGCAAGCTTCACCAAGCCTAGCCTACTAAGAACAAAAACTCAGAATGTCTTAGATTCTTGCTGTAATATACTGCACTTATATACTATCAAAAGAAAGAGTTTTTATGTGAGGTTTTTGTATTATTTTAATAGTGTTTTTGGCGGCTTTGCACTACAGGGGCAAGCCAAATTTTTCTCCACTCAAACCAACACACCTGTGGTGATCTACCCTGGGTCCTCCACCCTAGACAAACAGTCCGCTATCACGTTGTCACAACCGGCAATATGTCGAATGTCTAGATTATACTCCTGCAACATTTAAGACCATCTGGTTAGCCTCATATTCCGGTTGTGGAACTGATTAAAAAACTTCAAAGGGTGGTGGTCAGTGTAGATCACGACGACTGGGCCAAAAACGGGAACATACACCTCAAAGTGCCTGAGTGCCAGCACAATAGCCAGAAGCTCCTTCTCTACCACTGAATAGTTCTTTTGTGCTGAGTTGAACTTCTTAGAGAAGAAACTTACTGGGTGTTCCACACCTTCTGTGTCTGTTTGCAACAAGACGGCACCAGCCCCTACACCGCTAGCATCTGTCGCTAGCTGAAAAGGTCTCGAGAAGTCTGGGGCCCTGAGTATGGGGTGAGTGCACAAAAGATGCTTCACCAGGGAGAATGCTTTCTCACACTCAGGTGCCCACACAAACTTTTTTGTCTTTGCAAGTAGGTCAGTCAGAGGAGCCAGCACCGAGGAGTATCCGCAGATACAGTAAATCTCCGATAATACCCTATCATGCCCAAGAACCTCATGATTTGTCGCTTGGTGGTCGGCCTGGGGAACTGGTTTATAGCCTGTATCTTAGTTTGGGGGGGGGGGGCACACCTGGCCTAACCCTACCACAAACCCTAAATACTGCACAGTTGCCTGAACAAAATCGCATTTGCCCAGATTGACCACCAAATGAGCCTCACTCAGCCTCCTGAACAATGCCCCGATGTGCTCGCAATGGCTTTCAAAGTCATCATCGTAGATTATTACATCATCTAGATAAACGGTGCAGTTAGGGATCTCCGCCACTAACTCATTCATCAGGCATTGGAAGGTTGCAGGTGCATTCTTCAACCCATACGGCATAACGTTGCAACGGTAAGTGTTCCCATCCACCACAAACCCGCACACCTGCTTCGCCCGCTCCGACAACGGCACCTGCCAGTAGCCTTTGACAAGATCCACCTTGGTCAGGTAACGTGCACACCCGATCTTGTCAACACTGTCATCTACGCAGGGAAGAGGGTAGGCATTGGTGGGGGTTAAGCCGTTCAACCGCCAGAAGTCAATGCAAAACCTGACCTTGCCGTCTGGTTTAGGCTGCAGAGTGACGGGAGATATCCACCTAACCGCCCCTTTCTCTATCAGCCCCCTCTCCAACATGTAGCCTAATTCCGCTCGGAGAGCCGGAAGTTTAATAGGAGGTACACGATAGGGCACTGATTTAAAGGGGGGGTGGTCTCCAACGTCTACATCGTGCACCGCATGAGTTGTGAGGCCTGGGTGATCGGCAAAAACAGTGGGGTATAAACCGAACAGGTGCTGGATCGCTGCACGCTGTTGCTCAAGCGCTTCCACAGCCACCTGACTCGTGTTCCCCACCCACTGATCCTCCGAGACATGACAATCCCAACTTTCCTCCACCTGTGCCTCACTGCCCCCCTCTCCTTCTCCACCTTGGCCGCTGCAGACCAACACAGGGACAGTAGGCTGGTCAGGTGGGTGCCTCACAAACTCCGTCAACAGGTTCACATGACAGAGCTGATTTTTCTTCCGCCTATCAGGAGTAGCCACAAGGTAATCCAGGTCGGATAACTTCTTCACGACCTTGTAAGGACCGACATACTTGGCAGACAGGGGATGGCCTACTAAGGGCAATAAGACCAAAACCTCCTGTCCTACCACAAACTCCCGGAGCTTTGCTTTTATGTCATATCAAGGCCTTCATCAAGGCCTGAGTACCCACCAAATTTCTCCCTGCCAACTCCAGGCTTTTCAGCATCCTGTCTCTGCTCTCGAGGACATACTTGAGTAGAGAACATGGCGGCACATTCCCTTCCCAGATCTCTCTCACCATGCTTAGAGGACCTCTAACCTGATGCCCGAAAACCAACTCGTTGGGGCTAAACCCAAGGCTCTCACCAGGTACCTCTCGTGCCGCAAACAAAACGTACGGTAGCCCCAGGTCCCAATCCTTGCCATTCTCTAAACAGTAGCACTGCAACATGCTTTTCAAGGTGGAATGCCATCTTTCCAACACCCCTTGACTCTCTGGGTGATAAGTTGAAGAGACAACCGTATTGATCCCATGTTGCTGCATGGTCTGTTTAAAGAGAGTGGACGTGAAATTTGACCCTTGGTCCGACTGAATTTCCTGCGGGTACCCGTATCTCGAGAAATACAACAGCAGGTTTTGCACAACAGTTTTAGACTTGCCATTTCTCAAAGGGTATGCATCAGGGTAGCGAGTGGAGACGTCCATGATGGTTAGCAAAAATCTGTTACCTGCACTAGTGGGAGGCAGAGGGCCTACCATGTCGATAACAACCTTGCTGAAGGTAGGACCGATAGCAGGCACTGGGTGCAACGGGGCCATGGGTATGATCTGGTTAGGCTTACCCACCGTCTGGCAGGTGCTACACATCGCCACCCAGGCTGAGACTTGCGACTTAATGCCCGGCCACCAGAACAACCTTGCCAACGAGGCCAACGTTTTTGTCACCCCCAAGTGCCCTGCCAACGGAACATCGTGTGCCAACCCCAACAGGCTATCACGGCACTTTTCAGGTACTACCAACTGGTCAACCACTCCGACCCCACCATCCCAATTGCGTTTAGGATCAACAAAACGCCGATACAGAATGCCATCAACACGAAAGAAGTCTCCCGGCTTTGCATCCCTGTCCTCTCCTAGTTCAATAGCCCCGTTCCCACAACTCTCAAAACTAGGATCTTCTAGTTGCATCCGTCGTATATCAGAGGGTGCCAACCTGTCCAAGTGTTCCTGGAGCAACTTGTGGCCACCCCCGATACTGGGTTGCTCAAGCCTACTCTGTTTCACCTGGGAACGTTTCTGTCGCGGAGTGCTATCACGCCCTACCATGTCACTAGGGGGGACAGGTTCTGGGGCCACTCCGAACCTCAAAAGTGGTGCAAGTACCGAGTCACCAAGGAGTGTCGCTGGGTCCAAACTCTTAACCCGACCACCAGCCTTGACTGTCTCCTTGCGACCCTTCCTCCGCTGGTCTGAAACCTGGGTATTAGGCTGTGACACCTGAGCGGACTGAGATCTGGTAACAGCACACGCCATCTGCTGCATCTGGCACCTTTCGAGCCACTCTTGCCCCTCCCTACTCGTGTCGGCCGCCCTCTCGGCAACGACTAAGGGTGGAACCTCGGAAGTAGGCACCGCAAAGTTGTTACCGAGAAGGAGGTCGACCCCCTCAACTGACAATTTCTCTACAACCCCCACATCCAACTCCCGTGTCACACCATCCACCACAAGCTCCACTCTCACCAGCGGGTAAGACCGCACAGCATTGATGCCTTGAACCACTACAATCAAAGCTGCGTTAATAGGCTGACCAGTGAAGTTCTTAAGTAACGTCTGGGAGGCACCCGTATCACGCAACAACTCAAGCCTATGTTCCACACCAGCCCACCTCACAGTGCCATGTCCCCTATGACCACAAAAAGCATCTCGGACGGGTAACGAGCCCTCCTTATGCTTCTTCACCGACTGTGACTCAGCAACCGACGATTTACCCCGGGCAAACGCGGAAGACCTCAAAGACACCCCGATGTTGCTCACTAGAGACACCACCGCTGTAGACTGTGCGCTCGGACAAAAGTGCGCAATATGCCCCTTCTTATGGCACTTAAAACACTTCACCTCACTCCTTGACTTCCCCTGGGGTGGGGAAGGGCCCTGGACCCAGATTCACTAACGGTCGTAGCGTGCGATATCGTACAGCAACCTACGATCGTTCCTAAGGGAGTGCGGAAGGTGTATTCACGAACGCATCGTTGAGCTCCCTTACGGCTCCCTTTCGGTTATTTTCACCGAGGCTTCTCTTGACCAATCAGGCGCTTGGCCTTTGTAAATAAACAATATGTCACCCACATGGCTGAAGCGCCAAGAAGAACCTAATATACTTTAATTTATGAGCTTGTCATTGTTTAGCATGGCTAATTCGATCCACCACAGCCAGAAGGAAGAAGAATAGAGTATCTTGTGAATTGATGATAAGAAATTAGTCTAGCTAGGCTACAGGGAAGCCTGTTAGTGGCCCAAGTTAAAGGATTTTCGACGGATTGATCATTGATAATCATATGTTAGGCTAGTTGGGAGTGTATTATTTATACCTTAACCACAGTATATTGTTCTACTTTACCATGTCTACACCTAGACAGGGCGAGCCAAACCAAAATGCCAGACTTTACTATGTCTATGCCTACACAGGCAGTTCTAGCCAAGCCAAAATGCCAGACTTAGCCTAGGCCTAATTTTTCAAAATAGGACTAGGGTAATTTTTTGTTTTCACAACACCTCAAGGCCCCTCTACCTTTTCAAAATAGGCCTAGCATAGGCCTCCTCAATCTATTATTCAACAGTTGGCCATGGGAAATAATGATAGGTTGAGGGGGGCTTTGTCCCCCTCACCTCCCATGACTTATTGCCATCATCAAATATATTACCAGCATGGGACTAATAACAGCTAGTTAACAATGAGGACGGTATGCCTGCAAACACCATCTTAACCTGCTAGGCTTCTACTTTACCATGCTTAGGCTACACCAAGCTAGGCATTGCTAGCCTAACCAAAATACCATACGTAGGCCTAACTTTTCTAGCCTAATTAGCCCTAACTTTTTCAAAATAAACCTAGGTTAGGCTAAACAAAAATATTCACACCATATAGGCTAGCCTATTATTTTTTGTTTAGACTATGCCTAGGGTAATTCTTTTCATATTTTTTTTCCTGTGATACTTTCAAATTTGTTGAGGAAATAGGCTACCATAATCTAACCCAGCTAGGCATTGCTAGCCTAACCAAAATACCATACATAGGCCTAACTTGTCTAGCCTAAATAGCCCTAACTTTTTTCAAAATAAACCTAGGTTATAGCCTAGGCTAGGCTAAACAAAATTATTCACACAGCGTTTATTTTTTATTCATTTTTTAGGCTAGGCCTAGGGTAATTCTTTTCATCATTTTGTTCCTGTGATACTTTCAAATTTGTTGAGGAATAGGCTACCCTAATCTAACTCAGAGGTGGTGGGGAGTTGGAATAAAACATTTCTGCAATAAATGAGGGTTAAAATCTACTAATGGTAGGCTACGTGTTGTCGCAGCACATGAATTTGTGCATCAATTAACCTTGACTAGGTCTAGGCTGGCATATGTAGGCTATTCATAGCTTAATTCGGCCTGTCATAAGACATTAAGGATACAAATATATTCATACTTTGTATTAAATGCCTTAATGGTGTTGTAAACACAAGTTAACAATCATATTGCGCTATTATTGCCTCAATAATGACTTAGTGTGTCATAAAGAGCTATACTGCAGACGAATTTGTTATGGTCGCGGGTTGTGTTATCGATATTTGTGCACCTATATCCGGGTCAAATTCATGTAAGGGTGGTCTGGACCACCCTTTGCGAAAGGGGATTTTAGGGGCTTCCTACGATCAAAGATGGCCGCCACGACGCTTCGTGAATACCAGCGTTGAGACGTAAGGGAACGGTAAGGGAGTTTTCGGATCGTACGACCATTAGTGAATCTGGGTCCTGGCCTTTCTTTAACGAGAAGGATTTCGACTTGGGTTCAAAATTGGCAACAGTGCTCTTAGTAGGATAATTTGTTGTATCATTAGTTCGGGGGGGGTACGCCCCTTGTTACCTGCCTCAGCTCTCTGGGCAGACCCGCACCCATGAATTAATGACAACCTGAGGTCAGCCAACTCAGCCGCCTCCTGCAGAGTTTTAGGTTGCTTTTCTTTCAGGTTAAGAGTCAAGTCACTGCCAGTACATTTAAAAAATTGTTCCAACAACACTAATTGCTTTACCGCATCAAAAGTAGTTGCTTTCTCCGACCTCAACCAATTCTCAAATGCATCTGACAGCTCTCTAGCGTGTTCCTGGAAAGTACTCTCCTTTCTCTTAGGAACCGCCCTAAACTTCAGCCTATAGGTCTCTGGCTGCAACTCATACGCCCTCAGGACAGCCTCTTTCAACAACTCATAATTCACACAGGAATCTAGGGGCAAAGCATCGTACGCCTTGAGTGCTTCCCCCTTCAATCATGAAGAAACAAGGGCTGCCCACTTCTCCTCGGGCCATTGGTGCTCCCGGCACTTTTTCTCAAAACGGAGAAAGAATTCTGTAACTCCTGACTCATCAAACACTGGAACCAACTTTAGTAGATGCGACAGGGACTGGTCATGGGGTCGACCCCCCTGGACGAAACGGTTCCCCGTCACCTCTATACGAGTTTTCTCTAGGTCACCATCGGCACAATACCTTGCAGACTCAGCCTGATATTTATACTTGAGCTCAGCCTCATGCTTTCGCTGCTCGAGCTCAGCCTCATGCTTCCGCTGCTCGAGCTCATCCTCATACTTATACTTGAGCTCAGCCTCAAGCTTTCGCTGCTCGAGTTTGGCGAGCTCGAGCTGGAACAACATCTTGGAAGACAAACCTTGAGGAGGGGGTGCTACTACCGGGGACCCACCCAGTGAGTCACCTAGAGGCCTACCCAACCGCCAGCGGGCATCGGCCTGCGGGAACGTACTCGGCTCCGGAACCCGAGGGGGCGCCATGATAGGAGTTGAGTGGAATGGGGGCTGGGACGAAGGTGCCCCAGCTCCCGCTCCACCCGAAGCCTCACGCACCCCACCCAGCACACAGGCAACCAGCTCACTTCTTGACCAACCGCCAGTGCAAGAAAACCCTAAGACCGTGGCTACACACTGCAGTCCGTACCGGTCCAGCCCCGACACCCGGTCCGCCGACACAGGCTCCTCCAAAAACCTCCGAGCATCCTCCTCACCGTTCACCACCCGAACGCCGTCAGACAACTCCACCTTCTCGCCTGTCTCTCGCACTGTGCTCTCACTATCCTCAAACCCGTCCAGTGACGACATGATGGAGTAAAAAAAAAAAATCCCAAGTCAAGACAAAAGTAGCCAAACTCTCGCGTAGCTTTATTCACAAAAAATATTCGAAGATGTTTTTAAGTGCAATACTAGGTCACCAATTAACTCCAACAAGTTCCATATATCCTCAAAAACAATGTCCACTGCCAACACTGCGAGAAATAAAATCGAACCCAAAAATGGCGAATAAGATTTCTCCCCAAAAAAAATTCCTGCAAAACTCAGTTCACTATATCCTGGACTAAGGTCGCCATTTGTTACGACCGTCACAACGAAATAAACAAGGGCACTTAATATTGGACTACAAGATAGGCTATATCTGCATCAACGGTACGCTAATTCCAAACCCTCGAACTATTAAGCCGGTGAATAAAACACTTAAAACCCTCCAGAGTTAATCTACTGGATATCGGGGTATCAATTAACTGGGTTAAGTGTACTTCTACAAAGGCTTTCCGGTGATGGCAAAGCCTACTCACAACAAGAGTAATTACGTTCATAAAAAGCTCTCAAGTAATAACAATGCTTAAATAAACTATGACAAGATTTAATAAAAGGTTATATGCTTACGTTATCTTTAGTGTGAGTCTGAACTCAACACTAAACTCTTCAATGCTCTATGAAATCACTTGAAGTCTAGTCCTACAGCAAACAGATATGGAATCTTCTGAAAATGTCTGATGCTCTAAGATGCTCGTTGAATATAGAACAGAAGTAATGCAGGGGCAGGACACCAAAGCGTGTATCTTAAATACCCCTAAAAGTAGGATACATATATTTGGAAACAAGGGAGTGCAACTACTCTGTGACAGCACTAACAACAGCAACTTAAAAACAGTACTTCCTTAGCCAAAGTAACAGGCATACAGGGTTGTGCACTCTGCATCATCCTAGGCTAAAACAATACGTGAATAATTGCTAAAACATACGCAGTTAAAGTTAATAAACAATATGCTGTCTTCCTTACTAATAAAGTCTAGCAGCGGTATAAGGGTACAGGGAGCCTAGGCAGAGCTCAAGCATGCTCGCAGCCTACTGTCTCCCCTGAACAGATTTCCCTTATCTTACGTTAAGTGACTAGGAGGCTCTCTTGGTTAGTCCAGATCTCAAGTATCTGGTCTTACCCTGGCGCTCCTCAAAGGTCAACAAAATGAGTTAGCAAGCATACAAGCAAGAGTAGGCAAAAGCCCTTCACTTGTATACTGCTAGGCTCGCAAAGGAAAATATGCACAAGGGTGTACTACAGGCTACCTAGCTCCGTCGAAGTCGTACAGGCTCTGACTTGCCATGTACATAACTCAGACAACGACCCAAGATACCCTCCACTGTCTAGCATTAAATAGTAATAAAGAACAACCAAATAATTAGAAGCATCCAACAATACGAGTCCATATGACTATGATTCTAATAACCTCTAAAGTTAGTGCAGAACATATATGTGAGAACAGGCGCTGGTAATACGACTGGCCGACTATGGAAGTCGTAGGCGAGAACCAGAAGTGATGGGTAATTGAATGAAGATAAAAAGTATTGGAAAGAAGGAGTTCAGAGAGAGGAACAGCAGTAAAGGGGGTTAGATTGGAGACAGAATGCTAGGGACGTCTAGGACCAAATGCACCATACCATGCTCTGAGGAGAGAGGAAGGGTAGGAGCCCCACCACGGGGCAAAAGAGGGCGGTGACCAACCACAGGCCACTACGTCACCAGAAAAGCAGACGTCATAGATCACGCCAGGCACGCCGACCAATAGCGAGCGAGCGAGCCCACCGAGCGAGGAATGCACACGTACCTACGCACACACACTACCGCCTTGCTCTCCCCTCTCTCTCTCATTTTCTCGCTCATGCGCTGCATGTTATAATCACTACTATGGATATAAAATACTTCTAAGTGTCACAGACAAGAATAAAGGCAAACACTGATCTGTCTGTGACAACACGAATACTAAGAAAGAAAGAATATCGTTCTACGATTATTATAGCCCATTTCACTGCCGCGGCGAGTGCTAGCGAGTCTCGAGTACATTCTGGTAAGCTGGCCAGCGTAACACTGACCACCCTCCTCCCCTAAGAATGATTGCAGACGACGTACCTTGTTATTATTATTTAGTTTTATTTATTGCCTGCATTTTAAGTACTTCTAAGCCATGCCATTATATTCTATATTTATATCATACCTTATGGTACAATCTTGACCACAAATCAAATATAGCTGAATAAGTGAAATCAAGATCATCACACTTATTTCCCCACCCCCTGCTTCTGCCGCGGACCTTGAGCTAACATCCGCGGAGAAGGTGGCGGGGATCAGATGCCATACACCACCATTTCACCCATCTCAATCCTCCCCACCCCACCATCACCCCCTCCCTCACCCCCACCCCATCCTCGTGCAGCAGCATACAACATACACCGCGTACACAACATTAACATTCTTTAACTAAACATAGATGGCAACATCACAAAGAAACACAAACTCTCACACTTCATCAAACAACACAACATACACATTGCCATCTTACAAGAAACAACACTCCGCACAACACAAAAAACACCTACATTCGATGATTTCACCACCATTAGACAACACCGGGCCTTCGGCGGTGGCGGTGGCCTCATCACCCTGGTACACCTTGATTTTCAAAAGGCCTTTGACAAAGTTCCCCACAAACGTTTACTGCTAAAACTAAAAGCGCATGGAATACAAGACGGTGTGTTGAAATGGATAGAAAATTGGCTCAGCGACAAAAAGCAAAGAGTAGTCATGAACGGTAAGGCATCTAAATGGACCAATGTAAGTAGCGGGGTACCCCAGGGATCAGTACTAAGACCAATTCTCTTTCTAATTTACATCAATTACATAGATGAGGGTTTCACCTGTACAATATCAAAATTTACTGACGATACAATTATTGCAAATAGCGTACTCTTAAAAGAACAAGTTGACAATATGCAACACAATCTAGATAAGTTGTCATGTTGGGCCCAAATTTGGCAAATGAGTTTCAATGCGGATAAATGTAAAGTACTACATATCGGATACCAAATTGAGAAAGCAAACTATTCGATGAATGGCACTCAGCTTAAGAATGTAAACAGAGAAACCGATCTGGGAGTAACAATATCGAGTAACCTAAAACCTTGTCAACAATGTTCAAAAGTTGTTAAGAAGGCAAACAAAATAATTGGCTTTATAGGTAGGTCATTTGAGCATAAATCAAAAGACGTTTTCCTAACTCTTAAAAATTCCTTAGTCCACCCTCTTCTGGAATACTGCGTTCAATCCTGGTGCCCTTATTACCAAAAAGATATAGACAAGCTAGAATGAGTTCAACTTAGAGTTACCAAAATGATACCTAGCCTAAAGAACAAACCATACGATGAGCGTCTTAGAGAATTAAATCTATTTCCTTTAACCCAGTGCAGATTAAGAGGCGACTTAATTCAAGTGGTCAAAATCATCAAAGGCATCGACAATATGAACTGTAGTAAGTACTTCACAATCGACTAATCTAATTACACGCGGGGAAACGGTTGCAAAATTATTGGTAAATCTTTTAACTCACACGAATCTAAGAATTTCTTCTTCAACCGAGTTGTCAACTTGTGGAATGGGCTTCCCCGAGATGTTACAGACTGCAGCACCGTTGATTCATTTAAACTTCGCTTAGACAAATATCTCGCATCAAACCCGCGAATGACTGAGTTTGTAAATTAATAACTTTATTTTATCCCCCCCTCAGTTACTAACCCATCTGTCCCTACTAACTTCCTAATCCTGCCACAGACATTAGTTCCAGGGCAGTAGTTCCCTTTCCAATGCTCCCTTACCCTCTCTAAACTACTGTTTGGACAGTTGATCCTCAGTGTTGTGGAGGACAAGCAGCCTAGAAGGGTCACTAGACCTATTGTTGCTTGATTTCCTTTGTACTCCTTTGTACTACACAAACAAACTGGGAAGCTTTCACAAACGAGACAGAACAACACTTTGAAACCCTAAACAGCGCACCCATCACTAACATCAACAATGCTGTCCACATATTCAACACAACTATCCAAAACGCTGACAAGAAACACATTCCAAGAGGTAACAGAAAAAGACACAACCCCAACTTCTCACCAGAAATTCAAAACCTCATCAGCCAATGCGACACACTGAAACACTCCCCAGCACCCCACACACAAGACATCACACAACAAATCCAAGCACTCAACACCCAGATTAACAACAAAATACAAGAACAACAAACACTAAATTGGAATAACTTCCTACAAACACTTCATCACAAAACAAACCCCCAAAAAACTCTACAAAACACTAAACAGCGTCACACTTTCCAACAGCAACACAACACAATCACATGCTGCAATCACAACAACAGACTCTACTCCTTCATGTAAACAACAAGCAAACACTCATTAATCACCTATCTCATGTCAGCCACCTAAAGCCTCATAAAGACAACCGACGTAAGAGACAATTCCCCACAGACCCTGACTATACACCCTTCACCAACTACCAGACAAAGCACATCATCAACAATCTCAAGCACTCACCCGCCTGTGGCCTAGACAACATAAGCAACATACACCTCAAACACCTGGAACCACAAGGAATACAAGCACTCACTAACATATCAAACTACAGTTATTCACACAACACAATACCAGACATCTGGAAGCATGGTATCATCATCACATTCCCCAAACCCAACAAAGACCCCACGCTACCCTCCTCACACCGCCCTATCACACTCCTCTGCACCCCCTCCAAAGTCATAGAACGTCTTGTACTACAACTGATTACACACGCCCTACCCCTAGCTCCAACACAACATGGTTTCAGGCCACTGCACTCCACAAACACTCTTCTTACAGACCTTACACAAAGAGCTTTTGACGGCATCAATAGAACATGCACAACAACACAAAAAGGTGACTGGCCAACTTCCTAGCAGGCAGATGTGCACACGTATCTTTTGCCGGTCAGTCATCTAGCATCAGAAATTTCCCAAACGGAGTCCCGCAAAGATCCGTCCTGTCGCCCGGGCAGATCACAAATACACCCTGCAACTCACCATAAATAACACATCCCTAACACACACACACTCATCCAAAATCCTAGGAGTAACATATGTGACGCATGTCCAGTGTGAGCATGCTGTACAGAACGCCTAGTCATGCCCCACTCTCGCTAGGATCGTCAGGGCAGGAACTTTGGCTGTAGTCTATGTAGAGTTTCCTAACTTAGTTCATGTGAGCCGTTGTACTATAAGTATTATGAATATGTATTTTGTTTTCATCTGAGTCAACGAGTTCTATTTTATATAATTAGTTATAAGTATTGTGTGTAAAACTTATTTGTAATGATGGGAGAGGCAGCCACAGTTGGGGGTCAGTGGGTGCGCCATGCGGGAGGTGGGCCTAACTCACTAGCACTCCCCCCCCTCCCCCCTCCCCTCAGTGCTAGGAAAGCCTTTGTCTATCCCAGAGGAGAGAGAGAAATTACGTAATGATTGTCATTGGGCGGTCCTTAGTAGTTCACGTTGGGCTCACTAGAGGGCCGAGTATAAAAAGGGAAGTCTAGCCATTTTTTGATCAGAACTCATTAGGCAGAGCGACTTCTCATTTCCCTTGCTAACTATGTATATTCTTCTGACTGATGTGAACTTTCTCTACTACCTTACATTCTTATCTCCTCTTTTCCCTGCCTGTTTAACTTCCATGGTCCCGTTGGTGCAGAGCTAGTCAGCCAACGTATTATCGCTTGAGTTCTCACGAGATAATTGCCTATTAGATAGCCTATTTTGGAAGGGTTAACTTAGAATAGGATTGATTTATGTTTGTTGTACTTGTATATGCATTTCCCTGTGTGTTATTATTATTATTCCTGTTTTCTGCTGGTCTAGGTAATGCTAGACTGGGGTAAGGCTTTTCTGTGTTACGAGTTGTTGTTTGATGCAGTGGTTAAGCGATAAACCTGCATACTCGTTTCGGTTCAGTGAAGCCTAGGTTGTCTTCGCGGCTGACTGTGTTGAGTTAATAATTTACAGTGCGTGAGGGCAAGAGCCTAACCACCCTGTATTTTATTAACAGTTTGTTTTTACTTTGTCAAGGAGCCGGGAGAAAACCAGATACAAGGGATCTGGATTTCTCAAAGTGCACTTGTTAGTGTTAACGTAATACTTTAAACAGTTGTGAGGACTTCGCTAGGCTACGAGCCGTTTTTGCTCAGTCACTGCTACCTTTTGCCCACAGTACCCCAGCTAGACTTTACTCGATTAGTAGATACAGAATAGTATTGAAGCTTTCCTTATGTATGATATTGTTTATGCACTATTGATATCATGTGTTGCACGCTTGGCTACTTTAGTGATTAGTGGCCCACGAGCACAATCCGAGTAGGCTATTGCCGTTGCATTTGCTGAGTACTTCTTTTTAATGTTTGCCATTTACTATTGCATATTCTTTTAATTATTCTTATGCCAATTTAAACCTTTAATAATATTTAATTGCCAGTATTTTTTCTTATTGAATTACTGTTCAAAATCCGATACGTACTTCTTACGAGCATCCGAGAAGCATCTAACTTTTTTTCAGAAGATTCCTTGCTCGATGCTTAAGGACTATTAATTAACGTAACGTTATAGTGCCGATCCGAAGTAGAGGGTGGAGGACTTCTTAGTCAAGGGTGGATTACTTCGGCTTCGGCCAACACTATTCTTTGGTGTTGTTGTTTCTTACTTCATTTGTTTGATTGTTGACCAGACTAGATAATTCCTGTCTCTTTATTAGTCTGTTGTTGAACACTAGTACCGAGTTCTTGTATACCCCGTTATAGCAGATTGAACTCTGGAGGGTATTGGTGTTTTTTTGTTCGGCTGGCAGTCCTCAGGGGTTGGGATCGTGTGTTTCCGTTGTGGCAGCGAGCCGTACTCGAGTCCTGATTGAGAGCCCTTGTGTACCCGAGTGCCAGGTCGTAACAAATGGCGACCTTGCTTAGGATTTTGTGAACAGTATAAATTTTTGCAGAGTTGTACAACATTTGTTTGTTTGTATTTTAGCGTGCATATTGAAGAATATTTTTTTTGTATGGCAATTAGTAAAGCATTTAAGAGACTCCAGTTAATTTAGTAATTAGTGCTTGCATAGGAAGTTTAACACTTTTGTCTCGAGAATTTTTTTGTGGACTTCAGTATGACTTCAGCATTAGCACTGACGATGAGCGAGAGATGCCATTTGAAGGTGTGCCGTTAGTAACCAGTGAGGAGGATGCTAGAGTTTTTGTGAGTAAGCGGTACCATGTGACGGAGGAGAGGCTGACTGGGGTGGATGTTTGTGGCTTGCACCTGATAGCCAAGGTTTTGGGCATTTCCAATTTAGTATGGATGTCCAAGGGGGAGCTGATTTCCTGGGTGTTGCGTGGGCGACATGGGGTTTCGGAGGAGAGGGCGTTTGGGGGGGTTCCTCCCCAGATCCCCTCTCACTCGACTCCCACAGTGCCGTCCACTCAGTTACCGGAGGTTAGCACTCTCCCACAGAGGGATGAGAATTGGCAGATTGGAGTGCCCTCGGGTGGTGCACATGGTGGTTCCCCAGTTTTTGCCCCCCCTCCTTCAGTAGTGGCAGCTCCCTCTTCCTGCCTGTCTCCAGATATGGTATTTAGACTTGAGCTTGCTAAGATTGAGGCTAGGAAGCAGGAGAATGAGACTAGGAGGCATGAGATTGAGGTTAGGAGGCAAGAGGATGAGACCAGGAGGCATGAGGCTGAGCTTAGGTACGACTCGGAGAAATATTGTGCTAAATTAGATTTAGATAAGACTCGTGCAGAGTCGACAGGGACTCGGATGGGCCGTGAGGGCCAAGTAAGAGAACAGTCCTTGGCCCAATTAGTCAAATTGGTGCCGGTATTTAGTGAAACTGAAGTCACAGAATTTTTTAATCGTTTTGAGAAGAAGTGTAGGGAGCATAATTGGCCTGAAGAGAAGTGGGCAGCTCTAGTCTCCTCAAGACTTACGGGTAAGGGTCTGAAGGCTTATGATGCACTGCCTTTAGAGTCTTGCATTGACTACCCAGAATTGAAGAGAGCTGTCCTACGGGCATACGAGTTGCAGCCGGAAACATATCGATTGAAGTTTCGGGGTGTTACAAAGACTAGGGAGGTGACCATTCTTGAACATGCCCGGGACTTAAAAGATGCACTTAAAAACTGGACACGTTCTGAGAAAGCCGAGACGGCCGAACAGTTGACTGACTTGTTTCTGCTCGAGCAGTTTTATAAGTGTACTGGTGCAGAAATGACTTTAACTATTAAAGAAAAGAACCCAAAAACTCTACAGGAGGCAGCTGAGATGGCTGACCTCCGGCTATCACTAATTCGTGGGTGCGGGTCTGCCCAGCGTAGTGAGGCAGGTAACAAGGGGCGTGACGGCGCCCCCCCCCCCCCCCCCCCCCCCGAGTTAGTGATATACCTTATGCAAACAAGTACAAGAGCCATGATACCAAGACTGACCACAAGACTAGCACCGTACCATTTAAGAAGGGGCCAGGCCCTTCCCAGTACCAAGGGAAGCCCAAAGGGGAGTTGGAGTGTTATCAATGTTATAAAAAGGGGCACTTTGCAAGAGTCTGTCCTAGCAAACCACCTACAACAGCTGTGTCTTTGGCCTGCAACATTGGTGTGTCTCCGAAGTCATCTGAGTTTGCCCGGGGCAGTTCGTCAGAGGCTGAGGCACAGCCAATGCAGAAGCACCTGGGAGGCTCGAACCCTGCTCAGGATGTTTTTTGCGACCATAGAGGGCGGGGTTGCGTGATGTGGGCGGGGCGCAAGCATGGAGTTGAGGTCTTGCGTGATACAGGTGCTTCCCAGACTCTGATGAAAAACTTGACTGGCTACCCTATAAACGCGGCTCGGGTGGTAGTGGTGCAGGGTATTAATGCAACTCGGTCATACCCGCTGGTGCGGTTGGAGTTGGAGGTGGATGGTGTGGCACGTGAATTGGATGTCGGGATTGTGGAGAAACTGCCAGTGGAGGGCGTCGACCTTCTTCTCGGCAACGACTTTGCAATGCCCGCTTCCGAGGTTCTACCCTTAGTCGTTGTCGAGAGGCCGGCCGACGTGAGTAGGGAAGAGCAAGAGTGGGTCGAGCGGTGCCAGACACAACCCATGGCGTGTGTTGTCACCCGAGCTCTGGCAGCTAAAGTGTCACAGCCTAGTCCTCCGTCATCAGACCAGCGGAGGAACGATCAACAGAAGGAGGCTAAAGCTGGAGTTGGTTTTAAGAGTTTTGACTCGGCGGCTCTCCTGGGTGATTCAGTATTAGCACCATTACTTAATTCTGAAGTAGCCCCTGGGCCTGTCATCGAGAGTGACGAGGCTGGGCATGACGAGTCTCCACGACAGCAACGTTATGTACATCGAGAGAGACAGAGGGAGCAGCCCAGTATCGGGGAAGGTCATGCATTGCTATGGGAGCAGTTAGATCGCTTGGCACCCTCAGATATACGTCGGTTGCAACTAGAGGACCCTGAGCTCCAAACGTGTGCTAATGGAGCTGTAGAGCTCGACGAGGACGGCGATGCACAGCCAGATTTTTTTTATTTAGAAGGTATCCTCTATAGGCGTTTTCAAGACCCTAAACGTAGTTGGCAAAAGGGGTCCGGAGTAGTGGACCAGTTGGTGGTGCCACGGGAGTGCAGGGATAGCCTACTGAGGTTGGCGCATGACATACCACTGGCAGGAGATCAAGGGGTGCTTGAGCGGTGGCATGCTACACGTGGAAGCATGCTCGGGTGTTATTGTGCTGACAACGGTGTGGATTGGGATCTTGGATTGCCTTGTGTGCTGTTTGCTGCTCGGGAGGTGCCTGGTGAGAGCCTGGGATTTGGTCCAAACGAGCTGATTTTTGGACACCGTGTTGGGGGCCCCCTTAACATGCTGAAAGAAATTTGGGAGGGGACTGTGCAGCCTTGTCCATTGTTAAAGTGTGTGCTTGAGGGCCGTGAGCGCATGCTTGGGAGTCTGGAGATGGCAGGTAGAGGTTTGACAGAATCACAAGCTTTGATGAAGGACGGGTGTGATCGCAGAGTGAGGCTCCGGAGGTTCACTGTGGGACAGGAGGTGTTAATTTTGTTGCCTTTGGTTGGTAACCCCCTCTCTGCGAAGTACACTGGACCTTATAGGATTGTAGAAGAAATTTCAGACTTAGATTACCTTGTTGCCACTCCAGACAGGAGGAAAGAGAACCAGTTGTGTCACGTGAACCTTATTAAAGAGTATGTGAGGCGCCCCTCTGAGCCTCTCACTGTCCCTGTGTTGGCTTGTTGCGGCCGTGGTGGAGAAGGAGAGGGGGACAGTCAAGCTTCAGAGGAGGATAGCTGGGATCAACATGTTTCAGAGGATCAGTGGGTGGGGAACTCGAGCCTTAGGGCTGACGAGGCTATAGCTCATTTGCCTGAGCCGCAGTTTGATGCTATCCGTCAGTTGTTCGGTTCATACCCCACTGTATTTGCTGAACACCCAGGCCTCACTACTCAGGCTATGCATGATGTTGACGTGGGGGACCATCTACCCTTTAAGTTAATCCCGTACCGTGTGCCCCCCATAAAACTACCAGCTCTGAGGGATGAGTTGGAGTATATGCTCGGTAGAGAAAGGCACAGTTAAGTGGACTTCCCCCGTAACACTGCAGCCTAAGCCAGATGGCAAGGTACGCTTTTGTATTGATTTCCGTAGATTAAACGGTTTGACTCCAACTAACCCATATCCTCTTCCTCGGGTTGATGATAGTGTTGACAAAATTGGTAATGCTCGTTTTTTGTCTAAAGTAGATTTAGTAAAAGGTTACTGGCAAGTACCTTTGTCCGAGCGTGCTAAAGAGGTATGTGGTTTTGTTGTGGACGGGAGTACCTACCGGTGAATGTTATGCCTTACGGACTTAAGAATGCACCAGAAACGTTTCAGAACCTGATGAATGAAATTGTAAAGGACATTCCAAATTGCACCGTATATTTGGACGATGTAATCATTTATGATGACGACTTTGAGAGCCATTGTGAGCACCTTGAGACCTTGTTCCGGAAACTTAGTGAAGCAGGTCTGGTAGTAAATTTGGCAAAGTGTGACTTCGTAAAAGCCACTGTGCAGTACCTTGGGTTTGTAGTGGGAAGGGGACAGGTGTGCCCTCCTCAGAACAAGGCACAGGCTATCAATAAATTTCCGCACCCAACAACCAATAAGCAGATTATGAGATTCTTGGGTATGATAGGCTACTACAGACGCTTCATAAAAGGTTACTCAACGGTGTTGGCACCTCTCACAGATTTGTTATCTAAAGACAAAAAGTTTTTGTGGGCACCTGAGTGTGAAAAGGCTTTCACTTTGGTGAAACATTTGCTATGTACTCACCCGATACTCAGGGCCCCAGACTTTAACAGGCCTTTTCAGCTGGCAACAGATGCTAGTGGTGTAGGGGCTGGTGCCGTCTTGCTACAGACAGACAATGAAGGTGTGGAACACCCAGTAATTTCTTTTCTAAGAAGTTCAATGCTGCACAAAAGAACTATTCTACAATAGAAAAGGAATTACTGGCGATTGTGCTGTCGCTCAGGCACTTCGAGGTGTATGTTCCAGCCTATGGCCCAGTCGTGGTTATCTACACTGATCATCACCCTTTGAGATTCCTGAATCAATTTCACAATCGCAATATGAGACTGACCAGGTGGTCTTTGATGTTGCGGGAGTATAACCTGGACATCCGTCATATTGCTGGATGTGACAATGTGATCGCGGTTTGTTTATCAAGGGTGGATGATCAGTCGTAGGCTATCACAGGTGTGTGGGTTTGAGTGGAGGAAAATAGGCTGCCCTTATAGTGCAGCCGGGAAAAACATATTCAAATATAAAAATCATATAAAAACTCTTTCTTTTGATATAGATAATCGTATAAGTTTGTCATAGCCTATAGAGTTTGAGTAGTCCACGAACTATCAAACGGCTGAGCTACTGTAAGCTCGCTCTGGGAGCATGATATTGTGTCTTTTTGCTATTGTTGGGAGGAGTTATAAAATGTGAATTTTTGTTTTAATAATAAGATGTGTTTTGGTGATAAACTCAGCTTTGTTTTAGTGCCATGCGGTCGCTGGGTGTGAGGGGCTTGATGGGGTTCTGTGTTTGTCAGATTTTAGCTCAGGGTTGAGCAAGTAAAATCTTGGGGGAGGTGTGACGCATGTCCAGTGTGAGCATGCTGTACAGAACGCCTAGTCATGCCCCACTCTCGCTAGGATCGTCAGGGCAGGAACTTTGGCTGTAGTCTATGTAGAGTTTCCTAACTTAGTTCACGTGAGCCGTTGTACTATAAGTATTATGAATATGTATTTTGTTTTCATCTGAGTCAACGAGTTCTATTTTATATCATTAGTTATAAGTATTGTGTGTAAAACTTATTTGTAATGATGGGAGAGGCAGCCACAGTTGGGGGTCAGTGGGTGCGCCATGTGGGAGGTGGGCCTAACTCACTAGCACTCCCCCCCCCCCCCCTCCCCTCAGTGCTAGGAAAGCCTTTGTCTATCCCAGAGGAGAGAGAGAAATTGCGTAATGATTGTCATTGGGCGGTCCTTAGTAGTTCACGTTGGGCTCACGAGAGGGCCGAGTATAAAAAGGGAAGTCTAGCCATTTTTTGATCAGAACTCATTAGGCAGAGCGACTTCTCATTTCCCTTGCTAACTATATATATTCTTCTGACTGATGTGAACTTTCTCTACTACCTTACATTCTTATCTCCTCTCTTCCCTGCCTGTTTAACTTCCATGGTCCCGTTGGTGCAGAGCTAGTCAGCCAACGTATTATCGCTTGAGTTCTCACGAGATAATTGCCTATTAGATAGCCTATTTTGGAAGGGTTAACTTAGAATAGGATTGATTTATGTTTGTTGCACTTGTATATGCATTTCCCTGTGTGTTATTATTATTATTCCTGTTTTCTGCTGGTCTAGGTAATGCTAGACTGGGGTAAGGCTTTTCTGTGTTACGAGTTGTTGTTTGATGCAGTGGTTAAGCGATAAACCTGCATACTCGTTTCGGTTCAGTGAAGCCTAGGTTGTCTTCGCGGCTGACTGTGTTGAGTTAATAATTTACAGTGCGTGAGGGCAAGAGCCTAACCACCCTGTATTTTATTAACAGTTTGTTTTTACTTTGTCAAGGAGCCGGGAGAAAACCAGATACAAGGGATATGGATTTCTCAAAGTGCACTTGTTAGTGTTAACGTAATACTTTAAACAGTTGTGAGGACTTCGCTAGGCTACGAGCCGTTTTTGCTCAGTCACTGCTACCTTTTGCCCACAGTACCCCAGCTAGACTTTACTCGATTAGTAGATACAGAATAGTATTGAAGCTTTCCTTATGTATGATATTGTTTATGCACTATTGATTTCATGTGTTGCACGCTTGGCTACTTTAGTGATTAGTGGCCCACGAGCATAATCCGAGTAGGCTATTGCCGTTACATTTGCGGAGTACTTCTTTTTAATGTTTGCCATTTACTATTGCATATTCTTTTAATTATTCTTATGCCAATTTAAACCTTTAATAGTATTTAATTGCCAGTGTTTTTTCTTATTGAATTACTGTTCAAAATCCGATACGTACTTCTTACGAGCATCCGAGAAGCATCTAACTTTTTTCAGAAGATTCCTTGCTCGATGCTTAAGGACTATTAATTAACGTAACGTAATAGTGCCGATCCGAAGTAGAGGGTGGAGGACTTCTTAAGTTCTTAGTCAAGGGTGGATTACTTCGGCTTCGGCCAACACTATTCTTTGGTGTTGTTGTTTCTTACTTCATTGTTTGATTGTTGACCAGACTAGATAATTCCTGTCTCTTTATTAGTCTGTTGTTGAACACTAGTACCGAGTTCTTGTATACCCCGTTATAGCAGATTGAACTCTGGAGGGTATTGGTGTTTTTTTGTTCGGCTGGCAGTACTCAGGGGTTGGGATCGTGTGTTTCCGTTGTGGCAGCGAGCCGTACTCGAGTCCTGATTGAGAGCCCTTGTGTACCCGAGTGCCAGGTCGTAACACATATGATACTCTAATGACATTCAAACACCACACCACAAACATGAAAAAGAAACTGACACCCAGACTTAACGCCCTCAGGTTACTTGACCGCACAAAGTTTGGACACAACAAAGAAACCACCACTACAGTTTACAAACACTACATAAGATCAGTGATGGAATACGCAAGCCCGGCCTGGGCTTCTAACCTAGCTTAAACACATCATAAGACCTTACAGACTATTCAAAATAAAGCCCTAAAAATCATCACAGGCTGCACAGCTACTACACCTACAGATCACCTACATCAAGAAACCAAAGTCCTCAAAGTCAAAGACCATCTGGACATGAGAAGCACTCAATTCCTGGCAGCAGCCTCCACAAACCAACACCACCCACTACACTACATGGCAACACACCCACAGGCACCAAGAAATATCAAAACAACACCCAGCACACGGTATCACACACAAATACTGTCTTCTCTCCCTCCCTGCCCACCCCAAACCAGCTTCCAGAAGCACATCCATACTCATATCTCTCGCCGTTCCATCCAATCACTCATGGACAACAAGCAGCTGCATGCACAACCTCCCAAAATCCATCCTTCTGAATCCTCCCCTCCTCATGAGGACAGAGTCCACTTGGCCAGGCTGAGATGCAGACACCATCCAGCTCTTCTGAGCTATCAGAAGAGACTGGATGACTCCATTGTCAACACCTGCCTGGGTTGTAACACAGCACCCCATACCATTAAACACATCATAGAAGACTGCATTTCACACAACCACTTACCCCAACACAATCTACACTCCTTGAAAGCTCTGTGGGAAAGCCCAACCGTGGCCATGGCCTTCCTTAGGGACTCAGGGCTGTTCGGCCAGGCAGCTTAGGGAACAACAACATCAACATGTGAACAGTGAAGATTGAGCGAGGGGGGGGGGGGGACAACTGTAGGGGAGAGGAGTGTGGTACTAGACGGTGAATATGCCACTTGATCATATATTGTTTCCATTTGAGTGCCTGTGGGGCAGTATTGGAGAGGGACTTAGGTAAAGGGGCTTTCACACATTCAAGACTGGAATGTTAACTCGGTGTGAATTGGGAAAGAATGATGTCGAATGGTATTTTTAGGCACATACAACAGAATAGAACCGAATAGTTACGAATGAATTCGGGCAAATTTGGCGTGACCTGCGAATTGGCACCGAATGTAGAAAATTTTAAATATAAAGGTCATATTATGGCCCCTAATAACCCAGAATTACCCAGAATGTTGGCAAATAGATACTGATATAATCCAAATCATCCCAAATGTTGGTGAGTATGCATCCGAATGCATACAAAAAAATGCTGAGAATTATGCCGGAAGGGATCCTATTGTTCGCAGGGTCAATAAATACCAGCCCCTCGTAGTGTTCCCTGCCACACATATCAATCCTTGTGCAGGACGCACCAAGACAATCAACACCATGGACCATGCCAGCCTCCAACAACTCGGGAAGGTGCAACTCGCCATTTTACAGCGGGAATTGGATGTCATTGAGGAGGATATGCAGAGACATGAAGCTAGCTTCTGATACAGCCCCAGTATGGGATATATGAGCAAATTCTAAAGGAACTTGAGGAGGAGTACAGCAAAGGGTTCAGAAACTTTTTACGCGTCAACATTGCCATGTTCAAGAGCCGGTGGCACATATGGAACCCAGGATTTAGAAACAAGACACCTTCTGCAGGGCATTGTCACCTGGTATACATCTACGCTACTTAACTATGGGGGAGTCGTACGTCAGCCTTCAGTAAAGTTTCCGTGTGACCCACAACACAATATCTCTTATTGTACCGGAGACAAGCGAGGCAATAATAGCAGAATAACAACCGGAAGTCCTTTCCTGCCCACTTCCACCTGAACAGTGGTAGGAGGTGGCCTAGCAGTTTGCAGACCATTGGAGCTTTAACCATGCCATAGGTGCCCTTGATGGGAAACATGTTGCGATAAGGTCCCCAACTAACAGAGGCATTCGGCATGCTTCCATGCATTTGTTCAAAATATGGCCGTATTCATGCCGGCTCGCTTGATCTTCACGATTCATTCGCAGACACTCTGATATTCTGCGGTATTCGGTGTGACTCTCAACTGTTTGGGTTTCGGTTGAAGCATTCTTGGACATTCGTGAGAGTCATTCGGTGCAACTCTCAACTATTCTGTGTAAACTCGTTATTCGCCATTTATTTGAAACTATTCTCAAACACTCGTGCACCTTTGGTTCAAAGGAAACCAACTGTTGGGGAGCTTGGGTTAAATATGGCTCGCCGACCAGAGTGTGGCCGAATGTTGCCGAACGTATGGGACTTTGCTGAGAGTTCCCACACATCTAAGCGAGTGCATTGTCAATACTAGCCGGAAGATGGTTCTGCTACACTTGGCTTTTAATTCTTGTATGTGTGAAAACCCCTTAACCCCTCTTTGGTGGGACCGGACTTAAGTCGGTCTAGAGAAGAAAGGACTATGTGGCGGGGACCGACTTAAGGCGGTGTGCAATTTTGAGCAATAATTGGCTCTGAGAGAGAGACGAGCGGTGGGAGGAGTGTAGGTCGGCTCTGACCGTTCGGCACGGGTCCCGCGCGGCAACTGCCGTCCCCTCCACACACATCCACACTCACTACCTCGCTACACAGGGAATTATGTAAGGAAATTACCGTATTTTAGGGATTTTTCCTTCGTCTTGCATGATCGTTGCAAGAGAACGCGTGGTCGTAGAAGGATGGTTCTGGTGTCATTGAAAAGCTCAATTATCGCCCTTTCAGGGATACATAATTGTATTACGCTCTGGCTCTTGTTTATGCATGAAAAAGAGCACGGAAACAAGGTCGTTTAGGGTAAAACTACCCGCTTGGCGGGTAATAGAAGTTACTGACAGGCCCGCTCGTAAGGTGTTAAAGGATCGCTTTAGGGAGATTCCACTTTGGATGGTCTCAAACCACATCCATTAATTATCGTATAGGTGAATCTCTTGTTGTTGGACAATCTCGAACCACATCCTTTAAGTACTGTAGAGGTGAATCTCTTGGTGCTAGCTTCGGGCTTAGTTGGTGAGCATAGAGCCTCACAGTTTGTTGTATTAGCCTCTGGCCAAGTTGGTGAGCATAGAGTTTCACGATTTGTTGTACTACCCTCGGGCCTAGCTTTCGTCTCCAGGGTTACTCCCTCCTTCGTGCGGACCGGCCCAGGCATGTTGGGTGTGGCTTTGCTGTCATGGTCCGTGAAGAAGTCCCATGTCAACCTCTCTCCTTGCAGCCATTCCATGGGGGTGTCCTGGAGGTTTGGGCTCTTTGCCTGGAGCTGGCGAGGAGTTCATCCTCGATGCTACTGGTCTATAATCCTTGCCTCTCCAATGCTTGTCATGGGTCAGTGAAGGCCAGGCATCAGGTATGGTATGCCTTGCATCGCTGTCTCTCTCAGACAAACAAGCTTCGGTACCGGCGCCTGGATGCGGAGTGTAACCGTGTCTTGGTTGCTGCGCATCGTTCGACCTGGTCGTCTTTTGTCTCTTCTCTCTCCTACTCCTCATCTGACTCGCGCACATGGACGTTTTTGTACTCTATGAAGGGTTGTGTTTCTGCTTTCTCCTTTTCCTACTGCCGGCCGAGGGGGAAAGACAAAGAGCAAAAGGCGGCTGTGTAATTCACCTCCACTAAATGAAGGAAAAAATAAATATGGTGAAGGAAAAATATAGGTGGTTGATGTAACGCCCTCAACTAAAGGAATGATAGCTGAAATTATTATAGTGTAGCGGCTTAGTGGCAGAATTTGTGGGAATTGTGCATTTTGTGATAAAAATTATCAAAATTGGTACACGCAATCAAATAGTCAATGTAATCAAAATTAGATATTGGGCCATCATACGTTTACTCTACATTGGCTTTGGCAGCACCCTTTCAATTACTTTCCATAAGAGTTCTTAAGATTCCCGAGCTAGCTGTGGTCCAGCTTCTTTATATTGTCCCAACCAACCAACTAACCTTAATGAACAGAGGAGGTACTGGCTTGAGTGGCTGCCTGGCTGGCCGCTGGAGGCTCGATCACCACTCATCTTGGTCAACAGCTGGTGGATTTTTGTTTCGAATTTTTCCATGTCAAAAAACTGTATGTGCATTTCAAAACCAGCTGTCCTCGTCGGCTGTATTTGGAACACTGGTTATTGCACTTTGGACAGTTTACACTTATTGGAAGGCGAAAATGTCTTAAGCAGCCTCAGTGTTTTTAAAGACGGTGGAAAAAGCTTTGATCGGCTCACACCCTCTACACAAGCTGGCCACAGTCAAACTGATAGCTTATATCCCGGGCCACCTATTTTCCAAATCATGGCATCACCTGATTGGTCGATAGACATCACGTGTCAGTTAACTCGAGTATTCTTGGCATGAATTAGGTAGGGTGATTACTTTGGCCACGACGCCACCAGTATAGTTCATTGCATTCGCCACCAGATGTCTCAGTTGTTGACTGACAGTCACGCAAAAGAGGTCTCCCAGAAGAAGACGAAAATGAAGAAGTGTAAACAAACCCTTAAAACGTAAATATCCATATAATATGTTTTATGTTAGTTTCCTGGGAATGACCCCTACATCAAAAATTTGGAAAAAAATTGCTTAATCACCTGCTATTGAGCTTAATTTTTTACCAATATTGTAGCGCCTCCTGTATATTGACGGCAAAACTTACTAGGCCTAGCCTAGTCTGTTTCTTTGCACCTGACGGTAAATTGCAAAGTTCTCATCAAGAATTCTCAATTAGTTTGAATAATTTGTATTGAAATGTGGTGCCAGCCTAATACTATAGGCTAAACTTGGTCTTAGTATGATGCACACATAGGCTAGCCTAATAGAATAGGCCTAGTTTCAAATTGTTTCCATTATGCCTAGCCTAAATATCGAGAAATTAGATCTAGGTTAGCCTAGCTGTTAAGGGAATCAATTTATTGTCACCTGAAAAGAAACAGAGTGGAATTAGGCTATAGGCTATTGTTTCTGCATTGTGGGGGATAATATGGCCAAAGGTTATCTCTTACCACACCAATCGAAATATAAAATTAATAAACATAAATAATAATAAAGTCTGAGATCGCCTACCTTATTGCATGAACTATGGTAGCCTATCTCTCAGGATGCCCGAACTAAACATTGTATCAATGGCCATGTATATCAATGACTTAGCTATACTAGGGTCCTGGTGTAGTTTCGAGGATTCCGGCTTTGGTAGACCAGGGTTAAAGGGTCAGGACTCCGGGCCTGGCACGGGGATTGTGGTAGAGGAGATCACGGGACACGTCTCTACCGTTCAAAAGTTTACTAGCGTCTGATCGGAACTTCAATTTCCGACTCTTAAATAAACTATATATTAATTCGTTACCAAGGGTTCATTCCCTCTTCACGAAATCATATAAATAATTATCAGCATTTAAATTATATAATTATAAAGGTGAACATCGTTTCACAACGATTTAGTGAACATAATATCAAGATATTAACGACCCTAAAGCAAACGGTGGATCGCGTATGCGGTCGCGGGAATATTTAAACTGATCCTCTTTACAGTTCTTCTAAACTTATTTCTAAAAGGTTTTATAACTAAATTAACTTGATCAAGGTAATCTTATACAGTACTAAATTACCTAACATTAATTAATCTCTACAATATATACAATCACCGAGTTCTGGTAGGAAATTGTTCACTCTAGTGATGTTACCCTATCGGAAATTCCCCAGATACTGGTGTAGTCAATTTATTTCTCACAGATTGGGGCCCGGCGAAGTATGATGTGTCGCATCATGTTATATCACCTGCGGCTAACAAATCACGCCAATTTCTTCTAGACTCCGCAGCAGCTGCTCGTGGTGGTCTTGGGCTCCCTATTACTCTGGGTTGCTGTTCTTCTTCCGGTGGCATGGCGAGTTCCATAGGTATGAGACGATCTACAGTTCGGAGGGTGGTTTGTCCTCGAGATACAACCTTAACGGTTCTGATAACTCCTTCGGAATCAGGATAGACTTCTTGGATCCTTGCTAAGGGCCATTTAGAGTGAGGTTGGTCCATTTTCAACAAGACTATGTCTACCACTACCGGTTTGTGACGGTTACTAGCAGAATTCGCACCATAATACCTCTCCCGTAGGCTCAAGATATACTCAGATGCCCAATGTTTGTTCCAGGCGTCCAGTATTTTGCAGAGTTTATGGTAGCTTCGTTGCAAGTGTGCATCTGCTTCATTAACGGAGGGATCCACTAATTCCTCGGTCACGTCCAAACGGGGGACTGGGTCCAATCGTCTATCATATAATAAATGAGCCGGTGTTAAGGCCTCAATTTCCAGATTGGAGTCATCTTGATACATTAGTGGTCGATTATTTACTCTGGTTTCTATTTCGGTGACAACAGTTCTTAACTCATCCAAGATGACCCTGGACTTGTGAAGAACCCTTTTCAGGCACGATTTCACGATACCTATCATTCTCTCTGTAAATCCATTTTGCCAAGGGGCTCTGGGAGTTGTGAATGACCAATAACAATTTCTAGAATCTAACATTTGCTGTACTGCGTTGCTCTTTAATGGTTCAGAAACCAACGGTGATGAGCCCACAAAATTTGTCCCATTGTCGCTAATCAAACTTCTGGGACAACTTCGCCGAGCGGCAAATCTTCTAAATAAATTTATAAAGGTTTCCGAGCTCATGTCCTCCGCTATTTCCAAATGGATAGCCCGAGTGCTGGTACAGGTGAATAGACATATGTAAACCTTCTTAGGTGGACCATCATCTCCTGTGAGAGTGATGGCACCAGTATAATCTATACCTGTTACCTCAAACGGTGTCCTTTGGTGAATGCGGTCTGGCGGAAGAGCTGGTGGTCCAGGGTAAGGAATAGCGATAGCTGTATACCTCTTGCAAATAATGCAATTCTTGATACAGCGTTTAACAGCTTGTCGTCCCTGGGGTATCCAATATGTTTGTCGCATATAGGCTAGAGTGTCTGCTACCCCACCGTGTTTAGTGGTTTCATGCGCTTTTAAAACCATCAATTTGGTGAGGTCGCAATCCTTGGGCAATAAGATCGGATGCCGAGTTTTGAGGGGTAGATCAGCTTTACCAATGCGACCTCGACAACATATTAATTCTTGATTGTCTAGAATAATCTAGATACAGCCCAAGGTCCTTCATTCTTTTGGTTGGCTTGGGATTGGGTTTACGTAGCTGTGTTAATTCCTCCTCATACTTTTCAGCTTGTATCCTTCTGATCCAGTAGGTAAGTGGGTCTAATTCATCCATCTTTACCTTCTTGCTCAGGAACTTAAACACAAATTTAGTTACAGTTAATAGTTTGTCCAAATTGGAGAACTTGGTGATGTCAATCACTGAAGGCTCTGGGATAATTATTGGGTCCATATGAGCTTTATCATCATTAATCTTCTGGTATGATTTTTGTTCTGGCCAATCACTCCGACGTAGCCAAACCGGACCCCGAATTTGCCCGAAAACACAGAGTTTCGTTAATCAGTTTCTTGACACCAACACCTTGGCTCACCAAGTCAGCCGGATTATCCTTGGACTTAACATGCATGAATGTATAGTTCATTTGCAGTTCCTTTATTTTGTGTACTCTGTTACGCACATAAACTATGTGACTATCATCCTTAGCTATCCAGTGCAAACATATCTCACTATCTGTCCATATACATGTCTCACCTAAAAAGGGAAACATACCATTCAAATAAGTAGCTAACCTAGTTCCCAATTCAACAGCGGTCAGCTCCAACTGTGGAAGGGTACGTTGTTTTAATGGCGCTACTCAGGATTTGGACATAATCATAGTAGATCGGACTTCAGTGACACAATAAGCTACTGCACCATACGCCTTAGATGAGGCATCACAAAATATGTGCAATTGAGCACACTCATTATCAGAGGTAGGATCACATCTTCTAGGAAACTTGACTGAGGATACCTTCTCATATTCCACCTGCAATTTGTTCCACTCTTCTGTATACTTTTCAGGTAATGGAGTATCCCAACTCAGTGCTTCTCTCCAGGCCTCCTGAACTAAAATCTTCCCTTTAATTGATATGGGACTAAATATGCCCAATGGGTCGAACATCATAGAGACCTGACTTAAGAGTGTACGTTTTGTGAGTTTTACATCGGGAAACTTGAGGGGCTTTAGAGACATCTCATCAGTAGTTGTTTTCCACAGCAATCCTAGTACTGGTTGATATTCTGGTATTTGATAGTCAGGATAGTCTCTTCTTATCTGGTCCAAAAGAATATGAGAGTTTGAATTCCAACTTTGTAGTGGCATATTGGCTTTATTACATTCTTGCCTTGCCAAATTGTAGATTTCAATCACCTCTTCTCCACTGTCGGCAACGCCCTGAAGATTATCCATGTAAAACAGTTGACCCATTTCCGGTTTCTCTGTCTTCTGGAAATGATATCTCAAAGTGCTGGACAACAAGAAAGGACTAGAGCAGGAACCAAACAACACTGACCGAAAGCGGTATTCTTTTATCCGCCCACCAGGCTGAAAAGGATCTTCAGGCCAAAGGAACTTTGTGAATTTGCAGTCCTGCTCCTTTAACCCTATTCTCAAAAAGGCTTTGGAGATATCTGCCACAAACCCAAATCTCTTCGTCCTGAATTTTAATAGTACATCACCCAGTATTTCAGTCAGATTTGGTCCTACATAGAGACAATCGTTTAGACTTGCTTCATTCTTCGCTGCTCGAGAACTGCAGTTAAATACCACTCTGATGGGGGTAGTACTGGAGTCCTTACTTACAGCATGATGAGGAAGGTAATGACCCTCTTTATGGTTTATTTCACCTGGGACCTCCTCAATAAAGTCATTTTCCAACTGCTCTTGAATTATTTTATGATAAATGTCCAGTCGTTCAGGATGTTGACGCAATCTCTCCACCATTTTATTTAATTGACATCTTGAACTCTGGTAGTTAGTTGGTAATTCAGGGGCATTTATCATCCATGGAAGTCCTACCCAGTACTGGCCATTCTTATACTCAACTGTGTCTAGGTAGTGGTTATATGTTAAGATGTCTTCAGGGGTGGGAAGATCTGCTTCTATACCCACAGTGTCCAGTTCCCAAAGTTTGTGAACAGGTTCTTGTTGCTCTTCTAGAATGTCTCCTAGTTGTGATGGTATTAATTCTGCACCAATTCTAGCCACCACCAGAGATTGTGCCGGAGTCACAAAGACTGGATCCATCCGGTTGTCTGATTCACTTGGGCCACATGTGGGTAGAGATCCCATGATTATATATCCACCTGATGAAGAAATTAACTGGATACCGTGTTTCCGAGTCATTTTTCGCAAGAAGCGACCACAATAGTCGGAGCCGATGATCAGTTGAATTGGACCTACTACGTCAGACTCTATAGTTCGGTCTGCTAGTTGAACACCCTTCTTTGTTAAGAAGTTAGAAGCTTCCTTTAAACCCTTATTTACCACAGAAGTGTTCAGGTCTTCCTTAACCACCGCAGTCACTTTACATTTATATTTGCCCAATTTAATCAGGGGTTTAACCACGTCAAATGTTTGTGTTTCCTTATTTGACAAAAATCCAGTTATTGCCATGTTCACTCTTCCTACTGTTGGCAAATTCATGGCTCTGACAACATTTCCGGCAATGAAGGTCTTTTGCGCTCCAGTATCAATGAGTGCTTTGACCGGCATAACCTCTTTTCCTCTGATCAGTTGAATCTCGGCTGTAGGAGTAGCTGCCGGCGTATGCATTGGGTTCCCAGTGGTCAGGGTCATATTTACACTTGTCGGTTTGGGTTGTACTTCACTGATCTTGGGACACAATGCGGGTATGATGTACACCAGTCTTGCACCGAAAACATACATTTAATTTAGTGGCACATTCCTCAGTAGAATGTCTTGTGCTAAGGCAAACAAGACACTTACCTAGTTCGATGAGTCGTGGAAGTCTAGCCTTAAGATTTGGGTAAGTCCTACAATACACTGTGGAATGTTGTTCTGAACATAACATACACACCTTCCGGTTTTCTTGGTTTATCCCTGGTGTGGGGTTAATATCTCTGGTTACTTCTTGGGTCACTGGAGAATTGAGACGGGAATTTTTTCTCTCTCAAACACCTTTTGTTTTAGATACTGTATTATTTTGATTATTCTGCTGGACGGATGTCACATAGGTCCCAACCTCTTCCTTCTTGAACGGTTTTGCTTTTTCCTTAGTCCCTGTTGTAGACACTTTTGTGTATTTAACCTTGTTGTCTCCTTCCTTGATACCGCTATCCTTCTTGGAAACCTGCATGTGTTTGCACAGCTCTCTTAAACCCTCTTCTAGCTCTTGATACGTGAAGTAGTTCTTCTTATACCTGTGGTACAATTCATCACAGGTTTTCTGAGAGAGATTTTGTTGTACAATATGGTTCAAGAGCCAAGAAGCTGAATCAAGATCTTTCTGGGTACTAAGTGATTTCAGAACACAATTCAAGCTGATCCGGAATGACTGAAGATCCTGGTACGTATGCTTTGGTCCTGATAACTCCAGCAATTTGTAAACTAGGCGCTGTAGAGTCAACTCCGTATCTTCAAAATTCTCCTTGAGTACGTCTAGAGCTGCTGTATAATTGGCATCTGTTATGGGAAGTTCTTTGATAAAATCCAATGCAAAACCCTTAAGTTGACCCAACAAGTATGAAAATGTATTTGCTGCAGAAATATCTAACCTGTCATGAACTAAACCTTTAAATTTGTCCCAAAAGGTATTCCAATCAGATTGCCCATCAAATTCAGGTAAGGTTATAGGTGGCAACTTAAAGCTTTGTTGTCCCGGAGCGCAATACCATTACTGGTACCATTACTCCCTGTCCCGGTAACTGTCTGTCGCCAAGGATTCGAACCCAGCTAGTTGATCCAAATAATTTTCACGAGCATTTGCATAGGCTTGCTGTAATTCCTCAAACATTTCAGATTATTCTTGTTTGATGCAAAAGTCCTCCAATTTATTGCAAGACTCTTCATAATTAGCCCACCGGGTTTTAAGATCTTGGATTTGAGATTTTAACAGCTCCCTTGGACAGGGGTCACGTCTTTTTACCTCCTGGCAATTATTTAATGCTCTAGTTACCCAGCCTAATTTCCCCACCATAGATTTTCTCAAGAGTGTATCAGTCATTTTGGAAAATGGGTAATTATTTTCTGGACTATTATTAATGTTTATACTGAAGACTAATTTTCAACAATCAAATTTATATTTAGATATATTATAGCCTATCACATACTCAATTTAGCTGTTAATCTTTAGCATTATATGCGTACCATTATTTGCTACAAATTCAGATGAATAATTAGTTGAAAACATTAAGTCCACAATATAATTTACTTAATACGTGGGAACGGACACTAGTAGGGGGAGGGAATATATTTATTATTGAATTAAATGTCATATATGCTCCGTCCCGATCATTTAGCTGGTCTACTTGGTCTTTCAGACGCAGGTGACATTAAAGGACAGAAACATAAAAATGGCCTAAATTATCAAATAATAGGGAGAATTTAGGTACAAGAATGAAGCTAAAGCTGTAAATATTTAGTTAATCATTGATTTCTTATCCCAGATGTTAGTGGGTACCTGTGGTAGTAGCATTTTTCTAAAAGGGGGGGAAACACATTTATTATTTATTAAATTTAGTATATGCTCCGTCCCGAGCGTTTAGCTGGTCGACCTAGTCTGCCAGGTGCGGGTGACATTAAGGACGGAGACATAAAATGGTCTAAATAAGAAAAATATGGGGAAAATTTAGGGACTGCAACGAAACTCAAGCTCCGAGTTTCACAAATGCCAGAGAACGCAACGTTGCAGGCCCTCCTACCAGTCCTCTACCACAGGATTTAAACGCCATGCGATTTTATCTTATTATTAATTGAAATGCCACTCACCCAAGGCCATCGCCTCACAGTTAGGGACCTCATAACGGCGGGGGATCAATCTATGTCCCACAAAAACGACCTTAAACATTAGCCTGCCGCTGCAGCTTAGCAGGGACCCTAACTGTTGAAAAATGGCCCTAACTCATCCCCTAGTCTACACACCGATCGGAATCCTCACTCGGGGCACCAAAATGTGGGGGATAATATGGCCAAAGGCTATCTCTTACCACACCAATCGAAATATAAAATTAATAAACATAAATAATAATAAAGTCTGAGATCGCCTACCTTATTGCATGAACTATGGTAGCCTATCTCTCAGGATGCCCTAACTAAACATTGTATCAATAGCCATGTATATCAATGACTTAGCTATACTAGGGTCCTGGTGTAGTTTGGAGGATTCCGGCTTCGGTAGACCAGGGTTAAAGGGTCAGGACTCCGGGCCGGGCGCGGGGATTGTGGTGGAGGAGATCACGGGACACGTCTCTACCGTTCAAAAGTTTACTAGCGTCTGATCGGAACTTCAATTTCCGACTCTTAAATAAACTATATATTAATTTGTTACCAAGGGTTCATTCCCTCTTCACGAAATCATATAAATAATTATCAGCATTTAAATTATATAATTATAAAGGTGAACATCGTTTCACAACGATTTAGTGAACATAATATCAAGATATTAACACCCTAAAGCAAACGGTGGATCGCGTATGCGGTCGCGGGAATATTTAAAGTGATCCTCTTTACAGTTCTTCTAAACTTATTTCTACAAGGTTTTATAACTAAATTAACTTGATCAAGGTAATCTTATACAGTACTAAATTACCTAACATTAATTAATCTCTACAATATATACAATCACCGGGTTCTGGTAGGAAATTGTTCACTCTAGTGAGGTTACCCTATCGGAAGGTTGTTGCCAACATTCCCAAGATACCGGTGTAGTCAATTTATTTCTCACATGCATCTTTAAATTGGGATTGAGATTTGAGAGTGCAGTACTGACCTGATACAATACATGTAAGATGTAATGTTTCAGATCAATGGACTGCCCAGGTAGAGGACAGGAAATAAATGAAATTACGATGCCACATTCATTTAACACCTTATTAGCGGGCTAGCGGTTTATTTATATGTACCGCCCAGCGGGGTGTTTTTAGCCAAAATAGGGCTGTTTACGTGATAATTTTCATGCCTAAATAAGACCCAGAGCGTAAAACAAGTATCTATGCCTGAAAGGGCATAAACAGAGCTTTCCAATGACACCATAACGATCCTTTTATGACGGCTAGTTTTCTTGCAACAACCGCGCAACACGAGTGCAAAAAGCATGTAATTCGGTACTTTCCCCATACAATTCAGTATGTAGCGAGTGAGAGAGGGAGGGAGGAGGTGGGATTCGTGTCAGTAGATTCTCCGCGGTGGTCTGGAGCAGTCATACGCTCGCTACTCTCCTGCCACCACTTGTCTCTCTCTCTCAGCAACATTACGTGCTGAAATTGCCACACGACCTATGTCGCGCGCCGCCAGATAGTCCAGATTTATTATACTCGACTTATGTTGCGTGCTGACATATAGGGGTTAATTACCTTTAGGCCCTATTCTTAGTTGCCAGAGCACATCAAACCTTAATAGGCCTATAGGCTTAATAATTATCCAGGTAAGATTTTACAAGACTATGCCTAGCGCTCCTTTCTATTTTTATTTTTTCAATATTAGTCTTAGCCTATATTTTTGGTAAATTTCTATAATTGCACCTATAGGCCTAAGAGTTAAAAAAAATATTATTGTAGCCTATTTAGCAGGAAGGTACGACGAGGTAAGTGATGTGGTATAGGCTAGGTGGCAATATGCGGAAATTGATTATAAGGGCATTCCGCTCCCTCTGACTAAAGTCTATCAATCTAGATGTGACATGGATTTTGCAATGTTTCAGAGAGACATTAGCCTAACCTAACAGCCTTACCTAACCTATCCTATCCTAGTATTGTGGGTAGGGGCTGCCGCCCCCATAGCCCCGCTGGTTGGGTAAAACGGTAGAAATCCAGTTGGGGTGGAGTGAGTAACCGTAGATTTTCGTAAGGGAGTCAAAGGGGGCGGAATGCCCTTATAATCCATTTCCGCATATTGCCACCTATACCACATCACTTACCTCGTCGTACCTTCTTGTTAAATACAATGATAGTTTGTTTAGCTCGTATAGGTGCAATTATAGAATAATTCCATATTTGTTTTCTTCAGTGAAGGCTTTGTAAAAATTATTGGAGTTATTCCTGAGTGTAATGAGTAATTTGTAACAGTAATATAGGCTATATACTATCTTAACAACCTTCCTCCCCCTGTCAATGTAAAGCCACACATTATGTAGGCTAGTGTCATTAACCTAACCTAATCTAGTAGATAGGCTTGTATGATACCATAGGTGTGGGCAGTTTATTGTTGAGGCAGTGCTGTGAACTACATACTAGCAAGCTGGGTATTATTTTATTTTATTTTATTTTTATGTAGCTTAGGCCTACTGTACTGTATGTACAGTATGTATGATTATGTTACCCGGTACTGTAAGTTATACTGTATATGCACCCCAGTATGGTCCTCTCTCTGTATTGTATGAGTCTGGAATAAAGCATTATTATCAACTCTGCGTAAGCAGAGTTTGGTATCGCCTCCCCGTATAGTGGGTACCACACAAAATAAATGTCTGTCGTCGTCGTCGTCGTCGTCCGTCTGTCTCGGAACTCCTCCTAGACCGTTGGACGGATTTTCACCAAATTTCACACAAACATTTGTTGCATGAATGCGAACGTCAGACAAAAAAGATTTTTTGAATTTATGCAATAGTTATGATTTTTAGGTCCAAAATATGGTTTTACCTCCCCCCCCCACGCCCCCCCCCCCCACCCCCCCCCCCCCCCCCCCCCCCCACACACACACACATACACACACACACAGCTATGATGGCGTTTTTAGTGTGTGAGCCCCTTTGGGGCTCACACACTAAGAACGCATTCGTTCTGGGGGCGAAAACATTTCGCTCGGCATTTGCTAGGTTAAGTTAGTTTAGTTGGCATTAGAAGTGATGGTAGTAATAGTGGGATTAATGGTGATAGTAGTGATGATGGTGATAATAGTAGTGATGATGGTTGTATTTGTATTGATGATGATGATAGTAGTAGATAAGATGGTGACATTAGTAGATATGATGGTGACAATACTAGTAGTAGTAATGATGGTCATAATAGTAGTGATGATGTTGACAAGTAATGATGATAGTTGTAGTTATAATGATGACAGTAGTGATGATGGTAGTGACGATGGTGTGAGTATTATTGATGATGGTGAGTAGTAATGGTGATGATGGCAGTAGTAGTGATGATGGTGACAGTAGGATAAATGATGGTCATATTTGTGACAATAGTAATGATGATGGTTATAGTAGTAGTGATGATGTTAACAGTAGTAATGATGATTGTAAGATGGTGGTTATGATATTAGTAATGATGGTTGATAGTTGTAGTATCAATGATGATAGTAGTGATTAAGATGCTAGTGACAATGGACAGTGATGATGGTGAGAGTAGTAGTGATGATTATAATTGTAGTAGTGATGATGATCATAGTAATGGTGATGATGACAGTACTCGTGATAATTGTGGTAGTTGTAGTGATGATGGCAGTAGTAGTGATTATGTTGATTGTGATTGATGATGGTATTAGTAGTGATGATGGTAACCTATCGCAGAGTTGGGTATGCCGTTTTGATTTGGAGCAAAATGGCACGTCTACTTTATTATTATTATTATTATTATCCCCACAGGCCCACACCCCGCAAACGTGTAAAATTACTAAAAAATAATGTGCGAGAAAAACCCTCCCGACAATACACGTATAGCCTAGTCAGCAGAAAATGGGGTAAGGATGTAGTATTTGGGCGTACAGCCCGCTTTGTTTACACTATTTACACACTCGCAATCTTGTTCCCGTCTATTTTGACTGCCATGGTATACAATAATAGGTTGAGGTGGGTCTTTGCAGGAAGAATGTTGTGTCGGGGCGTATGATCGTCATTTTTACATAGGTTGATCGATTGCGGTTAAGTTCCCGTCTATTTTGATGGCTATTTCTTATGTTATTTGCCCCCTGCCGTCAATATATACGATAATGGCAATATGTCATGGGGGGGGTGAGGGGAGGCTTTGTTGTATCCCACGGCAGTCAAAATAGACGGGAACATGATCGCGAGCGTCCGCCGCTCAGCTTAGTGTAAACAAGGTGGGCGCCGGACGATACACCCGGTAACTACATTCCTGTCAGCTTTGCACCCCCCTCAGCCCCCCATGTCCATGACTTATTGTCATCATCATATATATTGCCAGCAGGGGGCAAATAATAGAAAAATAGCCATCAAAATAGACGGGAACTTAAGTTACTTAACCGCGATCGATCGACCTATGTAAACATGATGACCGTACGCCCGGATACTACATTCTTCCCAAAAATGGAGCCTTATGGGAGGCGGTGCGACTGTGCAAGGCGAGCGCTCGCGATCATGTTCCCGTCTAATTTGACTGCCGTGGTATACCCGCCCCCCATGACTTATTGTCATCATCATATATATGGCCAGCAGGGGGTAAATAACAGAAAAAATAGACGGGAACTTAACCGCGAGCGATCGACCTTTGTTAACATGACTATCGTACTCCCGGATACTACATCCTTCCCTCTATTTTTCACACTTACCACTGGTCGGTTTTATTTCAGCTGATGGTAAATTGAATCCCTTACTATCTGATTTCTCAATATTTAATGAAAACATTTAAATCTGTTATGTCTGTCATATTAATGCCAATTTTTCATAATTAACAACACATTTCGCTATAAAATCTACGTACTAGCTGAGTAACCAAGATAGTAACATAACAATTTTACCATCAGTTGGAAAAAAATAGAGTAGGCCTATAGTATAATCACCTAACCTAAACTGGCCCTCCACCCTCATTGGGGGTAACCATTGATGTAAGCCTAGGCTTAGAGGATGACAAAATGCTATATATACTGTACCTGTACTGTACTGTGAAAAAACAAGATAATTCTGCTTAACATTTCTGCATTGCTTAGTGTACTGGATCCTTATTCATGATAATATCAAATCCAAATTGTTTTAAGATTGGCGTGGTGGGGGTGGGGATTGGGATGCAGGAGATGAGGGTAGGATTGGATTAGGTTGGGGTGTGGTATGTGGGGTTGAGGATGTGGATGGTATGGGAAGGCTAGGTGGGTTGGGGAGAAGAGGTGTACGGGTTTTAGGGGAAGGATTTGACTGGGAGAGGGAGGGGCATCAGGAACAGGTCCAGATGTTCGTGTAGTGTTTCGCGGAAGCAAGTGTTGTGCAGGTGAGATGGGTCCAGTTTCGGTATGAATTGCAGATAACTGAAACCTTAGTGTGGCGACTCGAAGTGATGGGTTTTGAGCATGTTGGACATATGTATGTGTAGGTGGGTCTTGGATTGCTCTCAATGTCTCCGGCTAGAAGGAGTCTTCGAGAAATGACAACCGGAGAGTCATTTCTTGGTGTAGGAAAACCAGTGTAATGTGTTTGTGTGTGGTGTGAGAGGTGTGGTAATTACCCGGCGCGACCGAAGCCGCTCCAAGGACTCGTGGCCCCAGGGAGGGGGCAGGGGTTTGTTGGGGCGGTTTGGCTCCCGGACAACTGCTCCCCACTGTCGGCAGCCGGCTGTCCTCCACTGGTCGGTGATCTTGTCCCCGGCCGGGAGGGTCGGCAGCCATCCATGGTCGGCAGCTCCGGGAGGTGGTCCCACGGTGGTCCCCTCCCGGTGTCACATGTTCATCATATAAGTAAAATATATGCACATGGAGCACAAATAATGCTTTATATGGTGTCGGGAATAGGGTAATGATCCCGACAGGTTTTGGTCCAATAGGACATTTGAATTTGGCGGTATCGTATCGCTTGTACGATTTCGGCTGGTTCTTTGTGTATTGTAGTTTATTCTTAAGTTAGGTTAAATATTAACTGTAATGTATAAATATCTACATCAGCTCTAGATGTATTATGAAACCAAGTTATGGGTTATAATTATTATGAGCCGGCAGCCATATGTAATTTCGCGAAGCGATCGGAGGCCGGCCCTTTAGTCTCTCAAACAACACCGTACAGTCAACATCTCCTCCCCCGGCCCTGACTCAACCCACAGTTCACCATGTGCTACAACTACTAATAATATTAACAACAGTCCTACATCACCAGTCCTCTAAGCTAAGTTCATTGTATCGATATTGTATTATGTGAACATTCCTACATGTCATGCAATTGAACTAGCCGCGTGTGGGAGACTGGATTACACCTATCAACGACTACGTCGTTGGTAATTATAATATAACTATTTGTTGGGATATTTCATGTACCAGTGATATGTAATTTAACCTTTATCTAAATTCCCGATAAATATTGGTCCTTCATGCCCTAAAGCTTCCTTACTGTAGTACCGTTTTGTTTGCTTCCTTGACGCTTGTGGGCTTACAAATGGCTGCCGCCTCGCGCGTTGTTGGCCGCCTGCCATTTCCCTAGTTTAGGTCCAGCTTCTTCCCTCGTGTTTTTTACCGTCTAGGCGCCGTCTCTATCTTTTTTGGGACTAGTTTCCAGGTTTTTTTTGGGCGTGTGTTCCTTGGCGTTTTTTGGAGGGTTAGCTGGGCTGGAGATTGGGGTAGGGGTGGTTTCGTCGGTCACCATTTTGCGCTCATAGGCTAGGCTAGGCAGTCTAGACCTGCAGGTGTCTGTGGTGGTTATTCATTTCGCTATGGTGGTGTGCCTGTGGTGTTAATTGTGTTTTGTCTTTGTGGGACTCATTATTACTTTTGCTGGAGGGGAGGGTTCTCATGTGACCTTTTATATTTAAATTTCATAATAGCCTAGGCCTAGTTGCTTAAAGTGGCGGTCATGAGTGTCGGTCTTTGTTAATTCCTAAGCGATTGACGGTTAATAGTCAGACCTCATGATTGTAGGTTAACCAACTAGGCTTACCTATAAAGGGCTTACAATAATTAGTGCTGCACCTTACCCTTTCTTTTAATGGATTTGGTATTTAATTCTTTTGTCTAGTTAGATAATTTCCTTTCGATAGTTTATATTAAGGGGGATGTAAGTATTATGTAATTCTTTTTGAGTAAATTTCTTAAGTAATGGGGGTTTGCCGCTGTTGATTCCTAAGCGATTAACGGTTTGTAGTCTGACCTCATTGTAGTTTAAGTTGCTTAAAATTAAACCTTAACGATGACAGATTTGAAGAAACTTAAGATTCTTAAGGGAGGGATGAAGGGAAGTTTAAATAGAGGTTTAAGAGATCTTGATGAATTTTTAATAAGTGCCACGGCTGATCAGATAAAAGGTAAAATTGCTACTGTTACTAAATCGCTAGCTGCTTATGATAGTTATTCTCAGCAGGTATATGGTTTATTGACAGTTACTGACGATGTGGAAGAAGAAATGTCGGCAGATTTTGAGTACTTTGAGGACGTTAATACAGCCTTAGCCAGACTATCTTCCACCCAAGAATCAACCTCTGTTAAGGATACCGGTACACCAAAGGCGACTGGTTTTAACCTGCCGAAGCTTACTTTGCCTACCTTTTCCGGGGATTCGGCTACCTGGACTGGATTTTGGGATATTTTTGAGTGTTCCATCCATCATCATAAAACACTCACATCCATCCAAAGGTTCACATATCTCCGTGGTCAATTGAAAGGGGAGGCATTGAAGTTAGTCGATGGGTACAAGCTAGAAGCTAACAGCTACGAGTCTGCAGTGGAGTTGCTGAAGAGAACTTACGGGAGAGTGGAAGTCATCAAGACCGCGTTAATTACCAAGTTCTTCACGCTAGATCCTCCATCCTATGATGTGACGGCCCTAAAGGAGTACTATGCCTCCTTTGAGAGCCTCCTCCGATCTATGGAGACAATGGCCGTCACCAAGGAGGAGATATTTAGTGTGAATATCTTGAATAAAATACCCTCTCCCCTAAGGGAAATCTTAAGACGACAACTAAGCGACTCTCCACTAAACTTGGAAGCGTTGGTGCAGGTGTACCAGACTGAAGTTTTCAATATGGAGAGTACTGGACACTACCGACAAGTGGAGATGTCGCCATCTACTGCAGCTTTCCCGGTACAGACTTCTCCTAAACAGAAAAGGCCAATATCATTAGGTTGTAAGTTGTGCAGTGTCCACGGTCATCTGTGGTATCAGTGTCCTAAGTATCCTAAGGCTACACAGAAGATTAGCAAGGCTAAATCGCTTAAGTTATGTACCAGCTGTCTGGCAAGAGACCACTTCAACAGTACCTGCACCAATTCCTACATCAAACCTTGTAAGTATTGCACCCAGTCTGATCGGCACGACGGCAAAGAAAAGGGGAGAAACCCCAAAGAGTCACATGAGAAAGGTAAGAGCGAGGGTGATAAAGTATCTGCCATGTCCATTGCTTCTCGAGAATGTCAATTGCTTCCTACTATGATGCTGCCAGTAGTGGGGAGTAATAATAATACTATAATGACGCGCACCTTACTTGACCAGTGCTCACAGAGGTCATTCGTTCTGCGGTCATCATTACCCCCGCTCAAGTGTACCAGCAAGGGTCAAGAGAATTTGCGTCTCCATGGTTTCACTGGTGAAATAGATTCCAGTGACTATGATATAGTGGAGATTTCCTATGTTTGTAGAAAAAAGGTATGTCCCATCAAGGCTGTTGTGGTCGACACACTACCCAGTTTCTATATAGCATCAGAGATTCAACCACATTTGAAATATCTCAGAAGCAAGGGATATAAACTGGCTGATGGTCAACTCTCTGCTAACAATGGTATTATGCTACTGGTCGGAGCTGATTATTACTACGACCTGGTTCACCCTGGATATCGGCGGGTAGATAAGCTTATAATGCTCCCCACGATCCAAGGGTATGCCATTACTGGATCCTATGCCACTTCCTCTCAAGACACACAAGTGGAGGTGGTTACGGTCCTCAAGGTAGCAGTAAGCCCCATAGATAATATATTAGGCCAAATGTGCCTGATAATACATGTACTGATATAGATAAGCTATGGGACTTGGACAATATTGGAATTGACCCACATGAACTTGATCGTGAGTCCAAGCTAGCGTTAAGCTCGTATGAAGAGACTGTAACGTATGACTCTGGCAGAGGTCAGTATGTGGTAAGGCTCCCTTGGAATGATAACAAGAGTAAATTACCTACTAATTTCCATCTAGCACTTGGTAGGTTACGTGGCCTTCAGAAGCAGTTTGTCAAGGATCCAAGTTATTGCGAGACTTATGCGGCAGTTTTGGCCGAGCAGGTACAACGTGGATTTGTGGAGAGAGTAGATCTCAATGAGTATGGGGATAACATCCATTACCTTGCTCACCATGGGATTAAAAAGGACAGTTCCACCACTCCTGTTCGTATTGTGTATGACTGCTCTGCTAAATCCAGTGATCGCTCTATAGCCTGAATGATTGTCTGTACACGGGTCCGTCCCTGGTCTCTGATCTAGCGCAAATTATGTTGCGCTTCAGATGTCATAAGTTTGCATGGGTCGCCGATATTGAGAAGGCCTTCCTGATGCTTCAACTCCATCGTGAAGACAGGGACTCGACAAGATTTTTATGGCCACGGGACCCAATGGATCTAGATTCAGAGTATCTGGTCTACAGGTTCAGAGTAGTCTTATTCGGGGCGACCTGTTCCCAGTTCCTTCTCAACGCTACTATCTTGCGTCATCTTGAGGAGGCTGGACTAGATCCTGACTTCAAGAATGAGATCAAGCAGGGGATCTATGTGGACAATCTTCAAGGCACCGGAGACAATGAAGATTTATTGCTCAGGAGATGCTGGGAGATCCGCGATATATTTGCCAAGGCTCATTTATACTTAAGAGAATGGGCCACTAATGGTGGTCTTTTGAAAGGTCAATTTGCTTCTGACGGTGTAGCTACTGAGAATAGTGAGGTGAAGTTTTTAGGCCACAAATGGGACACTACCACAGATTGTATATCCTTCTGTCACACCCCATGCGGCAGTGAGCTTATGACCAAGCGAAACTGCTTAAGCTTGTCAGCGAGGTTGTTTGATCCCCTACGTTTTTTGCTGCCTGTAACAATCCGTGCTCGTATGTTTTTACAGCAACTGTGGCGGCTAAAACTAGATTGGGACACGCCCCTCCCGATTGAGTTGCAGGATACTTGGCGGTTGATTCGGTCGGACCTTTCCGCATGTTGCGAGGTCCAACTTCCTCGTCAGGTTATTGGTGGTCACCAGGTGGATCTACATGCCTTTTCTGATGCTAGTAATAGTGCGTACGGTACTGCCATATACATATGTAATGGTAGTGAAGCGACGCTGGCTATAGCGAAGGCCAAAGTAGCCCCTATAAAGAAGATTACAGTTCCTAAATTAGAACTTACTGCATTGCTTCTGTCAGCTCGTCTAATAAAGTTTACACTGGATGCTTATACAGACATACTACAGATTAATAACGTCTATGTCTGGAGCGACAGTCAAATAGCGCTTTCATGGGTACACAGCCAGAAAGTGTTACCTATTTATGTTTCTAATCACACTGATGAGATTCATAACTTAGTTCCTACAGCTACATTTCGCTATGTGAGCACCAGGGATAACCCCAGTGACATAATTTCCCGGGGGATCTCAGCACAGCAGTTTATGTCTTCCTCTATTTGGTGGCATGGACCTCCATGGCTTACATCTCCAACTGAATGGCCTCAGGATTTCAGGGAATACATATCTGATCCTTCAAGTCGGCCCCAAGATGATGTGTTAAGTAGTTCGAATGTGAGTACTACACATCAGGATAACAAGTTGGTAGAGTGGGAACGTTACGGCAGCTATGATCAAGTAATACGGGTATTTGCATGGATATACCGTTTCATTAACAACATGAGAAGTCGGGCTCACGGGTCTTTCCTTAGTGAAGATTCGATGCATATCAGACTCCATGAATTGAGATCAGCGGAAGCAAAACTAATATGTTTAGTACAAAAGGAATCTTATCCTACTGAACATCAAATCCTGAGCAAGGAGTCAAAGGCCAAACCCTCTAACTTAATGAGGCAGCTAGGATTATATATGGAAGGAGGCATAATTAAGTGTAGAGGCAGGATACAAAAGGCGGACATTATTGATTCTGCGAAATATCCTGTCCTCCTTAGCTCCTCTCATTTGATTACCAAACTGTTGATTCGCCAATGCCATCGGACCTGCTTACATTTTGGCGTAAATTATGTTCTGGCGTATATGCGACAACGTTGGTGGATCCCTAAGATGCGACAAGCAATTAAAGGGATCCACAATAGCTGTACGATCTGTAAAAGATTACAGGGTAAGCCTTACTCCCCAGTTGATCTACCTCCCTTGCCTGAGTTCAGGGTACAAAGGACTGAACCATTTCAGGTAACCGGGGTAGACTACACCGGAGCGATTCATGTTAGAGAATCGCCCGGTAATATCATAAAGGTATATGCCGTCCTATTCACATGTGCGGTAACCAGAGCGATTCATATTGAATTGATTGACGACCTATCCAGTGAGGGGTTTTTGCATACACTAAGACGCTTTGCAGGCCGCAATGGTTTCCCTCAAATTATTATGAGCGATAATGCGACTTGTTTTGTCGGGGCCTCTAAATATCTCCAGAGTTTAATGGATGACCCGCAGGTTGTGGCTACCCTCACTGGAAAGGGTTGTCAATGGAGATTTATACCAGCACGTGCACCATGGTTCGGGGCGATTTGGGAGAGAACAATCGGTATCGTCAAATCTGCCTTGAAGAAGGTATTAGGAAGGGCACTGGTGACCAGACGGGAGTTGCAAACCATCTTAATAGAGATTGAGATGTTAGTCAACGACAGGCCCTTGACCTATACCTCGGCAGATGTTGATGACCTCTTACCCATTTCGCCTTCCATGATGACACGTGGACGAACCCTTAATACCTTTCCTAGATCGTCCGTAAATGACGAAGATCTGCATGACCCTACGTTCGGCAATGCTGACGCCACACGTCGTCGCTTCCAGTATGTAAACAAGGTGTCCGACGATCTATGGAAACGGTGGACCCAAGAATATTTGCTGTCTCTTCGCGAGCGTCACTCTCATAAGATCAAAGGGACGAATCAACGATGGCCTCGTATCGGGGATATCGTCCTGATTCATGATGAGCGTCCTAGGTTATTTTGGAAGCTTGGGAGGATTATCGATTTGTTCCAGGGCATTGATGGTCTTATAAGGGTTGCTAAAATACGAACTTCGACTGGGGTTACTACTCGCCCAGTCGTGAGGTTATATCCCTTGGAGCAGGATGTAGAACTGCCGGATTATCCTGGCGTCTCTACTGATACCCCTCCGCGGGAGAGTGCTGGTGACAGTGCTCCTCAAGGTGGGGCAGCAGATGATGAGAAGGATGATCCTCCTCAGGCTTCAGGTGGCGCCCGTCCCAAAAGGAGGACGGCTATGAGTTCCGTGGATCTTTGGAGATCAAAGATCCAACAAGGTGATCTTTGACTTCGATGTCCTTTTTTTTGTTCCTGTATATCATTTTTGGTGGCGGGCAATATGTCGGGAATAGGGTAATGATCCCGACAGGTTTTGGTCCAATAGGACATTTGAATTTGGCGGTATCGTATCGCTTGTACGATTTCGGCTGGTTCTTTGTGTATTGTAGTTTATTCTTAAGTTAGGTTAAATATTAACTGTAATGTATAAATATCTACATCAGCTCTAGATGTATTATGAAACCAAGTTATGGGTTATAATTATTATGAGCCGGCAGCCATATGTAATTTCGCGAAGCGATCAGAGGCCGGCCCTTTAGTCTCTCAAACAACACCGTACAGTCAACATCTCCTCCCCCGGCCCTGACTCAACCCACAGTTCACCATGTGCTACAACTACTAATAATATTAACAACAGTCCTACATCACCAGTCCTCTAAGCTAAGTTCATTGTATCGATATTGTATTATGTGAACATTCCTACATGTCATGCAATTGAACTAGCCGCGTGTGGGGGACTGGATTACACCTATCAACGACTACGTCGTTGGTAATTATAATATAACTATTTGTTGGGATATTTCATGTACCAGTGATATGTAATTTAACCTTTATCTAAATTCCCGATATATGGTATAAATAACAAGTTCTGTCAGAATTGAAGGTATTTTCTCGCATACACAGGCGTATCAAAAACACGATTGGCCCTCTCCTTGGGTTAATAGCTGGATCTAACTGAGAAAACACAACACCAGATGTGACAATATGTGCTAACTGATTTTTGATAAAGTTACCCATCAAAGATGACGAAGGAAACCTTGTGAGTGACCCGGTAAGAATGGCAAATATGCTGAAAAATCAATATGAAAATGTCTTCAGCATACCCAGGCCAGGCAAATCGGTGGACGACCCAGTAGTCTTCCTTGAAGCACAGGCAGACACACCAACGCCAAAACTAACAGAGATAGTTCCAAGTACTGAGGAAATACTCCAAGCAATAGATGCCATAGCTCCAGACTCAGCGGCAGGCCCAGATGGACTCACGGCACAGCTCTTGAAAACTTGTAAAAATTAGTCAGCACTACCACTAAAAATATTAGCCACCAAGTCCCTGAAAACCGGTACAGTTCCCCCATCCATAAAAGAGGGTATAGTGACCCCAATTCATAAAGGGGGCAATAAAGGACTGGCCAAAAACTACCTACCTGTGACACTGACCTCCCACATCATCAAAATTATTGAGCGAGTTGTCAGAAAGAGACTGACAGACTTCATGGAGGAAATTGATGCTTTTAATGAAGGCCAACATGGCTTCAGAAAAGGCCGGTCCTGCTTGTCCCAGCTACTCATTCACCATGAGGCCATACTAGAGGACATCAGCAAGGGTAAAAACGTTGATGTGATCTATTCGGACTTCGCAAAGGCATTTGATAAGGTTGACCTTGGTCTCGTTCTCCATAAGCTAAGGAACCTTGGCATAGGGGGTAGCCTTGGAAGGTGGTTGCACAGCTTCTTAACGGACAGAAAACAGAAAGGGTCAGTCCAGGGTCACCTCTCAGCATACAGTGAAGTGAGGAGTGGGGTTCCACAGGGGTTGGTACTTGGACCCCTGCTATTTCTCATGGAGATATAGACCACGAACTACACCATTCCCAGGTCACTTCGTTTGCTGACGGCACGAGGGAGAAGAAGAGGATTAGAACAGGGGATGATGTGGCTCTGCTCCAAGAAGATTTAAATTGCCTATTGACCTGAACTGCTACAAACAACATGAAAATGAATTATGAAAAATTTGAACTGATGAGATATGGCCCACTACAAAAGATCAAACAAGGCACTAACTACCAAGTCCACCAGCAAAATATTGCACCAAAAGAACATGTGCATGACTTGGGAGTCACAATGAGTGCTAATGGAACTTTCTACCACCACACCACCGAAACGGCCAGCAGACTTACTGGGTGGATCCTGAGGACCTTTCAGACAAGACAGAGGACATGAATGTTAACCCTCTGGAAGTCCTTGATCCTCCCGAAGCTAGAGTACTGCTGTCAACTCTGGTCTCCCTATAAAATGGGGGACATCATCAAGCTGGAAGTCCTTCAAAGGACATTTACAAGCAGGATCTCTGGTCTCCAACATATGAATTACTGGGAGAAGCTGAAGGAGCTGAAACTATACTCCTTACAAAGAAGACGCCAGCGGTACCTGGTAATCTATGCTTGGAAAACATTTGAGGGGCTTGTACCGGATGTGCGACTCCATCTGAATAACCACCCAAGAAGAGGTAGACTGTGTTATATCAAGAGGACAGAGGCCACAGCACAGAGAACGGCAACAGTCCTACATAACTCATTCACAAAAAATGGAGCTCGTCTTTTTAATGTGGTTCCAAAGTTAATCAGGGAGTTGAGAGGGGTCTCAATGGAATCCTTCAAACTCCAACTAGACAAATGGTTGGCAAGTGTACACGACGAGCCCCCAACACCAGGATACACCAGCGCTGCAAGCAACTGCTTGGCAGATCACCCAAGTTCCAGAGAAGCAGAGCTGCCTGGCCGCTGCGGAGGTCCACCTCAGCTGCGCCATCAGAGGGTGGAATTCTACAAAGTAAACAAAGTAAAGTAAACAAAGTAAACTCGGCCGAAACACAGAAAACTGGGCAATAGAAGAAAAATGTATCTTTAGTAAAGACTCGCGGGCAAATTAAGATAAATTGTGTATTGATTAGTCTAAAGAAACCAAACTTCAACATATATGTGAAATAATTTCCACGATATATAATTGTGTGAATTGACAGTAGTAATACTGTTCTTGAATATATATACTCGCTAAAGCCTAGGAACTCTCGTAAAAATATATTTCCATACTTACCTCAAATCCATATTCAGTGTTAATATATATTCAGAGTCAAAGAACTCGTCTAATTACTTGCCCTAACGTATGTAAAGTAAACATTGCAATATTATTTGTCTATCTATCTATCTATATGCTCAGGCCCAATCCCCACTTTTCCTATTTTTGTATTCTTATTTTCTATTTTACTCTATTGTATTATTTTCTTTGTTTTTATTTTCTTGGGGGTGGCCGACTCAAGACCTAGATGTGTGTGAATATTATTTGTGATATCTGATTAGTGATGTACTTGGGATGGGGGCTGGTTTGTAGGGAACCGCAGCTTACATGAACATAGGATAACCAAACTCCAGGTGAACAGCACCATTGTATTTATTTAACCAGACGTTTCGGCAGTCACATCATGCCATCTTAGCTACCACTTAAGATGACATAATGTGACTGCCGAAACGTCTGGTTAAATAAATACAATGTTGCTGTTTACGTGGAGTTTGGTTACCTATTCTGATTATTGATTATATGTGTAACATATCGATTTGTGAGATATTAGTTTGTGTAAATATAAGCTTTCTTGTACTACTTAATTCACCTTGTATTTGTATTGTATATGTGCATTGAACTCCTTATTACTATTCATTAGAAGAAACAACAATACTTGTTTTGTCTAGTATAACAAGTGGAACAAAGTAATCAAAGATTGTTTATCAGCAAAATAACTGGCCCATAAAGCATTCTACCAGACCGAATGTCAAAATCAGAGGGGAAATTTCACCAATCTTCGCCGTAAAGCAACACAAATATTTAAGCAGCATAACACGATACAAACAACATATTGCGACTTCAAGCAAGTCAAATATAAAAGTGTTGTGTAGTTATATTATATGTAAACAAGTAGTTACCCCAACAATTGGCCCGCTAGTTGACGAAAAAGGGGAAGAAATTGATGATGTAAATCAAATATGCATCACTATCAATAATATTTTTTGTATCGATGTTTACGAGTTGTTTTGCTAGCTGTTTACATCAACTCTCTTCCTCATATTCCGTCTGCTCAAATTAAGAACTGCAATGCCCTATGCAACATTGAAATTGCAAACGCAGACATCTCCAATGTCATTTCAAAACTAAAGTCCAATAAATCCCCTTGACTCGATAAGTTTTCGCCAAAAGTTATTGAAGAAGTAAAAGATTTTAATCTAAACAACTAATTCTTCTCTCTAACAAATCATTACAAGAACATAATGTCCCCATAAAGAGGTTGACATCGTTTACCTTAAGTAAAAAAAAAAAAAAACAACATTCGATAAAGTGCCTCATTGTAAACATTATAGCTCACGGTATTATAGCTCACGGTATTATAGCTCACGGTATTAGTGAGTCTGTTCTTCATTGTAAACATTATAGCTCACGGTATTAGTGTGTCTGTTCTTCATTGTAAACATTATAGCTCACGGTATTAGTGAGTCTGTTCTTCATTGTAAACATTATAGCTCACGGTATTAGTGAGTCTGTTCTTCATTGTAAACATTATAGCTCACGGTATTAGTGAGTCTGTTCTTCATTGGATTCAGAATTGGCTAAGTTAGTGAAAGCAACGAATGAGTAGTAATTAATGAGAAAGCCTCAAATTGGATAAATGTCACGGCCGGTGTACCACAAGGCTCAGTTCTCGGTCCAATTATATTTCTTATAATATTATACAGTATATTAACCATCTGGATGACGGACTATCATGCAGAATCTTCAAATTCGCTGACGACACAAAAATTGTATATACAGTAAACTCTTCATCGCACATGCAAGATATTCAGAATGATGTAGAGTTTCTAGACAATCTATCATGTTGGGACTCGGTCATGGCAGATGAATTTCCATATAGATAAATGCAAAGGGCTTTACATCGGTAGTAGAAATGAAAGAACAAACTATTCGATTAATGGAATTCAACTCTTGAGCGTAAATATACTGATCTTGGAGTAACTATTACAAGCGATTTATAGCCTGCCCAACAATGCGCCAAAGTTTTTAACAATGCAAATATAATTATTGGCTTCATTTGGAGATGTTTTGAATATATTTCCGAAAACGCCACGTTCAATTTCTTTAATAAATTAGTTCGTCCTCATTTTGAATATACTGTATGTGTCCAGTTTTGGTAGCCATACTATAAAAAAAACATTGACACACTTGAGAAAGAATACTGGAGAGCAACTAAAATGATTCCCCAACTACGACATTATACTGTACCATATGAGAAACGACTAAAAGAGTTAAACCTATTTACCTTGACAAACTGCAGAATAAGAGGGGACCTATCCCAGTTTTTAAGATTATCAGAGGCCATGACAACATTAACACAAGTTAGTACTTCACACTGGATTACTTGAATTACACAAGACGTAATGGTTACAAAATTGTCGGAAAGGCGTTTCATTCACATGAAGCCAAACATTTATTTTTCAACTTACGGAATAAATTGCCTAGAAATGTTCTAGGTGCCATACAGTCCAGACATATAAATATCTCGTTGATAATTGTCTTAACATGAATCCCCAACGGACTGCTTTTCTGCCCGTGTAATGTAACCATATGTATGGTTCATATTACTAAAACTATGTTTTCTGGATCACAGTCCAGCTTAAGCTGTTTTTAGCAAGAGTGGCAATATGGTCTTTCCAAGAGAGATCAGAAGAAAAAGAGACGCCAAGAATATTAAGTGAAGATGAAGGGTTAATTTGTATGATGTTGAAGAGTAAGTGGCAGTCTTTAAAAAAAAAAAAATTGTGATTAATAGACAGATGTGAAATTGAGTTTTGGAAGCATTGAAAGTAACTAGGCTTTCTTTAACCCAATCAGAGATAGTAGAAAGATCCAAAGATAGGTGTGCTATGGCTTCCTCACGTGGGTTTTTGAGTAACTGCTGGGAGGGATGTTGTGAAAAGCCAGTTGAGTAGTGTAATGTACTGTAGAGTCGTTAACATATGAGTGAATGAGGCTGCAGCAACAGTTGAGAAGATAGTTAATGAATATTAGAAAGAGAAGTGGACAGAACCCTGAGGAACACCAGAATTGATAAGTTGAGGATGTGAATGATGGCCGTCCACAGCCAAAGCTATGGAATGGCCAGGAAGGAAAATAGAGATAAAGGCACAGATGGAGGGATAGAAGCCGAACGAGGATAGTTTAGACATTTGAGATTTGTGCCAGACTATCAAAGGCCTTTGATATGTCTAGTGCAATAGAAAAGGTTTCACCGAAGTCCCAAAAGGAAAATGACCAAAAGTTAGTGAAACATGAAAGAAGATCACCAGTAGAGCGACCCCTAAGAAAGCCATACTGGCGATCTGAGAGTAAATTATGAGAAGATAAATGCTTATGATATTTTGAAGTAAGAAGAGTTTCAAAAACTCTGGAAATGCAAGAAATGAGAGCAATTGGACAATAGTTGGAGGGTTGAGAGCAGTCACCCTTCGGGACAGGTTGAATGAGAGCAAACTTCCAGCAAGAAGGGAAGACGTTCGAGGAGAGACTAAGACGGAAGAGTTTGCCTAGATAGAGAGTCAGCACAGAAGCACAGTTTTTTAGTGTAACAGGAGGAACACCATCCATTCCGTACACTTTCATAGCCCAGAGAGGGTAAAAAGTACATCTTTAGAAGATATTACGATATTAGGCATAAGTAGGATAGGAACCGAGAGGGAGGAATAGCACTGGAATCATCCAAGGTTGAGTTTTTAGCTAAAGTTTGGGTGAAGAGTACAGTTATGTCAGAGGGAAAAGTGGCGGTAGGGCCGTCAGAATTGAAAAGGGGATGGAAAAGACGAGGAAGAAAAGTTGTCTGAAAGGTTTTTGGCTATATGCCAAAATGCTTGGGAAAAGCTAGAGTTGGATAGGTCAGTACATATATTTTTGATGAAAGAGTGTTTGGTGAGTCGAAGAACAGATTTAGCTTAATTCTGGGCAGAAACATAGGAAGAATGAGGTTTAAAGGCGAGGGTACCATTTTGAATTCTTCCTCTTTATTGTGGACAGTACTAGAACAAGCGTGAGTAAACTAAGATATTTTCATTAGACTGATACAAAGAAAATAGAATGTTTGCCTCCATGCCCGAGAGGATTACCTCGGTAATGTGTTCAGCTCTCTCTGAGGGTCCCTGGCCACAGAAGCAAAAATCATTCCATGGGAAATCAAAGAAGTACTGCCAAAGAGCCTCCCAATCGGCAGTGCAAAAGTGCCACAAGCGCTGCCGACTGGGAGGATTGGGTTGCCGTACTGAAGAGATAGGCTTGTTCACGAGGTTGGTCAGTGGAATGAGAGGAGAGCCATTGGCGGTGGTGAACGTTGAAATCTCCTACGATAGAGATTTCTGCGAAAGGAGAGATGGATAAGATGTATTCGAATTTAGAGTTTACATAGTCAAATAATTTGGGAAAGTCAGTACCGGTAGTGTTAGGGGAGACATAGACAGCACAACAATATTTAGCATGAAATTGACAAGATAGTTAAGTCATAAAGTTGATAATTCAAGAAAGTAGAAGCTGGGAACACGAAAGCAAGTGAGTTTCTTGTGTACGTATTATAAGGGACAGCTTAAGAGAAGTGAGTAACATGACTATCAAACTGAAGATGTATTCACGAGTCTGATTTTGTCTCTTGTGTCTGTATGTGTTCATTTCAAGTTGTTTCTACAATATCTATTATGGGTTTATATTATTGTACCATGCCACCATCAAAAGATTGAAAATAAGGCCAGTCATGGATGATGCAGGTTGATGGTGACAGGAAGAACTTCTATTAAAATGGTTTTGTAGCCAGGGCACTGTAGCACTGCAGGAATGTGAACAATTACCTTCGAAAACCCTCGACCATATAGTCAAGAACATTAACTCGGTAAGTATCTTCTGATTTGAATTACAAAGATACAGTATATTATTTTATTGTGCTAAGCCTTTCCAAAACAATTAATTTTCTATGTGGTTGAACTAGTAGGAAAAGCATAACTTGTCAAAAAAGTCACTATTTTCACTGGTCTTTGCTAAATGCTATTGTCTCCCATTTAATGTACTGCAGAGAGTATCTTGCCTTCTGCACTTCTGCAAGTATTGATTTATGTCTTGGAATGCTAGCTGAAGAGGGAGGACAATATTTACATATTGGCCTGACCTTACACTTTTATGAAGGTTACTTGTATAGTAGTGCAGTTATCCATCACTAACAACGTCTATGCCACATGCGTGAAGGGATGCACTCATGGTATCGAAAGAGTGGACCTTAATATATATAGTAAAAAGCTCTTAGGCATTGCTACTTAGTCACTTCACGTAGTCAAACAACTACCAGTATAACATTTCTTCCACTCTTCAGATAGAATAACAGCAACATCTTCAAAATACAAATTATTTAAATTATGATTGGTGATAAATACTCCACAGTGATATTCTAGTCCAGTAATAAATCCATACAAACATTTGAAAGGGAGAACAGTAATATAATCCTGAAAAATTAAGATATTTCTTAGTCACACCAGACATCAGACCAATATATACCACCTCAGATATTCTATAGTATCACATTTCTTTGCTATGTGTATATAGGAAACAAAAGCCATTTTGCCTGTAACGAGTGTCTCTCCCAAAGCCAAAAGAGTGGCAGAGGCAAATCCAAGGGACGTTGGGGTAAAAATGCATGGACACACGAAGTTTGAAGTAATTTATGTCATAGGATGAAGGAATGATTGATTGAGGGAGAGAATTCCAGAGTTCAATTGTTGAATAGTAAGAACGACTGAGAAAATTAGCTAATTCTTGGGTTGGAGAGCTGGACAGAATATGAGTGAGATTGTGTTGAAAGTCGGGTGACTTGCACTCACTGCAAGGGAGGGGTTGTGCACTGAGAGAGCTCTAAACAAACCTGATTGTTGTAATAACAATAGAAGTGAAAGAGATGCAACTTTGCGGCGTGTAGAAAGAGAAGGTAGGGGACTAGTAAGAGGAAGTGAATTGATGAGGCAAAATGTATTTGACTCTTCTCTTAGAGAAGTGCGGTAAGGGTGGAACCTTCCCACGCATGAGAACAATACTTGATTCATGGGCACACTGTGCCCTGATACAAAGCAATAAGCTGTGCTGGGGTGAAGAACCCACAGAGGCCTAACTTTTGGGAAGTTGTTTTAGCAAGTGGGGTAATATGATCTTTCCAAGAAAGATCAGATGAAAAAGATACACCTAGAATATTGAGAGAAGAAGAAGGGTTGATTTTGTGCATTGTAATCTTATGTTAGTCAGTCATCTAATTTCTGAACTGGGTGAACCAGAGGGAGGGAATTAGCGTGGAGGGTCTTCATGGTTCGTAATGTAATCAGAATAATATAATAGAAGAAAACGGCTACTGACCTTCAATCCCCTGGCATACTTGCCTTTGTCTCTCTAAAGGGAAAACTATTGACCTTTATACAAAGCCCTCTGTTGACCTGAATCTATTGACAGCCCTACTGTGCACAGAATCTCAAACCAGACGTCACCTCTACTTCACCTTGGATTCACTCCAATGATTTCATCATTTAGTATAAAAACTGTGGTTATCAGTAGTGAGCTAATTCTATTTCAATTCAATTCAATTCAATGCAATTCAATTCAAATATATTTATTTAGCCTTCAGATATACAATAAGTTCAGAATTTAAATACATGGAAGTCAACTGGCTAAGCCTTATGAGAGAAAACTCTCTTTAAGGCACCTTGATTTAACCCGAATTAATTTACATTTTTACATACATATAATATATACTCTTTCAATTCGCACCCATAAACTTTCACTACATAAACATACTCAGCACAAAAGTAACTTACAATTTGACGGATGTTTTAATATTTACTCAATAAAAATTATTTGAGGGACATCTTAAAACTAGACAGGGAGGGTTTATCCAGAATATGCCGAGGCAGTGCATTCCAGACCTTTCAACGTTCACCACCGCCAATGGCTCTCCTCTCACACTACTGACCCAGCTGGTGAACAAGCCTACGTCTTTTCTATCCTAAATGACATAGAGCAGTTAGTTCAGCAACAAAACCGTATCCCGGATTGCATCGGAGATCGGCCCAACATTCTTGACTTGTTTCTAACTTCTAACCCTTCTTCTTATACTGTTGATCTTTTCTCTCCTTTGGGCTCCTCCGATCATAAACTTATCTCTGTCACCTGTCCTATCTCTCCAGTACGGCCACCCGATCCTCCTAGCCGGCGGCGCTTGTGGCACTTCGGCGCTGCCGACTGGGAGGCTCTCCGGCAGTACTTCTTTGATTTCCCATGGAATGATTGCTGCTTCCGTGGCCAGGGATCCTCGGAGAGTGCTGAACGCATTACCGAGGTAATCCTATCAGGCATGGAAACATACATTCCATTCTCTTTCTCTCAGACTAATGCTAAAAAATCTTGGTTTACTCACGCCTGTTCTACTGCTGTCCGCAATAAGGAGGAAGCATTCAAACGGTACCCACGCCTTAAAATTCAAGACTCATTCTTCCTATGTTTCTGCCCGGAATCAAGGCAAATCTGTTCTTCGACTTGCCAAACACTCTTTCATCAATAATAAATGCACTGAACTATCCAACTCTACCTCTTCCCAAGCTTTCTGGCATCTAGCCAAAAACCTCTCCAACAATTTATCTTCCTCGTCTTTCCCTCTCCTTTTCCACTCTGATGGCACAACCATAACTTCTTCCTCTGACAAAGCTAAACTCTTTGCTCAAACTTTTGCTAGAAACTCCACCCTGGATGATTCCGGTGCTATCCCTCCCTCTCCACCCTCATCTCTCTTACTTATGCCTAATATCCTAATCTCTTCTAAGCCCCTCTCTGGGCTTAATACTAATAAGGCGCACGGTCCGGACAGTGTTCCTCCTGTTGTTCTCATAAACTGTGCTTCCTTGCTAACTCCCTGCCTAGGCAAACTCTTTTGTCTCTGTCTATCCTTTAACGTCTTCCCTTCATGCTGGAAATTTGCTCACATTCAACCTGTCCCAAAGAAGGGTGACCGCTCTCAACCCTCCAACTATCGTCCAATTGCTCTCATTTCTTGAATCTCTAAAGTTTTTGAAGCTATTCTTGCTTCCAAATTTCTTATGCATTTCTCTTCTCATAATCTACTCTCAGATCGCCAGTATGGCTTCCTCAAGGGTCGCTCTACTGGTGATCTTCTTTCATATCTTACTAACTCTCGTCCATCTTCCTTTCGGGACTTTGGTGAGACCTTTTCTATTGCGCTAGTCATATTGAAGGCCTTTGATAGAGTATGGCACAAATCTTTAATTTCTAAACTACCCTTCTTCGGTATCTATCCCTCCATCTATGCCTTTGTCTCTAATTTCCTTTCCGGCCGTTCCATAGCTGCGGTTGTGGACGGCCATCGCTCACTTTCTCATCCTATCAACTCCGGTGTTCTTCAGGGCTCTGTCCTATCTCCCATTCTCTTTCTAAATTTCCTAAATGATCTTCTCAACTGTACCTCCAGTCCCATCCATTCATACGCAGACGACTCTACCTTACACTACTCCATTAGTTTTCCTGAACGCCCCAGCCAGCAATCCCTCAAAGACAAACGTAATGAAGCAATGCAACACTTATCTTCTGATCTAACTACTATTTCCAATTGGGGCAGAGAAAACCTTGTTGCCTTTAATGCTTCCAAAACCCAATTTCTTCATCTTTCTACCCATTCAGAACTCCCAGAGGACTATCCCTTACAATTTAACAATACAAAAATCAATCCTTCATCTTCTCTCAATATTCTTGGTGTCTCCTTTTCTTCTGCTCTCAGTTGGAAGGACCATATTACCAGTCTTGCTAAGGCAGCCTCCCAGAAGCTGGGTGTGCTCAACCGCCTTAGGGGGTTCTTTTCCCCTGCACAGCTTTTTGCTCTGTACAGGGGCATAGTGCGTCCTTGTATTGAGTATTGTTCACATGTGTGGAGAGGTTCCTCTCACACCACTCTCCTAGACAAAGTTGAAAGGAAGGCCTTTCGTATCATTAACTCCCGTCCACTCACCAACTCTCTCTCTCTCCGCCGCAATGTTGCATCTCTCTCGCTATTCTATCGCTACTATAATAATCAGTGTTCCTCAGAACTTTCCCAGTGTATAGCACCTCCTTTACGTAGGGCACGTGGTACCCGTCTTGCAACTCAATCCCACCCCTACTCTGTGCAACTCTCCAACCCAAGAGTGAAATGTTACTCTCAAACTTTCTTCTACTCAACAGCTGAGCTCTGGAACTCTCTCCCAGAATCAGTCTTTCCCTCTTCCTATGACTTAAATTGCTTCAAACTCCGTGTGTCCAGGCATTTTGGCTCAAACGTCCCTTGATTTTGGCCCTGTCACTCTTTCAACTATGGGGGAGGCACTCGCTATAGGCAGTTCTGCCTGTTGCCTCCCTCAATCACATAGAAAAAAATATATAACCAAGAAATTGGGACAATTGTTGTGAATACTTGCATCTTAGATAATGAATATATCACCATATAAGGAGGAGCACTTTATTGTCAACATATAGAGCTTCATCAGGTCATTGACCTTTCCAAATAAATTGTATTGTCTCAATATCCCTTCTTTCTACATTCTTTGTTTCCTTTCACTCTCGGCACTACTCGCAGCATTCTTTAACTGTCTTCGTGGTACAATGCATAATTGTGTTGATTTTCGGTGTGAGCGTCCTGGGTTCGAATCCCCGGACTGCCACATGTGTTTGTTAATTTCATTAATCGAGTTTAGGAGTAAAGTTGGTTGGTGGAGAGAACATAATAATTAATCAATATTAACATGTACCCTACGTTTTGAGGCATCTGCTTTACTTCCATGTGCACCGTTTTGTTCTACATTGTATCTATATTTAGTGTATACTCTAACTTCTCCATTTATCTATATCTATAATGGTTAGTGTTTACAAATCTGTGTGTGATAACCCAGGTTCGAATCCTGGTGGATCACATATATGCTTTCATTAATTTCATTGGAGGTGTTTGGTGTTGTGGTGAAATTAATAACACATATTATACAGTAGATTATTCATGTGTCCTACCCAATCATGTATGTCTATGTGTCCTACCCAATCATGTATGTCTATGTGTCCTACCCAATCATGTATGTCTATGTGTCCTACCCAATCATGTATGTCTATGTGTCCTACCCAATCATGTATGTCTATGTGTCCTACCCAATCATGTATGTCTATGTGTCCTACCCAATCATGTATGTCTATGTGTCCTACCCAATCATGTATGTCTATGTGTCCTACCCAATCATGTATGTCTATGTGTCCTACCCAATCATGTATGTCTATGTGTCCTACCCAATCATGTATGTCTAGGTTTTCCTCTTTGCTTTTTTCCTTCAATATAATTCCATATATTTTTGTTCTGTTGGCTACCACGTATGCATGTTATACCATTGTCTCTTGTTCCCATGTTAAGGGGAGATGGCCCGGTTTTCCGGACCACTTTCTCCCTCATGTTTAACCCCATTAGTTTTCAGATGTTAGGATGTTTGCCCCATTAGTTAGTCGATTTTAAGACCTTTCGCCCCATTTCTTCGTCAATATTTAGACCTTTCGTGCTATTTAGGTGTCGCTTTTTTCCCTGGCGAACGATAGTGAGCCTGTAATGTTGGAAGAACCGGCCTTCGGCCAGAAAAATTTTCTACGAAAAATTTACAAATTAATCTAGAAGGGGGATCTAATGATTTTGTTTTTACATTTGATGGAGGTCTAGAGAGGAAACTAGAAAAATAATGAATACATGCAAAAATCGGACAAAACATGAACCATCATGAACTGCCTCCTCCTCCTCCTGTTTCAACTCTTCTCTCACTATTACAGTTACAAATACCTCTCTCTCTCTCTCTCTCTCTCTCTCTCTCTCTCTCTCTCTCTCTCTCTCTATCTCTCTTGTTTTTCCATAAGATGCCTTCTTACATATTTTGTAGAATATCCCGTTGAATTATTATGTGATGTTTACACCAACCAACTTCACATCTAAACTCAATTAATGAAATCAACAGATATTCTACACAATATGTAAAAAGGCATCTTATGGAAAAACATGAGAGGTATTTGTAAATGTGCTGTCATACCTCCGATTTTGCCTGCTTGACATCCAACTTATATAATTATACAGTATACTGTATATGTATATATATTTTGTTCTATCACTATTTCCTTCATTACTGTTCTTTTTGCTTGTACAATGTTTGTTGTAGTCTGTTTTCTCTCTATTTATTCATATCTCCTCTTCATTTACTCCTTCCTCTTTCTAATTTGATATCTTGCCCTTAGCAATTAATTATTATTCAACTGATATTCTCACCTTTCAAATACTCCTGTCTCCTTTCTTCCAAATACCCATATGAATGCTTTATTTTCATTACGTGTTTGTTTATAAATTATCTAATAGTTTCCTCCAGTGACAAGAATTGTCACTTTAAGGGGAGGCAGACCGTTTGTTTGGTCTATTAATTAATTTATTCATAATTTTGTTTTAGTTTCCTCCCTAGACCTCCATCAAGCTTAGAAAAACACCCCCTAGACCCCCCTTCAAGATAAATTTGTAAATTTTTCGGTAGACAAAATTTCCGGCCAAAGGCCGGTTCCTCTTAAAATTGCAGACTCGCTATCGCTCGCCAGTAAATAATCGACACCTAAATGGCACGAAAGGTCTTAAAATTGACGACGAAATGGGGCGAAAGGTGTTAAAATCGTTTTATTCTGGCTATTATGTTAGTTTAAAGAGGGATCTGTGAACATGAAAGGGTTAATTGAGATTGAGCTTACACGTTTGGTTAATGTAGCTCCTTCCTAAACTGAATAAAATTGGCATATGATTGCCAACATACTATTAAAAGTGTGTCTTCAAATCCTGAATATTCATGGAATATTAAGCAAAATATTATTATGGTGTACTTTTACAGTATTGTCAATACAATGAAAGACAAAGATCAACTCATTGGATTTCACTAGCCAATGCACACCACTGTCTCTTTTACCAAGAAGAAGTGTTTAGGTATTCATAACTGGTCCTTCCCATAAGAATAAAGCGTAATCCCCCCCCCCCGCTCTCTTCCGTTCACCTCTTTCCTCCCTTTATAGGGTGGATCCCTCTTTGAACCCCTCAAGGGACTGGGGTTTTCGTAAATAGGCTCCAATCCTGACGCTATTCTTGACTTACAGCTAGTGTGCTGGTTTAATAGGCTCCAATCCTGACGCTATTCTTGACTTACAGCTAGTGTGCTGGCTTAATAGGCTCCAATCCTGACGCTATTCTTGACTTACAGCTAGTGTGCTGGCTTAATAGGCTCCAATCCTGACGCTATTCTTGACTTACAGCTAGTGTGCTGGCTTAATAGGCTCCAATCCTGACGCTATTCTTGACTTACAGCTAGTGTGCTGGCTTAATAGGCTCCAATCCTGACGCTATTCTTGACTTACAGCTAGTGTGCTGGCTTAATAGGCTCCAATCCTGACGCTATTCTTGACTTACAGCTAGTGTGCTGGCTTAATAGGCTCCAATCCTGGCGCTATTCTTGACTTACAGCTAGTGTGCTGGCTTAATAGGCTCCAATCCTGACGCTATTCTTGACTTACAGCTAGTGTGCTGGCTTAATAGGCTCCAATCCTGACGCTATTCTTGACTTACAGCTAGTGTGCTGGCTTAATTATCCAGATTTGATAGATTATGAAGTCCTCTTTTAATTAACTATCTGAACCCCTCCTACATCTACCCCAACTCTCACTTGTGACTGTTAGCTGCATTAAGCTATTTTGTGATATGCATATCTTTGCGTGTCACCGTTTGGCTTATGCTTGGAGAATATTTATATTGACTAAATTATCCATAGTTGTTGCAATTTGTGTATCGTTGAATTATTATGCAGTCATATCAAGGATGTTGTGCTATGTTGTTATCTACGTGTGCCGGGGTGGTGTGGGCCTGGGAGGTGGTATGGTCCGTCTACCTGGGAAAGGTGTGGTAGGCGGGTTTTCCCGGCGTCCACCCAGGACACTGACCCCCACCGGACCGCTACACCACTTCCTACACTGTTTTTGTTTAAGTTTTCGTCTGACCTGTCTGACAATAATATACCTGACAGTGAAATTCGTTAATATGTGTTTAACTATGATTATACATATTATACACTACATATACTCGTCTCCCTATGTCTCTCTTATTATATATATATATATATATATATATATATATATATATATATACAGTATATATATATATATATATATATATATATATATATATATATATATATACTGTATATATATATCTGTTAATCTCTGACCGTTTTGGTGGGGTCAGTACTCAAGGTATTATTGAGTTGTGCCTGTGATTGGGCCTTGAAGTTGGGGTTGGGTGTGACAGGGAACTGCCTTGTGTGGGCCGATCGGCTTTTTGCGGACTCCCATTTTCATATGTTCATACATATATATACGGTATATATATATATATATATATATATATATATATATATATATGTGGATGTAATGAACATATTAACTCAGTATTTGTTTACGTCCTAAAATATTTTGTAACACTAGGATTATTATTCTCTAGCAAAATGTATAACTATTCCTGGTCGCGACTATGCAGTTTTTGCGTTAATTAAGATTTGCTATGCCAATATTTAGCAAATATTTTTAATTTAATTTGGCTGCCATATTACTTGATGTTTGCATTTCATATATAATAACCGTAAAGTGTCTGCTTACTGAACCCTTTCAAGCTCCAATACGCGTTTCTGTTTTTTTTTCTGGCTACTATTAGACGATTTTATTCAGATTAGTAACGGTATGGAAGTCAAAGGGTTTATTGAGATAGTATTTACCCTTTTAATACCCAAAGATCCTTCGTAAGCTGCATAAAATCGTCTAATGATAGCCAAAATAAACTGCTAAAACGCGTCAGAGCTTCAAAGGGTTACTAGACTCTGCTAACATACATATAAGTCAAGTATATAGTAGCTGAAAGCGATAACTACATGTATTCTTTCAAACAATACATCTTAGCAGAACGTATAATGAGACTGACACCTAAGAGCATTAAGGGGGGTGACCTGCTTTTTTTCTCTCCTTTTATTTCTTTCTCTGGGTTGTATCCATTCGGCCCCATTCAGCCTACTGTTTTAAGACGTTTATCCTCAATCCAGGTGTCGATTTCTTCCTGGCGAGCGATAGCGAGCCAGCATCGCGTGAAGAAATCCGGCTTCGCTGGAGAAATTTTTCTATCGAAAAATTTACAAATTTAGCCTGTCAAAAACAAATTAAAAAATATGCTAGCTCGCTATTTGCTCGCCAGGAAAAAATCGACACTTCGATAGGGATAAGCGTCCTAAAACAGTAGGCTGAATGGGGCCGAATTAATACAACCCAGAGAGAAAGGGAGAGAGTGAAAAAAAACAAGGTAGGCTCCCTTGAGGAAGCACGCAAGACACAAGAAAGCTAGGCGGGAATGCATGTGGTGGGTGAGGTCTGTCCTGGGCTCCCTGTACAAAATTGGGCCCAAACAACTTTGCACGCCATTTTGGAGACTCGAAGACCATAGTTTTAATTACTATGATATTTTGTAACATAGAAATGTTCACTAAAATTCTACTTTGCACGCCATTTTGGAGACTTGAAGACCATAGTTTTAATTACTATGATATTTTGTAGCATAGAAATGTTCACTAAAATTCTACTTTGCACGCCATTTTGGAGACTTGAAGACCATAGTTTTAATTACTATGATATTTTGTAGCATAGAAATGTTCACTAAAATTCTACTTTGCACGCCATTTTGGAGACTTGAAGACCATTGTTTTAATTACTATGATATTGTGTAGCATAGAAATGTTCACTAAAATTCTACTAATTCCATATATTGGTTTACAATGTTGTATTGGCATATGAATTACAATCAAGCTTCTATACCTGTGTCGAAGATGATGAACTCGAACTAATACTGTTTTTGTTGTGATGTTCATGTTCTATATATTTGTTGTGATGTTCATGTTCTATATATTTTTGTTTTGACAGCAAGCTATATTTGTATATTTTTCGATAGACAGATGTCTCCGGCGAAGCCGGATTTCTTCATACAATGCTGGCTCGCTATCACTCGCCAGGAAGAAATCAACACCTGGATGGGGATAAACGTCTTTAAACAGTTGGCTCAATGGGGCCGAATGGATACAAGCCAGAGAAAGATTTAAAAGGAGAGAAAGATAAACAAAAAACCGGTTAAGATGTCCAGTGTGGGTGTAGTGCAGGGGTCTGTGGTGAGGGTATATTAAGGTGGGAGGAGGGCAGGTGCGACACAGTGTGGTGGGCTGAAGGGTGTAGTACAGGACAGTGGTGCAGGCTTCAGATTTTGGTACACTACATTTCAATATATTACTGCATTATTAGTTTAGCTAATTATATATATATATATATTTATATATATATATATATATATATATATATATATATATTATACATATATAATATATATATATATATATATATACACTGTTTATATATATACATTGCGAGGGTTGATCCTATCCAGAGTGAGATTTGGTATCCTCCGACCTTAGCCGTTTCTGTCTGTCTCTTTTACTGTTCTACTTTTCCTTTTGGGGACAATGGGGTTGGAATCCTCCTCCCCTTGTATAATTCGCCTACTAAACGAGACAAAGAAAGGGGCAAGGTAACACGAAAGTGGTCCCGGACACTAGGAATTGGAACTATAAACATTGTTTCAGTTCTCGAGTTGGCACCCCAAGCTATGGGTTATGTGCCTGAGTATACTGTATATATATATATATATATATATATATATATATATATATATATATACATATATACAGTATATATATCAGAGTTGGGTCAGTTAAATTAATTAATTTAACTTTTTCCGATTAACCAACTAAGTTAATTAACTTTTAAATTAACTAGTTAATTTTGAAAAATGGGTTAACTTAACTTAACTTATTTGAAAGATCTTTAAATTAATCGTTAACTTCAATTAATTTCCGATTAATTTTCCTCGATTTAATGTTTTCTACTCTGTGATCGGAGTCCGGGAGAGGAGATCTAGCGAGGAGGTGAATTCAACACTCACGTGCTAATGTACAGTATACTGTATGTCTAATTCAACACTCACGTGCTAATGTACAGTATACTGTATGTCTAATTCAACACTCACGTGCTAATGTACAGTATACTGTATGTCTAATTCAACACTCACGTGCTAATGTACAGTATACTGTATGTCTAATTCAACACTCACGTGCTAATGTACAGTATACTGTATGTCTAATTCAACACTCACGTGCTAATGTACAGTATACTGTATGTCTAATTCAACACTCACGTGCTAATGTGCAGTATACTGTATGTCTAATCCTAGGATCGTCTTGTCGGAATAGTAGAACTTTTCCATATTTCCTTTGTCTCTCTCTTAAGGTAAAAGAGTCACAAGGAGTTACAAGGCATATTTAGTATCTCAAAATACCATGCAGTCCATTCCGGAGAGATACTCGAAGAGGAAAGAGAGAGAGATTATCTAGTGCACTACACTCATTGCAGCGTGCAAAATACCATCTATTCACTTCTTGAACTGTTCTACTTAAGAATTATTGTTTGCGACTTTTGAGGGAAGTTTTTTCTAGGTGGAACAATTCTTATATGTAATAAACTTTCCACAAATACTAGTGCTGAACTTTTTCAATTCTAACTTCCAGCCATAGAACAAAACAAGTTAGTAATTTACTCTTAAATATTTTGATGCGATTGTATTATTTTTTGTAGACCTATTATTTTGAATGCAAAGATATGAATATACATAAGGATATTCAGAAATAAAGTTGAAATGTTAGGACCAAGATCAAACTGAATAGGACAATAGGGGTTGTTGGTTGGGGGTGGAGTCAGTAGGATAATTAAGGAGGATTAGCACGGTCAAAATTTTCCGGGTTCATTTCTCATCAACTGGTGACTTGTCTAGTTGTTTCCGCATTCAAGTTTCATTAGAATCCGGCTAACTATTTCCATCTAGCATTAGTATTTATGCTGGTACCTATGATACATGAGTTCCAAAATGCTGCAAGAAAAAAAGATCGTATAACTCGGTCCTGAAGTGAGGTAAAGTGGTCGTGTGACTCGGCCCTAAGGTGAGTTCGAGGCAGTGAACACACACACACACTACAATGCTGAGCAGAGAACAAAGACAGAGAATGCCGATATTGTATGGCTTCTTGCATTCGGTTACGGTATATCATATTCTTCATCTGGATTACGAAGTGTACCCTTCCAGTATGAATGACATTATTCCTATTTTATTATTGCTAATTTCAGGCTATCTTGTTCAAAATAGGTAAGACTTCTGATAGTCAAGATGGGGTAAAACTACCTCGAGTATCTTCATTTGTAAAGTATATCTTGATGTTTTATTTTGTCTATCATCAGACAATATTAATACGTTCAGGAAAGGCCTCCATTATTCAAAGAGTTAATTTCTTGCCTACATGTTTCAATACAATTAAAAATGTACAGATATTGAGAATGGTAACTAAGTAATCGTAGGGCAAGTACCAGAAAAGGGACTGAATATGAACCACGTGCCACACAAACGACTTACTGTACATAAGTGCACTGATGTATGTATACATGTTATGTCAACTACTATAACCTCAAAAGTCCTACATAATTATAATCAATCGTAATTTATTGAAATGCTAACAAGAAGAACACTGTTTATGCTCTTTTTGTAGATTTAATGCTCTGTAATTTTTCTATTTATGCATTTTAGTTATCACGGTCCTTTTCGTTATGTGTTGACCAGTTGACAAGCAAAGGTTGTGAAATATTTCACTCTTCTATCAGTATTACAACCTTCAGTGTTCTTCTCGGTCTTTCTTCTATTCAACAAACTCTCTCCCTTAATTAATCTTTCCTTCATCCTATGACTTAGACATCTATATATTCCTTGTATCCAGGCATTTTGACCCAAACATCCCTTGAATGTGGCTCCCTGTCACTCATTTGGCTTTGGGTGAGACACTCATTACACTCAACCTGCCGTTTGTATCCTGCATACACACAAAAGACAAAAAATACTTATTGGAACGTTTTGCTGTCTTCCAAATGTTATAGATTTGTAGTATGAACAAACCAAATTGTGATAGGTTGTCCTGTTGTATATTTCATATGAATTGTTGTATAATATTAATTTCGTGTTTCTAATATCGGTATGTGTATTGTAGATGTATACTTTCCAACCCATATTGTTGTTATTTTCAGTCAACTTCAAATCGCTTAATAGTCAGTCAGACAATTTTGAAGTTCGAGTTAGATGCATTGTATAAGAATGTGTACATTAAAGTTGTAAGGAAATAAGGCAATCCAGTAAATGTCTTTGATTATGAACAGGCTCTTAAAGTAGTTTATTGTAGTTAAGGCTAAACAAATTTGTGGAGGTTAGGAGTTTAACGTGGACATACCGGTATGCAATACATTGAAATCCGATAGTCAAAATTATGTGAAATGCATAGACTATTTATTTATATTATTTTATTTTATTTTATTTATTTTTTTGCTAGCATCATATCCATCGATCTGGGTGTCCATTATCTCTCGATACCTTCACCTGACATGATCGACGAGTCGAGTAATTTAGCCAAGTGAGATGAGTTCTAATATCTACTTAGTTCTACTGATGACTGATATAATTTATACAGTATATGATTGATTGTAAATCCTCTGAAACAGTCCAAAAAAGAATAACAAACATAATATAGATATATTTGTCATGAAGGAACTTATAAAGGGTTTTGCTTGCATTCATCAACATGAGTAAATTTGGAGGGGAATGATAACAGACTTCAGGAGATAACTGACACAGGGATACTAAATTGTGTAAGGTAATTGAGTATTGCTAATTATAATATTATATAAAGTTTTGCTTAATGCATATACAAATAGATGTTTGCAATCACAATTTCAATATCTTGAGCAAAAAATTATAACAGAAGCAGAAATTCCTGTTTAGGAAGCTTGAAAACTTAAATGAAAGGTAGAGACAATTGATTAACTTAACCGATTAAATTTTAGAATTAACTTAACTTAACTAGTTAATTCCCAAATTCGAGTTAACTTAACTTAGTTGATAAAATACTAAAATTAACTTAACTTAACTAGTTAATTTAATTAATTAATCGACCCAACTCTGATATATATATATATATATATATATATATATATATATATATATATTATATGTGTGTGTGTGTTCTGAGGAACTTGCTTCAATTGTGACACATCTCCACTTCTTTCCCCACAGAACTAGGGCAGCTGGAAATGACCATAAATTCACTCTCTCTCCTCTACAATGTAGAACTTTTTTAATATCAAAATTAATTTATCCCCATAACTTCTACTGTCTGGAATTAAGTTCCTTGGAGTTGCTACAAACATTTGTTGAATGGAGGATGCCTTTAGGCACATGGACCTTCTTTGTTTTATCTTTGTTTGTCCTTCCTCTATTTATTATCTCTTAAACAAACACACAATATATATATATATATATATATATATATATATATATATATATATACAGTATATACTGTTTATATATATATATATATATATATTTTGTTTTTTCTATGTGACAAAAGGCATAACTGCCTGCAATGTGTGCTTCCCCCAGATTTCAAAGAGTGACAGGGCCGAAATCAAGGGACGTTCGAGCTAAAATGCGTGGACACACGGAGTTTGAAGCAATTCAAGACATAGGAAGAGGGAAAGACTGATTCTGAGAGAGAGTTCCAGAGCTCAGCAGTTGAAGAGAAGAAAGTCTGAGAAAAACGTTTCACTCATGGGTTGGAGAGTTGCACAGAGTAGGGGTGGGATTGTGTTGCAAGGTGGGTACTACGTACCCTACGTAGAGGAGGAGGTACACACTGGGAAAGCTCCGAGGAACATTGGTTATTATAGTAGCGATAGAATAGCGAGAGAGATGCAACATTGCGGCGAAGAGAGAGAGATTGCAGAGAGTTGGGGAGTTGACAGCGAGTTAATGATACGAAAGGCTTTCCTTTCTACTTTATCTAGGAGTGCGGTGTGAGAGGAACCTCCCCACATATGTGAACAATACTCAATACAAGGACGCACTGTGCCCCTGTACAGAGCAAGAAGCTGCGCAGGGGTAAAGAACTCCTTGAGGTACACCCAGCTTCTGGGAGGCTGCCTTAGCGAGACTGGTAATATGGTCTTTCCAAGTGAGAACAGAAGATAAAGAGACACCGAGAACATTGAGGGAAGATGAAGGGTTGATTTTTGTATTGTTGAAGAATAAGGAATATATATATATATATATATATATATATATATGTATATATATATATATATATATATATATGTATATGTATATATATATATAATTGAAGCCATTGAAACGTAATGAAGCCATAGAACTCTTAAATTCTGATCTAAATACTATTTCCAATTGGGGCAGAGAAAACCTTGTTAACTTTAATGCTTCCAAAACCCAATTCTCCATCTATCTACCCGTCAGGATCTCCCAGCGGACTATCCCTTATTCTTCAACAATACAAAAATCAACCCTTCATCTTCTCTCAATATTCTTGGTGTCTCTTTTTCTTCTGCTCTCATTTGGAAGGACCATATTACCAGTCTTGCTAAGGCAGCCTCCCAGAAGCTGGGTGTGCTCAACCGCCTTAGGGGGTTCTTTTCCCCTGTACAGCTTCTTGCTCTGTACAGGGGCATAGTGCGCCCTTGTATTGAGTATTGTTCACATGTGTGGGGAGGTTCCTCTCACACTGCTCTCCTAGACAAAGTTGAAAGGAAGGCCTTTCGTATCATTAACTCCCGTCCACTCACCAACTCTCTGCAATCTCTCTCTCTCTCCGCCGCAATGTTGCATCTCTCTCGCTATTCTATCGCTACTATAATAATCAGTGTTCCTCAGAGCTATCCCAGTGCATACCACCTCCTTTACGTAGGGCACGTGGTACCCGTCTTGCAACTCAATCCCACCCCTACTCTGTGCAACTCTCCAACCCAAGAGTGAAACGTTACTCTCAAACTTTCTTCTACTCAACAGCTGAGCTCTGGAACTCTCTCCCAGAATCAGTCTTTCCCTCTTCCTATGACTTAAATTGCTTCAAACTCCGTGTGTCCAGGCATTTTGGCTCGAACGTCCCTTGATTTTGGCCCTGTCACTCTTTCAACTATGGGGGAGGCACTCGCTATAGGCAGTTATGCCTTTTGCCTCCCTCAATCACATAGAAAAAAAATAAAATAAAAAAAATTATATATATATATATATACATATAGCCTTTATGGACTTGGAGAAGGCCTATGACAGAGTGGATAGAGAAGGAATGTGGAAAGTACTTAGAATATCCGGAGTAGATGGCAAGTTGCTGAAAGCAGTGAAGAGCACGTATGAGGGTGCAAAGGCGGCAGTACGTGTGGAGAATGAGCAGAGCGAGTTCTTTGACCTGAGTGTTGGGTTGAAACAGGGGTGTCTGATGCCCCTGTGGTTGTTTACTGTATATATGGATGGAGTCATGAAAGAAATACTAGGAAGAGCAGTGGATGTTGGTGTATCGCTGAATAGGAAGAGAAATGAGTGGAAGCTGCCTGTACTGCCGTTTGCGGATGATACAGTTCTAATGAGCGATAATGAATGGGAGTTGCAGGGTCTGGTAAATGAGTTTGGAACAGTGTGTGAAAAACGGAATTTGAAGGTAAATGTGGGGAAGAGCAAGGTTATGGTCTTCGAAAGGGGTGAAGTCACAGAGTGTGAGGTGAAGTTGAACGGTCAGGCTATTGAGATCGTCAGCTCTTTTAAGTATCTGGGCAGTGTGTTGAGTAAAGATGGGACTATGTATGAAGAAGTGCGGGAGAGGGTGCAACAGTGGAAGAGGGTTGTAGGAATTTTGGAAGCAGTAACAAGAAATAGAGTGGTCAGTATGGAAGTGAAGAAGTCCTTGCATGACAGTATGGTAATCCCGACATTAACTTACGGAAGCGAAGCATGGACGTTCGGGAAGAGACTCAGACCAAGAGTGAGAGCGGTGGTAATGAGTTACTTGAGAAGTGCGTGCGGAGTTACATGGAGGGATAGAAAGACGAATGAGGAAGTAAGAAGGAGGTGTGGTGTGGAGGTAGATGTGCTGGAAAGTTTGAAAAGGAACAACTTGAGATGGTTCGGCCATATGGAACGTATGGGAAGCGAGAGAATGACTAACAGGGTGTACGATATATATATATATATATATATATATATGTGTTGGGCGGTACTAGAAAAGTAGACAGAATGGATAAAATACACCATCTGAAGAAGAACACTTTATTGACAACATTTCGCAGATACGTTGTCAATAAAGTGTTCTTCCTCAGATGGTGTATTTTATCCATATATATATATACAGTATATCACTAATGGTGGTAGATTGAGATTTATCCGTATTGTAATAATAATTTAATTGACAGATTTCACGTGACTGAACTGTGTGAAGCCATGATGAGACTGTGGAGCCTCCCTCTACTTCTACTGATGGGGGCAATAGGTACCGGTAAGTCACTTCAGTATTTACTTAGTTCCTTGAGAATAATTATATGTGCTGACAGTTTATTCTGGATATTATTGGACGATTATATTAACCCTTTCAAGCTCTAATACACGTTTCTGTTCTGTTTCTGGCTACTATTAGACGATTTTATTCAGATTAATCACGGTATATGGAAGTCAAAGGGTTGATTGAGATAGCATTTACCCTTTTTAATGCCCACAGATACTTCTTAAGCGGCATAAAATCGTCTAATGATAGCCAAAATAAACTGCTAAAATGCATCAGAGCTTCAAAGGGTTAAGTTAACACATACTTTGTGGGAACTAGAGAATATCATTGAGATAGTTTTTACCTCTTTGATTCCTAGAGATCCTTCGTAAATTGCATATAATCGCCTAATGATAATCAGATTAAAATATATAACTGCGGCCTCAGATACTGAGAGTTACTTGCTAATACCCATGAGAGGAATATGATGGTAAGTGTTATGGAAACAAATATGACATGGTTATAGCATTATACCTACGTTTTTTATTCGGTATGGATAGTTATGTCCATATTAGAGCATGCATCTATTAATACTTAAGTAAATTTAATTCATATAGCCAAACATGTGTAATCTAAGCTAACCAAGATTAGTAAACTCAATTCAATTAAATAATATCTAAGATAACCTTGAATTAATGATAAATTTAACATAAACTCATGATTGCAAATTTTAGATAACAGATGACGGACAGTGTTAACCCTATCACATTTGGAACTGTGATTCATGTATTCATGTTCCTCAATGCATGGATACGCGATTCAAGTATTGGACACTTTAGAAATCAATTGAATGAAAACTGAATACTCAAATTGCACATAAATTGGGCTTCACTAAGTTTTGGTAGTGGTACGCTGAAGAAAAATCATGGCAGCCTCCACCCTACTGATCGATTGAGAGAGAGCGAGTCGTCAGTATCAATCTGGCCGGCAGAGTGAATGGACATGAGCCGGGCGCTTTAACCCTTCCCGCCCGGGCAGCATTTTTAAATGACGCGGCTTGCGAAGGGCAGGAGCCCGGGCGTCCTTTTAAAATCTGTAAGCTTGAAAGCCTATTAAGCGTGTTTTGAAAGCTGCGCGGCGAAACGTTTGTTTACAAAGCCAATCTTTGCGACGACAAGCCTCAGCAAGAAGAAGAAGTCCAACCTTGTCCGAGACTTTTAGTTAGAGCGAAAATTAGTGTTTATAAGTGTCCGATATTGCTAAATCTGCGGCTAAATGCTCTCCACGGAAATCGTCATCACAACTGAACCAGTTGACCTAGAGAGCTCTACTGAACGCCAGTCTACAGATACAAGTAAGGGCTATATTTTGAGATGTGTGAGAATTCTCTAGCAGTTAAACTAACAGAAATAAACCTACTGTATGTTTACTTACGACGCTTCTTGGCCAGAACGCCAGGATAGGCCTATGGACCTTCATAAATGCTGCCCGGGGGGGGGGGGGTTAACCCCTTCCCGATGGGTCCCTTTGTGACGGGTCCCGTCACCAGACAGGCACTAAAATCCACTTATTGTATCCTGGTAGGGAGACAAGTGGTTGCAGGCAGCTTAGAACTGCTTCGTCCATCACCTAGCAAGACTAGGCTTGCACTGACGTGAATGTCAGTTGTCTCCCATCTCACTGCAGTGTTACACATAGCGAAAACAGCTCAAGACTGCTAATTTTTAGCGATTTTGGCCGACCTTTGCAAGATCGTTGCAAGACAACCAGACGTGGTACAGATGATTCAGGTGTCATTCGAAAGGTCAATTACTGTACTTTCAAGGATATATATTTGTATTACGTTCTGGCTCTTGTTTATGCATGAAAATGTGCAGGGAATGAAGGTAAATTAGGGCCAAAAACCCCGCAGAAATGGAGTTAAACATGGTGGCTTTTTCATTTGAACTACGGGTTAGTGTATCTATAATACTATATGATGGGGTTTTATATCTTGTACTCATGTTTTTCATTACATATATTATGTAGTGTAAGTTAATATCCGTGTACATTATGTATCGGTTCAAAAATAATACCATTATGAGTGTAACCCGAGGAATTAATTAATCGTATTTTGAAAGGCCCGCCAGGGCGGCACCTTTAACCCATAATTAGCGGCGAGCAACATAAGTCGAGTTAAATAAAGCTGGACTATGTGGCGGCGCTCGACATAACTCGAGTGGCAATTTCAGCACGTAATGTGGCTGAGAGAGAGAGACAAGTAGTGGCAGGAGACTAGCGAGCGTATGACTGCTCCAGACCACCGCGGCGAACCTACTGACACAAATCTCAGCTCCCTCCTCCCTCTCTCACTCGCTACATACTCAATTATGTACCGAAAGTACCGAATTACCTGCTTTTTGCACTCGCGTTGCACGGTTATTGCAAGAAAACTATCCATCATACAAGGATCGTTATGGTGTCATTCGAAAGCTCTGTTTATGCCCTTTCAGGGATAGGTACTTGTTTTACGTTCTGGGTCTTATTTAGGCATGAAAATGATCACGTAAACAGCCCTATTTTGGCTAAAAACACCCCGCTGTGCGGTACACATAAATAAACCGCATAGGCCGCTCGTAAGGTGTTAAAGATCAATTCGAAAAAACTTCAATATATTTACGGTATAAAACAATATTATTGCTTCATATATGCATATTTTACTTACATAATGAACATTTGAACATTGAAAAAACAAAAAATATGTGTAAAAAGCAAATATCCAGTGAAAAAACGTATTATGTGACGGGTGAGGCGGTGGTGGATGCGTATGAGGGAGCGTGACATAGGTGTGCTTCCTTGGCCTTCTTGAGACACACTGACAGTCTCAGCTGTCTTCCACGTATGTATGAGGGAGGAAGGAGGTAGGTAAAGTGTAGAAGAGGGTGACTGGATTTATTTCAGGCAGGAGGCAGGAAGTAGGATGTAGGGTGGGAAATTGGAAGGAAGAAGTAGAATAAAGGAAGAGGGGGAAAGTGTAGGGAGAAAGGGAGGGGGGGGGGGAGAGGGGAAGAGAGGGACATGTAAGGGGAGGACAGGAGGTGGTGGTAAGGAAACATGCCACTTCTTTTATTTCTATGTGCATGAAAGAGACAGAAGACAAAACTGCCTGTAACAAGTGCCTCCCCCAAGATTGTAAATAGTGAGAGAGAGCCAAAATTCAAGTATGTTAGAGGACATTTAGGGGTGCTGGAAAGAAGTGTGGTGTGTTTGTTAAGCATAGTGAAATGAATAGAGGGAGGAGGTGTTTGCAAGAGTTTGTTGGATTACTCTCTCTGTAGGTGTGGCACAAATAAAAACAATGGGGGAAGCCAGGCAAATGAGACATGAGTTCTAGCAAGGCCTAAGTGGCCTCTCCTGGGTACTGTCCTACTTAATTGGGGCTCCCATTTCACCGGCACTTAGGCATTTTTTTTTTTTTTTTTTTTTGTTATAATGTCATCTTCCGGAAGGAACGTTGCATTCGTCCAGTCAAACATTCTGGAAGGAACGCCGCAGCTGTTAGGTTAAAATTCTTCTCCGACGATTGCTTATTAATACATATTCGTATGTAATAAATTATTATGAGTAGGGACTTCGAGTTTGTTTTATTCTCTTTCTCATACCATAAAATATAAGCATATATCACTATAATTTATAGCTTTAAAACACCTTACAAAATATATAATAAGAATAATGTACACTACTTTGTACTAATGTGAGTCCAAGAACCGTGATTGTATACGTTTGTGCATTCTATTGACAATAGACAAATTTTGATTGTACTTTTGGAAAGTGCATGGAAAATACTTGTCATTTCATAAATAAAAACCTACTGTCGTAGCTGAAAATTATTATTTATGACGGTGCAAAGTGAAAAGATGTTGGAAAAACATATGCAAAAATTTTCTCATCATCACTTTTATCAATTGTAGTATATTTTTTATGAGTTTTGCTATGGTAATAATGTAGATGAACCTTCCCTCTTTATATTGAGATATAATAGATTGTACTAAACATAAATGCTGAAAATTGATGTAGAATGAATATTTTGGATACGCATGGATAATATTTCTTCGACAAATACCGACATATATTATATTCATATATAGAGAACTACTGATGGAATATTTGGAACGAGTCCAAATTAGGGCTACAAGGCTTATTCCATCAATTAGAACACTGAGGTATGAGGACCAATTGAGTTCTTTATCACTTCGTTGGAAACGTGTAAATTTCAATGCCAACTTAGTCTCAAAGATGCCTAATGGGTTTGCCAATGTGACTTATAGTAAATGTTTACCCTCAATGTAAATATAACACACAACCATAGCTGGAAGTTGAAATTAACAAGGTTCAGTATTAGTATATGTGGACACTCCCTTTTCACATACAAGATATGTTCTACCTGGAACAAAATTTCCTCAGCAGTAGTAAATAATTCTTCTGTAGAGCAATTCAAAAGGAAAGTAGACAGTATTGTGTACACTCTTCAATGAGTACAGTGCACTTCAAAATTTCTCTCTCTCTCTCTCTCTCTCTTTCCACTTAGAGTATAACCCCTGAATGAACTAAAGATTTTTGAGATACTAACTATTCTTCGTCACTCTTTATTACAATTGAATTACAATTGACTAAATACAGTCTATTGCCCTTGTATAAAGTATCACATAACTTTAAAAGTGGTAGTCTTTGTATGTGTCTCCTTCGTCTTGCTTAATATGCGATACAAGAAAATTATAATGTGTTTAGGAGGGAACGATATAATAAAGGAAAGAAGGAGAAAGAGAATATTAATCAGCCTGTAACTTCCAGATGGCACACCTGTCTGCAAGATGGAGTGCACGGCCTTCCAGTTAATCAGTGGCCCCGTGTGCTCCTCCTCCGGCGCCACCTTCAGCAGTGAGTGTCACCTACTCCGGGCTGCCTGCTCCCCGGAATTAGGGTCACTCTTCCAGAAGGAACATGACGGGCGCTGCTTGGGAAGGTCCGCTCACCGACCACAGCGTCCAGGTGGCAGTGGCATTGCAGGTGGGTTGAATATTTAACACTATATTGTAACAAGAATGTTACCAGTACATGTAATTGTTGCTATTTTGCTGCTATTTTAGAGGGCACAATCTCGGGTTCTTCTACAAACTCAGCAGGGGATCGGTATGCAAGAGTAAGGATAATTCAGTACAAGAGCAAATACAATTCACAAGCTTTATTTACTTATCAACTAAATACAGTGTGGAACAGACCAAGTGCCTCTCCTGATATTTACCTGACTCAAATACAGATTGCAATAAACTCCTCTGTTAATGCAATTGTCTATTCTAGTTTATACAAAAAACTTTTGCTAGAAACTCCACCTTGGATGATTCCGGTGCTATTCCTCCCTCTCCACCACCCTCTCTCCTACTTATGCCTAATATCCTAATATCTTCTAAAGATGTACTTTCTACCCTCTCTGGGCTTAATACTAAGAAGGCGTACAGTCCGGACGGTGTTCCTCCTGTTGTACTAAAAAACTGTGCTTCCGTGCTGACTCCCTGCCTAGGCAAACTCTTGTGTCTCTGTCTCTCCTTTAACGTCTTCCCTTCTTGCTGGAAATTTGCCCTCATACAACCTATCCCAAAGAAGTGTGAACGCTCTCAACCCTCCAACTATCGTCCAATTGCTCTCATCTCTTGTATCTCTAAAGTTTTTGAAACTATTCTTGCTTCCAAATTTCTTAAGCATTTCTCTTCTCATAGTTTACTCTCAGATCGCCAGTATGACTTCCTTAAAGGTCGCTCTGCTGGTGATCTTCTTTCATATCTTACTAACTCTTGTCATCCTTCTTTCGGGACTTCGGTGAGACCTTTTCTATTGCACTAGACATATCGAAGGCCTTTGATTGAGTCTGGCACTAATAATTAATTTCTAAACTACCCTCCTTCGGTTTCTATCCCTCCATCTGTGCCTTTGTCTCTAATTTCCTTTCCGGCCGTTCCATAGCTGCGGTTGTGGACGGCCATCGCTCACTTCCTCATCCTATCAACTCTGGTGTTCCTCAGGGCTCTGTCTTATATCCCATTCTCTTTCTAATTTCCATAAATTATCTTCTCAACTGTACCATTAGTCCCATCCATTCATACGTAGACCACTCTACCTTACACTACTCAATTAGTTTTCCTGAACGCCTCAGCCAGCAATCCCTCAAAGATAAACGGAATGAAGCCATGCAATAGTTATCTTCTGATCTAACTACTATTTCCAATTGGGGCAGAGAAAACCTTGTTGGCTTTAATGCTTCTAAAACCCAATTTCTTCATCTTACTACCCGTTCAGAACTCGCAGAGGACTATCTCTTACAATTCAACAATACAAAAATCAATCCTTCATCTTCTCTCAATATTATTGGTGTCTCTTTTTCTTCTGCTCTCACTTGGAAGGACCATATTTCCAGTCTTGCTAAGGCAGCCTCCCAGAAGCTGGGTGTGCTCAACTGCCTCAAGGTGTTCTTTACCCCTGCACAGCTTCTTGCTCTGTACAGGGGCACAGTGAGTCCTTGTACTGAGTATTGTTCACATGTGTGGGGAGGATTCTCTCGAACAGCACTCCTAGACAAAGTAGAAAGGAAAGCCTTTCGTATAATTAACTCCCGCCCACTCACCAACTCTCTGCAATCTCTCTCTTTTCGCCGCAATGTTGTATCTCTCTCACTATTTTATCGCAACTATAATAATCAATGTTCCTCAGAGCTTTCTCAATGTATACCACCTCCTCTATGTAGGGTACGTAGTACCCGTCTTGCAACACAATCCCACCCCTACTCTGTGCAACTCTCTAACCCAAGAGTGAAACGGTATTCTCAGACTTTCTTCTATTCAACTGCTGAGCTCTGGAACTCTCTCCCATAATCGTTTTTCCCTCTTCCTATGACTTAAATTGCTTCAAACTTCAAGGAGGGTGCGGAAGCACCTGTGACACCAAAGCCCAACCCAGGGCCCTGTGCCCCTTAACAATTATGAAGGGAAAGTTGAGGGGCAAGGGAAATATGTGACGCTTTGGCTCCCAGTCTGCCAACCTCTAGGTTGGCAGTAGAGAGGTCAATCCACGGAAGAGACACCATCACTTGAGATCTAGAAAATATAATTATAAGCGAAAGGAACAATCAGAGTAAGCTATGGGTATAGCAGAGAATTCTCAACTCTCACTCTGATAGACCAGCCCATCACCACTTTGACTTTTGGTATTATCTTATACTGTGGTAGATATTGTACCACTATTATTATGACTAACTTCTATTACTGCATACAATTGTTTCACTATTATTAATATCACCCTATTTCTTTTCCTGTCAATTGTTTCTATTACTCAATTTATTTCTTCTATTTGTATATATTTGACTTTTGTTATTACCCTGTACTTTGGTAGATATTGTGCCACTATGATTATGACTTAACTTCTATTACTGCATTATCGCCTATTGTTTCACTGCTATTAATATCACCTAATTTCCTGTCCTGTCTTTTCTTTCTATCTCCTAATTTCCTTTGTTTTCTTTTGATGGGTTTTTGCCACTTTAAAACCCCACCTCAACTATTCTATCAACTAACCTTCCTAGCAACCCCACCCCTTTCCTACTTAAATGTACATGCATGCGTACATGCTATCGTTACCGTAGTTGAGGCTGCAGTTAACTATGAATGGTATTGACAACTCTTGCACAACTTTGCCAGCCAGCAATTAAAACCAATTGCGGTGGACAACCATTCACGCCTGACACCTCGTCTTGGCAAGATAGAGCAAGCAATGGGAATCCCACCCTTCATCCTAATATTATCTAAGGCTACCCTATACAACTTACGCAGTTCAACACTGGTAAGCTTACCCACGTCATTGCTACCTGCACTAAGTACGACTATGGGTTTATCTCTAAAGTCGTCAATGACGTCCTCCAATCTCTCACAAACTCTACCTATACCTGCCCCGGGGAGACACTCGAGCTTCCTAACTTTGGTGGAGAGATTTTCACCTAAATACCTAATCCCAGAGTCTCCCCATATCAGTAGGATAACACAATTCACTTGTTAAATTGTGTATATAAATAATGTACTTGACTCAATAACTCATAATTATGCTAAAGAATCTGAATATTATCGTTGTTTTCCGCTATGAAAATTGTGTAATGACTAAAATATAAAAGAAAAGTCCTAATGCAGAAGCTGGTGGGGTTTATAGTATTCCTTGTTTGTCATGTGATGATATATACTTTGGAAAAGCTTATAAGACCTTGTTAGAAAGAAAATATCAACGTGAATATTCAGTTATAAATAAATTCAGATTAATTTGGTATTATTCAACACACACACACGCACAGGTAGATAGATATAGATAGACAGAACAACTAATAATATATTATATGATGTAAAATTGTAATCTCCTGTGTATAATCTCATTCGTATCCTTACCGCGCCATACGACAGGACATGCACGAGCAAGGGCACGAGTTTCTTTGAGTTAGCCGTAAAGTAGTTCGCGCACGCCCGTCCTCACCAACTATAGTAGTTCGCACACGCCCGTCCTCACCAACTATAGTAGTTCGCACACGCCCGTCCTCACCAACTATAGTAGTTCGCGCACGCCCGTCCTCACCAACTATAGTAGTTCACGCACGCCCGTCCTCACCAACTATAGTAGTTCACGCACGCCCGTCCTCACCAACTATAGTAGTTCACGCACGCCCGTCCTCACCAACTATAGTAGTTCGCACACGCCCGTCCTCACCAACTATAGTCTATTTTTTCCAGCTGATGATAAACTGAATCTCTTAGCAGCGAATTTCCCGATACTTAATGGAAGAAATTGAAACTAATATATATCCAAGTCATATTAATGCCAAGTTTTCATAATTAACAACACATTTCGCTCCAAAATCTTCGTAATAACTGAATAATGACGATGGGGAGATGGCAATTTACCCTCAGCTGGAAACAAAACAGACTGTAGTGCTGAGCCATAGTACGGAAGGGCAATATGTGTCTCGGGTGCACTGATGTAAGTTGAAGTAGTTATCGGTGACCGTGTTTCTACCATATTAGTGATAATATAAATTATAGCTTCTTTACTATATTTTGGCCAGAAAGCAAGGCCACCAACCTATTATAGCTCAGAAAGGGCTAGAACAATCGAGCTGACATTTATAAGGGTATGGAAGAGTCAACCACGAAATGGATGTGGGAATTTACAGCCATTTGCTCTAGCTGTTTATGTGTTACAAGAGGTTAATATTATTGTCAAGATGCCTGGCCTAATTATAGTGAATATATTGTATGTAGTGAGCTTAGTGTTAATTATAGTGAATATATTGTATGCAGTGAGCTTAGTGTTAATTATAGTGAATATATTGTATGCAGTGAGCTTAGTGTTAATTATAGTGAATATATTGAATGTAGTGAGCTTAGTGTTAATTATAGTGAATATATTGTATGCAGTGAGCTTAGTGTTAATTATAGTGAATATATTGAATGTAGTGAGCTTAGTGTTAATTATAGTGAATATATTGTATGCAGTGAGCTTAGTGTTAATTATAGTGAATATATTGAATTTAGTGAGCTTAGTGTTAATTATAGTGAATATATTGTATGTAGTGAGCTTAGTGTTAATTATAGTGAATATATTGTATGCAGTGAGCTTAGTGTTAATTATAGTGAATATATTGAATGTAGTGAGCTTAGTGTTAATTATAGTGAATATATTGTATGCAGTGAGCTTAGTGTTAATTATAGTGAATATATTGAATGTAGTGAGCTTAGTGTTAATTATAGTGAATATATTGAATGTAGTGAGCTTAGTGTTAATTATAGTGAATATATTGTATGTAGTGAGCTTAGTGTTAATTATAGTGAATATATTGTATGTGTTATTGTAGCTTAGTGTTAATTTTGTTATAATATGCACTGTCTTAATCCATCGAGTACCAGTGACGTCCTTTTCATTATATTCTGGCAATAATTAGACGATTTTATCCAGCTTAGGAAGGAAATCTACCCATTAAAAAGCTACAGACTTTCTTAATTCATCCTTTTAGTTAACATCTATTCTTCCTAAACTTCATAAAATCGTCTAAATGTAGCAAAATTCAAATACAAATAGACGTCGCTGGTAGAGTAAGGGTTAATATCTATTTCCTTTAAGGGGGGTGACCTGCTTTTTTCTGTCCTTTTCTCTCGCTCTCTGGCTTGTATCCATTTGGCCCCATTCAGCCTACTGTTTTAAGATGTTTATCCTCTTCCAGGTGTCAATTTTTTATTATTGTTTGACAGCAGGCTAAATTTGTAAATTTTTCGATAGAAAAATTTCTCCGGCGAAGCCGGATTTCTTCATATAATGCTGGCTCGCTATCGCTCGCCAGGAAGAAATCGACACCTAGATGGGGATAAACGTCTTAAAATAGTTGGCTGAATGGGGCCGAATGGATACAAGCCAGAGTAAGAGAGAAAAGGACAGAAATAACTAAAAGCAGGATCTGCCCTTAAGTCAACAGTGTCAATAGATGGGATAGGCGTGTGGTTGGGTCCCGGAGCCATCAGTGTATGTCCCACCAGCAGCAGCAGCCACCACTAATAGGTGGGATAGGCGTGTGGTTGGGTCCCGGAGCCATCAGTGTATGTCCCACCAGCAGCAGCAGCCACCACTAATAGGTGGGATAGGCGTGTGGTTGGGTCCCGGAGCCATCAGTGTATGTCCCACCAGCAGCAGCAGCCACCACTATTAGGTGGGATAGGCGTGTGGTTGGGTCCCGGAGCCATCAGTGTATGTCCCACCAGCAGCAGCAGCCACCACTAATAGGTGGGATAGGCGTGTGGTTGGGTCCCGGAGCCATCAGTGTATGTCCCACCAGCAGCAGCAGCCACCACTAATAGGTGGGATAGGCGTGTGGTTGGGTCCCGGAGCCATCAGTGTATGTCCCACCAGCAGCAGCAGCCACCACTAATAGGTGGGATAGGCGTGTGGTTGGGTCCCGGAGCCATCAGTGTATGTCCCACCAGCAGCAGCAGCAGCCACCACTATTAGGTGGGATAGGCGTGTGGTTGGGTCCCGGAGCCATCAGTGTATGTCCCACCAGCAGCAGCAGCCACCACTAATAGGTGGGATAGGCATGTGGTTGGGTCCCGGAGCATCAGTGTATGTCCCACCAGCAGCAGCAGCCACCACTAATAGGTGGGATAGGCGTGTGGTTGGGTCCCGGAGCCATCAGTGTATGTCCCACCAGCAGCAGCAGCCACCACTAATAGGTGGGATAGGCGTGTGGTTGGGTCCCGGAGCCATCAGTGTATGTCCCACCAGCAGCAGCAGCCACCACTAATAGGTGGGATAGGCGTGTGGTTGGGTCCCGGAGCCATCAGTGTATGTCCCACCAGCAGCAGCCACCACTGATTTATCTCAACTGTATTTACTTTATTCTGAAGGTGGTCTTTCTTTAACAACACATGATACGCTCCATTTGTTTGGAGGTCTATAAGATCTTCGTCCCAATTGTTTGGCGATTAGAAGACGTTTCATTCCAATCAGGCATCAATTTGGACGGGACAAACAAAATGTTTTTCATGAAACCTTCAGTAAATATAATTAAACATCGCATATTACCCCAGAAATGTCAGAATTACTTGTGTTAATGCCTGTTTTATTTTTATCTAACAGTATCGGTAGGTGGGATAGGCATTGGTTTGGGTCCTGGGGGCATCAACATAGGTTCCAGCAGCGGCGGCTACAGGTGTCGCCAGCCATGCTACAACCAGGGCTACAGCCCCATCTGTGCCAGCGACGGAATCACCTACGAAAACCAGTGCCTCTTCTCCAAGGCCAGATGCAGGAACCAACACCTTATCGTCAGGCACCAGGGATCCTGCCATGGTGAGGATTTTTTTTATTTTTGTATTATTATCTCGATATTGAGTGGTGAAATGGTATTGGCATTGTGTTTTCATTTCACCCTGGAGAGGCATTCAGACCAGGGCTAAAGGGATATGAATACGAGAATAACCACCTGACAATCACAATCACCAGGAACACCAGCAGTAAGGGTGATATAGCTGCTCTCTACGCGTTTTATCTCGACACCTCCCTGACACCCCCAGCCAATGCAGTATATTGGACTGCAACATCATGGGCAACATACCCATTACCTACAGCAATTATCACTGGCACACTAGGCCCTATCCCCTTAATGAGGCTGAACGTAAAAACCTCCGTGCCCGCTGAGCCTACATCGCTAGACACAGAACATAGAGGATAGATAGATAAAGTGGAAAAAGTTGAGTTCTGCGTGCATCCTAGGGGTAGCACCACTGTCGTGGGGCATACTATTATAACCAAAAGACCTTAGTGATTACTCCTTATTAGATAATCCTTGATATCTGTGCTCCTGGCTGTCCTCAGTGTTACTATAGTTAAGGAAACTTCCGCATAATGAGGGGGCGTTAGAATAAAGAGGGAACGTCTTTAAGACTGAATTAATATGGGTAGAAACACTTGTCAATTATTTAGAAAATAATATATATATATATATATATATATATATATATACAGTATATATATATATATATATATATATATATATATATATATATATAAAAGCAAGAGAGAAAAAAGTAAGTATACATAAACAGTATATAAAATACTTATATATGATGCAAGCATAATTCAAAACAACACAACAAGAATACAAATGTAATTTTGAATGTAGATTCTTAGTTACATGTTATGTAGATGTAAAACTGTATAGTTGTATTAAAACTGGACATTTTGACGAAATACGTAGTTAGGGTATACGTTTGTTTTCAAGGGATTGCTTGCTGGGGCGTTCTGCAAAACTAGTTGAGTAGTGTAAGATAGAGTCGTCTGCATAATTATGAATGGATAGGACTGGCGGTACAGTTGAGAAGATGGTTAATGAAAATTAGAAAGAGAGTTGGAGATAGGAGAGAACCCTGAGGAACACCGGAGTTGATAGGATGAAGAAGTAAATGATGGCCGTCCACAATCGCAGCTATCGAACGGCCGGAAAGGAATTTAGAGACAAAGGCAGAAATGTCACAACAGATCTTAATAATCACAAAGAAATGGGGCGTAAAGTCTTAAAATCTCCAAACTAATGGGCTGAACGTCTAAAAATCTGAAAACTAATGGGGCTAAGTATGGGGAAGAAGGGGGACCAGAAAAGCGGTCCATCTCCCATTAATTACAGCTTTTATTTCCAGTCTGCCAATTACAGACTGCAGTGACGCATGGACCGGTTGCTGCTTTAGTGTTTATTGATTACTTTATTACTGATATGCTGCCAGTTGTGTTGGTTGGTTACAAACATTACTGATATGCTGCCAGTTGTGTTGGTTGGGTACAAACATTACTGATATGCTGCCAGTTGTGTTGGTTGGTTACAAACATTACTGATATGCTGCCAGTTGTGTTGGTTGGGTACAAACATTACTGATATGCTGCCAGTTGTGTTGGTTGGTTACAAACATTACTGATATGCTGCCAGTTGTGTTGGTTGGGTACAAACATTACTGATATGCTGCCAGTTGTGTTGGTTGGGTACAAACATTACTGATATGCTGCCAGTTGTGTTGGTTGGTTACAAACATTACTGATATGCTGCCAGTTGTGTTGGTTGGGTACAAACATTACTGATATGCTGCCAGTTGTGTTGGTTGGGTACAAACATTACTGATATGCTGCCAGTTGTGTTGGTTGGGTACAAACATTACTGATATGCTGCCACTTGTGTTGGTTGGGTACAAACATTACTGATATGCTGCCAGTTGTGTTGGTTGGGTACAAACATTACTGATATGCTGCCAGTTGTGTTGGTTGGGTACAAACATTTCGTGCCGGTTATCGAACGTTAGTTTAAGGGGCTAGTGGCCGTTTTTTTTTCTTCTAGTTATTCATTGATTCTGTTATTTTTCAGTTTCCTTGCTAGACCTCCATCAAGCTTGAAAAAAAACACCCCGTAGACCCCCTTCAAAATATATTTGTACATTTTTCGATAGAAAAATTTCCCGGCCATAGGCCGGTTCCTCTTAAAATTACAGGCTCGCTATCGCTCGCCAGGAAAAAATTGACACCTAAATGGCAAGAAAGAGCTTACAATTGACAAAAAAATGGGACGAAAGGTGTTAAAATCGCAAAACTAATGGACCGAACGTCTTAAAATCTAAAAAAATAATTGGGCTAAACATGAGGAAGAAGGAAGACCAGAAAAACGACCAATCTCTCCTTGATGTGATTACAAATTCTTCTCTCAGTGTTCAGTGATTGTGATGAGGTCAATAAAGTAAACCATGGATTATTTTTTCTTGCAACATAATTTGTTTTTCACTTGAACATAAATGGTATTGCTATCACTGGTTTCGTCATTTGAACTAGATGCATTTACAAATCTTTCTCTCCGTGTTCAGTGATTGTGATGGAGGTTGCAATAGACTAAACCATGGATCATTATATCTTGCAACTTATTTGTTTACGTGCGCATCAACGGCATTGCTATCACTAATTTGAACTAGATGCAGTTGTTGCTTTATGTATAACAATGTTCTTCCCATGTTTGTTGGTTTGACTCCGTTCAAGTAATAAGTCACTATGAATGGTATTTTAAGGGCAGGTTTTTAGTTGATTCCCTAGACTTCCATCAAGCTTAAAATTGCTCCCCCTTGACCTCCTTTCAAGATAAATTTGTACATTTTTCGGTAGAAAAATTTCCCGGCCGAAGGCCGGTTCCCCTTAAATTACAGGCTCGCTATCGCTCGCCAGGAAAAAATTGACACCTAAATGGCACGAATGGTCTTAAAATTGACAGAAATGGGGCGAGGGTTCTTAAAATCGCCAAACTAATGGGGCAAGCGTCTTTAAATCTCACAAGCAATGGGGCTAAACATGAGGGAGAAAGAGGTTCAGAAAAAAATCCTCCAGGTGGAAATCTCCCCTTAAGCTAAGATATCTCTATATGGTTGTTTAGCCATGACTCAGTAACGCCTAGTATACATAAAGTGTTGATATTGAGAGTGAGAGTTAGACATACACACTTATACTCTGGTTGATATTGAGAGTGAGAGTTAGACATACACACTTATACTCTGGTTGATATTGAGAGTGAGAGTTAGACATACACACTTATACTCTGGTTGATATTGAGAGTGAGAGTTAGACATACACACTTATACTCTGGTTGATATTGAGAGTGAGAGTTAGACATACACACTTATACTCTGGTTGATATTGAGAGTGAGAGTTAGACATACACACTTATACTCTGGTTGATATTGAGAGTGAGCGTTAGACATACACACACTTATACTCTGGTTGATATTGAGAGTGAGAGTTAGACATACACACTTATACTCTGGTTGATATTGAGAGTGAGAGTTAGACATACACACTTATACTCTGGTTGATATTGAGAGTGAGAGTTAGACATACACACTTATACTCTGGTTGATATTGAGAGTGAGAGTTAGACATACACACTTATACTCTGGTTGATATTGAGAGTGAGAGTTAGACATACACACTTATACTCTGGTTGATATTGAGAGTGAGAGTTAGACATACACACTTATACTCTGGTTGATATTGAGAGTGAGAGTTAGACATACACACTTATACTCTTGTTGCTTTTCATCTGACGATAAAATAATGTAATCCTTTGACAGCTAGTTCTCGATATTTAATGGGGTCAATATGAGACTACTATGTCTCTGCATCATCATATTAACACCAAGTTCATATAATCATCACCATATTTCACTATATAGTCTTCAAAATAATGGAGAAATATTGATGGGAACTTTGTAGTTTACCGTCAGTTGAAAAGAAACAGAGTTTAGTAGATTATGACGCGCTTTCACACTTTTTCCTGGCTATTAAGGGGAGGTATTTAGTTTGTTCCCTAGACCTCCATCAACCTTAAAATTACACCCCCTTGAGTCCCTTTCAAGATAAATTTGTACATTTTTCGGTAGAAAAATTTCCCGGCCGAAGGCCGGTTCCTCTTAAATTACAGGCTCGCTATCGCCCGCCAGGATAAAATCGACACCTAAATGGCACGAAAGGTCTTAATATGGGGTGAAAGTTCTTAACCCGCACAGCCCCAGCGACGCGTCTGACGCGTCACCCTAATTGCACCGACCGTAACCTCAGGTGTAGCCACTCAAGAGGGCTCAGATTTGTATGGGAACTGTGTACGTATCCCACGCAACCGGGCCGATGGTTGAAAACTCTCAAAGTCCACGTGCGTGCGCGTGAGCGCGCAATAACCTGTTTTTTTGGGTAATATTGCCTTCAATTTTTTACTCCTGTAAAATACGTTTTCGGGGGCTCTGTAGGACCATTCTTTAAGCTTTTTGAGCGGTTTTTCGTGGTTTTTCCTTCATTCCTAACCCATTCACTATTGTTTCTGGAATAAAACCATTTTTTGAAAACCGGCCGGGTTCTGGTGAACAAACATTACAAAACTAGCCGGGGCTCCACGGGTTAAAATCGCTAAACTAATGGGGCAAAATTTTTATAATATCAAAAGCAATGGGGCTAAACATGAGGGAGAAAGGGGTCAAGAAAAAAGTCCCTCCAGTGGATATCTCCCCTTAATAGACTGTTTTAGTTCGTATAGAAAGAACATGTGAGAGCTATAGAGTTAATTAAGATAGTTTGTACTCCGTTGATTCCTAGATATCCTATATAGATTACATTTAGCCGTCTAATGATAATCATAATAAAGTGCAACAATGTGTCCTTAAAAACAGAAAGACTTAAATTACTTAATGTCCTTCTTTTTGCAGCTACTCATCCTCCTCCCCACCCTCCTCATCCACCTCATCCGCCCGTGGACCGCTGCCAGGAGTACGGTGATGGTCACGGTCACGGTCACTCCTGCGGTCAACAGTACCGGCCGCTGTGTGGTTCAGACGGCATCACGTATAACAACGACTGTCTTTTCAACCGGGCCAAATGCTACGACCATTACCTCACTATCAGGCACCATGGCCAGTGTAACAATGGTCAGTGCACTTATTATATATATGTGTTTGTATCTATTTAGTTATGTATTAATACATTAATTAATTAAAACATATATATATATATTTGGTAGTCACACGATTTACTATAGAGTTGGTGAGTATTCTTTAAACAAATTCTTATGATAATAATACGAGCGATTATGCTATTATGTATTATTTGTTTACAATTTTCCTTTGATAGTTTCTAGTTTTATGTCTTGTAATCATTCACCCACCTAATACAATTTACCTTCAGCCTGGTTGCTATATCTGCAAGCGAGACCAGAACCTGAATCTAAGAGTAAATTAAAGCAACTTGACAGAACACACTGACACAGAGAGGAATTAGGGAAATTTTAGTATCTGATGTGTGGGGTAGATAGATCATAATAAAAACTATTGTGATGATGATAAGCTAAATACTATAATATCTGTAGGTCCTACTTACTTCATCCAATCACAGAGAGTTTAGCAAAGCCGAAGCCGAGCTGCCGAGTGCTATGATTGATACCTCGCAGATAGATATGACCCACAAAATGTCCTGTGTCCTTTTGGAGCTACAATTGCATTCCCAGCCGGAAAAAACGCCACGGTGGGCTGTGGAGAATTATATTATGATTCATTGCCATATTAAGTGGGTTGCAGTATATATATGACATATAGGTAGGTCCCTGAATTGTCCTGTATCCGAAACATCCCTAAACCACAGAACTATGCCGAATTGACGTCTAGGGAAGCGTAAAATAGTCGTTGGTGGAAAATCAAATAAGTAGGCCCCCGTGTGTCACCACGAGACTATCACCTGGTTCTCAAAGAGAACTAAGGTTGTTTACTTTTTGTATAGCGGTAGCGCGCAGCACTTGTGGTACTTAGGTGCTGCCGGCTGGGAGGCTCTTCGGCAGTACTTCTTTGATTTCCCATGGAATTATTATTTTTTTCCATGCCCGGGCAACCTCGGAGAGTGCTGAACGCATTACCGAGGAAATCCTCTCCGGCATGGAGGCATAATGCAAACTAATGCAAATAAATCTTGGTTTACTCACGCTTGTTCTACCGTTTTTCACAATAAAGAGGAAGCTTTTGAATGGTGCCATCGCCTTCAAACCCTAGAATCTCATTCTTCCTGTTTCTACCCAGAAGCAAACCAAATCTGTTCTCCGACAAACACTCTTGTATCTCTAAAGTTTTTGAAAATATTCAAACTTCAAAATTTCTTAAGCATTTCTCTTCTCATTATCTACTCCAAGATCGCCAGTATGGCTTCCTTAGAGGTCTATCTATTGGTGATCTTCTTTCATATCTTACTAACTCTTGGTCACCCTCCTTTCAGGATTTCGGTAAGACCTTTTCTTTCGCACTAGACATATTGAAGGCCTTCGATATAGTCGGGCACACATTTCTAGTTTCTAAACTACCTTCCTTCAGTTTCTATTCCTCCATAAATGTATCTGTCTTTATGTCTAATTTCCTTTCTGGCAGTTCCATAGCTGTGGTTGTGGTCTTTCACTTCCTCAACCAATCAACTCCGGTGTTTCTCAAGATTATATCCTATCTCCAATTATTTTTCTAATATTCATTAATGATCTTCTCCACTGTACCTCCAGTCCTATCCATTCACATGCTGATGACTCTACCTTACACTATTTAACTGGTTTTTCAGAATGCTCCTGTATGCAATCACTCCAAAACTCACGTAACAGGGACAAGGCACACCTATCTTTTGATCTATCAACCATTTGCAATTGGGGCAGAGACAATTTTGTTGCTTTCAATGATCCAAACCCAATGTCTCCATTTATCTATCCGTCAAAAGCTCCCACAGGACTATCTCTTATACTTCAACAATACCTAAATCAACCCTTCATCTTCTCTCAGTATTCTCGGTGTCTCTTTTTCGTCTGATCTTTCTTGGAAACACCATATTACCACTCTTGCTAAAACGGCTTCGCAGAAGCTGGGTGTGCTCCTCAACCACCTCAAGGGATTATTTACCCCTGCACAGTTTCTTGCTATGTATAGGGGCACAGTGCATCCATGTACTGAGTATTGTTCACATGTGTGGGGAGGATCCTCCCCACACAGCACTGTTTGACAAAGTAGAACAAAAAAACTCTCGTCTCATTAACTCACGTCCACTCACCGATTCTTTACAATCTCTCTCTCTTCGCAACAATATTGCATCTCTCTCGCTATTCTATCGCTACTACAATAATCAGTGTTTCTCTGAGCTCTCTCAGTGTATACCACCTCCTCTACGTAAGGTACATAGTAACCGTCTTGCAACACAATCCCACCCCTACTCTGTGCAATTCTCCAACTGAAGAGTGAAACGATACTCCCAATCCTTCTTCTGTTCAGCACCTTAGCTCTGGAACTCTCTCCCTGAATCCATCTTTCCATCATCCAATGACTTCAATTGCTTCAAACTCTGTGTGCCCAGAAATTTTGGCTCGAACATTCCTTGATTTTGGCCGTGACACTCTTTCAACTCTGGGGGAGGCACTCATCATAGGCAGTTTTGCCGTATGTCTCCCTCATCCACATAGAAAAAAGGGGGAATAAATATATAAATACAGTGTATATATATATATGAGTGCTAGGGCTAGCATTCGAAACTCTACAGGCAGAAGGTCTGTCACCATTACCACTACGGTGGTTAAAAAGATAATTTTGTTACTTCTACATGTGTTTCCCCACCAACCACAGCTAAATTGGGGAACAGACAGTCTTTGAATCGAAATCTGGCTCCCTTAAGCTTGACGAGATGTACTGTATATTTGATGAAAAATATATTAGCTAGGGCTAGGATTCGAATCTCTACAGGCAGTAGGTCTGTCACCATTACCACTGCGATGGTTAAAAGGAGGAATTTGGTTCTTCTACCTGTATTCCCCCCCAACCACAACTCGAGATTCGGATTAGCTGATCCCAGAACCATTACCAAGAAGGCACAGTCCTGGCAACAGGCATATTCCAGGCACTCCCAGAATTAAAGATTGCGTTTAAGGATGAAAGCTAACCCGGAGATGGAAGATTATGATGACGAATTAAGGCAGCATGAAGGACGGGGATGAAGCCAGGAAGGGAGAGGCCATAGGACCGCTGATGCAGGAGTCAACCACGGATGCTGACTAGATTGCCTGGCAAGAAAGCCAATAATGTGCTGAGTCTGGAGACAACTCTGATGATAACGCTCAGGCAGCAACTGATCTTTGATTTGATTGAATATACAGAGCTGGCAATGCGAATCCACTAGAATACAACATGTATCATCATTAGTCGCTAGTTTGTTACTAGCTAGTGAAACCTGCAGACATTCCCTAGAAAGCAAAATACAAAATATATAGAATATTTTCTAATTTGACCAACATTTTTGGAAATAAATATGCGGAAATTCATCACTTAAGTCACATCTGTCAGTATTTGGAATTTGAAACCTCTATATCTAATGAAAAACTTGCTAAATTGGCATTTCTGTGGAACTGCAGGCATGGTAATGAAATAGATAGAGCGAAACTAATTTTACTGCCATCTGCCCAACACACTGTTTTTGGAGCAGCCCTTTTATCTGAACCTTCCTCTTACTATCTCTATATGCGTTAGTTTATCCCTAACGTCCGTTTCTCCCTCCAGATCACCATCACCAAGACCACTGCCACGAGCACTGTGCTGGGCAATACGAGCCAGTGTGTGGCAGCGACGGCAACACTTATGACAGCTACTGCCACCTGAAGGAGGCCCAGTGCAGGAACCGACGTCTCACTTTCAAATATACGGGACATTGTGGTCAGTCAAACAATCACTTCTTGGTAGTAATACATCAATCAATAAATTAAGTTAATTCAGAATATACTTTAAAATCAATACATTTAAGGATAAGGGTGTGATGTATCATAACTATAACAATTTCTAGTATATAGCATAGATCAACATATTATTTACACACAGATAATATCTCACAAATCAAATATAATCAATAATCAGATATCAGAAGAAATACGGCAATTTTCACTTTACATAAGTTAGGGCAAGTATTTAGGTGAGCTCTTTGCTTTTGATTAAATATCAACACTGAATAAAATTTGAGGTAAGTATATGGAAATATATCTTAGCTTGAATCCTTAGACTCAAGCAGGTATTTATATTACGTAGAACATCATTATTGCCATCAGTTTACACAATTATTATATATCATGGAAATGGCTTTACGAATATCTTATGTTTTGGTTAGTTTAGACTTAATACTCAATTTATCTTAGATTGCCTGCGCCTCTCTGCTGAAGATACGTTTCCCTTCTTTTGCCCGGTTTTCTTTGTTTCGACAATGTGGGACAGTAACTATAGCAAAAATCACTTAATATGTTGTTTCACATTTGGTGTTTGGTTTTGACAATTAGATCCAGCTATTAACCCTCTCCGACATATGACGCGATTTAGCCTATTAGGGATACTTTAAAACCTTTGTTACCATCAGGGGTATTTAGAAACCTTTAGTATAGTTACTTCAACCTCTGCAGTTGTCTTTGAGTTAGCTGTGGGCAGAAAACTAATTTTGGAGAGGTAATTATAAGTGAGAGAACTCTATTTCTTATTGCTAATCTGGCAACCTCTGCGTCATATGAGTCTGAAGGGGTTAAGTAGGCCTATCTTTAGCTATGTTTAGTATGGAATAGACGATGGCAAGGATAGAGTCATGTGTAGTGTTTTTCCTAAGGGAGATAACGCTAGCACAAGTAGGGACTCTAAAAGAGAGAAGGAATTACTCTAATTTTGTGTAAGTGATTTCCTGGGTGTAGGTGATGGATTACAATTTATTCATAGCAGTTTTAGAGGGACACTTAGGTAATCAATCATTGTAAGTGCCTAAGTGGGTTGCACTTTGGATGGTCTCGCACCACATCTTTGCTGAAGAGTTGTTTCTCTTGCTGTTTGACAGTCTCATACAATGTTGTTTAAGTACTGTCGAGGTGTTTTTCTTGCTGCTAGTCTCGTACTGGCTGGTGAGCATCGAACCTCACTGGTAGAGTTGCTAGTCTGGAACCTTGCTGGTGAACATTGAGCCTCACAGTTTACTGACCAAACAAAGGGGGTTGTTCTGATACCTATTCCTGGCCGGCTGTGGTATGTACACTTCTTCTGCATTCTTCTGGTCAATGGAGTTGAAAGTGAGAATTGCTCAATTGGACTCCATGCTTTCCTGTTGGCTGCTGGTAGCCATCTCGGGGTGGAGGTTGGCGGCATCGGGGCGAGAAAGGCGTGTTGGAGCTCTGCTGTGGTGGTGGTTATGCCATTCTGTGTGGGATGATGGTGTGGTGGTGATGAATACAATTCTTATGATCATAATAATTATAAAATCTCTAATGTAAAAACGTTGTTCCGATTTCAAACTAAATAAGAATTATATGTTTTAATAGAGCCTCACTTGACTAAGAATATGCTATACATTTCAACATGGTGGTATATGAGAAAGTACAATAATATATAATTATCATTCACAGGCTATATCTGGTCTGGAATACCTGGTGAAATAGTTTTATTCGTATATTTCATATTTGTTTATCCATCCAAAGCTTAGATTGTAGCTTGTTGATTTCATGCCAGGCAGGCAAAGAAGTCCGGAGGTAACTGACAAGTGGTGGCCGGCTGATCGTTGTTACCAAAGCTGTGTACAAAAAGGCGTTCAATGCCGCAAATGTTTTCACACAGTCTACATTTTATACAAACGTGCCATGAGGCAATAAGTGTAAACTGATAGATCTGTCTATCTATATATTGCCGCATCCCTCCTCCCACCCCACATAACTTTCACTCATATACCTATCAACTCTATTATTCCATCTCATTCTCGGTCTACCTCTCTCTCTCTGTTCTTCCACCTCACTCTCATATACTTGTTTAGTCTTTCTCTCACTCTATACCGATTCAATGAGCTTAGGGTATTTTCATCTTTAGGCAACAGAAAATTTCGTGAAATACAGCTATACTGTATACAATATATATATATATATATATATATATATATATATATATATATATATATATATAGAGAGAGAGAGAGAGAGAGAGAGAGAGAGAGAGAAAGAGAGATTTCCTTGGTTCTCCCCGTTAGAAGAACTCACAAGTACTAGTTTTGCCTAAATATTATAGAATGTATAATACACTGCATGTAGAGGTGATTATCGTGAGTTAAAACAGAGCTATGCCATACGTCTAGAGGTCGTACAATTAGCGTTTGACAGTGAACGGTAGTGGTAATAAGTTTCTAAGAAATGTAAGTATGTATGAGAGAGTTAAACACGTCAAGCTCTAAATAATGATATTGATTTATCAGAAATAAACAAAATAATAACCTTTCAATTTGGATTACGAAATAATGAATATAGAGATGATGTTGATGACGAAGTTCAAATGAGTAACACACTGAATACATATGTTGTTTCAGTGTAGATATTAGAAGATCTAAACTACCCTTGACACACCTGCTTTAGTATACAAATATGTTTCTCTAAATGACTGTAATTATTGAAAGCGACATGCTAGACAGTATAAACAAACTCAACCATAATATATCCCTCGGACCTGGTAAAGCGACATGCTAGACAGTATAAACAAACTCAACCCTAATATATCCCTCGGACCTGGTAAAGCGACATGCTAGACAGTATAAACAAACTCAACCCTAATATATCCCTCGGACCTGGTAAAGCGACATGCTAGACAGTATAAACAAACTCAACCCTAATATATCCCTCGGACCTGGTAAAGCGACATGCTAGACAGTATAAACAAACTCAACCCTAATATATCCCTCGGACCTGGTAAAGCGACATGCTAGACAGTATAAACAAACTCAACCCTAATATATCCCTCGGACCTGGTAAAGCGACATGCTAGACAGTATAAACAAACTCAACCCTAATATATCCCTCGGACCTGGTAAAGCGACATGCTAGACAGTATAAACAAACTCAACCCTAATATATCCCTCGGACCTGGTAAAGTTTACCCGAGAGCTTTAAAAAAGTTAGGATATCAAATTTCAAATCTATTAACTCAATTTTATACCAAAACAATACAGTGCGACGTTTTCCCCAACGCATAGAAACTAACGAATGTAGCTCCCATTATACAAAAGGAAATACATCACTCCCCAACAATATCTTCCTATCAGCTTAACTTCAATTATATACAAATTATTTAAGACAGCCTTCATCATCTACAAGAAAGAGAATCATAAAGAATATACATTTGGTTTTCGAAATAAATATTCGTATCTGAAATATCTCATTGTTTGTTATGACATTGTTAACATGTATGATGAAAGCAGTTGACATTATGTTTCTTAATTTCCAGAATATTATTGACGAGGTTCCTCAGATACGTCTTTTGTTTATATAAAAAACACATGTCATACAAGGGTATTGTACATACTATGTTAGTTTGAGAATGTTGTGACTGGATGTATGCAATGATTACCAGTAGGAATATATAGCAAAGCTTTCAGTGAACAAATGTCACAAGTGGCGTGCCTCAGGGATCTGTGCATGGACCTGTACTTTTATTAACACATATTGTCGACATTGGTGGTCTCTTATGTATAATCGAGCTGGACAATACCCAGGGGAGGCCTATAGGCATTTGATAAGGAGTTGTTGGAACTCCTGTTTCATTTTTCTGGCTTCCCTTACTGTTTCTGTTTGTGTCTCACCTACACAGAATGATCCTGCTAGCTCTCACAAACACCTCCTCCTGCTATCTACTTCACTACACTAAACAAGCATACCACACTTATTTCTGTCCCCCACACAAATATAAACAATAATAACAAAACTAATATATATATATATATATATATATATATATATATAAGTGTGTACATGCTTAGATTGATATGCAGGATTCGAAACTGCATAATAAATCGTAGGCTTGTCCACCATTCTTCAACTGTCGTCGTACCGAATGGATAAATGCACTGAATTTCGGTGTGAGCATCCTAGGTTAGAATCCCTGGACTGCCACATGTATTTGTTGATTTCAAAATTGAGTTTAGGAGTAAAGTCGGTTGGTGGAGGTAACATAATAATATATATATATATATATATATATATATATATATATATACCAACCAACATAATATATTTACATTCTTCATTTGGCCCTGTCACTCTTTCAACTCTTGGGGAGGCACTTGTCACAGGCAGCTCTGCCTTTTATCTCCCTCATCCACATAGAAAACAACATTGTAGAAGACACAGACATTGCAAACACAGTAGGTTTTCCATCGTATGTTCAACAAATAAAACAAATATTTACATAAATGATCAATCAGGGCTGACGTCTAGCAAATTAATATCAATACTGATCAATGTAAAGTACCCTACATTGGCTACAGGAATGATAAGACACATTATTTAATGAATGGAAATCATCTCAAGAGTACCGACAAAGAAACAGACTTAGGAGTAATAATATCAAACAATTTAGGACTCGGTGGGCACTACAGCGAAGAAGTTAAGAAAGTAAACTTAACTAAAGTATAGATTGGCAGGACATTAGAATACACAATCATCTGAAGAAGTTAGTTTTACCTCACACAATTAATTGGCTCGTCCTCACATAAAATACTGCGTACAGTTCTAGCCCCAATATTATCAAACCTGGTGAACAAGCCTACATCTTTTCTATCCTAAATGACCTAGAGCAGCTAGTTCAGCAACCCACCCGTATTCCGGATCGCTTCGGAGATCGGCCCAACATTCTAGACTTATTTCTAACCTCTAATCCTTCTGCTTATACTACAAATCTTTTCTCTCCTTTGGGCTCCTCCAACTATAAACTAATATATGTCACCTGTCCTATCTCTCCGGTACGGCCACCCGATCCTCCCAACTGGCGGTGCTTGTGGCACTTTGGCACTGCCGACTGGGAGGCTCTTCGGCAGTACTTCTTTGATTTCCCATGCAATGACTTTTGCTTCCAAGGCCGGGGACCCTCGGAGAGTGCTGAGCGCATTATCGAGGTAATCCTCTCGGGCATGGAAGAATACATTCCATTTTCTTTCTCTCATTCTAATGCAAACAAATCTTGGTTTACTCGTGCTTGTTCTACTGCTGTCCGCAACAAGGAGGAAGCATTCAAACGGTACCGACACCTTAAAACTCAAGAATCTCATTCTTCCTATGTTTCTGCCCGGAATCAAGCCAAATCTGTTTTTCGACTTGCCAATCACTCTTTCATCAATGATAAATGCACTGAACTATCCAACTCTTGCTCTTCCCAAGCTTTCTGGCATCTAGCCAAAAACCTCTCCTACAATTTTTCTTCCTCGTCTTTTCCTCCCCTTTTCCACTCTGATGGCACAACCATCACTTCTTCCTCTGACATAGCTGAACTTTTTGCTCACACTTTTGCTAGAAACTCCACTTTGGATGATTCCAGTGCTATTCCTCCCTCTCCACCCCCCTCTCTCCTACTTATTCCTAATATCCTAATCTCTTCTAGAGATGTACTTTTTACCCTCTCTGGGCTTAATACTAAGAAGACGTACGGTCCTGCAGTGTTCCTCCTGTTATACTAAAAAACTGTGCTTCTGTGCCGACTCCTTGCTGAGGCAAACTCTTTCGTCTATGTCTTTACTCTAACGTCTTCCCTTCTTGCTGGAAGTTTGCTCTCATTCAACCTGTCCCAAAGAAGGGTGATCACTCTCAACCCTTCAACTATCATCCAATTGTTCTCATCTTTTGTATCTCTAAAGTTTGTGAAACTATTTTGGCATCTAAATTTCTTAAGCATTTCTCTTCTCATAATCTACTCTCAGATTGCTAGTATGGCTTCCTTAACCCTTATTTAGCGGGCTAGGTGGTCTATTTCACCGTAGCGCCCAGCGTTTTGTTTTGTTTTACCATAAATAGGGTTGTTTCCGTGCTCATTTTCATGCCTAAATAAGACTCAGAGCGTAAAACAAGTATCTATCACTGAAAGGGCGTAAACAGAGCTTTCCAATGACACCCGAACCATCCTTGTACGACCACTGGTTCTCTTGCAACGATCATGCAACACGAGTGCAAAAACCCTGAAATAAGGTAATTTCCTTACATAATTCCCTGTGTAGAGAGTGAGAAGAGGGGGAGGAAGTTAGAATACAGTTCAGTACACCCGCGGTGGTCGTGGGGAGCGGTCATAAGGTTACTACGCTCGTCCCACCGCTCAGCTCTCTCTCTCAGCAACATTACGTGCTGAAAATGGTGCTCGACAGATGTCGTGCACCGCCACATAGTCTGAATTTATTTCACTCGACATACGTCGTGCGCCGCCAATAAGGGGTTAAGGGTCGCTCTACTGGTGATCTTCTTTAATATCTTACTAACTCTTGGTCATCCTCCTTTCGGGACTTCGGTGAGACCTTTTCTATTTCACTAGACATATAGAAGGCCTTCGATAGAGTCTGGCACCAATAATTTATTTCTAAACTACCCTCCTTCGGTTTCTATCCCTCCATCTGTGCCTTTGTCTCTAATTTCCTTTCCGGCCGTTCCATAGCTGCGGCTGTGGATGGCCATCATTCACTTTCTCATCCTATAAACTCATGTTCCTCAGGGCTGTGGGCTATCTCCCATTCTCTTTCTAATTTTCATAAATGATCTTCTCAACTGTAACTCCAGTCCCATCCATTCATATGCAGACGATTCTACCTTACACTACTCCATTAGTTTTCCTGAACGCTCCAGCCAGCAGTCCCTCAAAAACAAACGTAATGAAGCCATGCAACACTTATCTACTGATCTAACTACTATTTCCAATTGGGGCAGAGAAAACCTTGTTACCTTTAATGCTTCCGAACCCCAATTTCTTCATCTTACTACCCGTTCGTAATTTCCAGAGGACTATCCCTTACTCTTCAACAATACAAAAATCAATCCTTCATCTTCTCTCAATATTCTCGGTGTCTCCTTTTCTTCTGCTCTAAATTGGAAGGACCATATTACCAGTCTTGCTAAGACAGCCTCCCAGAAGATGGGTGTACTCAACCGCCTCAGGGGGTTCTTTAGCCCTGCGCAGCTTCTTGCACTGTAAAGGGGCACATTGCGTCCTTGTATTGAGTATTGTTCACATGTGTGGGGAGGATCCTCTCACACCGCACTCCTAGACTAAGTAGAAAGGAAAGCCTTTCGCATCATTAACTCCCGTCCACTCACTAACTCTCTGCAATCTCTCTCTCTTCGCCGCAGTGTTGAATCTCTCTCACTATTCTATTGTTACTACAATAATCAGTGTTCCTCAGAGCTTTCTCAGTGTATACCAACTCCTTCTATGTAGGGTACATAGTACCCGTCTTGCAACACAATCCCACCCCTACTCTGTGCAACTCTCCAACCCAAGAGTGAAACGCTATTCTCAGTCTTTCTTCTATTTAACTGCTGAGCTCTGGAACTCTCTCCCAGAATCAGTCTTTCCCTCTTCCTTTTACTTAAATTGCTTCAAACTCCGTGTGTCCAGGCATTTTGGCTTGCACGTCCCTTGACTTTGTCCCTGTCACTCTTTCAACTCTGTGGGAAGCACCCGCTACAGGCAGTTCTGCCTTTTGTCTCCCTCACTCACATAGAAAAAAAAAACAAAAAACAAAAACAGACATAGCTACACTGGAAAGAGTGCACTGGAGGCATACAAAAGATTCCGAGAAACAAGTCTTATGAAGAACATCTAAAGGAGTTAGCTCTTTGTAGACTAACAAAGCAAAGGTTAAGAGTTCTAATAATCAAGTATCTAAAATTATTTAACACTTAATGAGCGGCCTAGGCGGTAATTTCTATGTACTGCCCAGCGGGTGGTTTTACCATAAATTGCCTTGTTTCCGTGCTATTTTTCATGCATAAACAAGAGCCAGAGCGTAATACAATTATGTATACCTATAAGAGCGTTAATTGAGCTTTCCAATGACACCAGAACCATCCTTCGACGATCACTGGTTGTCTTGCAACGATCGTGCAACCGAAGGGCAAAATCGCTAAAATACGGTCATTTAGTTACATAATTACGTGTGTAGCGAGGGAGGGAGGGTGGAGTAGTGTGGAGTACATGTCAGTAGACCCACGGCGGCCGTGGCGAGCGGTCATGAGGTAACCTACACTCCTCCCGTCGTCGTCTCTCTCTCAGAGCCAATATTGCGCCAAAATTGCACACAGACTTAAGTCGCGCCCCGCCACATAGTCTAGATTTTTAGATACGGACTTAAGTCGGGCCCCGATGTTTAGGGGTTAAGACCTTGACAATTTGGATGTTATCAAGTATTTTACAATTGATCAATCAAATTAAACTAGAGGAAATGATTATAAGATAGTCGGAAAACCTTCCATTCACATGAGGCTAAGCATTTTGTTTTTCAACCAAGTAGTAAACTTATGGAATGGACTATCAATCAATGTCATTGATTGCTTCACTGTCCAAGCATTTAAAGTCGATTGACTGCGTTCACAACACATATAGTCCGTCTTTTTTCGACAAATATCACAATCAATGTAAAGAAAGTGAGGTTAATGATATTGTTAAGATGTGTACATGCTATTCTATTGTATGTTATAATAGACTATTTCATATTATTTGTTCTCTACTTCTACACATTTTATGTCATCAAGTTTATGGCTGTATAGGAAATATTTTACACATTTTCCATACTATGCTATTCTCACATAGATTAGGTAGATTATCTACAAGCAAACACGTAAGTTTTAAGTTGGTTGTTTTCCTGTTTATCACAGGCTCCAAAGGGTAACTATACAGAGATAAGCGCCTTGGTCAAGCGTAACTTACCAAAAATCAACAACTTTCTTTTACTTCAATTTTTCTCTCAAATCGTTTTTAAGATAAGTACACAGCAAAACAGAACTGCAAAATAATATAGAAATAGCTTAAAAGTTTATATTGAAATTTTCTTTCGACCAGTGCGAAATGATATTCATGTTATGCAGAATGGAGGCTGATTTTTCTATATACTGTAAAAATGCCATGCAACTCTAAACTACTACCACACTGTTAATGTTCTATTATATTTCTCAAAGGTTATGCATCTTCAGAATTAGAACCACAAATCTCCCTAGCAGCTGATATGAAAATGTAAAGTATTGCCCCAGTGTAAAAAACATGTACTATATTTATTATTAGCTATGCACAATCAGAACTACAACACATTTTTCTGCAACCAGCAAACAATTATCAAATAGCACCTGAATGTTAACGTTTGCATTTCATATATTACAGGATACATTCGGTTGGAGCTAGAACCACACATTTTGCAGCAATCAGTGAACAATAATCAAATAATACCTGGATGTTAACATGTTTTTCTTCATTTCTCATAGGTTACTTGCGGTCAGACCTAGAACCGCAGATATCCCAGCAACTAGTGAGATCAGCCGGCCTGGAGACGTCTATCCAGGAAGAGCCGACCAACCTCCCACTAGATGCAGTAGTCGTCCATGGGGTTACTCCTCAGCTCAACCAGTTTATACCACTAGCATTCCTGGGCTCTAGTGAGGAAAGTTATGAGGACACACACCCTTTTGTACGAGCTGCATTTAGTGACTCCAGTGAAGAGAAACGCTAAGACTGAGTATTTATAGAAATAAAAAAGTCCATAAGAAGCCTCTACCCTAAACAGGTCCATGTTAAACTTAAACAATCGTCTAAAGACAGCCAGAACGAAATGAAAATAGGCAAGGGTAGGAGTAGTCATCATCACTGGGTCTCTCTCCTAAACGACCAGTTCAAAACACTCACTATTCAGGGCTCTAGTGAGCAGAGTACTGGCTGGGATACATACCATCTTTGTTAACTGCACATGGTGATTCTAGCGAAAACAGTGATTTAAGCCACACACTATAATAGCTGTAATAATACAATTATATATATAATGACTAGGATGAATTGTTATTTAAATTATTTTCTGGACGAAGTAAGTGAGATAAAGTAATATTCTAATCTAGGGCCATAATTTGATCCATATGCTATTTTTTGTAATTACAATTTCAACTTTCAAACTCAGTATTCTTCCGTTTGGATAGCTTTCAGACAGTTGAAATTATGCTGATTTTTTCACTAACTATCAAGGAGGAGCATTTATAGTTAATTTGTTATTAATATTGTATGACCAGTAGTAGTAACATATGGGACACTCTATTGTGTTTTGTTAGAGCTAACCTGAAAATACGTAAATTTAGAAGGCCCTTATACTATAATTCAAAGTCTTCAGAGATTCCGAAGAATATATTACCGAGCTGCGCATCACAGTTAAACTGAATACTTCAGCTGCGTATTTACTAATCTATACAATATTTATTTATGTATTTATATACCCACATACATATATTTATGTATTTATATACCCACATACATATATTTATGTATTTATATACCCACATACATATATTTTTTGCATAGGCAATTATTTTTAAATCCATATATCCATTTAAATTGATATACTATATCTGAAATTAATATATCACTTAAGATATACCGGGTATGTCTCGTATTATGCTAAACTATTTAATACCTGTAACAATAATACACAAAAACTAAAATCAATACAATTATGTAATTAAAAAGGATTACCTGCCAAATTATCTATCAAACTGTCTACATTATACCTATTTTTATATATAAACACATTACATTTATGGATGTCTGTTTTATCTGAAGTTACAACAGTATCTTCTTAACACCCTAAGAGCGGGTCCGTTTGTAACATCTACTACCTGCCAAGTGGGCAGGTTTACCCTAAACGAGCTTCATTCATGCATAAAGAAGAGCCAGAGCGTAATACAATTATGTATCCGTGAAAGGGCGATAATTGAGCTTTCCAATGACACTGAACCATCCTTGTAAGACCACGGGTTATCTTGCAACGATGTTGCAATACGAAGGGAAAAACCCTAACATACAGTAATTTCCTCAGTTTTTACCCTGTATCGTAGGACCAGGGAGGTGTAGACATGTGGTGGTGGTGTCAGTGGTGGAACTATGTCCACGCTGAACGGTCAGAGCCCGCCCGCGGTCCTCCCACAGCGTGGACTCTCTCTCAGAGCCGATTATGTGCTCAAAATTGCATTGGACTTTAGGCCTTGGTTCTCTAACAGACTTAAGGCGGGACCCGCCAATTAAGGGTTAATGCATACTTTTAGCTAATGTAGTCTAATAGTATTATAGATCCCAGGAGAACTTTGATAGCAAACTTGTTATATATTTAATTCGAGAATAAATTAATACCCAAAGTACCGTTACGTATACTTTACTTATGGTTACAATTATACAATGTTTTCTTTCCATGTGGTAAATAATTGTTATGTTTATGTGCAGCATGTGAGGAGGTGTGTGGAGTGAGGAGAAGTGGGAGGGGAGTGAAAGGTACAGCATGGTGGACAGAAGAGGTAAGAATAGCTGTGGAAGAAAAGAAAAAAGCATATAGAGAGTGGTTGGGTAATAGAGGGAATGAAGATTTCGAGAGACAGAAACGAGCGAGGTACGTGGAGAGTAAGAGGGTGGTGAAGAGAGTAGTGAAGGAAAGTAAGAGAAGAGTAGATGAGGAATTTGGAAGGAATCTGAGTGTAAAAGGGAGGGAGAGTAAGAAACTGTTCTGGAAAGAAGTCAAGAAAGTTAGGGAAGGTAGCAAGGGAAACAGTAAGGGTGTGAAAGATAAGAATGGGAGAATGCTAGCCAAGAAGCACGAGAGAGTCGAAAGATGGAGGGAGTACTTCAATGAGTTGCTAAATGTAAGGAATGAAGAGTCAGCAAACATAGCTGGATATGGTATGGGAGGGAGAAGAAGAGAAGTAGTGGTGGAGGAGGTGGGGATCAGGTCAGATAGCCTTGGCGGGCAGCCTATCTAGGGGAAAAATCCCTACACAAATTACCGATGGGCGACATGCTAATCGGTGCCACTTACAGGTGGCGATTTTTATAAAATACAAAAAAAAAAAAAAAAAAAAAAGTGGGAAGCCATGAAAAGAGTGAAGTTGGGGAAAGCACCAGGAACAGATGGAGTGTGTGGGGAAATGTTGAGGTATGGTGGTGAGATAGTGATCGAATGGGTATGGAAAATGTGCAAACTAGCATGGGAGAAGGGGAGTGCACCCGATGACTGGAAGACTGGCATAATAGTCCCCCTATATAAGGGCAAAGGGGAAAGAGGAGTGTGTGGTAACCACAGAGGAATATGCCTTCTAAGCATAGTAGGGAAGGTATACAGTAGGGTAGTGATTGAGAGAGTGAGAGTGAGAACGGAGAAATGGATAGGCGACTAGCAGGTAGGTTTTAGGAAGGGAAGAGGATGTGTAGATCAGATTTTTACCCGGAATTGTGTTGTGGAGAAATATCTGGAGAAGAAACAAAAGGTGTATGTTGCCTTTATGGACTTGGAGAAGGCATATGACAGAGTGGATAGAGAAGGTTTGTGGAAAGTACTTAGAATATACGGAGTAGATGGCAAGTTGCTGAAAGCAGTGAAGAGCATGTATGAGGGTGCAAAGGCGGCAGTACGTGTGGAGAGTGAGCAGAGCGAGTTCTTTGACCTGAGTGTTGGTTTGAAACAGAGGTGTGTGATGTCCCCGTGGTTGTTTACTGTATATATGGATGGAGTCATGAAAGAAATACTATCAAGAGCAGTGGATGTTGGTGTTTCGCTGAAAAGGGAGGGAATTGAGTGGAAGCTACCTATACTGCTGTTTGCGGATGATACAGTTCTGATGAGTGATAATGAATGGGAGTTGCAGGTTCTGGTAAATGAGTTTGGAACAGTGTGCGAAAAACGGAATTTGAAGGTAAATGCGGGGAAGAGCAAGGTTATGGTCTTCGAAAGGGGTAAAGTCACAGAGTGTGAGGTGAAGCTGAACAGTCAGGCTATGGAGATCGTCAACTCTTTTAAGTATCTGGGCAGTGTGTTGAGTAAAGATGGGACTATGGATGAAGAAGTGCGGGAGAGGGTACAACAGGGGAAGAGGGTTGTAGGAACGCTGAAAGTATTAACAAGAAATAGGGTGGTCAGTATGGAAGTGTGAAGAAGTCCTTGCATGACAGTGTGGTAATCCCGACACTGACTTACGGAAGCGAAGCATGGACGTTGGTTGAGAGACTCAGACCAAGAGTGAGAGCAGTGGAAATGAATTACTTTAGAAGTGCGTGCGGATATACATGGAGGGATAGACAGGCTAATGAGGAAGTAAGAAGGAGGTGTGGTGTGGAGGTAGATGTGCTGGAAAGTGTGAAAAGGAACAACTTGAGATGGTTCGGCCATATGGAACGTATGGAAAGCGAGAGAATGACTAAGAGGGTGTACGAGAGCGAGGTGGAGGGACAGAGAGGGAGAGGTAGACTGAAAGAGAGGTGGAAGGATGGAGTGAGGAAGTATATGAACGAAGGCGGTGCTGGTTGGGGGGAGGGGCATCGACTGACTGGGGACAGAGGTGCAACTTATGTCTGGGGGGGTTAACCCTTTCACGCATTTATGACACAGAGGTTGCCAGATTAGCAATAAGAAATAGAGTTCTGTCACTCATATAATAACCTCTCCAAAATTAGTGTTCTGCCCACAGCTAATTCAAAGAAAACTGCAGAGGTTGAAGTAACTAAACTAAAGGTTATTAAATAACCCTGATGGTAACAAAGGCTTTAACCCTTAACTGGCAGGGCCCGCCTTAAGTCGGGCTCCAATTTGCAGCAAGTTAGGAGCATTATTAAGGCTTTTAAAGGGTTAAAATCGAGTGCAAATGGCCGGGAGCGCAGCGGGCCAGACAGCCGACTCCCAGGGATTACCGCCGCCCATTAACTCATGTTCCCTGTGTTCTCGAGAGGCCGGCAGTGTAGCCAGTAGTGAGCATAGCTGGGAAAAATATGCCGCTATACACTAAACTCCCATTTTACTGGTATCACTGTATGAGAACCACGAGTGCTACGTAGCTCGTTCTGGTCTCATTTTGAAGCTTTTAGTGCCTAGTTTTTTTCTAAATACATTTTTTTTCATGCAGATACTTGATTTATCATGCAGGAGGGCCTGAATATGCCCAAATAAGCCCAAAACCCCCCGCTAGACAAGGGTTAAAGGGTTAAAATCGAGTGCAAATGTCCGGGAGCGCAGCAGGCCACACGTCCGACACCCAGGGCTTACCGCCGCCCACGGACTCACGCTCCCTCTGTTCTCGAGAGGCCGGCAGTGTTGCCAGTAGTGAGCATAGCGGGAAAAAATATGCCAATATATGCTAAACTCCCATGTTAGTGGTAGCACTGCGTGAAAATGACGAGTGCTACGTAGCTCGTTCTGGTCTCATTTTGAAGCTTTTAGAGCCTAGTTTTTTGCTGAATACATTTCTTTTCATGCAGATACTTGATTGATCATTCAGGAGGGCCTGAATATGCCCAAAATAGCCAGAAACCCCCCACTAGACAAGGGTTAAAGTATCCCCAATAGTCTCAAAATCGGGTCATATGCGTGAAAGGGTTAATAATTGTACAGGTACTGTTCTTTAAGCATCATGCCCTACTTAATTTAGATAGGTTAGTGGACTAAGGCATTTCATGAACTTTTTTTTTTTTTTTTCAAGGCCAGTTCCTTTGTCAAAACATTTAATATAATTTGGTAACGACAATCAAAGAATATTTTGTATTTTCCAAAAACGACTTAAATTTTCATGAATTTGTTTTATTCATGGCAATAAAACTCTCCATTGACTGTAGCATAGATATAGGAATCCAATTCAATTTCTTTGACATTGGGAAAGAACATGACAACGTGTTTCTGGGAGATATATAGACACATGAAGTGCGCTCCATAGGTATTTACTGGGACTGGGAGGCTTGAAGGATAACTAAGTCTTCCAGTTTAATCATGTCCTTTCTTAATGTACTGGTAAATATTTAGAGAAAATTATCTGTCTTTCCTCTAACGTCATTCCTTCTTGCTGGAAGTTAGCTCTCATTCAACCTGTCCCAAAGAAGGGTGACCAATCTCCACCCACCAACTATCGTAGAACTGCTCTCATTTCTCAAGACAAAAGTGCACAAGAGCCTCCTCACCACGCTTCAATCGGGTCACATGTGTTACTCAGACACTTTCTTCGACCCCAGGAAGGAGCACACCTGTGAGGACATCAACAGACAATGATACACAAACCAGAGATGGCCACTCAAGACATCGTGGGGAAGGAACAGTACATACACATAAAAACACAACACACCCTTCTTGCCCCGAGACGCACCACTACCGTGGCGCGGATTCCCAGAAGGGCTACCGCAGTCAACCCAGACCCTCCTCCGAGCACAGCCGCCCTTCTAGCCTCAAAATGATCCACCGAGAAGAACGACGGAAAAGGTAAGACTATCTCAGCCCATCAGTAGAGTTGGATTGATACTAATACCACACAGGTAGAATTAGTATTAGGAAGACATGGGACTATTAACCGATAAATTGCCTTGAGAGAGTAAGACATTGGTGTAACTACTCGACGCATTTCTCGAAGGTACCTTGGATTTGCTAGTATCCTTGTTGGACCACACTGGTGACCACCCAACATCTTTACATTGCCTTGGTACATGATTTACTATAATTAGAATATGCAGTACTGACAAGCGCTCTAGTTCTAGTAAACCTAAAACAAATAGTAAGGCTGGTTGGAAGAGCGTAACATACTGGTGAAACGGCTTCCTTCTTAGTCAGGACTTGAAGTGGAGGGTGTAAAACACTGGTGAAACTGTTAAAATCTTGAGATGTGTTGGCTACACATTGGCCTGAAAACAACCAGTATGGTTTACCTGCAAACAACAGGTATGGTTGTTTTCACCCTTGGCCAGTTAGCTCAAGAGTTGCGTACAAATATTGGGTGTTAATTAAGTAAATTTACGTTTTACTGTATACTATCATTATATTACCTAGTATAATGGCATGTAGATTGTCTATAATTTGTAGGGTAGATTACCCTGATAATTAAATTATCGAGGATGGGATGATGTCATCAGCTGATGATGTGAGTGGGAGGTGTATGCGGATTGCGGGGTGGTTAGGAACGTAAGTGGGGAGTCAGTTGGTAGTGATCGCGGGGCGAGGTTGTGCTAGCAATAGTGGGGAGAGGTTGTCCGGTGTGGTTCTGGAACTGGTGATCTGATTCCTGGGCTAGCAGATGGTGTAAATAGTGAGTTGGATGTGGTATCTGGCTTGTTTGGCATTACATGGCATTGTAGTTGTTTGTGCTGTGGTTTTGGTGTATTGGCGTTTGTGCTTCTTTGTCGCGATAGTAGTTGGTTATTTCGCTGAGTGGCTGGTTGACCTTGGAGGGTTCGACATTGTTCTGAAGTGAGAGCTACGCATCGGAAAAGGTAATTGTTTACATGTATAAAATATATTTGGAGTATTTGGGATTATATTACATAGGCAGATTAGCCTAACTAGATTTAGCAGAAACAACTCCCTACTTAAGTCCTGCGATACGATACGAGAGCATAAGACACTGGTGAAACAGCTCGTACTTGTATAATCCCAAGCTCCAATATCAAAATTCTTCCAGAGATTACTGTAGGAAGTCAAGGTCAAGGACTCGTAGTGGAGGGCATAAGACACTAGTGAAACGACTCCCTACTTAAGTCCTACGATACAAGAGTGTAAGACACTGGTGAAACTGCTCGGATTCGTATAAGACCTCACCCTCGCAGATCTTCAGAAGACCCTCAAGGAAATCTTCACTAACTCTGCAACCGTCACACGGCAGGATCACCACTACGGACCAGGACATCATCGGGAATACAATGCAGCCGCATCTTCAAAGACTGTCGGAACCTGCCAAAGATCTTCCCTGTGAGGAGCCTAGTGGATCCTCGATCGTGCTTTTATATAACTACCTATACATGTCTGATGTAGCATTGTACCTCTAATCATAATTATGTTACTGCCAAATAAGAATAATCTATGCATGTACTCTGCGTTATATTATCTTCTATTGCCTTCATGCTTGTGTTTGTGTTGATCTCCTTTTCCTCAGTCGAGTAAGAACCTACCTAATAAGTCAATACAACCTCAGTAAAAACTTGGTATAACATGCACAAATCTCAAATGTCCAAACTATCCTCTTTCGGTCCTATCCTTCAATCGGTGCCTTCGACTCTAATTTCCATTATGACCGCTCCATAGCTGCAGTTGTGGACGGCCATCGCTCACTTCCACAATCTATCAACTCCGGTGTTCCTTAGGGTACTGTCCCATATCCAATTTTGTTCTAATATTCATTAATGATCTCCTCAACTGTACTTCTTGTCCTATCCACTCACATGCTGATGACTCTACCTTTCACTATTCAACTAGTCTTTCACAACAACCGAGCAAGCAGTTGATCGAACAATCACGTGACAGGGCCATGGACCGCCTGTTTTCTGATTTATCAATTATATCTGATTGGGGCAGGGAAAATCATGTAACTTTCAACGCCTTAAAGACCCAATATCTCCCTCCTACCCATTGCAATCTTCCGCAAGACTATCAATTACTCTCGAACAATACACAAATCAACTCTTCACATTCTCTCAATATTCTAGGTATATCTTTTCATCCGACCTTTTCTTGAAAAGATCATATTACCACTCTTGTTATAATGGCTTCCCAAAAGTTGGGTGTGCTCAACCAACCGTATGTGGGTTCTTCACCCCTGCGCAGCATCTTGCTCTGTATCGGGGCACAGTGCGCCCATGTATCGAGTATTGTTTGCATGTTGGGGAGGTTCCATCCATACTGCTCTTCTCGAAAGAGTAGAATCAAAAGCATCTCGCCTCATTAGCTCACTTTCTCTTACTAATTCCCTACAATCTCTTTCTACACTCTGCAATGTTGCACCTGTTTCACTCTTCTATCGCTATTACAAAAATCAGTATTCTTCAGAGCTGTCTCAGTGCATACTCTCTCCCTTGCAGCAAATCTGTTCTTTGAGTTGCCAAAAACTCTTTCATCAATAACAAATGTAATGGACTATTTAATTCTAGATCTTCGCAAGTCTTCTGGCAAGCAGCTTAAACCCTCTTCATCAATTATATTCCTCATCCTTCCCTCCTGTTTTCCACTCCGACAGTACCATCATCACTTCATCTTCTGACAAAGTTGAACTCTTCACTCAAACGTTTGCTAAAAACTCCAATTTGGATGATTATTATTATTATTATTATTATTATTATTATTATATGAGATGCCGAAGTCTCCAACCAGGGTGCAGAAACACCAGCAAGATGAATCCACACAAAACACCCGGAGGCACTGGAGAGAGACTACGGCAACTTAGGAAAACAAAAAAACATATACTGTATACTGTACATATACACATATTAAACACATATAACATATTATGCAGTGGAGGATATCAAGTATAAATATAATACAATAAAATATAATAAAATAAGTTTAAAAATTAGAATTAATGCTGCAAAAAAGCATTAACTCTAGACTTAAAAATGGAGATATGAGCTGAATTGACTAGCTCATTTGGCAACATATTCCACAAGTCAACCATGGCCGGTACAAAACACCGTGAAAACTGTGTAGTAGAAAAATTAACACTGCTCATGGCAAGATCATTAAGATTGCTTGTGAATCTAGTTGCACGAGCCCGGACATAGGGCCCAGGCAGAACCCCATGTAAGGGATGCTGAGGGTTGTTAAAAACTTTAAATAAAAGACTAAGGGCACCAACTTTACGTCGATGACACAGATCAAGAGACAAATGAGGTAGAATAAAACTGATAGAAAGTGACCTGTCAAGCAACTTGAGATGACAGTCAGCTGCTGACAACCAGACAGGTGAGCAATACTCGAAATGTGGCAAAATAAAAGCATAAAAAGACTTGATAACTGTGGCGTCACAAGCAAATGTTTTATAAACCTTGCGAAGCAGACCAATGTTTTGGGAAATGGAAGACGAGAAAGAACGAATATGCTTTTCAAAAGTAAGTTTGGAGTAACTCCTAACGATCTGCTGATGATAATGGAGTGTGTTTTACTAGCATTAAGTTTCATGCCCCAAAGTTCACACCATGATGTAATTTTGGCTAAATCCCTATTCAGAGCAGTAGCAATTACGTGTCGATCTATTGGTGATGGAATTGACGCATATAAAGTTGTATCATCAGCATAGGAGATTAGTTTATTTTCAAGCTCGGAACACAGGTCAGCAGTAAAAATAATAAAAAGCAAAGGCCCAAGGACACTGCCTTGTGGAACACCAGAAACAACAGTAACAGAAGGGGAATGACACCCATCAATGACCACAGACTGAGATATTTTCGTCAAAAAATCTTCAAAGATCCTTAAAAAATTGCCACCAATACCGATGAGCTGTAACTTATACAGAAGTGCTTTATGGTTGACTAAGTCAAAAGCAGAACTAAAGTCAATAGCCACGACACGAGACTCATGTCCCTGGTCCAATGAAGATTGCAAGTCATGGGTGAGTGTCAGAAGCGCATCACATGTACCTAGTCCCTTACGAAAACCAAACTGTGAGTTTGGTATCAAATTCTGACTATTACAATAAGAGGAAAGGCATCTGGACAAAAGGCTCTCATAGAGCTTGGATAGGATAGGCGTAATGGAGATAGGGCGATATTCATTAGGAGATGATGAGGCAGTATTTCCCTTTGGAATAGGAGTGATACTAGCCTTACGCCAGCAAAGAGGAAAACTACCTGACTTCAACAGCAACCTAAACACCACGGCCAATTTAAGTGCGGAAATCACTGCAACCTTTTTAAAAATGAGAGGGAAAAACCCATCCGGGTCTGTGCCACCATAGGTATCAAGATCCAGCAGTACCTTTTCAGTTCAGCTGATTTGAATGCCATTGAATTGAGGTTGGGTCTAGGGAAACATGTCAATGGCAAAGACAATTCCTGATTACTCTGCTTATTAATAAAAATATTAGATAGAATATTGGCCTTCGATAATGGATCAAAAGAGATGGAGCCATCAGAATCACAAAGAGGAGGCATGGAGGAATCTATTCCAAATAAAGAGGATTTCAAAGCGGACCACCATTTATGAGACTGTGTAGCTCCTGCCAGAACATCCTGAAGATGGGAGTTATAATCCCTCTCAGCACCATCATAAACTCTCTGCACAGCTGCCCTCTTAAAAACATAATTTTCCCAATGCAAGGGGGTTTGATTACGCCTCCATAGACGATATGCAGCCTGTTTGTCATCAAATGCTCGCTTGCAGTCATCATTAAACCATGCTTTATCCCTGATACAAGACTTAATTGTTTTTGATGGAACTCTTTTGCGAAGGATACCAAGAAGAGAATTGTTGAGAGCTGAAACCGGGTAATGAGATCTTAGTATGTGATTCCACTCAATATTACAAACATCATTACAAACGTTGCCCCAGTTAACCTGGGATTTAAGGTAGACTTTATGTGCGAGAGTAATATCAGGAACAGAAAAATCAAGATTAATTTTACACATGATGGCATTGTGGTCGGAAGTGCCAACAGGTACAAGAACGGAGGTTTCTACAACGCCAGGAATATCTGTTAGTACTAGATCAAGACAATTTCCAGACATATGAGTAGGTCCTTGGATTAGCTGTTCACAACCAGATAAGTTTGCAAAATCCAAGGCAGCAAGACCATTTCTATTAGTTGGAGAGACCGAGTTCAACCACTCTTGATGATGCGCATTGACATCACCAACAAAAATAAAGGATGATTTGACATCTACAGACTGTATTGAAGCCATGGCTGTTAAGAGGCAGTCATATAGGTCATTGTTAACATCAGGATTTCTGTACAGGCTAAAAATTTAATGATTATGATACTTGCTGGAAACTTTAACTAACTGCATCTCATGGCATTTACAAATATGCTTAGTTAAGTGCTGAGCATTATACCCAGATCTAATATACAAGCTCATTCCACGAGCACGAGGAATAGAATCACGCCGAATAAGAACTGGTTTACTGAAGTTAGGTATAAGAAGTTCAGAATAATCTCTATAACCAGAGACAAGGGTTTCAGAACAAAAGACAATATCATAATCAACAGATGCCAATGTAAGATCCTTGATGTTCTTATAGAGACCACGAATATTGGAATAAAATACACGACAACTTGTAGCAAGTTGTCTGTGAGGACTGGGATTAACTTCTATATCACCGGACAAAAGTAGAAACAAAAACAGAAAAAGTTGAAAGCAATCCATATACAAATACATAAAGATGGATATAAACAGGTCGACCCAGACGGAGCCATCACATCTGGGTAAGGTATAAAACAAGCCCCAAAGACACCATATCCAGGGGGGAGCAGTAGCGGTGGATTTTATTTGTTTAGAAAAGACTAGAAACAGAAAAAGAATGCCAAATCTCCTGAAAATCCACCAGACTCAAAAGTCTTCCTCATTGGCCTGCTAACCACCGTGGGGAAAAAAACCCAGGAGATTGCAGGAAAAGGAAGGAAAGTTGCTGTATAGCACCAAACAGCAGGGATGGATGTAAACGGACAATGGAAGACCTTGGTGCAGGCTATGGCAGCATCCTAAACATCCATCATGGTAAAATACCATAAGTTTGCTAGATGGCCGTTGACTAATATATACAGTAGTTCATCCGCCCTTTGACAGGTATTGCTTTTAGTCCTGCAGGGTGTCTAGCCACCCACCCTCCAAGTGAGGACCCGGAGGGGGAGCCGGTTTAGTCGCCGACAATCCGACCATGAAACAGGTAATATCAGATTACATGTTACTGATAGCAGGAATACCTGACCTGACACTCTCAACCCACCACCTATTGTCCAATTGCTCTCATTTCTTTCATCTTTGAAGTTCTAAAATATCTTCCTAATTCAAATGTTTGTAAGCATTTGTTTTCTCATAATCTACTTTCAGAATGCCAGTATGGTTTCCTTAGTATAAATACAAAGTTAGTATAATTTTGAAAAGGAAGCTCATTTCTAAAAAATAATTGCTAAGTAAGTTTTCCATATCATATACAACAATGCATGAAATAGGCGCTATAACACATCTCAGTAAAAGTTAGGTGATAATTATTTCCTCATATACTATGCAAATTGTGATTATGGATGCATGTAAGTGTGTATGTAATGACAGCCAATAACGGATTATGTAAACCTTATCAACGTATAACACTTCCCTCCTTGTTTATTGCCTCAACGTGAATCATATGACACAGATAAGATTACGTTGGTGTTTCCTGGCCAATGTTGAGCTGCTCCAGTCATTGTGTGAGAGCTGATACCGTTGTCAAAATGCTGCTACTTCTCTTCACCCTGGTTCTTGTAAGTAGATTTAAAAGGGGGATGGGCCGGTTTCCTGGACCACTTTCTCCCTCATGCTTAGCCCCATTATTTTCAGATGTTAAGATGTTTGCCCCATTAGTTAGTTGATTTTAAGACCTTTCGCCACATTTCTTCGTCAACATTTAGACCTTTCGTGCTATTTAGGTGTCGATTCTTTCTCTGGCGAACGATAGTGAGCCTGTAATGTCTGAAGAACCGGCCTTCGGCCGGGACATTTTTCTACTGAAAATGTACAAATTAATCTAGAAGGGGGAGCTAATGGATGTTTTTTTTTTTAATTGATAGAGGTCTAGGGAGAAAAATAGAAAAATAATTAATACATGCAAAAATCGACCAAAAAGTGAACCATCCTCCCTAAACCCCTTCATTCGATAACGCCTTCTTTACCTTTTATTCTGGTTAACATAAGACAATTAATGCAGTTTAAGGGGGTGCTACTCGCTTTTTCTGGACGCCCTTCTCCCTCATTCTTACCATATTAGTTTTGAGGTTTTAAGACGTTTGTTCCGTTAGTTTGGCGATTTTGAGACCTTTCGTCCCATTTCTTCGTCAATGTTAAGACCTTTTGTGTCCTTTAGGTGTCGATTTTATCCTGGCGAGCGATAGCAAGCCTCAAATTTTAGAAGGAACCGCCCTTCGGCCGGCCCATTTTTCTATAAAAAAATGTACAAATTTAACTTGAAAGGGGGTCTAGGGGGTGTTTTTCTAAGCTTGATGGAGGTGTAGAGAGGAAATTAAACAAATAAATTAATAGATAAATATATCTACCAAAAACCAAGCAGTACCCCCTTAACCCCTACTGTACCGGCGACGTCTTTTCAATTTTATTCTAGCTATGTTCAGACGATTGTGTGCAGGTTAAGAAGGGTCTGTGGTAGTAAACAGGGGTAAGTGAGATAGTTTGAAGGCTGTCAATTGTTGGAGGCCCGCCTTAACCCTTAATTAGCGGCTCACCACATAAGTCGTATTTAATAAAGCTGGACTATGTGGCGGCGCTCGACATAGGTCGAGTGGCAATTTCAGCACGTAATGTTGCTGAGAGAGAGAGACAAGTGGTGGCAGGAGAGTAGCGAGCGTATGACTGCTCCAGACCACCGCGGCGAACATACTGACACGAATCCCAGCTCCCTCCTCCCTCTCTCACTCGCTATATAAGGAATTGTATCGGGAAAGTGGCTAATTACATGCTTTTTGCACTCGCGTTGCACGGTTATTGCAAGAAAACTAGCCATCATAAAAGGATCGTTATGGTGTCATTCGAAAGCTCTGTTTATGCCCTTTCAGGGATATGTACTTGTTTTACGTTCTGGGTCTTATTTAGGCATGAAAATGATCACGTAAACAGCCCTATTTTGGCTAAAAACACCCCGCTGGGCGGTACATATAAATAAACCGCATAGACCGCTCGTAAGGTGTTAAGGGGAGCTTTCCACTTAAGGGATTTTTTTTCGAACTTCCTTCTCCCTCATGTTTAGCCCCATGATTTTGAGATTTTAAGATGTTTGCTCCATTAGTTTGGTGATTTTTAAGAATTTCTGCCCCATTCTGTCAATTTTAAGACCTTTCGTGCCATTTAGGTGTCGATTTTATCCTGGCGAGCGATAGCGAGCCTGTAATTTAAGAGTAATCGGCCTTCGGCCGGGACATTTTTCAACCAAAATATGTACAAATTTATCTTGAAAGGAGGTCAAGGGGGTGAAATTTTAAGATTGCTGGAGGAGTAGGAAACAAACTAGAAACCTCCCCTTAACCCTGCTCAGGCATATTGGCACCATATGGGGCAAAAAAATATGCGTAAAACAGGTTTTTCGCAAATATTTCACGGCCGAAGGCCGATGGCAAGAAATTTTGAAGACGAGCAGTCAGTCCGCATCGTCTTACGACTGGGAGAGGGTGTGAGCCACCGCTCTCTCTCTTCCCCTTTTCTGTACTAACCTGTCCGGTCACCATATGGGGTCCATAATCCCAAATGTGTACTACAAATTTCCCCTTCCTATCGAACTTTTTTTTAGCCCCAGAGTTCTGCCTTGTTGTCACCCAAGACCCTCAGCCTCCACAGCCCTGCAACCAAATTAATCCAGCTTATGTAATGTATGAGATATGCCTCACTTTTGTTGACCCTTTTTTTTCACTATTTTTGTTTGTTTTATATATATGACGTAATATTTACAGTAGTGTAATTTGCTCTCAACGTAATATTAAGCATTAATTGTAGTTTCTATTGGTAACGAGAAATTTAAAATCCATCAATAAGTTTTTGGGCGAGAGCCGTTTAAAGTGCCGGTCCCCATATGGGGACACATTGCTAATTTCGCCACACATCTGGAACATTACCTGAGCAGGGTTAAACTGAATAAAATCGCCTAATAGTAGCCAGAATAAAGTTAATATGACGTTCCCGGTACTGAATGGGTTAAGGATATACTATAATATTCATATAGTTTATTACCCCTTGTCTAGCGGGGGGTTTTGGGCTATTTTGGGCATATTCAGGCCCTCCTGAATGATCAATCAAGTATCTGCATGAATAGAAATGTATTCAGCAAAAAACTAGGCGCTAAAAGCTTCAAAATGAGACCAGAACGAGCTACGTAGCACTCGTCGTTCTCACGCAGTGGTACCACTAACATGGGAGTTTAGCGTATAGCGGCATATTTTTTCCAGCTACGCTTACTACTGGCTACACTGCCGGCCTCTCGAGAACAGAGGGAGCGTGAGTCAGTGGGCGGCGGTAAGCCCTGGGTGTCGGACGTGTGGCCTGCTGCGCTCCCGGCCATTTGCACTCGATTTTAACCCTTTAAAAGCCTTAATAATGCTCCTAACTTGCTGCAAATTGGAGCCCGACTTAAGCCGGGCTCCGCCAGTTAAGGGTTAAGAGAGTATTTTTCATTTGAGTCACAGATGTAGATTATAAGCAAAAGAAGCTCTTCTAATGGTAACCTAAATAGGATGGAGATTACTTATTCATGCTGATACCCAGGATACTCAAAATATTTACATCGTCTTATCTTACCTAAGTTCTGGCATCAAGACTCTAATGATATTTAATGCGCAAAAATATGTTATATATCGGCTATATATATTATGATTGTCAATGTTTTCCGAGTATGAGCAAGTTACGACGTGATGGACGAGGAATAAGGTGTTAAGGAATTGGTTTGGTATATCACTTTCAATACGATTTAGTAAATTGTATTTTATCCTAGCTACCATTAACACTATTTGGTACGACGCTTTGGGAGTCATTATGATTTATTTTATTATTTTTGAGAGTTTTGATTGCTTTTGCCATACTCGAGCACTATATCTTTAAATTGTATCCTAGAAAAACACCCGATCCCCAAGACTTACTACAAACTAAGGGGCTCTGGGGGGCAACCGCCTCACAGAGCCCCTCAAGTTAATTATGTACAGTTGTGGACAGATGAAATAGAGACAGCTTTGGTCTGCCCAAGATGCACAATAAAGGGCAGCACAATTAGTGCCCATAAATTATCTGGTAACAGTGATGTTGTGGGGGTAGGAGGTGAAGGTATGGGGTGGAGGGAGTGAGGCAAGGGAGGTGAGGAAGAGGGTACAGGAGTGGGGGGGAACCAGCGGCGAGGTGGGAGCAGGTGGGGGTGGACAGAAGTGGGTGGTCAAATTCTTTAATGTGGAAACATAATACATTTTGTGTTGTGAACATTATGTGTGATTATGATTGCAAAATATTGAATTGCTGTTTTTGATGTAACATAAAATACTGGTAAAGTTGTAACCAATTGAAACAGACACCCTTCAATAAGAAACGGTGTGTTTCTAACTCGAGAATCATAGGTGGGGGAGGCGGGAGGGTATTATTATTATTATAATAAGGACCAGCACCAAGCCCATGAAGGCTATGTGGCACTAAAACTCATGGTTAAACGGCATAGGTAAGCTAGGCGAATTCAAGAAAAATACGGTATAAAGGTGCAAAAGACCATGTCATAAAAAAATATCCCCAAATAAAAAACTCAGTTATTTATATTAGCCAAACCTCTCGGTATATATACAGTAGCTATGCTCAACGATTGATGAAAGGGTGGTGTAAGCTGCATCTCATATGAAAACACGATTACGCAGAACCTTTTCAGTATACCATGATGTGTTCCAGTTATTTTTTGTTACGTTCTAATGGCATCAGTAAAAGTAAAAGCGTTAAATGATATAGTGTTAGGGCCATTCCTTGTTACAGGTTTTAAGCTGTATACAGTTCTTTAGTGCTTCATTGATATGAGGATACGCTTCTTCACTTATTGTGGCATATAGTAAATGAGTGCATAAATGTAGGCAGGTTACGTTTAGTAGTTGGAGGAGTAATTGATATAGTAATTTCAGATTTGATAGCTAAAGTGTATTCCAAAACTGAGGAACATCATATGATGATCGTGAAATCTAAGTGAAAAAGCATACTCATATTAAGAGAGGGTTGGGAATAAAAACAAATACTCAATATGATTGAAATAATTATGATGAGTAAATATGCATGGTATATACAACTAGTAAAACGACAATCATGCATTGTACTGTTTAATGATGTAACATGTGTTTAAGGTAATTAGAGAAATACATTACATCATGACATATAGGTAAAAGTAGACTTCGAAGGTTTGAGTTATAGCTACTAACAATCTAGAGTAAGATGAAAAGATGAACAAGGAGAGATAATGTGCATGTACAATGTAATATATATATATATATATTTTATGCCGGGCAATAATTCTTGCCCGATTAAGTCAGTTCTATCTTTTTTCCTTAGAAAAGCTTTTTAGAACTAAACCACTCAGCAGGAACACAACTGACTCCAAATATGCAATTATAAATCTCCTCAATCTCTACCAATGATACAGAATACATGGTTGGGTTTCACAAGTTTGTATTTCACTTTTAATCAGGGCACGGGCATAGATAATAATTAATAATGATGGTCGAGTCGTATCTATATAGAAATACTCTCGAACCTACTTCAAGAATGAATTATAATATTCTTAAAGCATGGATGGTATATAAATCAGTTTATAATAATAATTGATAAATCACAATTGCATAAGCATATGATGAATATATAAGTATAGCATAAATGCTGAGAGAGCGGTTAATCCCGAACAGTAGCTGATATCCTGAGGTGAAAATAAACGCGAGGTATAGCGTGAATCTACGTAGGTCAATAATACTGAGGTCACACCGTCTCAGTGAAGTTAGAATATATAAATAAGAATATCAGCTGAATGGTAAATAACGAATAAGTTATTTAAAATAAGAGAGGATTTAATTCTCTACTAACGTATACAGTTAGATTTAGGAATAATAGTTCAGGGAACTGAGCAAAACTAATATTAGTCTCGTGTGTAAGACTGAGTCCTCGATATTGAAATGTTAACGCGATGTGGACAAAATAGAATTACTATGAATTCGAATTAAATGTTTAAACTGGTTTTAAAGCCAAGAAACATAAATAATATGAGTCTAACTAAGAGACAAGATATATAACACTCTCTGTGAACATTTATGCACGTTTACGTACCCTGATTATCCTATTAATCTAGTATAAGATCTGCCAGGGGTGTTCACAACATTTACGCATAAAGTGCGTGTATTATTGCCGAACGAATATATATATAAACCTTGGTGGTAATATATGAATATATATCACGCAGTATATATATATATATATATATATATATATATATATATATATATATATATCAATCCCAAGATAGAGTTTGTATGTATTCTCAACACAAGTAACAAAAACTAAGGTGAGCATAAAAGATCTCAGATATTTACGTTAGATTGAACACATAACATATCCTACACAACCTTTGCAATAATCACGAAACACATAAGTAAACAAGAAGCACTTAATTTGAGTTGGAGTATAGTAGAGAGTAGCCTTGTAGAGATCTGACACACGTCTGAGTGCGTTGTCCGCCTTGGCCTGTTTACCAAGGTGGGGCCCAGGATACCCTCACACAGGTATTAATAGCGCAGGTCACTTCCGGTACAGCCTACACACACACTCTCTCGTCCAGACTCCGTCGCTGCTTTTAGGGGGGCACGATTCAAGAGGATTTTGGCTAACCTCTACGGATGGTGCTATCCGGTTCGAGTTGTTCACGTATACTACCTCACAGGTTACCCATGGGACACAGTGCCTCGGCTTGCCTAACTTTACCCTGTTTTCGGCCCGGTAGTATTGGATTTTACGGAGACTGACAAGTCGGGTGTTTCCGGAACATAAGAGGCATGAGAAATATAGTTTCTGATTTATTATTTGGTTGTCTAAAGCCTTAAAAATACAATGCATATATGGTTAGGTGGGGAATGGTATGTTTTATTTATTTTTATTTAGATCAGATAGCCTAAAGCTTAGGTGAATACAGGATAAATTATTTACAATATTGATTATTTACAATATTGGAGGCCTCTCTCTATTTAGAGGCTTGTATGCAGTTGTCTGGTTATCCTCTTATCTAGCTGGATTGTAGTGGTTGTCTCGTCTAGCAGTGATAGTGACGAGTGTAACCGCCAGGGTAATTGGAGAAAAACGGAGGGGGTCGATGTTGCATTTACATCAAATCGGCCTCCTCGTATTCCAAATCCGGGCCAGGTGCAGGCGGCCATTGTTCACCTGGCGCCTGAGAGTAATTACCAACAAAATGTGGCGGATATCTAGGCATACGTATCATAAGCATATCTGGAGCTGTGCGTTTTCTGTGGGGCTGTGATATGGTTGACTGAAGTAGGTGGTTACTGCTTCCAGTCCCTCTTCTGGTCTCTTATGGTCGCAATTCTAAGGGTTGATGTTGTCGGTCCTTCAGTTGATGGAAAAAGGCTTGTGGTCTGTTTTGGCATGACAATTTCCAGCCCTGTCATCTCAATATATATACAGTATAAAAAAAAAAAAAAAATTGTTTTTGTTTTTTTCTATATCCCAACTACTCCCTCTCGGGCATAGGCTGAGAGCTTGTACATTCCACTGCTCAACACGGTGAAGCCCGTGAGGTCTTGTTCCAGTCTGGGGAGTGAGACATGTGAAGCATCCATCATGGCTCGAAGCAACTCCATCTCTGAAGCGGCTGGTTGCTTCGCTCAAGTGCTTCACCGTCTCACCCTCCAGACTCAGACCCTCACTCTCTGAACGCCACCTATTGAGCAGAGACCTCACTAGGCATTGTCCCCTGTAACATATTTTGAATATGGGAATATTCAAACAGTGTTATTTAATCAGGGAACAATGAGGGTATTTTATATATATATATATATATATATATATATATATATATATACTGATACATACAGTTTGATATGTTAATTTAGCAGATTATAGACAACAGGGAGAGAGGAAAGACGCAAAAGAGAAACGGGAGCAACAAATTATCTATCTATCTATCTATCTATTGCCTGACGCCGTGATCCCCGAAGGTGTGGCCACGAACGAACCGCCCCCATGCACCTCTGTCCCCAGTCAGTCGACGCCCCTCCCCCCAACCAGCACCACCTTCGTTCATGTACTTCCTCACTCCATCCTTCCACCTCTCATTCGGTCTACCTCTCCCTCTCTGTTCCTCCACCTCGCTCTCGTACACCCTCTTAGTCAATCTCTCGCTTTCCATACGTTCCATATGGCCGAACCATCTCAAGTTGTTCCTTTTCACACTTTCCAGCACATCTACCTCCACACCACACCTTCTTCTTACTTCCTCATTAGTCTGTCTATCCCTCCATGTAACTCCGCGTGCACTCCTTAAGTAATTCATTTCCACTGCTCTCACTCTTTGTCTGAGTCTCTCAACCAACGTCCATGCTTCGCTTCCGTAAGTCAGTGTCGGGATTACCACACGGTCATACAAGGACTTCTTCACTTCCATACTGACCACCCTATTTTTTTTGTTTTTTTGTTTTTTTGTTTTTTTAAGAGACAATGAACGGAGGAAGGAAAAACACAGATAAAACAAAAAGGTCCATGTGCCTAAAGGCATCCTCCATTCATAAAATGTTTGTAACAACTGGATTTAAACATTTGTTGATTGTAAGTTTGTGGAAAGCAATTCGAGGGAAGTGAATTCCAAAGAGTAGTAGCTCTGGGGATAAATGAATTCTGATAAGCAGAAGTTCTGCATTGTGGAGGAGAAAGTGTAAATTCATGGGCGCTCTCAGCTGCCCTAGTTCTACGGGGAAAGATGTGGAGAGGCGGCACAATTGAAGCAAGTTCCTCGGAACAATTGCTGTGAAAATATCTGTAGAATAATGCAAGGGATGCAACGTTTCTTCGTATGGCTAATGTAGGAAGGTCCTGTGTGATTGCAGGGTTATTGATTAATCTAATAGCTTTATTTTGAATTTTGTCCAACTGCCTCAATGCAACCACTCCACTTCCACCCCACAGAGGTGAACAGTAATCCATCTGAGAGCGCACATGACTTTTATATATTACGGCCAACTGCTCGTCAGTGAAGAATTCTCGAACTCTGTACAGGAGTCCCAGTTTTTTAGAGGCATTCTTAGCAATGCTTCTAACATAATGTGTCCAGCTCAAGTTAGTAGTTAATGTTACACCGAGAATGTCAATACTAGGGGAAGTGGGAATATTTACATCAATAACAAATATATGGGAGTCAGTGAGATTCTGTCGGTTAGAAAATTGAATGTACTTGGTTTTCTGTGCATTAAAGGAAACTAGATTCTCTTGTCCCCATTCATTAATTCTAGAAAGGTCCTGGTTCAGAGAAATTGCAGTGTTTATTTTTGAATTTATAAGATCGGGTTGGGTGAAAGAATTGGTAAATGTGAAGGAACTGTGGAGTGTTGAGTCATCTGCATAGGAATGTATTGGATTATGAGTGGTAGATATGAGATCATTGATATGAATGAGGAACAGAGTTGGGGCCAAAACTGATCCCTGGGGAACACCAGCATTTATTGAGTGAAATTGAGAATAAAGGCCATCTACCATTACACATATTTTTCTGTTATGAAGATAAGAAGAAATTAGTGGAACTAATGATGCAAGGCCGTAGTGTGACATCTTCGACAATAAGGATTGATGCCAGACTCTATCAAATGCCTTTGATATATCCAGTGCTATTGTATGTGTTTCACCATGTTGGTCTGTAGCTTGGTTGATTTGATGCGTAAGAAGGCAAAGAATGTCTGCAGTTGATCGACATCGTCTAAAACCATATTGCCTATCACTGATTAATTTATTATTCTCCAGATGCTTAATTATGTGATTATTTAATATAATTTCAAAAACTTTGCCAAGAGTGGAAGTTATAGCTATTGGTCTGTAGTTTGATGGATCTGAAGAGGCACCTTTTTTAGGAACTGGATGGATGTTTGCTTCTTTCCAGGGTACTAGGAAGCATGAGGTATGAGTACACAGACGGAAAAATTTTGCCAATACAGGAGCGAGCACCAAGGAGCAATTCTTAAGTACTATTGGAGGAATTTCATCTGGACCAGGAGCCTTATCTACTGAGAGATTCTGCAAAATAGTTTTGACATGTCTGGTGTGGATCTTAAGAGAGGGAATTTCCGGTGAATTAAAATTAAGTACAGGGACATCTTGATTTATTTCATCTAAGGTTGAGTTGGTGGAGAAAATATCTGCAAGAAGGTTAGCTTTACCTCGTGGGTCACTTACAAGATTGCCAGTCGGAGATTTTAATGGTGGAATGGATGAAGCAGTAGTGAAGTTGGATTTGAATGAGTTAAGAGTAGACCAAAATATTTTGTTATCATTTGGATTATTTAGAAGTTTATTTGCCTGCTTATGGAGAAAGTTTGATTTAGTTAGTTTGTTACTGCTTTTAGCGTTCCTACAACCCTCTCCCCCTGTTGTACCCTCTCCCGCACTTCTTCATCCATAGTCCCATCTTTACTCAACACACTGCCCAGATACTTAAAAGAGTTGACGATCTCCATAGCCTGACCGTTCAGTTTCACCTCACACTCTGTGACTTCACCCCTTTCGAAGACCATAACCTTGCTCTTCCCCGCATTTACCTTCAAATTCCGTTTTTCGCACACTGTTCCAAACTCATTTACCAGACCCTGCATCTCCCATTCATTATCACTCATCAGAACTGTATCATCCGCAAACAGCAGTATAGGTAGCTTCCACTCAATTCCCTCCCTTTTCAGCGATACACCAACATCCACTGCTCTTGATAGTATTTCTTTCATAACTCCATCCATATATACAGTAAACAACCACGGGGACATCACACACCCCTGTTTCAAACGAACATTCAGGTCAAAGAACTCGCTCTGCTCACTCTCCACACGTACTGCCGCCTTTGCACCCTTATACATGCTCTTCACTGCTTTCAGCAACTTGCCCTCTACTCCGTATATTCTAAGTACTTTCCACAAACCTTCTCTATCCCCTCTGTCATAGGCCTTCTCCAAGTCCATAAAGGCAACATACACCTTTTGTTTCTTCTCCAGATACTTCTCCACAACACAATTCAGGGTAAAAATCTGATCTACACATCCTCTTCCCTTCCTAAAACCTCCCAGCTCGTCGCCTATCCATTTCTCCGTTCTCACTCTCACTCTGTCAATCACTACCCTAGTGTATACCTTCCCTACTACGCTTAGAAGACATATTCCTCGGTGGTTACCACACACTCCTCTTTCCCCTTTGCCCTTATATAGGGGGACTATTATGCCAGTCTTCCAGTCATTGGGTGCACTCCCCTTCTCCCATGCTAGTCTGCACATTTCCACACCCATTCTATCACTATCTCACCACCATACCTCAACATTTCCCCACACACTCCATCTGTTCCTGGTGCTTTCCCCAACTTCACTCTTTTCATGGCTTCCCACACTTCTGACCTCCTGATCCCCACCTCCTCCTCCACTACTTCTCTTCTTCTCCCTCCCATACCATATCCAAATTATCAGTCCTCATTAAACAAAGAGAGAGAGAGAGAGAGAGAGAGAGAGATAGAGAGATAGAGAGAGAGAGAGAGAGCAAAAGCAAGTTGCCAGCCTATAGCGCGTTTATCATGATACACACACCTCTATCTAATCTTATCAAGGCTTATGGTATTATAGGAGGCTCTGTAAAGATTGTTTTGTTTTCACAATTGAAAATTTAATGCATAATAATTAGTTATTTTACTATCACAATCGAAGATGGATAGGTGAGATGTTAGACACATTATTTATTATGCCATTACCAAAGTTTATAGAAATTAATTGTTCTTCATATACAAATTTACACTCCAACCACCAGTTACTGTGCAATCCACCACCACCTAGCCCTATCCTGCACTGCTGCTAGGTTAAGTCGGTATCACACGAGCGCTTTTTCCCTCAACATTTATCCTCAACACTGGTATGGCAGTTTATGAGGTCACCATGTGAAATATTTCGGTTACTCAAAGTAATTTATTATCAGTCTAGTTTCCGGTACCAGTGCTCAATATTCCAGAAATGTTGCCAGAAAAATGTTGATCATCGAAAGTTGACTATGAAAGTGCTCGTGTGATACCGGCTTTACGCTCTATTGTTTGTCACCCTCCACTTTTTCTCTTGACCTCCTTATGCAATTTCCGTTTCGTGCTCGTCTTCTAACTCTCATTTAGTGTTTTTCCCATAGCCTTGTATCTTTCTTGAATTCTCCTAGCTTACCTCTGCTGTTTTATCATGAGATTTAGTGCCACAGTCTTCATGGGCTTGGTGCTAGTCCTTATTTATATAAGTAGGTGATTTTCGCATTTCTTAATTTATCTATACATTCCTTTCCTTTTTCCTAATAGATCTTCTAGGAAAAAAGAAAGGAATATATAGAAAAATTAAGAGAGGCATATTATATCACCTACTTGTTTACTATCAGACTCTATCAAGACAGGTCAAAAAGGAAATTAGGAAAGCAAAAAGAAATTATGAAGTCAAGATAGCCAACGACTCAAAACAAAAAAAATAACCTTAAAGCTTTTTACCAACTATATAAATCTAAAGTTAGAGATGTAATAGGCCCCCTTAAAACTTCGATAGGAGATATGACAGAAAATGATTTAGAAATGTGCAGTACATTAAATAGTCACCTTCCTTCCATATTCACAAATTAAAATTTGGCACAGATTCCAGAAGTCCGTAAGGTATATAGTGATATTATAGAAAATATGTTAAGTACGGTTACTATAAGTAGAAATTATGTGCTTAACCTTTAAACGGCGAAGCTATGGTATTTGAAAGTGCCCGCCAGGCGAATGTATTGAGGCTTATTCCCGACGAAAATTGTCATTATCCAATAAATATCGTTATTACTTATTCATATGCGCCTATTTTACATTTAATATGAAGATATTAACATGTAACAACAATAAAACAAGTGGGAATAGTATTTGGGGGGTGAAAAAGACGAAGTATTGCCGACCGGTTCATTCATGAAAGGAGAGCCGGTGCGGCGCGCACCCTCCCCCTCTCACTTATCGATCCACACTGACGTCTTGCAAGTGAAGTCTTTCTCTTGCTACAATCTCTATATGCCTCCCCTTCGACCTTGAAACCGGGTGGGGGATATTGCGCGGAAAATAAACCAATAAACAAGGGAATAAGAGGAAAAATAGGTGATAATTGAGGGGGGGGGGGTCACATGTGGAGGAGTGATATGAGGTATGGAGGGGAATTATCTCACTTAATCACATATTCCTTTGTTTCGAGTGCCACTGGGGTCTTTTAAAAGGCATTTCTTAGGCCTTGGATCTTAAGAGTCCCGTCGCCTTCGCCCAGTAGAGCCTCTTAAGAGTCTCGCCGCCGTTCCCGGGTTAAGGAAATTGACTGACAATTTTCAAAAGTCGCATGGTCCTGATGAGGTATATGCTAGAGTATTAAAAGAGTGCAGAGATGAGTTAAGTTACCCATTAACATTTCTCTTTAACAATTCATTAGAAACAGGTTTAGTTCCAGAAGCTTAAGTCAGAATGGGGTGCAGTCAAAAGTGATTTCCCTCAAGGATCTGTATTAGGCCCTTTGCTGTTTGTTATACACATAAATAACCTGGATTTAGCTATAACTAGTAGGATAAGTAAATTCGCAGACAATTCCAAAATGGGGAGAACAATAGATTCATATAGCGCCATAAAGAGCCTTCAAAGGGATCTAGATACTTTACACGGATGATCAGTAAATTAGCAGATGAATTTTAACAATAACAAATGCAAGGTATTAAAGATAGGGAAGACGAATACAAAATAATGCAAAATATAAACTCCCTTACAACGAGTTTGTGGCACTTGTGTTTCAGTACATTACCACCTTAATTCTGTCCAGCTATCTAACCCAAGAATAAATAGATTCTCCCAGTCTATTTTCTATTCAACAAGCAAGCTCTGGAACTCGCGCCATCAGTCTATCTTTCCTTCAGCCTATACTTGAACTGCTTCAAATTTTGTGTGGCCAGACACTTAGATCCCAATGTTCCTTGAATTTGCTTTTCTGTCACTCTTTCATCTTTGGAGGAGACTTGTGTTACAAGGATATTTGCCTTTTGTCTCCGTCATACATATTGAAAATACAAAAATTGTTTTGATTGAGACTAGTGATATAGGAGAGAACAAATTTGTCTATTCCAAACTCGACTGCTGTGGAGCAGTACCATGCTTGGGACCTTCATTGTACCAGATAACTTTAACTCTGCTATTGTCATTAATGAGACAATGTAGGTCCTCATGGTTCTGATACTGTACCAAGAATGTTAACAGTATGCTCTGAATTCATAAGTCTAGGAAGTTGAATATTACGGTTAGTGATTCCAAAATGCTGACTTGCAACGCTAGAATTGCTATTTCAATGCTGGTGGTGTTATGAACGATATTGGCCATATTCTTCAGGACATTCATTAAAGAATCTTTCAGAATTATGGGGTGTTCACGAACACTGGGTGCAATGCTACCGACAACTGGATTCTTCTTGCTACCCTAAAGCTGTGCCTCAATATCAGAAAAACCTCCAAATGTTACCTGAAAATGTCCATCTCAAGAGGGCAACAGATGAGCAGTGTGCAACTGAAATTATTTAGTAAACATAGTTACAGAATCTGTTATATATATAGAGAGAGAGAGAAAGAGATAGCTAATATAATGTAAAACTTGCAAAATAAACATACCAAAACAGGGACGTCACAATATAAAGGCAAAATAATTGTTCAAAATCGCTATGTGGAAATAACGGTTTAGTAAAATAAAATATATAAATAAACGAATACAAAACCACCACATAGGGTGTACCATCACTACATGCGCAAGTGAGTCTGTTTCCCAAGCAAATAAATCGCACATATAACAACGCACTCTCGTCATGTTCAAGGAATTAGTCAATTTGGAAATTTCAGGACGTTCTGGTAAATTCATACAGTATATATTATGTATGCATAAAGAAACTACAATTTATGTCAAAATGTTCTATTTAAACAAATTTGCAATTTGACAACATATTAACATTAGTACAAAATACATACATCACTCACTAACGATAGTGCTATCGGGTAGGTACCAGTGAGCATAGCATGAACAATTGTCCCTTACCATTTACTACCCTACACATAACCTACATTTATAGTACAAATAACTTAAGGATATCACAAAGGCAAACAATTGATACTATCAAAAGTTAATAGATGTAATAAAATACAGTATAATAACGGTAAAATATGAACAAGCAACAACAGATTTAAACAAAGAGTACTCTTTTAACAAGAACAATGAATGTTATGTAAACTCAATAATAACAATAGCAGTATATAAACAATTAATATATACATCCAAACGGTAAGCAGATGTAATACGAAAAACTTCAAGTTAATAATGCTTGATTAAAATTCTTGTTATCAAATTTATAAATAAATACAAAAATTCAAAACCTCTGTCTACTAAGAGTCTGCATAGTAACCTAGCTCTAGCCCAAAATTCATATATTTTAGTGCAAATTTACAAAATCTTATTAGCTGGGAATATAAACAATATGTAATTTTACTATCAATATTAATACTAGGGAAAGGAAAGTTTATTACTTTAAAAATGCAATCGTCAACTTTGTGATATACTTTAAGTGTGCACTGTTCATTAACAATCTCTATAATTATATCAAGAACATTTTCAACTTGCCTTGTGTGAGGGGGATGGAATTTGGATACATTAGTTTAGCGACTTTATTAACAATTAACATATTGCAAACGTGAATATCATTGATATTATCTACTATTATTACTTAACAATTTGACAAGTACTAATTCGTCTGGGATGTTATTTTTCTTGCTACTGTCAACTAAGTATTTTATACATTTAAATTATAATCAGGCAATAATAAATCTGCAATTTCTACCCATAGGAATCCCTAATATATGTTTACCATTAGGTGTATATTATGTTCAACTATATGTTTACCATTAGGTGTATATTATGTTCAACTATATGTTTACCATTAGGTGTATATTATGTTCAACTATATGTTTACCATTAGGTGTATTATGTTCAACTATATGTTTACCATTAGGTGTATATTATGTTCAACTATGTTTACCATTAGGTGTATATTATGTTCAACTATATGTTTACCATTAGGTGTATATTATGTTCAACTATATGTTTACCATTAGGTGTATATTATGTTCAACTATATGTTTACCATTAGGTGTATTATGTTCAACTATATGTTTACCATTAGGTGTATATTATGTTCAACTATATGTTACCATTAGGTGTATTATGTTCAACTATATGTTTACCATTAGGTGTATTATGTTCAACTATATTACCATTAGGTGTAATTATGTTCAACTATATGTTTACCATTAGGTGTATATTATGTTCAACTATATGTTTACCATTAGGTGTATATTATGTTCAACTATATGTTTACCATTAGGTGTATATTATGTTCAACTATGTTTACCATTAGGTGTATATTATGTTCAACTATATGTTTACCATTAGGTGTATATTATGTTCAACTATATGTTTACCATTAGGTGTATATTATGTTCAACTATATGTTTACCATTAGGTGTATATTATGTTCAACTATATGTTTACCATTAGGTGTATATTATGTTCAACTATATGTTTACCATTAGGTGTATAATTATGTTCAACTTAGGAAAGAATGTGAATGGAAATCTATCTTTGTTAGCCATTTGACTCCCGATATAAATTTACGACCCTAGTGGCGGTATAACAAAGCCAAGACGTTATCGAAAGTGTTAATGTTTATGTTTCCTGCATGTATAATACCTCGACACTGATTAGACGTGTTATGGCTCTCCCTATCTTATCGCCTCCAACACCAATAAGTGTAGTTCGGTTGACAGTTTTATTGCGCAATGTACAGTCACGTACGGTATATACTGTATATATATATATATATATATATATATATATATATATATACAATAATATTATTAGATATAAGGTTACTAGGATAAGAAGGATCCCATCTTGATCAATTTATTTGTCGAGCGGTACTTGAAAAGTAGACAGACTGGATAAAAAGCATCATCTGAGGAGGAGCACTTTATTGACAACGTTTAGCAGATATCTTCTTCAGGTCACTAATAAAATAATGCTGGTACGTAGGAGCCCTTAAATATCCGTCATGACAGGTGGCCGTGGAGGGGTAGGGGTGGGTGGGCTTGGAGGGAGGAAGGAGGCAGGACAGGGAGGGGGCAGACGCGTGGGGGGATGGGTGGATATGGGTAACATACATCAGTAGGTACAAGCAAATTCAGATATCCAAACATGCATATAGGCTAACAACACAACTAGTTTATATTAGTATTGATACTAATAAAATGCCCTATGCCCTATGTAACATGTGTGATGCACATAAATAAAAGGGGATGTGTCGGATGGTTGAAAGCCACAGATGCTCGCGCGTTTGGGGCTAGCAACACGTATTATGAAAAACATGTATCCTCCTTCATTCACTGTCCCCCCCTTCACTCCCTCAACCCCACAATTTGCCGGAGGATAACAGGTTTTTCACAATACGTAGACGGAGGTCTTTTTTTAAATTTAAATAAAATAATAATAAGAATAATCATAACAATAATAATGATAATATTAATATTAATAATAATAAGAATAATCATAACAATAATAATGATAATATTAATAATAATAATAATAACAATAATCGTAACAATAATAATAATAAGAGTGGTGATAGTGGCAATAGTAATTATAGAGGAACTAGCAATAGAAAAAATGGAAGGATAGATAGGAAGATAGATAGATAGGTGGATATATAGATATATAGACATATATAAATAATATTATATATACACATTATACTATATATATATATATATATATATATATATATATATATATATATATATATATAGAGAGAGAGAGAGAGAGAGAGAGTGAGAGAGAGAGAGAGATACACAGGAGTACAAAGGAAGTCAAGCAAAAACAGTTCTAGTGACACCTTGAGGTTGCTTGCCCTCTAAATCACTGCTGTTCAAAGTGTCCAACAGTAGTTCTGAGTGGGTTAGGTACAATTGGAAAGGGAAGCACTGCCTTAAGACCAATGTCCTTTGCACGGTTAGTAGGGAACAATTTGGGTTAATAACATAACATGAGAAGAAGTAGTTGGAATATAAAAGACAAAACAAAACTCTGAGAAAAAGCTCATTCATTTGCAAATGCAATCAGTCGAGGGTTTAAGGCGAGGTGCTTGTCTAGGGCTCTAGGCGATGTTTAAAGTAATCCATGGTGCTGCAGTACGTCTATAACATCTCGAGGAAGCCCATTCCACAAGTTCACAACTCGATTGAAGAAGACATTTTTAGACTTGTGCGAGTTAAAAAATTTACCAATAATTTTGTAACCATATCCCCTTGTGTAGTTTGATTGGTCGATCGTAAAGTACTTATTACAGTTCATATTGTCGATACCTTTGGTGATTTTGAAGACTTGAATTAGGTCACCTCTTAATCTGCGCTGGGCTAAAAACTTAAAGGAAATAAACTTAATTCTCTAAGACACTCCTTGTATTGTTTGTTTCTTAGATTAGGTATAATTTTGGTAACTCTACGTTGAACTCGTTTAAGTTTATCGAGATCTTTTTGGTAATAGGGGGACCAGGATTGAACGCAATATTCCAGAAGAGGACGGACTAGTGTTGTTGTTGTTGTTGCTGTTCCCCAGGCTGCCTGCCCGAACAGCCCCAAGGTCTCGAGCAAGGCCAAGGCCATAAATGAGCGCCCCCACAAAATCCTCCCTGCTTACCACTAACAAAGCCCAGGTGACCGAAGCCACTCCAAGGCAGGGAGCTGAGGAGGATGCGGAAATGCCCGGGAAACCAAAGCCCCACCCAAGGCCCTGTGCCCCTCAGCAATTATGAAGGGAAAGTTGAGGGGTAAGGGGAAAATGTGACGCTTTGGCTCCCAATCTTCCAACTTCTAGGTTGGCAGTAGGGAGGTCAATCCACGGAAAAGACGCCGCCACTTGAGATCTAGAAGATATATAAGTAAAAGGAACAGTCAGAGTAAGCTATGGGTATGGCAGAGATCGCTCAGTTCTCACTCAGATAGACCAGCCCATCACCACATGACTAGAACCCAATCCTCTCAGCATCAGCTAGGAAAGGCCCTAGAAAGCCGCCTTTGGCGGGGGGATAGCTCCCCTATTTCAACTCCTTTCGTGGTTGGGCACCCACCCAACCAGACTAGTGTTGCGACTGACAGTAGAGGCTTCTAGTCCTTGGACTAACACAGACAATTAAATACCCAGCACCTCCGTAGCCTCAACTCGTAACACAGCCTATCGCAACAGAACAGAGCTCATTTGCAACTTCCAGGCTCTCTGGGGACCAAAGGTGCAGACAATCTCCCAACTCGTTCCGGTATACAAACAATGCAAAAACTGGAACCCTTAGTTGTGGTGAAAAGATATCTTGAGCCACAACTATCATCAACACTCAGTACCGAATAGCAATATTGAGGAGGATCCTTCCTAAGCTGCACAAAGAAGAGAACACTCTGATTAAATCTAAGTTAATAAAATTACGGTAAATACATGCCAACAATGAATGCCAAAATAATGAAGCAAGTATCAAGCATAAACGAATGAATCAAGGATTAAACAAACACCTATCAACCACCACACACCTAAGATTATCCTAACAATTGTTGAGGCGTCCTAAGCCGACTTCAACTCAACGGGTTTTTATGATTGTGCCAGTACTCGTGCTAAGCGGAGAAATAATACCCAGGTAGGCAAACACAGCGTACCTGCGGCGCACTGTAACACAAGTATAAAACGCCAAAGTCTATTTTGTCCAGTCTATCAATTGGCCTGGGAAGAAGTAATCCTCCCTGTAACTGAAAGAATATAGAAGTCCTCCACCCTCTACTTCGAACCAGGCATTCCCAATAGCCTAGACCCCTAGCTAACATAATGCACATACAAGAAGTAATGATCGGCTGGTAATTAACACACGGCACTGCAGGAATAAAATAAAATGCTAAAGCTATTATGCCAGCGAGGAATAATTTCCTTACCCCTCCACCAATACCGAAGTATACTAGCTCCCTAAACAAGACCAAGGGTGCGGCTCGAGCTAAACACAGAAGAGAAGAAGCATATTATATGGAAAAACACAGTAAAAATGCAGTCACAATACGTGGATAAACAAACCACACACACCCCTTAAATTTAAAATCCTAATGATGTTACGTTAATACGTCAAGAACGGAATAATTAAATAAGCAAATAACCAATAAAGAGAACATTGAGAGGTAGTTGTTACTCCCCTAATAGTTGGAATCGGACTGACATTCCTACAGCCAGAATTTGCTAAGGCCGGCACCAGATGGAGCTACTTGTTTCCCCTAGCATGAGTGATGGTTCTTTAACGTAACTCCTTACTTAACATAATACTACACTGACAAGTATGAACATATTGGATTAAACAACTAAATACAAAATACTTATACAACACATAATATAATATGTGTACTGTATCAATATACCGGAAAAATCCATAAATAATATATGGGTTACATAATTTCGTCACTGTTTAGAATATGGGAAAATCAAAGAGACCACGTCATTGAACGAAATTATATCAATCTGAAACAGACGATACTATACGGATAATATCGATCACTGCTTCACGCTGTATGGTTGATCACTGCTTCACGCCATATTGAAATTACCGCAAGACGGTATGATATATTCACCATGTGAATATATGACCAACAATGATAATTATCATCTACATAAATTATCTTGACTCAGGCATAAAGAGTAAGATCAATAAATTTGCTGGTTTATTGATAGGTAGGATAATAGAGTCAGCTAGCGACAGGGAATGTCTTCAAAATGATCTCGATCATTTGCACGAGTGGTCCATAAATTGGCAGATGAGTTTCAATGTAGACAAATGTAAGGTATTAAGGATTCGAAATCATAATTTAGATGCAACATACAAACTAGACAATGTAGAATTGGATAACTCAGAGTCTGAGAAGGATCCGGGGGTGCTCGTTAGGAGTGTTAGCAACAGGACTGCTGAAGTTTTCTTAAAGCTATACTTAGCACTAGTAAGACCCCGTTTAGAATATGCTGTTCAATTTTGGTGCCCTTATTACAGAATGGATATCGACCCTCTAGAGGCAGTCCAAAGAAGAATGACCAAAAAGATACATAATATTAGAAATTTATCGTATGAGGAGAGGTTGAAAGTCTTAGGCTTGCACTCACTAGAAAGACGAAGATGTAGGGGAGACATGATAGAGGTATTTAAATGGATAAAAGGTATAAATAAGGGCGATATAGATGAGGTATTAAAGCTAAAGAACGGCGACATAACCCGCTCAAATGGTTTCAAGTTAGATACATTTAGATTTAGGACAGATATAGGAAAGCACTGGTTTGGGAATAGAGTTGTTAACATGTGGAATGCACTTCCCAGAACAGTAATTAGCTCAGAAACAGTTGAAAGCTTTAAGCATAAGTTGGATTCCCATTTGGGTGATATGGGCAAGGGTGTGAATGGGAGCTGCCTCATGTGGGCCGCATGGCCAAATGCAGTTTCCTGCGATCTTATGACCTTATGTTCTTATGTAATTGGGTTTGGGTGTGACAGGGATCTGCCTTGTGTGGGCCGATCGTCTTTTTGCAGACTCCCATTTTCTTATGTTCTTATAGTAATTTATGGACATAAATTAACTAAATTAAACTTACGATGGTGGATCATCGTAACACTAGGGAATTGTAAAGTGTGAGGATTAAATCTTTGGATTTATGCTGGAATGACCTGCCTATAAAGGCAATTATTTGATTTGCCTTCTTAACCACTTCTGAACATTGTTGACTGGGTTCTCTGTCTACACTCTTAACCCTTTCATGCACAGGACGTCGTTTTAGCCTATTCTGAGATAAATTAAAGCATTTGCGACCATCAGGGGTCTTTAGAAACCTTTAGTTTAATTACTTCAACCTCTGCAGTTGTCTCTGAGCTAGCTGTGGGCAGAACACTAATTTTGAAGAGGTAATTATAAGATTGAGAGAACTTTTTGTTTAATTGCTAATCGGCCATCCTGGCATCCATACGTGAGTGAAAGGATTAAGCTGAGTGCCATTCATTGAATAGTTTGCTTTCTCATCTCGGGTCCTGATATGGAGTACTTTACATTTATCCGCATTAAAACTCATTTGCCAAATTTGAGCTCAACTTGACAGCTTATCTATGTTATTTTGCATATCTTCTACATGTTCGTTTGAGAGTACAGTAGTTGCAATATTTGTATCGTCTGCAAACTTTAAGATTGTACAAGTGAGGCTCTCGTTTATGTCATTTTTATAAACTAGGAAGAGAACTGGCCCTAGAACGGATCCCTGGGGTACCCCGCCAGTTACAGTGGTCCATTATGATGCCTTACCGTTTATGACTACCCTTTGCTTTCTTTCACTGAGTCAAGTTTCCATCCATCTCTACACTCCCCCTTGTATTCCTTGCACTTTAAATGTTATCAATAAACGTTTGTGGGGTACTTTGTCAAAGGCCTTTTAAAAATCAAAGTATATAATATCTCCAGCTTTATTCTCGTCATATAGGTTGAGGATATCGTGGAAGAAATCTAAGAGGTTCGTCAAGCAGGAACATTTGTTTTGGATGCCATGCTGAGTATCTTTGAGTATGTTATTTTCCTCTAAGTGATTTACGAGTCTGTCTCTTATGAGTGTTTCTAGCATTTTACAGACAACTGAAGTTAAGCTAATTGGACGATAGTTACTAGGTATAAATTTGCTGCCTTATTTTAATATCAGTGTAATGTTAGCGAGCTTCCACTCATCTGGCATAGTCTCGGACTGCAAGGATTTATTAAAAAGCAATGTCAGTGGTTTGGAGAGCTCACATTTAGCTTCTTTTAGAACTCTAGGTGATATTGTGTCGGATTCAGGTGATCAGGTGATTTTTTTTATTTCAGTTTCTTCAAACATTTCAGTGCTTCTCTCTCTGTAATGTTAATATTGCTTAGAGCATCAGATTGTCTAACTGAACTGGTGGTTCTGTAGGGATATCACTAAGGTTTTCTGTTGTAAAAACTGATGCAAAAAAAGTATTGAGGACATCACTCACCTGTTCTTCGTCTTTGGTGTAATCTCCGTTCTCATCTACTGACGTCCAATAGTTGAAGTGACTACTTTCTTCTTTCTAAAGTAACTATAGAATTCTTTCGGGTTTGTTTTACTTTGATTCGCAACATGTAACTCCAGGGTCTTTTTACTTTCTTTAATGAACTTTTTGGCTTTATGCCGTAGATCTATGAATTTTATTCGTTCTTCATAATTTTCCAAGGTTTTAAATCTTTCATGAGCATTTTTCTTGGCAAGCAAACCGTCTGTAATTTCTTTATTCCCCAATTTAGGCTTATCATTATGGAATGAACGTCTTTCTTTCAATGGTATGCACACTTGCACCGCTTTGAAGTAAGTGGTAGTGAAAAATTCCCATGATTTATTTATGTCATTAGTGTTACTAAAATAGCTCCAATCAGTTTCATTAAGTAATGCTCTGAGTTTATGAAAGCTTGTTTTTGTTTTGTTTTTTAATTTGGGACTTTCTCATAGATGCTATTTGATTCATTACTATTAAACTTTATACTCAAACTGATCCTTCGATGGTCGCTTTTACTGAATTCTTCACTAACATTCAAACCCTCCACAAAGTCTTCTTTAGTTGCAAGTACAAGGTCAAGCACATTATTACCATGGGTCAGAGATTGAACAATTTGAAAAAGTTAACTTTCTTGCAAGTTGGTGGAGAGGTCATCTCCGGAATGAGAAGTAAGCATATCGCCCCATTTAGTTACTGGTAAATTAAAGTCGCCCAGAATTACGGTATATTGAATGGTACATATTCCTGAAATTTGTTTGTAAATTTCTTGGTCAGTTTGCACTGATTGAGCTGGAGGTCTGTATATTAAAGCTAGTGTTATTTTGGTTCCTTGATTATTTTTCAAGAGTACATAAGATATATCAACATTCACAATTTGAGGTTTTAATATTAAAGCGGGATTAAGACTTTCTTTGATATAAAACAGAACGCCTCCTCCAATATTAATGATTCGACTTTCCCCAAACATTGTATAACTGGGAAGTGAATATTCTGATAGAAAATCTCTGTCTTCTGTATTTAACTTGTAAACTGCGAAGCTATGGTGGTTCAAACCTGGACATTTTATGGAATACAGACTGGTCTCCAGTGTTTGGAAGTACAAACGTTAATGACGCATGGGTTGGCTTCAGAACCATCATCACAAACATTCTAGATGAAATAGCTCCTCTGAAAGACATACGAATTAAAGCAAGGTCAGACCCATGGATCAACAATGACATACTACACCATCTGGAACACAGAGACAATCTGTTAAAAAGGCTAGCGAAACATAGACAGGATCAAGGTCTGAAACATGAGTTCAACAGGGCCAGGAATAAACTAAGTAGGAAAATAAAATCAGCGAAAACTAATTATTTTCACAATAAGGCAGAGGAATATCAGAATAACCCAAAGAAACTATGGAGGCACCTAAAAACAACAGGCTACAGCAACAAGACAAGGGATTCGTCTAACACTAATATTGCTCTCACCATTAATGATCAGATTTGCCACGATAAACGACAAATTTCAACCTACTTCAACTCCTTCTTCACCTCCATAGCAAACACACTTGCACAGAACCTACCTCAACCTCTCAATAAATACACGACAACAACGGCCACCTTTCGAAATTTCTACAGAGATAAAGACATACACCCAAACACATTTGGATTGCAAAATGTTACACCAAAATACACTTTTGACGAGCTGTCTAACCTAAATGTACATAAAAGCACAGGACCAGACAAAATTCCTGCCAAATTTCTACGAGATGGAGCCATTGGTATAGCAGGCCCCCTAACCCACATCATCAACTTGTCAATTAACACCAACACTGTACCTGCTGAACTGAAGGAAGCTATTGTAACCCCTCTATTCAAGAAAGGAAATAAACTAGAAGTTGGTAACTACAGACCAGTTAGCATATTATGTATTGTATCTAAAATCCTTGAAAGAGCGGTATACACCCAAATTGAACACTACCTCAAACAAAATGATCTATTCTATAAGTTTCAATCAGGTTTCAGATGCATGTACTCGACAGACTCCTGTCTCATCCACTTAACGGATCACATTCGTAAAGAAATGTCTAAAGGTAACTACACCGGTATGGTTCTTCTTGATCTACAAAAAGCGTTTGACACAGTAGACCATGATATCCTATGTAATAAACTACAAGCAATGGGCATAGGATCTGTGAACTGGTTTAAATCTTATCTTAGTGGTAGAACCCAAAGAGTCAAAATTGACGATAATATATCTGATCCTATGCCAATTAACTGTGGGGTCCCGCAGGGAAGCATCCTTGGTCCCTTACTCTTTCTCTGTTATGTGAACGACATGGAACTGAGCGTCTCATGTAAATTATTACTGTATGCAGACGACAGCGTGCTCCTGGTTTCAGGAAAAGACCCAATAAGTATTGCCGCTTCACTTTCCAAAGAACTAGAATCATGTAGTGAATGGCTAGTGGACAATAGACTATCTCTTCACCTGGGCAAGACGGAAGCCATCTTATGTGGAACAAAACGCAAACTGAAAGACATTGTGGGCTTCTCGGTCAACTGTAATGATATTCCTATAACAACAGTGTCACAAGTTAAATATCTCGGACTAAAACTGGACGCGAGTTTGTCAGGTGAAACAATTTTGGAATCTATCCTGAGTAAGTGTAGAGCACGTATAAAATACCTGTATAGACAGGTGGGATGCTTGACCGCGGCGACCAAAAAGACCCTCTGCCAAGCGCTTGTTCAATGTCATTTTTACTATTCTGTGTCATCCTGGTACTCTGCATCATCTAAATCAGCACAGCACAAACTTCAGGTCACTCAAAATAAAATGGTTAGGTTCATGCTGAACCTAGGACCCAGATCACATGTTGGCCAGGAACAACTTCAGTCACTAGGTATGCTCAATGTCGCTGACAGGGCCAAACAAATCAGGCTCAGTAATGCCTTCAAAATTGTCTATGACAGAGCTCCAGAGTACCTAAAGAATGCTTTTGTTAAAGCAAATGAGAGGAGTGGACATAATACAAGAAACAGGATGTTTAATATTAAGATCCCGAGAATCCAGGGACAGGGTAAGCAAACATTCTTCTTCACCGCCATCAAAGACTGGAACGACCTACCACAGTCAGTCCGTGAAAAGAGAACACTGTATTCCTTCAGACGTAGCCTGAAGGAACACCTGAACCGGACAGCTGCGAGAAGGGAGCACCAAGCTTATGTCTACTACTAAATGCGACATAAGAGATAGACAAACCAAACTGAAATGATTACTGATTACGGATTACTGATATTTACTATAGGATGTAAGGTATCTTAATATAACCCCCTAGAAATACTTTCTCTAAAGTATCTATTTTTTTATCCTCCCCATTTTCCCCAGCTAACCTAATCCCACAAGGACCCCAATGGAAATACGCCTAACGGCCTTATTGGGCTATCCTTAGTTGGAATTATGCAGGGCTGGTACATGTCATATTTGTAACAAACTATGTGGTACCAACTCTGTAAATTTCTAACTGAATAAATATTATTATTATTATTATTATTATTATTATTAACCCTCCTGCCAAGCGAGGTATTTGGTTCTATTATGAGGAAAATCGTCATAGTACCATATATATAATTATTACTTATCCATATGTGCCTATTTTGCTTTTAATATGATCATATGAACATTTAAGAGCAATAACAGAAGTGGGAATAGCATTTGGGGGGTGCAGAATCTCTCAGTAGATAAGGCTCCTGGTCCAGATGAAATTCCTCCAATAGTACTTAAGAATTGCTCCTTGGTGCTCGCTCCTGTATTGGCAAAATTTTTCCGTGTATGTACTCATACCTCATTCTTCCCAGTACCCTGGAAAGAAGCAAACATCCATCCAGTTCCTAAAAAAGGTGCCTCTTCAGATCCATCAAACTACAGACCAATAGCTATAACTTCCACTCTTGGCAAAGTCTTTGAAATTATATTAAATAATCACATAATTAAGCATCTGGAGAATAATAAATTAATCAGTAATAGGCAATATGGTTTTAGACGATGTCGATCAACTGCAGACATTCTTTGCCTTCTTACGCATCAAATCAACCAAGCTACAGACCAACATGGTGAAACACATACAATAGCACTGGATATATCAAAGGCATTTGATAGAGTCTGGCATCAATCCTTATTGTCGAAGATGTCACACTACGGCCTTGCATCATTAGTTCCACTAATTTCTTCTTATCTTCATAACAGAACAATACGTGTAATGGTAGATGGCCTTTATTCTCAATTTCACTCAAATGGGGTAAAATGTAGAATTCGGGCATACCGCCAGCCTTGTTTTACACTACGCGGAGCGGCGTCGGACGCTAGCCATCATGATCCCGTCTATTTGGCTGCCTTTGGATACAATATTATGTTGAGGCGGGCTTTGCCCCCCTCACCCCCCCATGACATATTGTCATCATCTTATATATTGCCAGCAGGGGGCAAAGTTGTAGGTAGTAGGGGTAGGCAGCCCCGCCCAGGGAAGTACTACCGCCAAGGTTTCGGGAGACTCAGGGAATAGCCTGAATTCCATTTTCTCTCCAAGGCCTTGGTAGCTGGATACATATCTTTCTGCCTCACACATCAGAGGTATCAGGAAAACCCTCTTTATATAACATACACATCCAACTTCACGACATTCCCCTACATCGCTATCCTCTATCCATAAAACACTACTCTTCCCACTACATATCATACATGCAACACCATACACTTACCTAATAAATATGGCAGTACAATTGTTAAGAGCAAACCTGGTGGTCCCTCGGATATCCACCCCCGGCAGGGTTGGGTCATTGACACAAGGCCCTCCCGGTCGTCATAATGCGACTGTGTCAAGAGCATTGCAACGTCCCAAAGCTGCTCGTCGGTGCAGCTTTTTCTTTAGTAATATAAGGGGACTTCACTCTAACATCAATTCTGTACACCAATTTCTTCAAGCAGAATCCCCTACTCTCCTTTTTTTGACAGAGACTCAAGTAACATCCACATCTGACACGTCTAGATTTAATTTTCCAGGTTATCAACTGCTCCAAAATTTCAGACCTAAAGGAGGTGTATGTTGCTTCGCAAAATCTGAAATTGCCCTGGAGGAGGTTACTAGTTTCAATTGTCCCTATTTTGATTATTCTATATACAAATTCATTTCTGCTGGTAAATTTAAATACATATGTTGCATCTACCGTTCCCCAAATACTCCTCCAGAGCAAAGTCTTTTTGATTTTCTGTCCTCAACTTAAATGCTTCTTCTGAAATCACTGTGTTGGGTGATTTTAATGTCCATAATGTTGAATGGCTCACTCATTCAGCCAGGACTGATGATGCTGGTCTTGAATGTGAGCTATTTGCAGACTCATTTAATCTCACTCAACTAGTCAACCAACCCACCCGTGTACCAGATAATCCTAATCATAATTCCCACCTACTGGACTTATTTTTAACAACCAATTCAGAAAATTAAATGATGTTACAGTGAGGTCCCCGCTTGGATCTTCTGATCACTGTCTGATACAGGCCACCTGTGTATCACCTACCACACCTTCCCACTCTGAACCTGTTTTGGTGACTAAATGGCATTACGATAGGGCAGACTGGGAGGGTCTTCAAGGTTTCTTTATTGATATTCCCTGGACCTCTTTCTTTTCTAATGATGCACACTCCACCTTGAGCCACATACAAGATTTTGTAAAAATTGGAATGGAAACTTTTATTCCTCATCAAAAGTACATTAAAAGATCTAATTCACCTAAATGGTTTGACCATAATTGTGCTAGAGTAACTGAACAAAAAGGAATAGCCTACAATGCATACACAAGATCAAAAACACATGAAGCCTTTACTTACTTTAGAAACATCAGAAATCATGCCAAAACTGTATTAAACCTAACTAAATCAAACTTTCTCCACAAGCAGGCAAATAAACTTCTAAATAATCCAAATGATAACAAAATATTTTGGTCTACTCTTAACTCATTCAAATCCCACTTCACTACTGCTTCATCCATTCCACCATTAACATCTCCGACTGGCAATCTTGTAAGTGACCCAAGAGGTAAAGCTAACCTTCTTGCGGATATTTTCTCCACCAACTCAACCTTAGATGAAATAAATCAAGATGTCCCTGTACTTAATTTTAATTCGCCTGAAATTCCCTCACTTAAGATCCACACCAGACATGTCAAAACTATTTTGCAGAATCTCTCAGTAGATAAGGCTCCTGGTCCAGATGAAATTCCTCCAATAGTACTTAAAAATTGCTCCTTGGTGCTCGCTCCTGTATTGGCAAAATGTTTCCGTCTGTGTACTCATACCTCATGCTTCCCAGTACCCTGGAAAGAAGCAAACATTCATCCAGTTCCTAAAAAAGGTGCCTCTTCAGATCCATCAAACTACAGACCAATAGCTGTAACTTCCACTCTTGGTAAAGTCTTTGAAATTATATTAAATAATCACATAATTTAGCATCTTGAGAATAATAAATTAATCAGTGATAGGCAATATGGTTTTAGACGATGTCGATCAACTGCAGACATTCTTTGCCTTCTTACGCATCAAATCAACCAAGCTACAGACCAACATGGTGAAACACATACAATAGCACTGGATATATCAAAGGCATTTGATAGAGTCTGGCATCAATCCTTATTGTCGAAGATGTCACACTACGGCCTTGCATCATTAGTTCCACTAATTTCTTCTTATCTTCATAACAGAAAAATACGTGTAATGGTAGATGGCCTCTATTCTCAATTTCACTCAATAAATGCTGGTGTTCCCCAGGGATCAGTTTTGGCCCAAACTCTGTTCCTCATTCATATCAATCATCTCATATCTACCACTCATAATCCAATACATTCCTACGCAGATGACTCAACACTCCACAGTTCCTTCACATTTACCAATTCTTTCACCCAACCCGATCTTATAAATTCAAAAATAAACACTGCAATTTCTCTGAACCAGGACCTTTCTAGAATTAATGAATGGGGACAAGAGAATCTAGCTTCCTTTAATGCACAGAAAACCAAGTACATTCAATTTTCTAACCGACAGAATCTCACTGACTCCCATATATTTTTTAATGATGTAAATATTCCCACTTCCCCTAGTATTGACATTCTCGGTGTAAAATTAACTACTAACTTGAGCTGGACACATTATGTTAGAAGCATTGCTAAGAATGCCTCTAAAAAACTGGGACTCCTGTACAGAGTTCGAGAATTCTTCACTGACGAGCAGTTGGCCGTAATATATAAAAGTCATGTGCGTTCTCAGATGGATTACTGTTCACCTCTGTGAGGTGGAAGTGGAGTGGTTGCATTGAGGCAGTTGGACAAAATTCAAAATAAAGCTATTAGAATAATCAATAACCCTGCAATCACACAGGACCTTCCGGGTACCCCAGGGATCGGTACTGGGTACCCCAGGGATCGGTACTAGGACCAATTCTCTTTCTAATTTACATCAACGACATAGATGAGGGTCTCACCTGCACAATCTCAAAATTTGCTGACGATACAAAAATTGCAAATAGCGTACTCTCAAAAGAACAAGTTGACGAGATGCAACACAATCTAGATAAATTGTCATGTTGGGCCCAAATTTGGCAAATGAGTTTCAATGCGGATAAATGTAAAGTACTACATGTCGGATACCTAAATGAGAAAGCAAACTATTCGATGAATGGCACTCGGCTTAAGAATGTAAACAGAGAAACTGATCTGGGAGTAACAATATCGAGTAACCTAAAACCGAGTCAACAATGTTCAGAAGTTGTTAAGAAGGCAAACAAAATAATTGGCTTTATAGGCAGGTCATTTGAGCATAAATCCAAAGAAGTTATCCTAACCCTTTACAATTCCTTAGTCCGCCCTCTTCTGGAATACTGCGTTCAATCCTGGTGCCCTTATTACCAAAAAGATATAAACAAGCTAGAACGAGTTCAACGTAGAGTTACCAAAATGATACCTAGCCTAAAGAACAAACCATACGAAGAGCGTCTTAGAGAATTAAATCTATTTCCTTTAACCCAGCGCAGATTAAGAGGCGACTTAATTCAAGTGTTCAAAATCATCAAAGGCATCGACAATATGAACTGTAGTAAGTACTTCACTATCGACCAATCTAATTACACGCGGGGAAACGGTTGCAAAATTATTGGTAAATCTTTTAACTCGCACGAATCTAAGAATTTCTTCTTCAATCGAGTTGTCAACTTGTGGAATGGGCTTCCCCGAGACGTTATAGACTGCAGCACCGTTGATTCATTTAAATTCCGCCTAGACAAATATCTCGCATCAAACCCGCGACTGACTGCGTTTGTAAATGAATAACTTTATCCTCCCCTCAGTTACTAACCCATATGTCCCCTACTAACTTCCTAGTCCTGCCACATTAGTGGCAGGGCAGTAGTTCCCTTTCCAATGTTCCCTTACCCACTCTAAACCACTGTTTGGACACTTGATCCTCAGTGTTTTGGAGGACAAGCAGCCTAGAAGGGTCACTAGATATGTTGTTGCTTGATTTCCTTTGTACTCCTTTGTACTCCTTTGTACATTATCCATACGAAGAAACGTTGCATCCCTTGCATTATTCTACAGATATTTTCACAGCAATTGTTCCGAGGAACTTGCTTCAATTGTGCCGCGTCTCCACATCTTTCCCCGTAGAACTAGGGCAGCTGAGAGCACCCATGAATTTACACTTTCTCCTCCACAATGCAGAACTTCTGCTTATCAGAATTAATTTATCCCCAGAGCTACTACTCTTTGGAATTCATTTCCCTCGAATTGCTTTCCACAAACTTACAATCTACAAATGTTTAAATCCAGTTGTTACAAACATTTTATGAATAGAGGATGCCTTTAGGCACATGGACCTCTTTGTTTTATCTGTGTTTTTCCTTCCTCCGTTCATTGTCTCTTAAAAAAAAAAAAAAGAAAAAAAAAGAAAGAAAAAAAAAAAAAAGGATTATTGCCACCCGGTCGTATCATACAGCTCTCCGAGCTGTAGAGCGACACTGAGGCCTTACATTAGAAGTCTCTCTGTTGCAAGGATCTCTAGAAAATTACCCAATAAAAGGGAGAATAAAATTAAAAATACCTGATAATTAAGGAGGGGGAAAAGGGGGGGAAGGAGGGGAAGGGGGAAGGGGGGTAGGGACACATATGTAGGAGTGGTAGAAAGTTATGGCGGGGAATTACCTCACCTAATCTCAAATTGCTTTGTTTTGAGTGCCACTGGGGTGTTTTAGAAGTGTTTTTTTATGCTCTGGATCTATTGGGGATGGTTGCAGTGCACCACAAAAACCTCTATTAACTCCTTCAGACATATTATGTTCCAGTAAGTCCAAGGAGGCGGGAGCCCGGTATCATTGCCACTGCCTCGCACTACACTCACAACAACACTGCGGCCGTTAGAATTATCGGAGGTGGCTGAGATTGCCACCAACGGTTTTATCGTAAGCTAACTTATCGGACTTACTGAGCTCCATATGACGCTAGTGCGTCATATAACTTATTAGAGAGCCATGGAGATAAGTCCATATAACGCGATCGTGTCATATGAGTTTTTGGTTCACTCTGCCATATGACGTGATCGCGTCATATATGTCTGGAGGTGTTAAGGACAGTCGATTTTTATGGGTTAAACAAGATTCTGTAATACCGATTATATCATAATTTTCTGTAAACACAATTTCTTCTACATCCGAACATTTATGAGTATGCTACGAGCATTTTCATAGAGTACCATTAGAGAATTATGGTTACATTTAATTGACTGCACATTTTCCGAGTTTATGGTTCTTGTGAGATCTACATTGCCCTGCCTATCTGCACACGATCGACCCCGTTTTTTGTCCGAAAATCCTTTACCGCATCACTCAGCAGACGACCAAAATGTGCTGCACCTACCTGGTTCAGATGAACGCCATCTCTTGAAAACAAACACTCATCATGGTAGAAGTCGTCCCAGGTGTTAATGTATCCGATGTCCTCTTCCCTGCATAGGTCAGCAAGTCGACGATTTATGCTGGGGGCTATATTGTAGAAAAGGTTCTCTGTGTCAATGCAGGCGACAATATCTGAATTTTTTTTTTTTTTAGATTTTACCTTGAAAGACTTGCGTAGGAGATCCTGTGACCGGGTCTGTTGGACATTATTTGATCCAACGAGGATAACGTACGTCGTGTTTGGAGGGGCCAACCTGGATACCACTTCGACGGCAGCAACAACGTCATCCACACTACCACCCGGGATGCAGAAGCGCTTTCTGTTCCTGGGTGCCCTGGCGCAGAACTCTGTGAGTTGGCCGCGAATCGCCCACAAGTAGAAGTTCTTCCGTTTCCTCTTCTTCATCGGTGTCAGCAAAAATCTTGAAACGGTTGTGACACATGGTTTCGGGGATGATTTTACTGGAACTGGGGCGCACATTGTTCCTCACAACGCTAAATTTATCCTGGAGAAGAGGAGGGTTCTTAGTAGACTCTGGAACTGCTGCAGGAACGGGAACTGCTGGTGTTGGAATAGTGGTGGTCGATATCGTGGTGATGGTTTCTTGAGCCGATGGCACTCCTATGTTGAGTGTGGCGAATTCTTGAAGAGTTTCCAGCTTCGTGGCCAGGGCGTCGATCTCATCCATTATATTCAGTCGGAGCTTGCAAAATCTACAAATACGGACATTAGGATTAACAAAAATGCTACGGCCAAACCTACCGGAACAGCACGTGCAGGTTAGTTGCGGCGCCATTACGATTTAATCACAATACGCCTGAAAACATTTACTTTGCTATTATGACACAATTTTATATACTATAAAATCAGTAAAGTACGCCTACAAGGAAAGAGATAATCAAACACCTGGAAATAAAATAAAATAAATAATTACAACGCAAGATTACCTAGAGAGTAACAAATATTAATAATATGATTATTATTAATATTATCTGCATATCACATAATTATTTTCATGCTCTTTCTCTCTTTCCCTTTTTTAAACCACCTTTGCCGTACTCCTCCCTTCTTCCGTTAAGCTGTTCGTACATATTCGCTGATTTGCCCTAACCCCTCTTTTACACTTTACAATTAAACTAATTTCTTCCTTACTCCCTGCTCCTAACATCTCTCTCTCTCTCTCTACCTATCTATCTATCTATCCTTTCATTTTTTTAATTTCTGGTACCACTATAATTACTATTGTCACTATCACCACTATTATTATTATTATCATCATTGTTATGATTATTAGTAGTATTATTAGGGGTTCGACCCCTACGGGGAACCCCTATTGTAATCATTAAACCCACTTATTCATCCAATTTTTGTTTACATGCCGGTTTTGACGCAATAACTCCAGAACCGCTTTTTGGATCGGGATCAAACTCTCACAAGAGGTGCGTTTTTGTATTGGGCAACTTTTGATATGCTAAACATCCGGCATGGCAGCCAAACAGGTCCGTGGCAGCCGATTTCCCGAAAACTTTGATGCCTAAATACCGTCTCTCCCACTCATAGGAAATGATTGGGCTTTGGCATATGGACTCCACTACTAATGCTCCGCAAATGTTATAGAGAAGGTTTTGCTTTTGCACGTGGGTTTTTTTCCGGCAATCTTGAAAAAAACTCGAATTCCACATCTTAAAAACTACGCCGATGATCAAAACCATGTTTGCGTAGTTGGGTGAGGGTCGTGATTCCGAACGTTTTGATACCAAAAGAATATAAATGGGTGGAATAGTTTGGCCGCAGCATTGAAAACTGTCTATTCTTAAATTACTTTAAAACCGTATTCGCTACCCACACAAAGTTTACCGTCTACACTTTATAGGCTTCCACGCATCCCCCAGTTTTGCTTAATAACGTAGTCGATTTATTATTCAGATCTATTATTTTTATTTTATTTAATTCTCTCAAAACAGTTCGAGTCCCTACGAATTCCATCAATTATTTAGCCAACCTACCTATACATACCTACCCTACCAAATAATAATGATAATTCAAATTTATTTTTGGTGAATAGCAGAGTATTGGCTAAGGTTTTTAACCCTCTCCGACATATGACGCAATGTTGAGCCTATTAGGGATACTTTAAAGCCTTTATTACCATCAGGGGTATTTACAAACCTTTAGTTTAGTTACTTCAACCTCTGTAGTTGTCTTTGAGTTATCTGTGGGCAGAAAACTAATTTTGGAGAGGTAATTAAAAGAGTGAGAGAACTCTATTTCTTATTGCTAATCTGCCAACCTCTGCATCATATGAGTCTGAAGGGGTTAACAATTCCTCCCTTTGCCAAATGCTTTGTTTAATAACAATGATATGGACCTTCAGAGTTTGACAATTGCCCGTGTGACAGCCTTCACCAAGGAATCTGGTAGTGTAAAAGAGGAGAGCCCACTCAATGTAATAAATCTGTTCTACAGCGACGGTGGCGCCTCTAGAGGCCAATAGGTGATAACAATGTTGATCAAGCCATTTGTTTCCCTCTTGATATTGTTTATACAAACTAAGATGATACTCTGAAGACCACTTGCATGTATACAGAGTGTGAATGTACAAACAATAAGGAATTCTAAAGAATAAAATGCCTCCTCCCCATTCAGTTACTGCCTGGCAGATTTTGTTTATACTTATGAGCCGCTTGGCGGCGCTGGGTGTCGGGAAATTACACTAAGCCTATTGAAGTGGACTATCCTTTCCTAATGCTCCTTTCCTTGCCTTGAACCTGCTATTACGAACTTTATGCTGACATAAACCTTATCTGCCCATAATAATTATGATTTAGGCTTTCAATCATACTCCATCCTACACATAACTCACTGCCATAACTTAATATAACTAGTTTGGACAAGTGTAGCTCAAATATAGACTATATAACAAGTCTGGGTCCCTTTGCGTGCGTAGTTAGCGAGAGAGGGAGTGACTGTATCGCTAGATCCGTTCTCAAAAGCAGCTAGAATATCGTCTCTATATTGAATAAATGCAAATCATCTCTAGAATGATGCCACAACTCTGGAATGTTTTTGTTGGCTTGTTTTACATGTTTTACAATTTATTACGGTTCTAGACTGATATTTATGGAGTATCCCTGGGAGTTATGGGAAAATGAAAGCTAAATTGAAGTATGTAGCGTTTTAAGATGTAGCGTTAAAGTAGCTCTATTGGCAACACTGACTTAGACGATAAACACATATTTATCGTTTTCGTGTCTTTGAATATTTCGTATATACTTGAGTATCGGATGTAATCGTACTCATAAAGCTTATCTTATTAAACTCAGAGATTCCTCATTCGAAGTATATCCAAATATGATGTATGTATTTGATCTTTGTGATACAAACCGATATATATTCTATGAAAATGCGTAATTAAAATTGTGCAGATTCCGATTTTTTTTTTTTTTTTTTTTTTTTACCACCTCAGGGCTGACGATCGACCATGTAAACAAGACGGCGGAAAGCGCTGAAACCCAGGGGAAGAAGAAGACGGCCGTAGTGTTCAGACGTGCTGGTCTCTTGTGCTTTTCATTTTCTATTTCACGAGCTATTGCTCAGGTGGGCCATCGGGCTTGCCAGCTGGCTTTCCTGGCTAGAGTCAGTGGGACCGTGGTGGGTAGTGCTAGGGGATGAGTGTGTGTACTGGGGGTGGTGAGGGGGATGCGGCCATGGACGATCAGTCGTCTGGTGGCCTGAAGCGGAGTCTGGTCCTTGATGAAGTCGCTGATGGCCCTCCCGGGCCTCTCAATGATGGGGCCAAGGTGCAGAGGAAGTTGTCGGTGGATGGGGTGCCCGGTGTGCCGGTGGACCTGGCCCAGGGGGCCGTGGGGGGATCGGTGGGGGTGCCGGATGGCTCGGACGACGCTGACTTGGTAACGTACATTATTCATTCTGTTCCTCGGCGGCGTGTCTTTGACAATTCTGCCAGGGTTACGGCGGGTGTGGGGACTCTCCATTTGGTGAGTATGTGCGGCCACACGGTATCAAGGTACTGGGTGAGTTCAGGGGTGGTCCGCTTGCGTTTTCGGGGTTGCTTGCCTTCCAGGGTTGTCTTAGGCTCGGTGTGCTATCCAGTTTCGAGGTACTCTTTTAGGCTGCTCCGGTGTTTCACCTGCCATTTTTTTGGTCATGGTTCGATCACCTGTCGGAATAAGGTGCGCTGTCGGAACTGTAGTGGGTTTCATCCTATGGCGTCGGGTGACCACTCGTGCCCTAATTCCCCTAGTTGTTATTTTTGTGGTGGTGGACATCGGGTGACCTCCCGCTCCTGCCCCGTTTTCTTGAAGGCTCTAGAAATCCATGAGGACTACAAACAGGATAAGTTTGGCCTGCTTGATCTCAACCGGAAGGTTCGGGAACTGAATCCTACCCAGCGTCGGTCTCCTCCGCGTTTAGGATTGTCTCCGATTGTAAGTGGCTCTGCTGGCCCGCGTCTCCCGCCGAGGTCGGCGGCGGCGGGTGACCGGCTGTATGCTTCGGTGGTCATGGGCAGATTTGAGGTGTTAGGGGATCAGGCGGATGACCTGGATGTGATTCGGCCACATGGTGTTGGCGTAGGGGTCATGGGCGAGGTGGTTCGGCGTGAGGTTCGGGTCTCAGAGGGGGCCTCCTCTGACGCTGAAGTGGTCCTTCATCGTCCATCGTCCCCGAGGCATCTGCGCCGTCGTAGTGGTCCTCGGCCTCGGCACAGGTTGTTGGATGCCTCTCCTCCCAGGGCTCCGCCGCCAGTCCCCCAGATGCTCCCTCCCCCTTGCCCGAATAATATTTTTGTCTCTCCCCGGCCTACCTCTGGTCCTGTAGAGTCTAGTGCTTGTAGTCTGACGGTGAGGCAGCAGTCTGCCCCTCTCCCCCCTGTAACTGATACATTTGGCTTGTTGGTGGCGGATTTCTGGGAGTGCATAGTGTCAGGCCGTACTCTCAAGGAAGTTTGTCTCGCATTGATACCCAGACTGTTGGCTCTGTTGGTGTCCCGTTAGGGTTGCCCAGGTTATCGGAGAAGTTTCTTTTGTGGAATGCTCGGTCAGTTCACCGTAAGACTCGGGATTTACGGTTGTTGGTGGAACGTGAAGCCCCTATAGTGGTAGGGCTATGCGAAACTTGGCTTTCTTCCACGTTACATTTCCGGATCCCTCATTTTAATGTGTATCGGGCGGATAGGGACTCTAGGGGTGGTGGTTTGGCTCTAGCGGTGCGGGATACGGTCCCAAGCAAGTTGTTCGGTTTGCAACGGTTTGATGGTGGAGATCTGGAGGTTCTGGCGGTCAGCGTGGCCTTACGGAAGGGGTGGGCTACTGTGTTCATCTGTTATAACCCTTGTCGGAATATTGCTCTGCCAGAATTCCAACATTATTTTAATCAATTGCCGTCGCCCTGTCTGGTGATGGGGGACTTTAATGCGCGTCACCCGTACTGGGATCCGTTGGTGCTCAGGGCATCTCGGAACCGTACTGGTACCTCGCTTTTTGATGCGTTATTGGATAGCCATTCCTTTGACCTTTTAACCCCACCTGGTCTCCCTACCCCCATCGATCCGCATACCGCGTCCTCCTCCACCTTAGATCTCTGCTTGGGTAATGACCTGTTTTTAGGTGCTCGGGTTACCACGGGTCCATACATGGGGAGTGATCATCTGCCAGTCTTGCTTGATGTCTTTGGGTTTTCCTCTCCTGCCCCTCCGCGTTCCCGCCCGAGGTGGAGGTTCGGTGCTGAGGGATGGGGACAGTTCCAACGTGGCCTCCACTTGGATCCTCCCTCTCTCGCGGAGTCGGTGGGCCCGGGTGCTGAGGCCATTTCAAGGGCGTTAACTGCTGCGGCCGGTGGGGCCTTTCGGATGACGGGCCGGCCCCCTACAGACAGGCCCACTGTTCCTTGGTGGACCGAGGAATGTGCGGTCGCGGTCCGGGTTCGTCATCGGGCTTGGTCTGTCTGGCACCGTCATCCGTGTGTGGAGTTCAAGCGGGAGGCACGGAGGGTTGATGCCCGGTGCAAACGCACTCTCTTGAAGGTGAAGCGTGGGTCTTGGGCTGCCTTCTGTCCTACGTTGAGGTTTGCCAGCTCCAGCAAGAGGGCGTGGCGTTTTGTTAGGCAGATGAATGGCCAGAGGGTGGACACTTCTTTCCCTCTTACTGTTGGCGGTCGGCTAGTCGGCGACGCGCAGGAGCAGGCGGATTGTTTGGCGGATCACTATCGGGTGCTGTTTGAGGCACCCCCGCAACTACCGGATGTGGATCGGCTGGAGTCAGTAATTTCGTACCATCTTGAATCTCCTGATCCTGACGGCCTTGCCGATCCGCTGACCGCCCATGAATTGCACCGCACTTTGGAATCACTCCCCACGGGTAAGGCTGTGGGTCACGATGATGTGGCGTATGAGATGCTTGCCCATCTGCCGCGGGAGGGGTTTGATGTGTTGCTGACACTTCTATAACAGGAGCTGGTCTACTGGTACATATCCGGCTCTGTGGAAGTCGGCCCTCCTCCTTCCATTCCCTAAACCGGGTAAGGATCCCTCTTTACCATCTTCACGTAGGCCCATCTGCTTGTTGTCGGTGGTGGGTAAGGTGATGGAGAAGATGGTTTCACAGAGGCTCACTTGGTGGCTGGAGACTAAGGCACTCCTTCCTGATGTTCTTCATGGTTTCCGCCCGGCTAGGGGCACCGTGGATGTGCTCCTCCAGCTAGAATATCGCATCCAGGATGCATATCGGAACAAGAAGGTGCTCCTCATGGCGTTCATCGATGTTGCGAGTGCCTTTGATTCGGTTTCCCATGCCGTGGTCCTATACAAATTGGGTATGCTTGGTGTTCGTGGGAAGGTTTTATCGTGGCTCTGCAGCTACTTGCTTGAGAGGTCCCTTTCAGTGGCGGTCGGTACCTCTCCGTCGCGGCCTTTCCCTGTCCGCCGTGGGGTGATTCAGGGGTCGATCTTGGGTCCACTGTTCCTGAATGCCATGTTGTCTGATGTCCCTCGGTCCCGAAATGCTACGACGATGGTGTATGCTGACGATCTTGCCATCGTCTGCTCAGCGGACACGCTCTTACAGGCCCAGACTGCTCTGCAATTGGCGGTTGATGAGCTCTGTGAGTGGGCGAGGGACTGGGGCCTACGACTCAATGCCCAAAAGAGCGCTCTCATGTGCTTCACGTTGAAGACTAAACTCCCGGGTCTGCCTACGATTACGTTGGGGGGTGAGCCTCTCACGTATCGTACGTCACACACCTTCTTAGGTCTGCATTGGGATGGGCCGGTATTGACTTGGAGGAATCATGTGGACTACCTGCGATCGTCTTGCATGAAGCGGCTGGGTATAATGAAGTGTATAGCCGGGTCCAAGTGGGGGACATCTCGGGATGATCTGCTGTGTTTTTATGAGTCTTTCATCAAGAGTAAGGTGGCTTATGGTAGTGCAGTGTATGGCTCGGCTTCGTCGTCAGTTCTTAGCCGCTTGGACCCTGTTCATAACACGGCCCTCAGGGTGGCGTTGGGGGCATTTTGTTCCTCCCCTACCGTGTCCCTCCTAGCGGAAAGTGGGTCGTTGCCTCTGTCCTGGTCTCGGGTGTTGACGGATTGTAGGTGGCCGGGCGAGTTGCTACTCTTCCTGGGAATCACCCGTTGTCGGGCCTGCATGCTTCATCAGGGGTCTCCAGGAATGCACCATCGTGGCCTGTGAAACGGCGTCAGCCTTTCCTGGTGAGGAGCCTCCTCCACTATCGGCAGATAGTTGTGGACCCTCCCTGACCCCCTCTGTGTCTCCGGTCCCGCCGTGGGTTGATCTCACTCCTCGCATCCGGGTTACCTTCCATGAAGGTTACCGGACGTCGACGGATGCTGGACTTGCCCGGGCCTATTTTGCTGAGCTGGTGGGGTCGTGTTATCAGGGGCACTTCGGTGTCTTCACGGATGGTTCCTGCGCTCCTCCGGCCTCCTCGTCTGCGGCTGTCTACTACGAGGACCTCTCCCTCTGCCAGACCTGAAGGTTGTCTGGGCACCATCCCATCATAGCGGCGGAACTGTTTGCCATTCTTCGAGCCCTGGAGTTTTTGTAGTGTCATATTCGGCCTCAACGGGTCGTCTTGTACTCGGATTCCCAAGCCTCCCTCCATCTGCTCCTTGCGGCCCGCCCGGCTACATATCCTCGTCTTGTCTTCGCCATCCAGGAGTTGCTGGTTCACTTTTTAGGTCACCCGTGGGAAGTGGTCCTCCAGTGGGTTCCTGCGCACTCGGGCATTCGTGGCAACACGGTGGCTGATGCTGCGGCGAAGCTGGCGCACGCTTCGGTAGAGGTTGAGTCGGTTGACATGGATGCGAGGACACATGCCCGGGTTGTCGGGCGGGCTAGTCGCGGACTTTGGGACAGGGAGCTATGGGTGCTGTTGCTACAGACGGCCATGGGGAGATACCGGTGGGATTCGTGCCCCCAGCCTTGGAGTCGACCCCCCTGCGGAAACTCGATGTCTCGCTGGCCAGGCTGCGTATTGGACACACTGCGCTGTCAGCACACCTGTTCCGACTCCGCATGATACGGTGCCCGGACTGTCGCTGGTGTGGACAGCCCGAAACCCCTGAGCATCTGGTGGAGGTGTGTCTGCGGTTCTATAGTCACAGGGTCAAACTTAGGGACTCGGTTCGCCGTTTGTCGTTTCGGGGGTTCAGCTTAGGGCTATTGTTAGGCCACGGTGTCCGGGATGCGGATGTGTGTTCTCAGCTCTCTCGTGCCTTATGTGTCTTCCTCTTGGCGACACATGTTGCCGACATAGTATAGGGTCCCACTGACGTTTAGTCTTCTAGGGCCAAGCAGGTGGCATCCACCCGAAGGCCCTTTAATAATAACAACAACAACAACAACATGACGGCGGCGTCGGACGCTTGCGATCATGTTCCTGTCTATTTTGACTGCCATTGGCTACAATAATATGTTGAGGGGGGGCTTTGCCTCCCCTCAACCCCCCCCCCCCCATGGCATATTGTTATCATCATATATATTGCCAGCAGGAGGCAAATGACCGAAACAAAATCATCCCTCCAGTCAGAATTTTGGCTGGACGCCGGATCGGGTGGCCCCACCAGGTAAGATAGAATGCTTTCGGTAAGATTTTACGGTGTGACAGTTACAAGCCCCATCGATGTTTGTGTAGCCTATAGGTATGTTATATAATAGTCTTCAGTCCTATATATGTCCTCCCTTCGCAAATGTATTATAACTGAGATATAGGGTAAAACACAGTCTTGTCTGCATAATGACAAGTCCTGTTTTACGGGATTTCTGCTTTATAGATTTTTTTTTTTCCCTCCTACCTTACTCGGGGGACCTTACAGTTGCGCGATCCAGTGCTGCTTTGGTAATTGCGTACATTTTATTTTCCCTCCCCTATAACATTCAGAGTCCCCACTGCACAAAGCCACTGTCACTTTGTTTATGTTCTCTCTGCCGGATTACACTTTTCCCGCAACAAAAACTAGTTTTTAGGGTAGGTTAGGTTAGGTTAGGTTAGGTTTCTTAGTTAGGTTCATGACAAGGTATCAGCTGGTAGGTATGGGATAAACTAGGGACACATACTAGCTGGTAGGTAAAGGTTATTCTTGTATCCAACGTTCTAGGTTAGGTTACTGTGTTTTTTTACTTCAAAAAATCGCTAAACCCGAGCCAAGTTTTGGCAAATGTTGGCTCGGGTTTTCAAATTTTGGGTTTTAATGGGTTTCAAAAAACATGAAAACTCGAGCCAACTCTCAAAATTCAATTACTGGGTTTTTTTACTTTGAAATATGCCAAAAGCCGAGCCAACTTTTTTTCAAAATTTTGGGGTTTTTGTACTCTGAAAAATACCCAAATCCGAGCCAACTTTTGCCAAAACTTGGCTCGGATTTTCACATTTTAACGTTTTCTTACTTTTCTATATTTTATTTTCAGTAGTTCTTCTCATATTACCCCTATTTTTCCCCTTTTACCCCGCAATTTCCCTGATCTTCATAGCCCTCCCCACTAGTGGGGGCAGTGTTTTTAGATTGTTGGATAATGGGTAAATACTCATTTGCGACAGTCCTTGGTATAAAACAACACTATATCAAAGAAAAAATGCAAACAAACAAAAAATCATATGCTAAAACTCGTGACTGTCACACCCTATCAATTTACCATGCTTGCTCTTATCATACATACATACATACATACAAACATACAAATACATGTAGATTATTTCTTGGTTAACAGGAAAGACTGGATTCCACTGGAAACTGGTTCGGGATGTATGGCATTGGCAGGCCTAATTAAGCTAAGAGTAGCCTACCTATGTCAGCCAAAACTTAATGTAGGCTAATTGATGCACACATTTGTGCTGTGAAAAGTCATACTGTTATAGTCTATTCGCTGTTAGTAGGCGAGAAATCATTACCTCTAACCTCTGTATCTCAAAAAGGGTTAGAGCAAATTGGCTGTAAATTTCCACATCTAGGCTATTCCTTGACTGACTCTTCCCAAATGGTAGACATATTAGCTTGATTACTCTAGTTGTTTTTTAGTTACAGAGGTTATAGGTCATAATTTCTTGCCTACTTACAGTGAATAGACTATAGTAGATTGGTAAAATATTTGCTTAATATGTTGGCTGTGCAATTGTCTCGATTTGACTATTTTTACCTAATTAGGCCTAAAGCAGCCTGAGCCTAATCCCAACCCCCAAACAGTATCCTATGTTAAGCCCTAGGCCTAATCCCACTAAGTGTGAAAGGCTTCAGTAATTGAGAAAGAGAAGAAAGGAAGGCAAGAGTTGTGTTAGCAGGCGTAGCTTACTGTCCGCTTTGTTAACATATCGCATGCTCGCAGTTACATTCACGTCTAATCTGACTGCTGATATTTGCCCCTGCTGGTAATATATATGATGATGACAATAAGTCATGGGGGGTGAGGGAGGCAGAGCCCCCCTCAACCCATTATTGTATCCCACGACCGGTAACAAATCAATTTACCCAACACCTGGCCGTGGGATATAATAATGGGTTGAGGGGGGCTTTGCCCCCTCACCCCCCCCATGACATATTGTCATCATCATAATTACATATTACCAGCAGGGCCAAATAATAGCAGTCAAATTAGACGCAAATGTAACTGCAAGCGTGCCTAGGCTTATGTAAGCAAAGCGGACGGTACGCCCGCTAACACAACTCTTACCTGATTTCTGAATGGGATTGATCATTGATAATCATCAGTTAGGCTAGTTGGGAAATTAGTGTATTATTTATACCTTAACTACAGTATATTGTTCTACTTTACCATGCTTACTCCTAGGCAGAGCTAGCCAAACCAAAACACCACACTTTACTATGCCTACACTTTGGCAGTTCTAGTCAAGCCAAAATGCCAGACTTAGGCCAAAGTTTTTAAAATACTGTAGGCCGAGAGTAATATTTTTTTCCCACAACACCTCAAGGCCTAACTTTTCAAAATACGGTAGTTATTGTATCCCACGGCCAGGTGTTGGGTAAAGTGTTTTGTTACCAGCCGTGGGATACAATAATGGGGAAGGATGGGGTAGAATGTAGAATTCGGGCATACCGCCAGCCTTGTTTTACACTACGCGGAGCGGCGTCGGACGCTAGCCATCATGATCCCGTCTATTTGGCTGCCTTTGGATACAATATTATGTTGAGGCGGGCTTTGCCCCCCTCACCCCCCCATGACATATTGTCATCATCTTATATATTGCCAGCAGGGGGCAAAGTTGTAGGTAGTAGGGGTAGGCAGCCCCGCCCAGGGAAGTACTACCGCCAAGGTTTCGGGAGACTCAGGGAATAGCCTGAATTCCATTTTCTCTCCAAGGCCTTGGTAGCTGGATACATATCTTTCTGCCTCACACATCAGAGGTATCAGGAAAACCCTCTTTATATAACATACACATCCAACTTCACGACATTCCCCTACATCGCTATCCTCTATCCATAAAACACTACTCTTCCCACTACATATCATACATGCAACACCATACACTTACCTAATAAATATGGCAGTACAATTGTTAAGAGCAAACCTGGTGGTCCCTCGGATATCCACCCCCGGCAGGGTTGGGTCATTGACACAAGGCCCTCCCGGTCGTCATAATGCGACTGTGTCAAGAGCATTGCAACGTCCCAAAGCTGCTCGTCGGTGCAGCTTTTTCTTTAGTAATATAAGGGGACTTCACTCTAACATCAATTCTGTACACCAATTTCTTCAAGCAGAATCCCCTACTCTCCTTTTTTTGACAGAGACTCAAGTAACATCCACATCTGACACGTCTAGATTTAATTTTCCAGGTTATCAACTGCTCCAAAATTTCAGACCTAAAGGAGGTGTATGTTGCTTCGCAAAATCTGAAATTGCCCTGGAGGAGGTTACTAGTTTCAATTGTCCCTATTTTGATTATTCTATATACAAATTCATTTCTGCTGGTAAATTTAAATACATATGTTGCATCTACCGTTCCCCAAATACTCCTCCAGAGCAAAGTCTTTTTGATTTTCTGTCCTCAACTTAAATGCTTCTTCTGAAATCACTGTGTTGGGTGATTTTAATGTCCATAATGTTGAATGGCTCACTCATTCAGCCAGGACTGATGATGCTGGTCTTGAATGTGAGCTATTTGCAGACTCATTTAATCTCACTCAACTAGTCAACCAACCCACCCGTGTACCAGATAATCCTAATCATAATTCCCACCTACTGGACTTATTTTTAACAACCAATTCAGAAAATTATGATGTTACAGTGAGGTCCCCGCTTGGATCTTCTGATCACTGTCTGATACAGGCCACCTGTCTATCACCTACCACACCTTCCCACTCTGAACCTGTTTTGGTGACTAAATGGCATTACGATAGGGCAGACTGGGAGGGTCTTCAAGGTTTCTTTATTGATATTCCCTGGACCTCTTTCTTTTCTAATGATGCACACTCCACCTTGAGCCACATACAAGATTTTGTAAAAATTGGAATGGAAACTTTTATTCCTCATCAAAAGTACATTAAAAGATCTAATTCACCTAAATGGTTTGACCATAATTGTGCTAGAGTAACTGAACAAAAAGCAATAGCCTACAATGCATACACAAGATCAAAAACACATGAAGCCTTTACTTACTTTAGAAACATCAGAAATCATGCCAAAACTGTATTAAACCTAACTAAATCAAACTTTCTCCACAAGCAGGCAAATAAACTTCTAAATAATCCAAATGATAACAAAATATTTTGGTCTACTCTTAACTCATTCAAATCCCACTTCACTACTGCTTCATCCATTCCACCATTAACATCTCCGACTGGCAATCTTGTAAGTGACCCAAGAGGTAAAGCTAACCTTCTTGCGGATATTTTCTCCACCAACTCAACCTTAGATGAAATAAATCAAGATGTCCCTGTACTTAATTTTAATTCGCCTGAAATTCCCTCACTTAAGATCCACACCAGACATGTCAAAACTATTTTGCAGAATCTCTCAGTAGATAAGGCTCCTGGTCCAGATGAAATTCCTCCAATAGTACTTAAAAATTGCTCCTTGGTGCTCGCTCCTGTATTGGCAAAATGTTTCCGTCTGTGTACTCATACCTCATGCTTCCCAGTACCCTGGAAAGAAGCAAACATTCATCCAGTTCCTAAAAAAGGTGCCTCTTCAGATCCATCAAACTACAGACCAATAGCTGTAACTTCCACTCTTGGTAAAGTCTTTGAAATTATATTAAATAATCACATAATTAAGCATCTTGAGAATAATAAATTAATCAGTGATAGGCAATATGGTTTTAGACGATGTCGATCAACTGCAGACATTCTTTGCCTTCTTACGCATCAAATCAACCAAGCTACAGACCAACATGGTGAAACACATACAATAGCACTGGATATATCAAAGGCATTTGATAGAGTCTGGCATCAATCCTTATTGTCGAAGATGTCACACTACGGCCTTGCATCATTAGTTCCACTAATTTCTTCTTATCTTCATAACAGAACAATACGTGTAATGGTAGATGGCCTTTATTCTCAATTTCACTCAATAAATGCTGGTGTTCCCCAGGGATCAGTTTTGGCCCCAATTCTGTTCCTCATTCATATCAATGATCTCATATCTACCACTCATAATCCAATACATTCCTACGCAGATGACTCAACACTCCACAGTTCCTTCACATTTACCAATTCTTTCACCCAACCCGATCTTATAAATTCAAAAATAAACACTGCAATTTCTCTGAACCAGGACCTTTCTAGAATTAATGGATGGGGACCAAAGAATCTAGTTTCCTTTAATGCACATAAAACCAAGTACATTCAATTTTCTAACCGACAGAATCTCACTGACTCCCATATATTTGTTAATGATGTAAATATTCCCACTTCCCCTAGTATTGACATTCTCGGTGTAACATTAACTACTAACTTGAGCTGGACACATTATGTTAGAAGCATTGCTAAGAATGCCTCTAAAAAACTGGGACTCCTGTACAGAGTTCGAGAACATTTTATGGATGGAGGATGCCTTTAGGCATGTTTTATCTGTGTTTTTCTTCCTCCGTTCATTGTCTCTTAAAAAAAAATAAATAAAAAAAATAACCGAAAAAAATCGCCATCAAAATAGACGCGAACTTAACCACAGCGATCGACAAATGTAAACATGGCGGCAGCGGAGGAGGTGTTGGACGTTTGCAATAAAGTTCCCGTCTATCTTGAATGCCATTGGATACAATAATTATGTTGATGCCTCCCTCACCCCCCCCCCATGATATATTGTCATCATCATATATATTGCCAGCAGGGGGCAAATAACCGAAAAAAATCGCCGTCAAAATAGACACAAAGTTAACCGCGGCTTCGTCAGCTTCGTCTTCTGCCGGCACCACACGTACTACGCAACTTAGGCCACGCCCCTCGACACGCAGCCAATCAGCTTCGACCTCGCCAACCGACCACCACCTTCCCGCATCCAGTGCGCCTACGTGATGCGGATCTCTCTCTAACACTCCACCAATAGCAGACATTTGCCCCCTGATTTTCGCCTCCTCTGATCCTCCACCCTCTATATATACCCTTCCTGTTTACCTTTTATATCATTCTATCCTTACTTTATAATGCTGGTTGTCCAGTGAAACGCGTTGTATATCCTGTATCATCATGTACATTAATGTAACCCTGTACCACCATGAATTTTGCTAACCTCATTTATCTACTTCCTGCCACCCAGCGAAAACTCATCAGAAACCTGGAAACCTTGAATAAAAACATTTCCAACGCAGAAATTGCCATTTGTTTCAACCTCGTATGTATTAAAGAAAAAAAAAAATAATATATATATATAGATAGAGAGAGAGATATATAGGTTACTGTATAAGGAATGTATTTCCACGAAATAGCCTACTAATTCACGCCAAACACTATAGCCTACCGTATACTGATTATGTAGGCTGCCAAGTTATTTAAAGAGTACTATTTAGCACGTCGCATTAACCGAACCTATAGCTATATGCTTATATACGTTATTTGATTAAGATAAGATTACAAAGCATACATAATACATAATTTGTAATATTGAAGGAAGTATTAGGCTAACCATTGCAGTAACGAAGCTACTACTCAAATTTAGTTATAACAAATAGTTTACTGTTGTAAATTATAATTGTAAGTTGATTACAATAACCAATATATGATATATTTAATCACTTAAGAGAGAATATTCTTCCCAATCTTGCCTAAAGATATTGTATTTGTAGACTTGAAGTTGTGTATTCGTACTGTAGCCTACTTCTTGATTAAACCGTTTTCTCTCATCTGCACATCATTACAACAATTATGGGACTCTGCCTGTCCACTTTGTCGGCCTTTTACAAGCAGGTTTAAGTTTTATAATTGACGAAATCGTCCATCAAGTCGATCTCTGTCAAACTTCATATTCCCACGCCCACTTTCAAGTCTGTCTCAAGCCTACTCGGAGGTGGCTTAGGCTCAGAGGCATCGGCTCGGTCTTAGATAATCTCAAGACTCGTTTTAGCATATCAGTTTTTTTAAAGCTCGTCTCAAGTTCGACTTGAGACATACTCAAGACTCAAGTCGGTCTCAAGCCTTGTTCTAGAATTCGGGCCCTAGTGTATGGCTGCAGTGTTGCTTGGGAGCAGGGAGAGGGTGGATGTACGTCCCCCCGACTCTTTTTCACCCTTCAAATGCTATTCCCACTTCTTTTATTGCTGCTAAATGTTCATATGTTCATATTAAAAGCAAAATAGGCACATATGGATAAGTAATAATTATATATACGTTACATATGACGATTTTCGTCAGAATAAAACCAAATATCTTCGCTTGGCGGGAGGGTTTGAACTACCATAGGTTTGCAGTTTATGAGTTAAGTATTTGGGCAGCGTGATGAGTAAACATGGGAGTATATGGAGGATGAAGTGCAGGAGAGGGTGCAACAGGGGAAGATGGTTGTAGGAAGGCTGAAAGCAGTGACAAAGAATTGGGTGGTCGTGAGCATGGAAGCAAAAGAGTCATTGCATGGTAGTGTGGTTTTCCAGACATTGACGTACGGGAATGAAGGATGGACGTTGTTGGAGAGGCACATATCAAGAGTGAGAGGGGTGGAAATGAGTTACTTTAGAAGTTCACGTGCAGTTACATGGAGGTATAGACAGACGAATGAGGAAGAAAAAGAGTGGTGTGGTGTGGATGTGCATGTGCTGGAAAGTGTGAAAAGGAACACCTTGAGATTGTTCGGCCATGTGTAACATATGGGAAGCGAGAAAATGACTAAGAGAGTGTATGGGAGTGACGTGGAGGGACAGAGAGGTAGAGCAAACCGAGAGTGAGGTGGAAAGATGGAGTTAAGTGGTATATGAGAATAAGCGATGTTGGGTGGGAGGAGGGGCGTCGGCTGAGAGGGGACAGAGATGCTAGGGGTGATTCATTCATGGCCAACCCTTCGGGGATCATGGCATCTGGCAATAGAATAGATAGAGGTGAAACAGCGCTGTGGCAAAATCTGGTAATGCAGAACAGATCTGCCTGTGCGAGTTTGTAGTCACATGATTCACAAAAGCTAACTATGATTTCCAGATAAATAATACTTATATTTAGGTTATTCTACAAATCCATGGCAACGTTTTGCAAAACTAAAACAAATAACTAACCCAGCTATGTGGGGGCTGGCGGACAATCGTGAGACTCGAGGCAAAAAGCAAAACTGTCTGTGATGAGTGCAGTGACAGGGCTAAACTCAAGGAATATCTTAGCCAAAAAGCCTGGACAAACGGAATTTGAAGCAATTTAAGTCATAGGATGAGAGAAACATGGATTCAGGGGGAGAGTTCCAAAGCTCAGCTGTTGAATAAAAGAAAGATTGGGAATATCGTTTCACTCTTGGGTTGGAGAGTTGCACAGAGTAGGGGTGGGATTTGTGTTGCAAGATGGGTGCTACATGCTCTACATAGAGGAGATGGTATACACTGAGAAAGCTATGAGGAACACTGATTATTGTACTAGCGGTAGACTAGCGAGAGAAATGTAACATTGCAGCGAAGAGAGAGAAATTACAGAGAATCGATGAGTGGATGTGAGTTAATGAGGCGAAAGTCTTTCTTTTCTACTTTGTCTAGAAGTGCAGTGTGAGAGGATCCTCCCCACACATGTGAACAATTCTCAATACATGGACGCACTGTGTCCCTGTACAGAGCAAGAAATTGTGCAGGGTTAAAGAACCCTCTGAGGCAGTTGAGCACACCCAACTTCTGGGAAGCGGTTTTAGGAAGAGTGGTAATATGGTAATTTCAAGAAAGATCAGAGGAAAAAGAGACACAGAGAATACTGAGAGAAGGTGAAGGATTGATTTGTGTATTTTTGAAGTATAAGGGATAGTTCTGTGGGAGTTCTTGACGGGTAGCTAAATGGAGAAATTTGGTTTGGGAAGCATTGAAAGCAACAAGTTTATCCCTGCCCAAATTGGAAATGGTTTATAGATCAGAAGATAGGCGTGCCATGGCCTTGTTATGTGAGTTTTGGAGTGATTTCATGCTGGGGCGTTCTGAAAAGCTAGTTGAGTAGTGTATGGTAGACACATCAGCATATGAATGGATAGGACCGGAGGTACAATTGAGAAAATTATTATTGAATATTGGAAAGAGAATTAGAGACAGGACAGAACTCTGAGGAACACCAGAGTTGATAGGATACGGAAGTGAATGATGGCCGTCCACAACCGTAGCTATGGATCGGCCAGAAAGGACATTAGAGATAAAGGCACAAATGGAGGGATAGCAACCGAAGGAGGGGTAGTTTATAAATTAGAGATTTGTGCCAGACTCTGCAAAGTCTCAAAAAGAGGATGACCAAGAGTTAGTAAGATATAAAAGAGATCACCAGTAGAGCGACCCCTAAGGTATCCATACTGGCGATCTGCGAGTAAAATATGAGAAGAGAATACCTAAGAAATTTTGAAGTATGAATAGTTTCCAAAACATTAGAGATGCAAGAAATGAGAGCAATTGGACAATAGTTGGAGGGTTGAGAGCGGTCACCCTTCTTTGGGATAGGTTGAATGAGAGCAAACTTCCAGTAAGAAGGGAAGATAGTTAGAGGAGAGACAGAGACGAACAAGTTTGCCTAAGAGTCAGTATGGAAGCACAGTTTTTGAGTACAACAGGAGGAACACCGTCCAGTCCGTATATATATTATTTTTATTATTATTGCTATTGTTATGAATAATATTGTTACTATTATCATTGTTACTGCTTACTGCTGTATATTCTCCATATTCTCCTTGGAAAGTACATCCTTGGATGTAAGGGCACCAACATTGGACAGCATAGTCTAAATGGGGTCTCACTAGTGTTAAGTATAGTTTTAAGAAAACTTCAGCAGTCCTGTTGCTAACACTCCTAGATATGAATCCTAGAACTCTATTTGGCCTGTTCCTAACACTTATACAGTACATTGTTTTCTGGGTTTCAGATCATTGCTAACGAGCACCCCCAGATCCTTCTCACACTGTGAGTTACCCAATTCTACATTGTCTAGTTTGCATTTCGCTTCCAAATTACGATTTGCAATCCTTAATACCTTACATTTGTCTACATTGAAACTCATCTGTCAATTTATGGACCACTCGTGCAAATGATCGAGATCCTTTTGAAGACACTCCCTGTCGCTAGCTGACTCTACTATCCTACCAATTTTAGTATCGTCAGCAAATTTACTGATCCTACTCTTTATGCCTGAGTCAAGGTAATTTATGTAGATAATGAACAAAAGGGTCCCCAAAACCGACCCTACGGGGACCCCACTTTTAACTAATCCCTAGTCCGATCCTACTTCACCGATACCAACTCTCTACTTCCCAAAAAGTCAGCCATGACCCAATCCCCTTGAGTAGCATCCCTCCAATACCATGTCTCTCCATCTTCCTTAACAGTCTTTCATGTGGAACTCAAAGGCCTCACTGAAGTCGTTGTAAACTATATCACATGACCTGTCGCCATCTACCGCTTCATATACCTCGGAGAAAAAATATGAGCAAACTCGCTAGACGGGATCGTCCTGGAGTGATCCATGTTGAGAGGGTTCAACCAACTTGAAAATTTCCAAGTGATTTCTAATCTTCCCGGCAACAATTGATTCCAGCAACCTCCCCACAATTGATGCGAGACCAACGGGACGGCAACTTGATGCCATGGACCCATCACCCCTTCCAAACATCGGAACCATATTTGCAAGCTTCCATGAATCAGGAACCAAGCCCAAATCTAGCGAACTACCGAATAGGTAAGTTAATGGGTAATTCAATTCGTCCTTGCATTCCCCCAACACCCCAGCATACACCTGATCTGGACCTGGAGACTTCTGAGGCCTTAGCCCATCCATCTCCTTAACCACTACATCACTAGTGACCCGAAATGTGCTCAACATGTCGTCCATACCACCGCTAAAAACTTGGTTGCCCACTGTACAGGGGAACAGTGCGTCCTTGTATTGAGTATTGTTCACATGTGTGGGGAGGATCCTCTCACACCGCACTCCTAGACAAAGTAGAAAGGAAGGCCTTTCGTATCATTAATTCCCGTCCACTCACCAACTCACTGCAATCTCTCTCTCTTCGCTGCAATGTTGCATATCTCTCGCTATTCTATCGCTACTACAATAATCAGTGCTCCTCAGAGCTCTCCCAGTGTATACCACCTCCTCTATGTAGGGTACGTGGTACCCATCTTGCAACACAATCCCACCCCTACTCTGTGCAACTCTTCAACCCAAAAGTGAAACATTACTCTGCCTTTCTTTTATTCAACAGCTGAGCTCTGGAACTCTCTCTAAGAATCAGTCTTTCCCTCTTCCTATGACTTAAATTGCTTCAAACTCCGTGTGTCCAGGTATTTTGGCTCGAACGTCCCTTGATTTTGGCCCTGTCACTCTTTTAACTATGGGGGAGGCACTTGCTACAGGCAGTTCTGCCTTTTGTCTCCCTCACTCACATAGACAAAACAAAATATGGAAGCATATGCAGGCGGTTCATTCATGTCCACCCTCTCGGGATTCAAGGTGTCTGTCAGTAGATGTATAGATATGGAGTTTTATAATTTGTCAAGACGTGTTTCTTAAAGGATTTTGTTTTCTTTTGTGTTGCATTTGAAAACATACAATACTCTATGTGCATAGATACCGGGACTTGCTTTTTTTTTTTTTTTTTCTATGTGAATGAGGGAGACAAAAGGCATAACTGCCTGCAGCGAGTGCCTCCCCCAGATTTAAAAGAGTGACAGGGCCGAAATCAAGGGACGTTCGAGCTTTTATGAATGAGCATATACAGTATATGTGAATGGGAATCTTAATATAGGTGTCCTCTATTTAGCTGGCAAATAATAGCTCCTTATCTCAGCAAATATGATAACTAATCTTACTTTTTTCCCTCCTCACTTTTGCCGTGCAGGGAATGCAGTTTACTTTGCCAGAACAATATATATGAGACCTACAATAAGTCATATTATTAGCTGAGCAATGCTCTCTCTCTCTCTCTCTCTCTCTCTCTGTTAACCATATTTGATCCTAGGGAATCGTTTTGGATCCTCTCGGTTTCACCCCATTTGTTTGACAATAATAAGACGCTTCAATCTATTTAGGTGTCGATTATATTCTGGCCGAGTGATAGCAAGCCTGTGACTTAGATGAAATCGGCCTTTGATCGGGGTATTTTCCCATCGAAATTTGTACAAATTTTGCATGAAGGGGGTGTGGGTGAGTTTATCGTGTTTAGCTTAAAGGATGTTTGGGAAGGCATTTTGATAGCCTAGGGTATACAGAAAAATACATTGCTCTAAAATTGTAAAAACAAGCACAATCCTAAATGATGATTAAACAAAATACCATAATAACTCTCAAGATATCGAACCAGATAGTGTTAATTGGTAAATGTAAATTGACGCAATTTTTGCAGGCAGGTGTTGTGAATGGTGGAGCTGTAAGGAATCCAGATGTTCTTACCTATGGCCCAGAAGAACCTCCCCAGTCGGCGGTAGTACGGGGCGACATGATCTTTGCACCGGATGTGTACAAATATCTCTTCGTCCCGTCGGTTACCAGGAAGGGCACCGCTATTCCTGAATTGCTTTGGCCACGGGAGAATAACCATCCGACCATGGTCTATGAGATATCACCTCAAGGTGAGATATTATTTTTCTGTCAATATCAAGGTATTATAAAAAAAATAAATAAAAATCATAGGACATTTCTATATATGGTGATGCAGGTACAATTTAACATGTTTTAAACTGTTTACAATTTCATTAGAGATCATGCCTGTGTCCTGGCATTTTGACCCATGCAAGGTCATGATCCATTATGTCATATGACTTCATGCTTATAATTATGATTATATGACCTTTCGTCATCAGTATCTGGAACCTTGCTAAAGGCTGGGACGGGAGTATACAAGCAAAATAATTGTGTTTGTGTACAGTACGTCCCAGAAACATTACAAATAGTACTTTACCAATGTGGACTGTAACTTGTCACTCCATTACTGTGATGGTGCTCCGTATCTACCCAGCAATCAAAAGCATGACGGATGAGATTGGAAGTGGATGGAAGAAAGAAAGAAGAGAAGTGTAGAGGAAGTCTGCTCTACCAGTACTGAAGCGGTCAATAAGTCAGCAGGAGTGATTTGGAAATAATATATGAAGAGTCTCTTCTCCCGACCACTACATAATTCACCTGGCGCTGCCTCTGCTCCTGAATTCGGCCACTACTCCAACCCACAACTTAGTCCCGACCAACCAGCCTTACCTACTTTTAACTGGCGATGTATGCACACAAATAATGGAAAGTTATACTATCAATCAGAGGTATTCAGAGTAAAATCACAGTGGTATGAGCGAAACTGAAGATAACACTCGTATTAGCAAACTTAAGTATTTATTCCAAACAGTTTGGTGACAACTGCATGTCGCCTTCTTAGGTGGAACGATGGAGCGGAGCTGGTAGAAATATCCAAAATATCCAAGTTTGAATAGAGTATCATTCTTACTAAGGTATATACCGACACGCCTACATAGTGTGCTATTATGTTAAGTGTGGTGACATGGGGGCACTAAAAGTAAAAAACAATATAGCGCCCTTCGATCAAATGTCCCAAGCCAGGTCTGTTCCAAAAACGAACTCTATTATATATATATATGTATACTGTATAATTATACCTACCTACCTATGTTCACCTATGTGGAGTTCGCCACTCTTGCTAGTGGCACCGAGGAACGCACCGCCCTTCATTGTTGTTTGAGAATTGGTGCAGCAGACTATTCGAAGAGGCGGAGCGCTCCCTTGCAAAGATGGGCTCGTCTGGCACTTTTTGTAGTTCGACATCATGAGCTCTCTTGAAGCTGTCTAACGAGATGCCTCTCATGTCTCTTACTCGCCGCGGGAGTTTGTTGAAGAGACATGCTCCTCTATGTGATAACCAGCCCTCTCACAGAGAGCCCATAGCACCCCGATTTTTCATCTTGGGGATATCGCATTCCCAGCCTCTCCTATCACTGAACTTCATTGCTATTGGGGCATGTACTGTAGATTTGGTACAAAACCCTCTGCGATTTTCCATGTATATATTATTAAGTATCGTTCCCTTCTACGTTCCAACGAATACAGCTTTAGTGATTTTAAACGCTCCCAATAGTGTAACTGTTTTACTGAGCTTATATGTGAGGTGAAGTTCCTTTGTACACTTTCTAAGTAATTAATTTCACCTGCTTTGTATGGGGATGTTAGTACGTTACAGTATTCTAGCCGCAGTAGCACCAGGGATTTGAAGAGTGTTATCAAAGGCAATTCACCGCGAGTTTTAAATGTACGTAGACTCCAACCTGTTAGCCGTTTCGCAGCTGCAACTTTGACCTGGTTATGTTCTTTGAATCCCATATTTTCAGACATTATCACCCCAACGTCTTTCACATTGTCTTTACGTTTTATTATGTGATTGGATTCTGTTATGTAAGTTGTGTTCTCTTTAACAAAATCCTTATCTCCGTATCGTATTAATCGCATGTTATTTTCCCTGGTCCACTGGAACACCTTATTTATGTCCTCTTGCAGCCGGCCCGTGTCTTCCTGTGTCTTTACTATCATACTCAGTTTCGTGTCATCCGCAAAGGAGGATACTGTACTGTGTCTTGTGTTGGCATCTACTGTATGTCATTTATTAGAATGAGGAAAAGAAGGGGCGCTAGTACTGTTCCTTGGGGAACTGAGCTTTTGACGTCTGAAGGCTCAGATGTTACTTGGCTTACTGCTACTGATTATTTTCGGTTCACGAGGAAGTTGTATATCCACCTTCCGATTTCACCTGTTATCCCTTTTGTTTTAAGTTTGTGATCACATTTATCAAATGCCTTAGCAAAATCGGTGTAAATGACGTCCACGTTTTTCTTTTCTTCTAGGGATTTAAGAATTCTGTCGTAATGTTCCAATAGTTGCGAGAGACATGATCTTCCTGCTCTGAACCCATGTTGACCAGTGTTGTGTAGTTAATTTTTTTCCATAAATGTTGAGATTTTGCCTCGCAGGACTCGCTCGATAAATTGTATTGATGTGGGAAGTCAGAGGTACTGGGCGATAGTTTATGGTAGTGCTTTACTCCCTCCTTTATGCAATGGGGCAATTATTGCGTTTTTCAAACTATCCGGTATTTCTCCAGTGGCTAGAATCCTTCTCCACATTATAGCCAGGGATTTTGAGAGGTTTTCCTTACATTTCTTTATTAGGATCGAACTCCAAGAGTCCGGGCCTGGTGCCGAGTGGGATGGCATGTTGGCGATGGCTTCTGCTGTCTTCTGGTCCGAAATTAATATCCAGAATCTGGGGGGTTTCCGTGGGGGGATTATTCATGAAAAATTCATTTTGGTCTCTGATTGCTTTTGTTTCGTCAGGCTTACTGAAGGCTGTTTCATACTGTAGACGTAATAGTTCACTCATTTCCTTTTTGTCCCCTGTGAATGACCCATCATCTTTACTTAGTGGCCCATGTTTGATGTGGTTTTAGTCTTATGTTTAGCGTATGAAAAAAAAGTACTTGGAGTTTTCCTTTATGCTTGCAATAGCTTTGCTCTCCTCTTCTATTTGTTGTGGCTCATAGGAGATTCTTAGTCGTTGTTCAATTTCCACAACTTCTCTGACTATTTTGACCTTTTGTCTTTCCTGTAGATTTTGTTGTGTGCGTCTTTGTGTTAGTAATTTTTTTCTTCTGTACAGCTTCCTTCTTTCCCGTTCTTGTTTGCTTCTTCGTCTTGTTTGTCTTTCTGGTGTGTGGTGGCTACAGATTTGGGTCATGGATTCCGTTAATAGGACTAGGCATTCTGATGGTGTCCGGTTGTTCATTATATCTTCCCAGTCTATTTCCTCCATTTCTTGGTTTACCTCTTCCCACCTAATATCTGTGCTATTGAAGTTAAATTTGCTGAATGGACCAGTTTTTGGTCTAGTTTCTGAGGTGTTCTGCACACATGCTAGGGTTGTTTTGATCTCAATTAATTTAGGATCTGAGTATGTTGTGACCGATATGTTAACACTGTGTACTAGGTTGTCATTATTAGTGAAGACAAGGTCTAAGATATTGTTTTCACGTGTGGGTTCGGTAATATGCTGGTTAAGACTAAAAAAGTCGCAAAGTTTAAATAGTTCTCTTGCATTTGCTTCTCTGGCGTTTACCGACACTACTTGGTCTTCTAGTTGCCTCCACTTGATGTTTGGAAGGTTAAAATCTAACCACATAATATTTGGTGTCGGGTCTCCCAGGACTTCCACTTCTGATTTTATCATGTTGAGCTGGGTTTTGAATTCTTCTAAGGATGAGTCAGGAGGTCTGTATGTAACAATAACTGCTAGGTTTAGGGATTCTATTTTAACTCCAAGTATTTCCACTACTTCAGTTCAGTTCAGTCAGTGACAGGAGGAGGTTGTGTTAATCTGAGTTCCTGCCCGGACCACCTGCTCGTGACCCAGTGACCATACGCACCTACCTGTGTTTGGAGGCAGTGCACTCGTGTATATATAAAAGTTTTTTAGCTCAGTTTTTAGCTGTTAGTTGACTTATTTGTTTTTGTTTTCTGTACTTAGTTGTTTGCTCCTCGCTAAGCTTTTTGGGATCATGTCAGGTATGGAGTGCGAGTCCTTTACTGAACTGCATCATCTTATTCTCCAGGTAAGGGATGAGATGGTTGTGGTGAAGGAAGAGGTCTTGGCTCTAAGGGAGGTTAATGTTAAACTTCAGAGGGAAGTGGATTTGATTAAAGACGAAAATCTAGCTTTCAAGCTTAGCCAAGAGGAAATTAAGTCGAGTAAGGCGAAAAGGGAGGAAGTTGATGAAAAATTGTATTCATGCCAGGTTGTTAAAAATACGGGTGGGAAAGTCACACTCAAGAAGCAGGATAGTAGAATAGGTATGAGTGTGACAAATACATTCTCTCCTTTGCGAGACGAATGTGAGGGAAAAGATAGTCAGGATAAGGGAGGGATAGCCGAAGTGCCTGCCGCCGACTCAGCTCCAACCGCTGACGCTGTGCTACCTACCACCACCACCACCAAGGGAGCTTCTGCCACCACCGGGGGTTCTCCAACTGCAGCTGCTGGATCCTCCCGAGGGAAAGGTAAGTCTGTGTCCCGAGAAGGTAAGTCTGTGTCGATTGTGGGCGACTCCATGGTAAGACATTTAGTTAGGGCTACCCGCACTAAACTTAGGAAGGTTGTGTGTCTGCCTGGCCATGGAGTTGGGAGGGTTTTAGAGAAGATGGACCACATCTTGGAAGATAGTGGAGATAACCCCATTATCTGTCTCAGTGCCGGGAGTAACGATGTTGGTAAGGGTAGAAGTGAGGAACTGCTGCAGCAGTATCGGGATGTGTTAGATAAGGTTAGGATGAAGGGAGGGATCCTTGTAGTACATTGTATCCTACCCAGAAGAGGAGTTCCCAAGGAATGGACATCCAGGGCGATTGGTGTTAATTGCCGGTTGGAGAAATATTGCAAAGAAAAAGCAATACCATTCATTGATAACTGGGATAGTTTCTATGGGAGAGATGGGATGTACGCAAGGGATGGGGTTCATCTTTCACGGTTAGGGGTTTCCACATTAGCTAGTTATTTAGATAGGGTGGTTGTGGGGTTTTGAACATAAATATTGAGAGTGTAAATGAGAGGTTAAATGGAACGATTTTAGCGTCAGGCGAAAGCGATAAGGATATTCAGTCTCATGCTAAAAATGATGACTATATTGCAAATGATAGTAGTGATGGTGCAACGGAAGATGGAAATGTCGTTAGAAATAAAGGTAAATTAGGTATAAAGAAAAGAAGTAAATTGAGAGTATATTACACAAACTGTAGGAGTCTGTGTAACAAAATGAACGAACTTAGAGCCCTTGTTAGCAAAAAAAATATAGACATAATAGCGCTAACTGAAACGTGGATTAATACAGAGACCAGGCATTTTTTTAGCAGAATTTGATATACCAGGATATAGTTTGTTTAAATATGACCGAACAAGTAAAAGGGGTGGCGGTATAGCAGTGTTTGTCAGGAGTACATTAAAAAGCTGTATTAAATCAGGTATTAGACTAAATAACGATAATGAAAGTGTTTGGGTAGAGGTTAACGAAGGTAGTGAGACCATAGTTATTGGAGTTATGTATAGACCGCCAAATATGAGTAGAAATGACGGAACGTCATTATGGGAGGAAATTAAAATTGCATCAAGGTTTAGCAATGTGTGCATTATGGGGGATTTTAATTTTCCGAATATAGATTGGCAGCATCAAATAGGAGACTCTGATTCTGAGGAGTTTATAGAGGTAGTACAAGATAGTTTTTTATTTCAATTCATTGATACGCCGACTAGAGGTAATAATATTCTCGATTTAGTTTTCAGTAACAATGAACATATGGTAAATAATGTAGAGATAGGGGACCACCTAGGAAATGGTGACCACAATTCTGTGTGTTTTAATGTACAATGGAAAGGTAATACCAGAGAGAATACAACATTAATACCTGACTTCAGAAAAGCCAATTATGGTGGGTTAAGAAGAGCCCTATTAGCGGACCCTATGGTCAAAAAATTAAGTCGATACAGGTGTCCAAATGAGTGTACCCCTTCTCAGGCACCTGTCATCTTAAGTCAGGAAGAGACGTCAACCTTGGTAGATACATACGATAATTTTATCGAGTCAGAATTCAATGCACAAAATTTAATACATCCCCAAAAGAAAATTAAGATCAACACAGAACCAACCCAAATGGATGAATAATAGACTATTAGATCTTCTAGGACAAAAGAGAGGAATATATAGAAAAATTAGGAAAGGCGAAATTCACCTACTTGCTTACTATCAGAATCTATCAAGACAGGTATAAAGGGATATTAGGAAAGAAAAAAGAAATTATGAAATTAAGGTTGCCAATGACTCAAAAAATAATCCTAAAGCTTTTTACCCACTATATAAATCCAAGGTTAGAGATGTAATTGGTCCCCTTAAAACTTCGATAGGAGAAATGACAGAAAATGATTTAGAAATGTGAAGTACATTAAATAGTCAATTTATTTCCGTTTTCACTAATGAAAATTTGTTACAGTTTCCAGAAGTCCGTAAGGTATATAGGGATAGTATAGAAAATAGGTTAAGTACGGTTACTATAAGTAGAAATGATGTGCTTAAGGAAATTGACAGACTGAAACCTCATAAATCGCCTGGTCCTGATGAGGTATATGCTAGAGTATTTAAAAGAATGTAGGGATGAGTTAAGTTACCCATTAACATTTCTATTTAACAAGTCATTAGAAACAGGTATAGTTCCAGAAGCTTGGAAGCTTGCAAACGTAGTTCCGATCTTCAAAAAAGGTGACAAATCAATAGCATCCAATTACCGTCCCATTAGTCTTACATCAATCATAGGAAAGCTACTAGAGTCAATTATTGCTAGTAAAATTAGAAACCACTTAGATACATTTAATTTAATAAATTCTTCTCAGCATGGATTCACTCAGGGACGTTCTTGCCTTACTAATTGGCTTAGTTTTTTCTCAGAGGTATATGAAGCAGTAGATAATGACAAGTCATATGATATAATATATTTAGATTTCAGTAAAACTTTCGACAGAGTCCCCCATGAGAGATTGATGAGAAAGGTTGAGGCGCATGGAATAGGTGGGGCGTTGTTGGGATGGATTAGGTCATGGCTAATTGGTAGGAAGCAGAGAGTCAGCATAAATGGTACGAAGTCAGAATGGGGAGCAGTCAAAAGTGGTGTCCCCCAGGGATCTGTATTAGGTCCTCTGTTGTTTGTTATATACATAAATGACCTTGATTTAGGTATAACTAGTAGGATAAGTAAATTTGCAGATGATACCAAAATGGGGAGAACAATTGATTCAGATAGAGATATAGAGTGCCTCCAAAGGGATCTAGATACCTTACACTAATGGTCAGTAAATTGGCAGATGAAGTTTAACATTGACAAATGCAAGGTATTAAAGATAGGGAAGATGCATACAAATGTTAAATATAAACTAGCTAATATGGAATTAGAAAACTCGAATTGTGAGAAAGATCTAGGTGTGTTTGTTAGCAATGATTTGAAGCCTAGAAAACGGTGTATAAGCGTTCGAAACAAGGCAAACAGGATTCTCGGGTTCATCTCTAGGAGTGTGAGTAACAGAACTGCTGATGTTATCTTAAAACTTTACTTGTCATTAGTGAGACCCCATATGGATTATGCTGTTCAATTTTGGTGTCCTTATTACAGAATGGACATAGATTCATTGGAGAGAGTACAACGTAGAATGACAAAAATGATCCATAATATTAGAAATCTTCCGTATAAAGAAAGGTTGAAGAAATTAGGCTTACATTCGTTAGAGAGACGCAGAGTTAGAGGGGACATGATAGAGGTATTCAAGTGGGTTAGTGGGATTAATAAAAGGGACATGAAAAATGTACTAAAGCTCAGTGATAGCGAAAGAACTCGTACAAATGGTTTCAAATTAGATAAATTTCGTTTCAAGAAAGATATAGGCAAATATTGGTTTGGTAACAGAGTTGTAGATAGGTGGAATAGGCTACCAAGTGCTATAGTGGGATCAAGAACGATAGGGAGCTTTAAGATACAATTAGATAGGCATATGGACGAGATGGGTTGGGTGTGAGGGTGATCTGTCAGGTGTGGGGATCTGCAGATCCCCGTTTTTCTGACCTCTGACCGTTTCGCTGAGGTAAGACCTAATGGTGTTTTTAAGCTGGGCTTATAATTAGGGTTGGGTGTGACAGGGATCTGCCTTGTGTAGGCCAATCGGCTTTCTGCAGACTCCCAGTTTCTTATGTTCTTATGTTCTTATGTTCTTATGTTCATTACTGTTATTTAAAAATTCAGTGGATATCAGCGAGTCGTGAATATACAAGGCTACACCTCCACGAGTTCTATGCGTTCTGTCCGCCCTATGTAGGTTATAACCAGGAATTCATACTTCACTATCTGCCTGATCTTTAATGTGGGTTTCTGTGAGAGCCGCAAATATAGCGTTTCCTTTCTTCTAGCAGGCCCCTAATAAATGGTACTTTGTTTGTGGTTCTATTTTTAAGACCTTGGATGTTTGTAAACAAGACGGGGGAGGGGCTACTATGTGTACCTAGTAGTCCTCGGCGGATATTTGGTGTTGCTCGTAGAGCACATCTTTGTGCCACGCTCGGGAGGACAGGAGGTACTCTAGCTGGGCTATTTGTTCTTCCAATTCTCGCACTTTGTTCATCTTGTTCTGCCATTTCCCATAGTGTCTTCTTCCTCTGTCTCGTCCTCGCAAACTGGAGAGTTTTTTTTTGGTTAGCATTTGTGTTGTTAATGGCTATCCTCCAAGTCCCCCTAATATGGAAATATGAGCATTTGCTATCATATTATTTCTTACTCTCTAGTGATGACTGGCAGAGGGGTGGGTGGTGGTATTTGCAGTTTTCACCAAATCTGCATTTGCCATCTCTGATCATAATGTTGCAAATTTTGGGTTGCTCAAATCTGCATTTTACTCCATTAAGTTCACCTTTTGGTCCAAAGTGGCACATTCTTTTCAGGTGATATCTGCATACAGGTGTAGCTGATCCTTGTGTGCCTGAGTGAGTTGATGTGGTGATTGTTGTTGCAATTTCCTTTGTATCGGTATGCATATGTTGCCTTGGGACCAGTCCAGATACTTCCCGAGTGGCACTACCTGTCTCTTGATTGGTTGTGGTTGGAGCACCCTATATATATATATATATATATATATATATATATATATATATATATATATATAGAGCGGTCGCGAAAGATTTCCCCATTGGTAATTCCTGTGTATTGCCCATAGGGTATTCCTATATATTTGATCTGCATCTGTATGTGATAGCCCAAGTTCGAATCCCGGTGGATCACATGCTTGCTGTCATTAATTTCTTTGGGAGGTGTTTGGTGTTGGAGTGAAATAAATAAAAATAGATTCTTCAGCTCTGTCTTGCAAATACACAGGAATTCCCTATGGAGAAATATATATAGTGTATATATATATATATATATATATATATTTGATATTTGAGCATATTGGGAAAAGCTTCAGAACTAATAAATGTTTGGGTAAGATGGCTTCCTCGGCAATTAGGAATCATTGTCGAGCCGAAGACCATCCATTTTCACCAACATATTTTAAAATAATTGCTCGTTTCGGGAATCAATATGATACGCTAATAGGTGAAAAGCTTCTCATAAAGAGACACAACCCTGAACTTAACGTTTCCAACAATAATTCGCATTAGTTCACAATTCTTCAGTTAGGTGGGATATGCAATTATTTGTTTTATTATTTTTTTCGTTTTCGTTCTTTCTGGTACTCTGTGTAGATATATTAGTTCAATGTTGGTGTTTGTTAGTTGCTCTGATATCTCCGTGGGTAAAGGAAGGTCCAGTGAATAGGGTATGTTTGTTATGTGTTTGTACATTTCTAGGCTCAATTTTAGTTATATTTTAGGTTTCATGTTTGTTACTTCACTATTGATTTTCTGGTAACCTTACAAAAATAACAGTTTAATATTTGTCAGATAAATTCAAATTCAGTGTGTACACGTCTTAAACGTCTGTATGTTTGCCTGTACTCTTTATTAGGCGTATTTTTTGAGATAGTTCTTTCTTGGTGAATTCTTCTACTATTTCTTATGTCAAATGATTATTTTAGACATTAGATATTTTCAAGTATTTGTTTTACGAACCGGTACCAGTTCTGCTTAATTTTTATCAAGCGAGTTATTTTAATCATTTTATAACTTCATTGTTGAAAGATCCACGTGTTTATGTTTTTCTTATATATGTCTGCTCTGTTTTTAGGACCACGGTGTATACCTGAAGATGGCTGCTTGTTCTATCTATCTGTCTATTGCCTGACGCCGTGATCCCCGAAGGGGTGGCCACGAATGAACCGCCCCCATGCACCTCTGTCCCCAGTCAGTCGACGCCCATCCCCCCAACCAGCACCGCCTTCGTTCATATACTTCCTCACTCTATCCTTCCACCTCTCTATCGGTCTACCTCTCCCTCTCTGTCCCTCTACCTCGCTCTCATACACCCTCTTAGTCATTCTCTCGCTTTCCATACGTTCCATATGGCCGAACCATCTCAAGTTGTTCCTTTTCACACTTTCCAGCACATCTACCTCCACACCACACCTCCTTCTTACTTCCTCATTAGTCTGTCTATCCCTCCATGTAACTCTGCACGCACTTCTTAAGTAATTCATTTCCACTGCTCTCACTCTTGGTCTGAGTCTCTCAACCAACGTCCATGCTTCGCTTCCGTAAGTCAGTGTCGGGATTACCACACTGTCATGCAAGGACTTCTTCACTTCCATACTGACCACCCTATTTCTTATTACTGCTTTCAGCGTTCCTTGTTGATAGCCGATAATTTGTATAATAAAGATGGCCTTGTTTGGAGTACTGTCCCTATTTTTCCTGCTGTTGTGGAAATTGCGGTGTCCCAGATCACCCACTGATGTATTACTCACTCTCTATATATATATATATATATATATATATATATATATATATATATATATATATATATGTGTACAGAGCGGTCATGGAACACTTCTCAATAGGGAATTCCTGTGTATTTGCAAGACAGAGCTGAAGAATCTATTTTAATTTATTTCACTCCAACACCAAACACCTCCCAAATATATTATTGACAGCAAGCATGTGATCCAGCTGGATTCGAACCTGGTTTATCACATACAGATGCAGATCAAATATATAGGAATACCCTATGGGCAATACGCAGGAATTCCCTATGGGGAAATGTTTCGTGACCGCTCAGTATATATATATATATATATATATATGTTTGTTTTCTCTATGTGAATGAGGGAGGCAAAAGGCATAATTGCCTGCAACTAGTGCCTCCTCCACATTTCAAAGAGTGACAGGGCCAAAATAAAGGGACCTTCGAGCTAAAATGCCTGGACACACAGAGTTTGAAGCAATTTAAGTCATAGGAAGAGGGAAAAACTGAGTCTTGGAGAGAGTTCCCGAGCTCAGCAGTTGAATAGAAGAAAGACTGAGGATAGAATTTCTCTCTTGGGTTGGAGAGTTGCACAGAGTAGGAGTGGAATTGTGTTGCAAGGCGGGTACTACGTACCCTACGTAGAGGAGGTGGTATACACTGGGAAACCTCCGAGGAACACTGATTATTGTAGTAGCGATAGATGAGTGACAGATTCAACATTGTGGCGAAGAAAGAGAGATTGGAGAGAGTTGGTGAGTGGACGGGAGTTAATGATACGAAAGGCTTTCCTTTCCACTTTATCTAGGAGTGCGGTGTGAGAGGATCGTCCCCACACATGTGAACAATACACAATACAAGGACGCACTGTGTCCCTGTACAGAGCAAGAAGCTGCGCAGGGGTAAAGAACCCCTTGAGGCAGTTGAGCACACCCAGCTTCTGGGAGACTGCCTTAGCGAGACTGGTAATATGGTCTTTCCAAGTGAGAGCAGAAATAAAAGAGACACCGAGAAAATTGTGGGAAGATGAAGGGTTGATTTTTGTATTGTTGAAGAATAAGGGATAGTCCTCTGGATGTTCCTGACGGGTAGTAAGATGGATAAATTGAGTTTTGGAAGCATGAAATGCAACAAGGTTTTCTCTACCCCAATTGGAAATAGTAGCTAGATCAGAAGATAAGCATTTTATGGCTTCATTACGTTTACTTTTGAGGGACTGCTGGCTGGGACGTTCTGGAAAACTAATTGAGTGGTGTAAAGTAGAGTTGTCTGCATATGAATGGATGAGACTGAATGTACAGTTGAGAAGATCATTTATGAAAATTAGAAAGAGAATAGGAAATAGGACAGAACCCTGAGGAACACCGGAGTTGATAGGATGAGGAAGTGAGCGATGGCTGTCCACAACCGCAGGAAATTTGAGACAAAGGCACGTATGGAGGGACAGAAACCGAAGGACGGCAGTTTGGAAATTAAAGATTTGTGCCAGACTCTATCGAAGGCCTTCGATATGTCTAGTGCAACAGAGAAAGTCTCACCGAAGTCCCGAAAGTTGGCTAACCAAGAGTTAGTAAGAAATGAAAGAAGATCACCAGTAGAGCGACCCTAAGGAAGCCATACTGGCGATCTGAGAGCAGATTATGAGAAGAGAAATGCTTAAGAAATCTGGAAGCAAGAATAGTTTAAAAAACTTTAGAGATACAAGAGATGAGAGCAATTGGACGATAGTTGGAGGGTTGAGAGCGGTCACCCTTCTTTGGGACAGGTTGAATGAGAGCAAACTTCCAGCAAGAAGGAAAGACGTTAGAGGAGAGGCAGAGACGAAAGAGTTTGCCTAGGCAGGGGGTCAGCACGGAAGCACAGTTTTTAAGTACAACAGGAGGAACACCCGTCCGGACCGTACGCCTTCTTAGTATTAAGCCCAGAGAGGGTAGAAAGTACATCTTTGGAAGAGATTAGAATATTAGGCATAAGTAGGAGAGAGGGGGGTGGAGAGGGAGGAATAGCACCGGAATCATCCAAGGTTGAGTTTCTGGCAAAAGTTTGACCAAAGAGTTCAGCTTTGTCAGAGGAAGAAGTGATGGTTGCGCCATCAGAGTGGAAAAGGGGAGGGAAAGACGAGGAAGAAAAGTTGTTGGAGAGGTTTTTGGCTAGATGCCAGAAAGCTTGGGAAGAGCTAGAGTTGGATAGTTCAGTGCATTTATTATCGATGAAAGAGTGCTTGGCAAGTCGAAGAACAGGTTTGGCTTGATTCCGGGCAGAAACATAGGAAGAATGAGATTCTTGAGTTTGAAGGCATTGGTACCGTTTGAATGCTTCCTCCTTGTTGTGGACAGCAGTAGAACAAGCGTGAGTAAACCACGATTTTTTTGCATTAGACTGAGAGAAAGAAAATGGAATGTACGCTTCCATGCCCGAGAGGATTACCTCGGTAATGCGTTCATCACTCTCCGAGGGTCCTCGGCCACGGAAGCAGAAGTCATTCCATGGAAAATCAAAGAAGTACTGCCGGAGAGCCTCCCAGTCGGCAGCGCCAAAGTGCCACAAGCGCCGCCGGCTGGGAGGATCGGATGGCCGTACTGAAGAGATAGGACAGGTGACGGAGATAAGTTTATGGTTGGAGGAGCCCAAAGGAGAGAAAAGATTGACAGTATAAGAAGAAGGGTTAGAAGTCAGAAATAAGTCAAGAATGTTGGGCTGATATCCGAAGCGATCCGGGATACGGGGGGGTTGCTGGACCAGCTGCTCTAGGTAATTTATGATAGAAAAGATGTAGGCTTGTTCACCAGGTTTGTCAGTAGATTGAGAGGAGAGCCATTGGCGGTGGTGAACGTTGAAATCTCCTAAGATGGAGATTTCAGAGAAGGGAGAGATAGATAAAATGTGTTCCACTTTAGAATTTAGATAGTCGAAGAATTTGGGGAAGTCGGTAGAGTTAGGGGAAAGATAGACAGCACAGAAATATTTAGTATGAGAATGACAGGATAGTTTGAGCCATAAAGTTGAGAATTCAGAGGAGTCAAAATCGGGAACACGAGAGCAAGCGAGTTTGTTGTGCACGTATGCACAACATCCGCCTCTGGCTTTGAAACTAGGATAGAGAAAGTAGGAGGGCACAGAGAAGGGGCTGCTGGCAGTTGCTTCAGACACCTGAATTTCGGTGAGGAAAAGAAGATCAGGTTTGGAGAAAGAGAGATGGTGTTCAATAGAGTGAAAATTAGAGGAAAGGCTGCGAATATTGCAAAAGTTGATAGTAAGAGTGACAGGCCGTGGTCCAAAGTATTTAGAGGGGTCGTCAGGGGAAGGTCGGGAATGTGTGGGGGTATTTATGGTCCCGCCCCTGGGGACTCGGAGGCTGGGCCTGTTTTCATCATTTTATGTTTTTAATAATTATGAAGGAGGAAGTGTGGTGTGCATGTTAAGTGTAGTGAAGTAGATAGGAGGAGGAGGGGTTTGTGAGAGCATGCTGGACTACTTTCAGTGTAAGTGAGGCACAAAGGGAATCAGTAAGAGAGGCCAAGCAAATGAAACAGGAGTACCAGCGATTCCTTATCAAATGCCCACAGCCTCTCCTGGGTATGGCCCTATTCGATTGGTGCCTGCAATCTACCCCATTCCCCCTATTAGTCGCCTTGTACGACACCACGCACTAGGACGCTTGGGGCATATTCTTTTTTTCCTCCACCGTAAGATGGAGGCCCCCTTACCCCCAGGGGGGATATATATATATATATATATATATATATATATATATATATTTTCAATTATGTGCCATTGGGATACTGATAAGTATTATAATCATACTAATTCAAGTAGCTATGTATGTCGAGCGTAGATAATAACCCTATTCAACCCTGTTTGAGGCACCATATCGCTGTGATCAGAGCCCGAATGAGCTCTCTCCCCAGTGGCACTGAAGGTTGGTTCAGAGTCAGGTGAAGGTATTGAGGGATAAGCCTTTACAACGGCACCTCGTATCTACATTCTACTTTTCCTATTTTTCTGAAGAGTGTAGAGAGGGAAGGAGGGATGTTGGAGAGAGAGGAAGCTGTTGGAGTGGCTTTGGTATGTGTGTTATTAGTCTGTATACGTCGTCGTGGTGTCCCCTGACTGGGTGCAAGCATGTGAAGCATGCTAGAACGTACTACCACACCCACTAAATGTCTGCCGTGGCAGGGATTCGATCACGGGTCTTGCAGATTCACACGTCAGCGTGCTCACCACTCGATCGCCGCGGCTCTCGCGAGAAATACAGTGCTGCCAAAGGCAAATGTAGCGAGACATTAGCGAGAATTGCTTAATTTATTAGTGGCCCCTCCATCGTTGACGATATGCCTATTAGTATAATAGTCCCCTTTCAAACGCCTGCGGTGTACATGTTTGAAACACCCGCCGAGGGGAGAAAGAGTCCTACATCATAAGAGCAACGCTAATTCTCTTATGGAATCGTCTTATGATTGGGTACTCACTACGAAAAAACTTCGTAAAAAATAAAAAAAAAAAAATTAACTTAAAACTTGTTATATTAATGCTTTCCATCACGTGGATGTCTTATGTGGATTCTAGCCCAGACGCTGCTCCAAGCGACGCCATACTTCCTTCTTCTCCCTGCGTGCATCCCGGATAGATGTGCGCAGTCTGTGCTCCGCTTTATTCTTCGTTCGCTCAACTCTAGTGAGTCCTTGCTCATTTGTATATATCTGAGTTGTAATAGAACAGGTTTAGATTAGCTAGAACAGGCTGCCCCATTGGTATGCCCGCAGGAGAGTGTTAAATTAGGGTATTATTGTAGAGGCGCCATGTCAGTCTCCCAGGTCCCGCGCATCGTGTGTTTGTTTTTGTTTTGCTGCGCCTTTGTTTTTGGTTTACCTAATAGCTAGGAGGCTACTATTTCCGCAGGATTATGCTTCAGGTCGTCTCTATGAGGTAGTTGCATTATTATTTTATTAGCAGACGCTCTGGTCTAAGAGTTGTCACACGTGGTGTGGAACTTTCCCATATAAGTCAGGACCTCCGAAAAGTTTTTTTTTTTCCTTCCGGCGATCTTTCTGTGTATCGATGCCGGATACTCGCCTTGCAGGCGAGAAAGGATTGAGCCAAACCGCCCGGCGTGGTGTGCTGTACCACGAGACTCACGGCGGAAATGCTAATTCCTAAGGGATGTATCTCGGCCCGGCCGAGTGAACTCGCCCAGACTGATAGCCTCACGCGGCATGACTTCTAACGCCCAGCGAAACAGTCCAGTGTGGTAATTACTATCCCTCTAGTCCAAATAGACAATATGATTGTGATTTGATAATGGTTTTTATTGGGCCAGTGACAATTTGTCAGAGGTAAGCAGTTCAATGATCGAAAAATTCCAGAGTTTTTTCACATACAAGTACAGCGGAAGGTTAGAGTAGCAGTGGGCTATAGCTAATTTTCCGGCGTGCTTGAGATATTAGGATGTGTAAACCTCTCGGGTTATCCTTATGAGCATTTATTCCTGGAAATTTTCTATTTCCAGATCACAACACATCGGTAGCAGCACAGGCAGCAGGTGAAGGGGCCGATCCCGGCGGGGGGGGGTTGAAGCTCCATCATGCGTCTCATTAATCTTTGCGCTACTCCTACCTGCTCTCTTATCCCAGTCTTCGCACATAAACTATGCGTCAAATGTGTAAAGTGCCTCGATAGATCAAGGGGTCTTTGGGTGTCGAAAAAGTGCGCCATTTGTTCGGAACTACGGGCTGCTTTATTTGACAAAAGAGATCACCCATGTCTTGTGGCACTTAAGGAAATTATTAACTTATTCAATGTCTACGCGAAAGATGTTGCCCATAAGGCCTTGCACTGCGATGATGAAGTCCTATGGGATTACCTAGTTACAAAATCTCCTGTTTTGAAATTAACGCCGGCTAAGTCAACTCCCAAACCGAAAGCTAAACCTAAAGTTTTATCTAAAGAACTAGTAAGTAGTAGTAAGAGTAGCAACAGTAGTGAGGCAATCCCCCCCAGCCGCCAAAAACGAAGAACCCTAACCTTCTCCGAGGACCCACTCTAGGTCCAGATCAAGGTCTCCTCACAAGCAGTCCCACCAGTCTTCAGTAGAGACTTCTAGGTCTCACAAACGACGGAAAGAGGACTCGGTGACATCTAGCCACAAATCAGTGAAAGGACATAAAAGTTCCCGCACGGATGAGACGCAGTAGCGGCACCGGCCTCCGCCGGAGTCGCGGCCACTTCCCTCCGCCTCTACCCACACCTTGTCTAACGTCCAATCAGGCAGCTTGGAGGTAGGGACGGAGGGGACTGAGTCAAATCCCAAGGACGATTCTTGGGAGTCTTTAGGTGGCCCACAAGAAGTGAATTTTGCTATACCTAAATTAAACTTTAACTTGAGGAAAATGAGGTGAAAGAAGCAGTGAAACAAATGAGAGCGGGAAAAGCAGAAGGTTTGGATGGTATTGCTGTGGAGTGTATAAAGAAGGGTGGAGATGTGATAATAGATTGGTTGGTGAGACTTTTGAATGTGTGCTTTGCTGTGTCAATGGTACCAATAGACTGGGAGAGTGCATGTATTGTGCCGTTGTACAAGGGGAAGGGAGATCGGCAGGAGTGTTCAATTTATAGAGGTATTAGTTTATTGTCAGTGGTTGGAAAGCTGTATGGCAGGGTGTTGATAGAGAGGATAATAAAGTGTACGGAAGTTGCAATAGGAGAAGAACAGTGCGGTTTTAGGAGGGGAAGAGGGTGCATGGATCAGATGTTTGCAGTAAGACAGTTATGCAAGAAGTATTTAGAGAAGCATAAGGAGATATTTTGGGCTTTTATGGACTTGGAAAAAGCGTATGATCGTGTGGACCGTGAAGCAATGTGGAAGGTGTTAAGGATTTATGAAATAGGAGGAAATTTGTTAGAAGCAGTTAAGAGTTTTTATGAAGGGAGCAGAGCATGTGTGAGAGTAGGAAATGGTGAGTTGAGTGAATGGTTTGAGGTAAAGGTAGGTTTGCGACAGGGTTGTGTAATGTCACCATGGCTGTTTAATATGTTTATGGATGGTGTGGTGAGGGAGGTGAAAAGGAGAACTATGGGAAGAGGATTGGGTTTAGTAGGAAAGAATGGTAGAGATTGGGAGTTGAATCAGTTGCTGTTCGCTGATGACACAGCATTGGTGGCGGATTCTGATGAGAAACTGCAGCGGGTAGTCAAAGAGTTTGGTGTGGTTTGTGGAAGGAGGAAACTGAAGGTGAACGTCAATAAAAGTAAAGTAATGGTGTGTAATAGGGGAGAGCATAGGGTGAATCTAGATGTGAGGCTGGATGGGGAAATATTGGATCAAGTAGAGTGTTTTAAATATCTAGGAGGAACAATAAGCAGGAGTGGAGGTATGGAAGTGGAGGTAAAACAGAGAGTGTGTGAAGGAAGGAAGGTTTTTGGAGCAATGGGAAGTATGTGGAAGACGAGAAATCTCGGAGTGAAAGTAAAAAGTGCACTGAATCAAGGAATTGTTGTGCCAACAGTGATGTATGGTGCTGAGCCATGGGCTCTGAAGAAAAAGGAGAAAAGAGGGCTGGATGTGATGGAGATGAGCTGCTTGAGGAGTATGTGTGGAGTTACTTGTAGAGACAGATTGAGGAATGAAGAGATACGTAGGAGAGTGGGGCAGCAGGAACATTTGTCAGCCAGAGTGGACAGAAGGGTGCTGAGCTGGTATGGTCATGTTGAACGAATGGGAGATGAATGGCTTACAAAGAGAATATGTGAGTCAGGTACAAGGGGAGATAGAAGGGCAGGAAGACCCCCATTGAGATGGAGAGACTGTGTAAGAAAGGCTTTGGATGATAGAGGAATGACTATAGATCAGGCAGGGGAAGTGGTGGTGGACAGGAGTGAATGGAGAATGCTTGTGAATTTTTGAGTGAACACGTGGTCATTTGGAGTAAGGGGTCGGGCGCAAGTTGGACTAGATAATAGTCCATCAGGCGCCTGGCCCGGGGAGACGATTAATATGAAGGGTGTGCCTGGAAGTGTGGTGGGAGGGCTTGTGGCTTTGGCTCCGCTGCATGTCTGCCTGCCGAGATCGGAACCTCTCCGGGTGGTCAGGGGCCGGGGGAGTGCTGGAGCGACCTTGGTAACCCTGGTTTCTGGGTCTTCTCCTGGGTGACCTGGATGTGTGAGAGTTTGTGTTTTTTATCTGTGTTTATTTTTTGTTTTATGTTGTTTTTGTGTTTTCCCTGTTCTTGCTCTGTCTTGAGTCGGCTAACCCCAAAATGGGGATTGGGCCTGAGCATATAGATAGATAGATAGATAGATAGAACTTGCCAGTGAGTAGGCCTCCCATTGTGTCACAAAGAGTGCTGGCCGAACAGTACCGGGGCTACACGACCTGCAGACATCAAAATTATGACAATTCTCAGGTGAGTCAAGTGATACTGGACTCCCAACCACCTTCTGATCAGGGTCAGAGCGTATGGAGACAGTGTGAACTTTCTCATGTGGAACCCATTGTTCGCTTTCAGGATGATGTTAGAGAAAGTGTTATTTTAGAGACAATCCCTTCTTCGGTCCCAGACTTGGTATGGCTGTTGAATGATAAAGGGTCTGAACCATGGCAACAAACGCCGGAGGTTGTGGATGTACCAGATGAACCAGAGGACATTAAACTGTCCTCAGCACAACCAAGACATACTGAGGAAGGGTCTGAAGTGGGTTCAGAATCTTCCAGGGGATCTCATATTAAATGCTTAACGACGGATGACCTTAATGACATTTTACACAAGGTCATGCGCCAGTACCATATCCCTACATCTCAGGTTACTCCCTCATCTACGCTGGGAGCTCCCCGATAGGGTCAAAGGTGCGACCTCTGGAGCCAACCGGAGTTATGCCTCCGAATATTTCACTTCCCCCTATTACCGTCAATCCGGCGAACACCACGGCGAGTGGCACAACAGTGCCCGCCTCTTTAACAACTACCAATGTTCGGGTTATCACGGACACTTCTCCCCCTCCTCTCGATAAACTGCCACATAGGAGAGGCCCTATGCCTCTCTTGTACAGTCCAGACTGCTCGTGGACCCAATCTATTGCAAAGAACCCGAGCATCGCACAGACGACGATATCGGGGGAGATCCCAGTTCCTAGTGAGTGGACCATAGAAGTGAGTAAGAAACTAAGGGCCAAAGATCCACAAGGGCAATTATTGGATGCTACTATTAAGGCTATCCCTAATGTCTATTCTCCTGATTATTTTGTGTATTCTGCTACTCAGGCATTAACCCCTGCCTCATCTGCACAACTATTTGCAGATTGGACAAAGTCTGACGGCGTGAACGATATAAAATAACTCAATACGCTAACGCCGGAATTGGATACAATCCAGGTGCTAGATCAGGCTCACAATCCGGTCCTGCAGGTGGAGCAGATAGGTGTAGGCCCGTGGGTGGACTGGGAAGTTGAGGCGCAACAATTTGCAGCTACCATTACATCAAAATCCTCCCACCAAATCCCTCAGGACACTCACTCTAGGTTTTCATTACCCATTAATAAGGCCGGGGAGGGGTCCCCTGCTCTGTTTGAATTCCTGTCGGCTCCCAAACTGTTACTTTATGACCTACAGGAACCGTTTTCTACGCCCCCTCCAGCTCACTTGGACTGAGACTTTAAATTGCGAAACAAAGCCTTTAGACTCTTTTCTCAATTCATTTTAAGTCGCCAGATAGCCCAGTCGCTCACAAGGACTATAACAGCTATTTCAGATCAGAATGTAAGGAAGGCCACGGAATTATCACGAAGGCTTCTATTACAAAATTCTATTCAGTCCCTGGGTGTCATCAGAATAGCCTTGATGGAGGCTGTTCGTGCACGCCAGGACTTAAGTGTATATATGGTTAAGAAGTTACCGGACGACATTGGTCGCCGGGTAACCCTTTCACCTGTATTAACTGAATCCTTACTAAGCTTAGAGACCTGGAGAGCAGTTTATAATATGGTAGATAGCTTGAAGCCGAGTACCTTCCAGCCTAGAAAGAAGCCATTCAAGAAACCATACTCCAAACCCAAAGGTGGAGGTAAGTCTCAATCTACCGGTGCTAAGCAGTCCTTTCAGGGCCCCATGCCTCCCCCAACGCAGGGAGGTACTCAGCACAAGCAGAAACAGGGAAAACCATCAGGCAAGTGGCACCATAAGAATAAGTCACAACATAAGCCAAATCAGGGAACGACATCTGCCAAAACTAGTCAGCCGTCTACCTCTACCCCACCACCAGCAAAAAACTAGTCATTCAAAGTCTCTCTCTCCCGGGGCCTATCGAAGGCGAGTTGGATCCGAGGGTAGTTACGCCGGACAAGCCCAGTCAAATAACTGGGTCATTTCGGGTATGTCACCGGGCCTGGCCCCGGCGAACTTGGGCATGGACAGTGGTAAGCAAGGGTATCACCTGGCGGTGGCTCCGGCGACCTCGTTTACGTCAGACTCGAGAAGTCAATCATGTTTCTTTAGAGGTGGAGTCACTAGTCCAGGAAATGATCACCAAGCATGTCATTGTTCAGGTAGATCCAACTTGCCATGTTTTCACGTCCAAACTTTTTCTAGTGCCAAAGAGGGACAGTGTGCAGATGAGACCAGTAGTAGATCTCTCGTGTCTGAACACTTACTTTTACAATTCACCCTTCAGGATGCTCACGGTGAATCAAATCAGGCAAACCCTTCCGCCGCAAGGTTGGATGTGCTCACTAGACCTGACAGACGCCTATTGGCATGTCCCTATCAAAAAAAGGTTCCAAAAATTCCTTGCCTTGAGGATCAGGCAAGAGACTTATGTCTTTTAAAGAATGCCATTCGGGTTGAACCTGGCATCGAGAATATCCACGAAATTAGTCCGGCAGGCCCTCATGCCAATGTTAAATCAGGGGATCAAGGTGTTGTGGTACCTAGACGACTGGCTAGTAGTGGCGGAGTCAGAGAGTTTATGCAATATCCATGCCAATCATATTATAAATCATGTACAATCCCTAGGGTTCAAGGTCAACTTGGCAAAGTCACATCTTGTTCCCACATGGGTAATTCAGTGGATAGGGCTGGTCTGGGACACAGCCAATCTTACTCTCAGTCAGAGTGTGGACAACCGCAACAGATTTCGGAGGAAATTGTTTATGTTTCTCCACAGTCTGAACACGACGAGAAGGACTTGGGAGTCCCTGGTCGGCTCTCTCAATTGGATTCAACTAACTGTGAAGTTGGGCCGGTTGAAAGTAAAGAGATTAATCTTGGAAGGAAACACATTTTTCCCACTATTGCCGGCGGGAAAACTGTGAAACATTCCTCCATTAATTCACAACTTACGGTCGGTCTGGGCGAGGAGGGAAACAATGCACTCAATAATGACGTGGGTTTCTCCCCCACCTACGGTATGGGTAGACACAGATGCTTCAGGAACAATAGGCTGGAGATATCAATCGAAACTAGGCCACCAGGGTCAAGGTCTTTGGTCCCAAGCCGAGAACTTTCATATCAACCAACAAGAGCTTCTAGTCCCTTTGTTTTTCCTTCAAACTCTTCTTTACAGGGGAAATCAATAGCTTTTCGAATGGACAATTTGAACGCGGTACACTGCATTCAAAAGCAAGGGTCAACGAGGTCTCAGAAGTTGCTAGAATTGTCAGAGAAGATTTTTGCTCTAGCCGAAATGCTGAGCATTCATCTTCATGCATCTTACCTCCCGGGCTTAGCGAACGTCTGGGCAGACGCTCTGTCCCGGCGACAGAGCACCACAGTAGAATGGGCAATCAAGCAAAAACATCTTCAACCAGATGATTGCAGAGCCATACCGTCCACAAGTGGATCTATTCGCGTTCGAGGGGAACCACAGACTCCCTCTCTACCTAACCCGCCGGGAAGTAACTTCGGCGGGGGGGGTCCAGACGCATTGTCGGAGGACTGGAACAAGTGGAATTCCATCTATCTTTTTCTGCCTCCAGACACTTCACTCATGTGTCAAGTATTTCACAAACTACGGGGTTACCGGGGCCTTGTCTCGATGATCGCGCCTCTTTGGCCGGTTCAGGTGTGGTACCATCAATTGAAAATGTGGTGCGAGAACCCGGTGTCACTCCCGGTCTCGTGCTTCCACTTGGAGACAATTGGCAACCTAAAGACCTCGCTGACTTTTGCCTTCTGGACATTCAAAATGTCAAATGGTTAACTCCGTATGGAGAGAGAGTCACTAAAAAAAATCTTAATCAGTATACAATGTCTACCAGGAGACAATATCAATCTCATTGGAAAACGTTCACAACCTGGATAGTAGAAATGGCACAAACAGATGCATCAGTAGCCTTGGTTTTTAAGTAGACTATTTGTTTGAACAAAAACGCCTTTCTGTAGTTACGCTAAAGAATCACTTGTCTGCCATTAGAACCCCATTTTACGACCTTACAGGTGTATCCATACCGCAGGCGGAGGAGAAATGGTTCATGAGGGCATGTTTCAAACTTCGCCCACCACCACTTCAGCTCATGCCTACCTGATCACTGGACAAAGCCTTATCTTTGCTTCATTCGTGCAAGTATAACCATACGCCAGATTTTGACTCATTATTAAAGAAGGCTGTGTTCCTTATGGCTTTGGCTACAGGAAACAGAGTATCTGAGCTGATGGCGATGAGCAATGAACGTAATTGCATCAGGTTTGGGAGACTTAATGAAAATTTACAAATCGCTCCTTCTCCCAGGTTCGTAGCTAACAACGAGCACTGTGATCATGTTTTTTCTGATTTTACGATCCCGGCACTTAAACGCGGGCATACGCATCACGTTTTGTGCCCGGTGCAGGCCTTAATCAAGTTTATGAGGGTGTCACAGCCCCAACAACAAGGAGCCTTATGGGTCAACAGCACAGGTACTCGCGTCACAAGAAGAAAATTAGCTTCCTTACTCATAGACGTAATTCGATAAAGTAATCCCGGTGTAGTGGGCAGAGCCCATGACATCAGAAAGTGGGCTGTCTCTCTACGATTTTTACAAAATTATTCAATTGATGACATAGCTAACACTAAATTGTGGGCTTCCAATCATACTTTCCTGACGCGGTACCTGTCTGTGGCTCTAGATAAGCCAAAACTTGCCTGTGTGGCATTACGTCAGCGGGTCTAGTTAGTCTATGTGCTACTAAAATTAAGTTTAATCTTAAGGGTAGAAAAGGAGGGGGAGGGGGGGGGGGGGGGGGTACGGGAAAGCCCATAGACCCCTAGAGCCTTTCCGCCGGACTATGTGATAAGATCACCAGCTGTGATACTTAATAAGTCAAGCTGGTTATACAGCTCAAAATATTTTTGTATTTTTATAATATCTATCATAGTTACAACTATAGGGTATTAAGTATAAAGTGTACAAATTATATGGAATGTACAAATTATTTTAAGGACATAAGATATAGTCGAATGATTTATGTGTGGCTTTACAAAGTTGGACAGGAATACAAGAATGTTCCTGGAAAACAATTTTATGAATCTCAATGTGATATTCTATCAAATGTACCTAGTCGGTCATATATAAGCAGATATTGTTCGAAGTAACGCACTGCTTTCTTTCCATTTTTTGCTGTTATTGTATATAAGTAATAAAGACTTAAGTTTGTTATATGGTTCTTTGTCTCTACCTATGGTATTTGTTTGTGGTTTTGATATTGTCACGAATATTCCCCTCCAGTCTTGAGATATCAGGCATATCGTCAATGATGGAGGGGCCACTAATAAATTATAGGTTTGAGTCCAGGAGGAAAGAATGAAAACCTAATACTTAGTAGTGACCCTTCCATCCCCTTCCCATTCGTTTGATATCTTGAGTTAGTCTTGATATGTCAATGAAGGAAGTATGGCGTCGCTTGGAGCAGCGTCTGGGCTAGAATCCACATAAGACATCCACGTGATAGAAAGCAGTAATATAACAAGTTTTAAGTTAAATTTTTGTTTATTTTTTATTTCTTACGAAGTTAGTACCCAATCATAAGACGATTCCATAAGAGAATTAGCGTTGCACTTATGATGTAGGACTCTTTCTCCCCGCGGCGGGTGTTTCAAACATGTTCACCGCGGGCGTTTGAAAGGGGACTATTATACTAATAGGCATATCATCAATGATTTTGGGCCACTACTAAATATTAGGTTTTCATTCTTCCCTCCGGGACTCAAACCTATATTTTAGCGAATGTTTATGGTAGCGCTGCGGGTGAACCCTACGATCTACGAAGCTCGTTTTGGTTTAATTTTGAAGCTATTTTCTTCTAGTTTTCGGTTGAATACATTTAATTTCATTCAGACACTTGTCTAATCAATCAGGAGTGCCTGAATGAGCTCAAATATGGCGGAAATATGCCCGCACCGAAGGTGTTAAGGGCCACAGCCGAAAAGGCTACACTCCTTAATGACCATGCAATATGGCCACACTTCTAAATGCCCAAAACCATAATGGCCCCACTCCTAATCGTCACAACCAAAATGGCCACACTTTTTAACGCCTACACTCCTTAACCCATAACTGTCGGGGCGCAACATAAGTCGAGTATAATAAATCTGGACTATCTGGCGGCGCTCGACATAGGTCGTGTGGCAATTTCAGCCCGTAATGTTGCTGAGAGAGAGAGACAAGTGGTGGCAGGAGAGTAGCGAGCGTATGACTGCTCCAGACCACCGCGGCGAACCTACTGACACGAATTCCACCTCCTCCCTCCCTCTCTCACTCGCTATATACGGAATTGTATGGGGAAAGTGCCGAATTACATGCTTTTTGCCCGAATTACATGCTTTTTGCACTCGCGTTGCACGGTTGTTGCAAGAAAACTAGCCATCATAAAAGGATCGTTATAGTGTCATTGGAAAGCTCTGTTTATGCCCTTTCAGGGATAGATACTTGTTTTACGCTCTGGGTCTTATTTAGGCATGAAAATGATCACGTAAACAGCCCTATTTTGGGTAAAAACACCCCGCTGGGCGGTACATATAAATAAACCGCCTAGGTCGCTCGTAAGGTGTTAATGTTCAAACCAAAAAGGCTACACTCCTTAACGACCACACTCCTTAACCCCTTAAGAGCGGCGGCGGACTTATGTCCGCCTCCAATTTGCAGCAAGTTAGGAGCATTATTAAGGCTTTTAAAGGGTTAAAATCGAGTGCAAATGGCCGGGAGCGCAGCGGGCCAGACAGCCGACTCCCAGGGCTTACCGCCGCCCATTAACTCATGTTCCCTGTGTTCTCGAGAGGCCGGCAGTGTAGCCAGTAGTGAGCATAGCTGGGAAAAATATGCCGCCATACGCTAAACTCCCATATTACTGGTATCACTGTATGAGAACCACGAGTGCTACGTAGCTCGTTCTGGTCTCATTTTGAAGCTTTTAGCGCCTAGTTTTTTGCTGAATACATTTCTGTTCATGCAGATATTTTATTTATCATTCAGGAGGGCCTGAATATGCCCAAATAAGCCCCCCCCCCCCCCGCTAGACAAGGGTTAAAGGTCACAACAATAATGGCTACACTCCTAAACAGCCAAAACCAAACGGCCACACTTTAACAGTCACAACCAAAATGGCCACAGTCTCTAATGGCCACAACCAAAGTGGCCGCATTCCTAAATGACCAAAATGGCCACAATCTTAAACAGCCACAACCAAAATGGCCACACTCCTTAATTTCCACAGCTAAACCTGTCACATATTTCATATTCACTCCTGACCATTAACTTTCTCTCACACTGTCTTTTCCTCCCTCCTCTATCCTTCCTACCTACTCTCCCTCTCTCTCTCTTGTTCAGTCCAAATGAACCATTCAACCCAAATCAACCACTCAGTCCAAATCAACCCCTCAACCCAAATCAACCACTCAGTCCAAATCGACCACTCAACCCAAATCAACCACTCAGTCCAAATCAACTACTCAACCCAAATCAATCACTCAACCCATATCACTCACTCTGTCAACATCAACCTCTCAGTCCAAATCAAACACAGTCCATATCAACCGCTCTGTCCAAATCAACCAATTAACCCAAATCAACCAATCAACTCAAGTCAACCACCAAACCCAAATCAACCACTCAATTCATATCAACCACTCAACCCAAATCAACCACTATACCCAAAAAAGCACACAGTCCAAATCAACCACTAAGTTCATATCAACCACTCAATCCAAATCAACCACTTGACCCAAATCAACCACTCAGTCCACATCAACCACAATCAACCTCTCATTGTAAATCAAATACTCAACCCAAATCAACCACTCAACCCAAATCAACCACTCAATCCAAATCAGCCAGACAGCCCAAATCAACTGTTCAGCCCAAAGCAATCACTCAGTCCAAATCAACCAAGCAACCCAAATGAACCCCTTAACCTAAATCAACATTCAACCCAAATCAACCATAAGCCCAAATCAACCACTCAACCCAAATCAACCACTCAACCTAAATCAACTACTCAATACTCAACCCATTTAAGCCACTCAGTCCAAATCAACCACTCAACTCATATCAACCACTCAACCCAAATCAACCACTCAAACCAAATCAACCACTCAAACCAAATCAACCACTCAAACCAAATCAACCACTCAACCAAAATCAACCACTCAACCAAAGTCAACCACTCAACCCAATTTGACAATCCAACCCAATTAGACCGCTCAACCTAATTAGACCACTCAGCCCAAATAGACCACTCAGCCCAAATAGACCACTCATCCCTGTTTGGTCTCTGGATTCGACCCAGTTCAACCATGTCCAATTTGGCCCAATTTCATCACTCAAAATAGCTTAAACTAATTTGAATTACACTTCTGAGCCCAGACACTCAAATATTCACTAAGGGGAGATTTGTAAAGGGGAGAGAGGAGTGTGTGGTAATCACTGGGGGATATGTCTTCTAAGCATAGTAAGGAAGATGTACAGTGGGGTATTGATCGAGAGAGTAAGGGCGAGAACGGAGACATGGGTAGATGAGGAGCAGGGTGGGTGTGTTGACCATAGTTTTGCCTTGAAATGGGTTGTGGAGAAATATCTGGATAAGGGACCAAGCTTATATGCTGCCTTAATGGACTTGGAGAAGGCCTATGGAAGAGTTAATAGATAAGGTCTGTAGAAAGTGTTGAGAATATACGAAGTAGCTGGCAAGTTGCTGAAAGCGGTGAAGAGCATGTATGAGGGGGCAAAGATGGCAGTATGTGCAGAGTGAGTTCTCTGATCTGAATGTTGGGTTAAAACCAGGGTGTTCGATGTTCCCACGGTTGTTAAATTTATATATGGATGGAGTCATGAAAGAAATACAAGGAAGGGCAGTGGATGTTGGTGTACCGCATGCTCTGCTGTTTGCTGACGATACAGTTCTGATGAGTGATAGTATGTGGAAGTTGCAGGTCTGGTAAACATATTTGGAACAGTGTGTGTGTGAAAAACGGAATCTGAAGGTAAATGCGGGGAAGAGTTGTGGTCTTTGAAAGGGGTACAGTAACAGAGTGTGAGGTGAGGTTGAACGGTCAGGTTATGGAGAATGTCAGCTCATTTAAGTATTTGGGCAGTGTGTTGAGTAAAGATGGGAGTATGGAGGAAGAAGTGTGGGAGAGGGTGCAACTGGGGAAGAGGGTTGTAGGAATGCTGGTAGCAGTAAAAAGAAATAGGGTGGTCAGCATGGAAGTAAAGAAGTTCTTGCATGATAGTGTGGTAATCCCGACATTGACATACGGGAGTGAAGCATGGACGTTGTTGGAGAAACATAAACTAAGAGTGAGAGGGGTGGAAATGATTTACTTGAGAAGTGCATGCGGAGTTATATGAAGGGATAGACAGATGAATGAGGAAGTACGAGAGCGGTGTGATGTGGATCTCCTGGAAAGTGTGAAAAGGAACACCTTGAAATGGTTCGGCCATAATTATGGAATGTATGGGCATCGAGAGAATGACTAAGAGCATTACAAGAGTGAAGTGGAAGGACAGAGAGGGAGAGGTAGACCGAGAGAGAGAGGAGTACAAAGGGAGAACAAAGGAAATCAAGCAAAAACAGATCTAGTGACCCTTCTAGGCTGCTTGTCCTCCAAAACACTGAGGATCAAGTGTCCAAACAGTGGTTTAGAGTGGGTAAGGGAACATTGGAAAGGGAATTACTGCCCTGGAACTAATGTCCGTGGCAGGATTAGGAAGTTAGTAGGGGACAGATGGGTTAGAAACTGAGGAGGGGATAAAATAAAGTTATTCATTTACAAACGCAGTCAGTCGCGGATTTGATGCGAGATATTTGTCTAAGCGGAGTTTAAATGAATCAACGGTGATGCAGTCTATAACGTTTCGGGGAAGCCCATTCCACAAGTTGACAACTCGATTGAAGAAGAAATTCTTAGATTCGTGTGAGTTAAAAGATTTACCAATAATTTTGCAACCGTTTCCCCGCGTGTAATTAGATTGGTCGATAGTGAAGTACTTACTACAGTTCATATTGTCGATGCCTTTGATGATTTTGAACACTTGAATTAAGTCACCTCTTAATCTGCGCTGGGTTAAAGGAAATATATTTAATTATCTAAGACGCTCTTCGTATGGTTTGTTCTTTAGGCTAGGTATCATTTTGGTAACTCTACATTGAACTCGTTCTAGCTTGTTTATATCTTTTTGGTAATAAGGGCACCAGGATTGAACGCAGTATTCCAGAAGAGGGCGGACTAAGGAATTGTAAAGGGTTAGGATAACTTCTTTGGATTTATGCTCAAATGACCTGCCTATAAAGCCAATTATTTTGTTTGCCTTCTTAACAACTTCTGAACATTGTTGACTCGGTTTTAGGTTACTCGATATTGTTACTCCCAGATCGGTTTCTCTGTTTACATTCTTAAGCTGAGTGCCATTCATCGAATAGTTTGCTTTCTCATTTAGGTATCCGATATGTAGTACTTTACATTTATCCGCATTGAAACTCATTTGCCAAATTTGGGCCCAACATGACAATTTATCTAGATTGTGTTGCATATTGTCAACTTGTTCTTTTGAGAGTACGCTATTTGCAATTTTTTATCGTCAGCAAATTTTGAGATTTTACAGGTGAGACCCTCATCTATGTCATTGATGTAAATTAGAAAGAGAATTGGTCCTAGTACCGATCCCTGGGGTACCCCGCTACTTACATTGGTCCATTTAGATGCCTTATCGTTTATGACTACTCTTTGCTTTCTGTCGCTGAGCCAATTTTCTATCCATTTCAACACACCGTCTTGTATTCCATGCGCTTTTAGTTTTAGCAGTAAACGTTTGTGGGGAACTTTGTCAAAGGCCTTTTGAAAATCAAGGTATATAATATCTACAGCTTTACTCTCATCGTAGAGGTTGAGGATATCGTGGAAGAAGTCTAAGAGGTTTGTTAAACAGGAACGTTTTTTACGAAAGCCGTGTTGAGTATCTTTAAGTATGTTATTTTCCTCTAAGTGATTTACGAGTCTGTGTCGTATGACAGTTTCTAGCATTTTACATACAACTGAGGTTAAGCTAATTGGACGATAGTTACTGGATAGGGATTTGCTGCCTTTTTTTAATATCGGTGTTACGTTGGCTAGCTTCCACTGATCGGGCATAGTTCCAGACTGCAAGGATTTATTGAATAGTAATGTCAGTGGTTTGGAGAGCTCATCCTTAGCTTCCTTTAGAACTCTAGGCGAGATTGTATCAGGTCCAGGCGTTTTATTTACCTTGAGTTTATCTAAACAATTCAATACTTCTCTCTCTGTAACGGTGATATTGCTTAGAACATCTGAATTATCAATCTGAATCGGCGATGGTGTAGGGATATCACTGAGGTCTTCTGTTGTAAAAACTGATGCAAAGAAGGTATTGAGGGCATTACTCATTTGTACTTCGTCTTTGGTGTATTCTCCATTTTCATCGACTAATGGTCCAACAGTTGAAGTAACTACTTTTTTCTTTCTGATATAACTATAGAATTCTTTCGGGTTTGTTTTAATTTGATTCGCAATATGTAACTCTAAGGTCTTTTTACTTTGCTTAATTAACTTTTTGGCTTTGCGTCGTAGCTCTACAAATTTCAGCCGTTCTTCGTCATTTTGTGAGGATTTTAATCTATTATTAGCAAATTTGTTAGCAAGCAGGCAGTTTGAAATATCTTTGTTCCACCATTTGGGCTTATTATTATGGCCTGGACGCCGTATTTTCGATGGTATGCAGTCTTGCACTGCTTTTAGGTATGTGGCTTCGAATAACTTCCAAGATGTATTTATGTCGTTATTGTGAATTAAAAAGCTCCAGTCAGTTTCTTTAAACATAGCTCTAAGTTTATGGAAGTTTGCTTTCTTGAAATTAGGGACTTTTTCGATGCTACTATTTGGTTCGTTACTAGTAAACTTTAAAGTGAAAGTTATCGTACGATGGTCGCTGTTACTAAATTCATCACCAACATTCAAATTCTCTATTAATTATTCTTTTGTTGCAAGTACAATGTCAAGAACGTTATTACCACGGGTCGGCGTTCGAACAAATTGATAAAGCGAACTCTCTTGCAAGTTCGTATACAAGTCATGTTCGGAGTGTGAAGTAAGAGTATCGCCCCACTTGGTCACAGGTAAATTAAAGTCGCCAAAAATTACGGTATCTTGTGAGTTACTTACATCTGCAATTTGTTCGTAAATTTCTCGGTCAGTTTGCACTAATTGAGCTGGAGGTCTGTATATTAATGCAAGTATTATTTTTGTACCTTTATTATTCTTTATTAGCACAAAAGATGCGTCGACATTCACAATTTGAGGTTTTGACAAGAGGGTAGGGTTAAGACTTTCTTTGATATAAAGTAAAACGCCACCTCCATTTCGAATTATTCGGCTTTTCTCAAACATTACTTAACCGGGAAGTGAATACTCTGCTAAAAAGTCTCTATCTTCTGTATTGAGCCAAGATTCTGTTATGCCAATCACATCATAATTTTCTGTAAACACTAGCTCCTCTAAATCTGAAAATTTATTGCGTATGCTACGAGCGTTTGCATAGAAAACCTTTAAATTTGTTATTTTAGAACTCACGGAACGCTCTTTAATAATATTTTTGGTTCTTGTCGGATCTACATTTATGTTCATGGCTGTCCTCGGTCCTCGCTGTCTTCGGTCCTTATCGCTGGTGGTCCTCGGTTGCCTCTGTTTTTTTCTTGGCGTTGGATGATTTATATCACTGCTGCTTCTTCTCGGATGGCGTTTTTTGATCCATGGCTGCGGACTGCTTCGTGTAGGAGACGACCCATGCGTGCTGAACCCACAGGGTTTAGATGAGTGCCATCCTTGCGGAACAGAGTAGGCTGGTTGTAGAAGTTGTCCCAGAGGTTGATGAATTCAACTTCTTCCCTCAGACACAAATATTTTAGTCGGCTATTTGTGCTGAAGGCCTTGTCGTAGAATTTGTCAGGTGCGTCGATCTTGGGGAGAATGCCTGAGATGATGATATTCCTTGACTTGTTTTTGTAGTGCTGGATCATCTTGCGATATTTCTCCATCAACTCTTCGGATCTGGTGCGCATGACGTCATTTGAACCAGCATGGATGACAAAAAGGGTATTTTCATTTGCATCCTTTGTGGTATCTTCGAAGGCTTCCACAATGTCGTCCAGTCCAGCTCCTGGGATGCAAAATCTTTTTCGTTGATTTGGGACTCTGTCGCAGAACTCTTCGACCTGTCCTCATAGGATGGAATCCCCAACGAGCCTGGTCTCTTCTGGTTCGTCTTCCATCTCTACCAATATCTCAAATCTGCTTGACATTGTGACTGGTAGATGAGACCTTTTCTGCGTTGGCCGTGCACCGTTCCTCACTGGTGTAAATTCGGAAACCTGTGGTGGTGGGACTCTACGTACAGGTCGGGGAGAGGAGTGGTTAGAACGGGGGCGAGGGGTTGGTACTGTTCGTGCTAGCAGGCTTCTTGCATGAGGAGTGGGGGAGAGACTAAGAGGGCGGCTTTCCTGGTTTGATGTCGGCTCAGGTTCGTCAGAAGCATCTGCTGCAGTGTCTACTGCAGATGTTGGATTGTTGGCAGATGACGTTGGGGCGGTGGTGGATGCTGGAGTTGAAACAATTGGAGTTAGTGATACTCCAACGTTGAGTGTTACAAACTCTTGGAGTGATTCCAGCTTCCTGGTGAGGGTGTTGATCTTGTTGTGGGCTTCATCCAATTTTGCTGTCAAATCCTCTCGTTGCTGGCAGAGTCGGCAGACTTGTGGATCGGCAGGAGCAAATATGGAAGCACCAAACCTACCAGCGCAGTTCGTACAGGCACGAGGCATGGTGACGATCACTTTCTTCAGATCACTTCACTCACTTAAAAACACTTAACTCACTTTAAAAACACTAAACTCACTTTAAAAACACTTCACTTCCTTCAGGTCGCTTCAGTTACTTAAATAGGCCTAACCGAAAACAAAAATGTTGAAATACACACAAATAGGTTATCAGCGGTGATAGCCTAACCGAAAATTAAAACAAAACAAAATTAAATTTGAATACGCAGTGATAGCCGAACCGAAAACAATTTTATGTTTATTTAAACAGAAATAGGCCACCAGGGGTTATAGCCTATCCTAACCAAAAACAAAAATTATGAAATACCGGTACCCGCAGAAATAGGCCACCAGCGGTGATAGCCTAACTGAAAATTTAAAAATTGAAGTACGCAGAAATAGGCCACCAGGGATGATAGCCTAGACTAACCGAAAACAAAAATAACCGAAAACAAAAATTATGAAATACCGGTACGCAGAAATAGGCCACCAGCGTTGATAGCCTAGACTAACCGAAAACAAAAAATAACCGAAAACAAAAATTATGAAATACCGGTACGCAGAAATAGGCCACCAGCGGTGATAGCCTAACTGAAAATTTAAAAATTGAAGTACGCAGAAATAGGCCACCAGGGATGATAGCCTAGACTAACCGAAAACAAAAATAACCGAAAACAAAAATTATGAAATTATGAAAGGAGGAAGGATGGAGTTAAGAAGTATATGCGTGAAAGTGGTGTTGGATGGGAATACAAAGGAAAACAAGCAACAACAGCTCTTGCGACCCCTCAAGGTTACTTGCCCTCCAAAATACTGCTGTTTCTAGTGTCCAACAGTAGGCTATTTCAGAGAGATAAAGATGTGAAAAGGAAATACCTCCCTGGGGATTAACATGGCAGGGAGGGGGGACAATATTAATGAAATAACACTATTAAGGGAATATTTTATTCTTTTACAAATGCAGTCAACCTTCAGAGCATGGTGATTGTCAAGGCGAACTTTGAACATCTCGGTGAAGTCCATTCCACAAGTTGACAACTCGATTGAAGAAGAAATTCTTGGATTTGTGCGAGTTGAATGATTTACCAATGATTTTGGAACCATTTTCCTGTGTGTAGTTTGATCGGTCAATCGGAAAGTATTTACTACAGTTCATATTGTCGATGCCTCTGATGATCTTAAAGACTTGAATTAGGTCGCCTCTTAATCTACGCTTTATTAGGAGAAACAAATTAATTTTTCAAGACGTTCCTCATATGGTTTGTTCTTTAGATTGGGTATCATTTTAGTGACTCTGCATTGAACACGTTCCAGTTTGTCTATATCCTTTTGATAGCAAGGGCACCAGGACTGAACGCAATATTCCAGGAGTGGGCGAACTAAGGAATTATAAAGAGTGAGGATTACATCTTTGAATTTATGCTCAAAGGATCTGCCTATGAAACCAATAACTTTGTTTGCTTTCTTAACAACCTCCTTGCATTGTTGACTAGGATTGAGGTTACTTGATATTGTTACTCCTAAATCCGTTTCTTTGTCTACAGTTTTGAGTTGGGTGCCATTAATTGAATAGTTGGCTTTCTCATTTCGGCTTCCAATGTGAAGAACTTTACATTTGTCTTCATTGAAACACATTTGCCATAATTTAGGTAATCGACACAACTTATCTACAGTAGATTGCCTTACATATCCTGAATATGTTTTTTTGAGATTAAGTTATTTGCTATTTTGTATCATCTGCAAACTTTGAGATCGTGCAGGTGATGCACTCATCTATGTAATTTATGTAGATTAGGAAGATAACTGGCCCCAGTACTCAGGAGGGGCGTCGACTGACAGGGGACAGAAGTGCATGGGGGCGATTAATTAGTGGCCACCCATTTAGGGAACATGGTGTCTGGCAATAGATAGATAGATTTAGCTATCTGTCCCCTACGAATGACTTTTTATCATAATTTGCTGGCTGGTTACCGCTCGTCCAGGAAAAATCAACAACTGAATCGGGTGAAGTGTAAATATTTTCTCCAAATATTTGAGGCGAAAGCGAAAAAAACAGGGGCAAGGGGGCATGAGGGGGTTAAAAAGACCAGCCTCGCACCAAATAGGTTTAAGTGATCGTTTATTTCATATCTTTTCTCCAATTTAATAATTTTTCCTTTCATCTGTCAGCCGAGGTCTACCGTCAGGAGATTTTGGCTGCCATGAATCACTGGGAGCAACATACTTGCATCAAATTCAGGCCACGGACACGTAAGTAGGAGGATTACTGTTTTTGTTATCCGTAGGGGAGCGAATGACAACAAAGCAATTGAATTCAAACTAAATTACTTTACACTGTAAACATTATGCATTCAATTATATCAAATATAATACGCCTAATAAGTGCTTCAACCATTAAATTTGAACTATTAATCAAATCAATATACAATATACATTATGTATTTCCCTTTCCCCATCTCTGTCTCTCTATATATATATATGCTGTATATATATATATATATATATATATATAGATATATATATATATATATACTGTATATATACAGTATATATCTATATATATATATATATATATATATATATATATATATATATATATATATATATATATATATATATATATATATATATATATATATATATATGATGTATATATATATATATATATATATATATATATATATATATATATATATATATATATATAATTATAAACAAAACAAAATTTGATTCCTGTCCTGTGGTGAAAAAATAGAGCATACATACCAAGGCCTGTATAGAGCAAACCTGGAACACTGCTAATAGATAGGTACCGGTATTCATATCAAATATCTTTACAAAGTTGCGGTTTAAAATGTCTTATGAAGTTTGTTTCCTTGCTTTTTCGTAGAGTAACGTCATCTAACTCAATTTTATAGAAAGGCATGTCATTAAGTTTAGGCGCGTAATTTCTGGCACATAGTAATATGCGAGTGCTTACATTAATGCCTTGTTGTGTGCAATGGAGGTCTCAATGGAGGTTTACTTCAAGTCTCAGATTCGAGGGTTCGCCTGTATAAATTTCCTTACAACCATTGCACCAGATTACATTGGTACAATATAGTGTACAGCAACTCATATTCCTATTAACTTTAAAGTTATAATTGCTATTTGTGAACTTACATAAGTTCACAAAGTTCATAAAAGTGTGTTGCCGTAGTTATAGGTTTACATGTTTACAAACAAATTTCAATTATACAAAGTTAAGGTATATCCATGACAAAGAGGAGTTGATGCCATCAGGCATATATGTCCTCATATAACCATATGCATATCAAGTGTAACAAGACAACAAGAGAAAGAAATGTACACAAGTGGAATATAAAAGAATACAGAAATAAAAATATAATGATATACTGTACAGTCATATACTCATTTTACATTCAAAGACACATTCACTGTTCACAATAGACAACACATAAATTAACAAACAAAACAATTCCCAGAATTCAGAGCAAAATTTAACCATCCATCAAATATAATTTTAATCGCTTCGTATATAATGAAAAACTGCAATTATCATCAACATTTACAATGAGGTTATTCCATATTTTAACTCCCTTATGATGAAATGTTTTTGTCACCAATGATGTTCTACAAACTGGTACACATAACCTGTTTCTCTGTCTGGTTAAGTGATCATGTATTGTATAATTAGCAGGGAACAATCACTAATAACTACAGGAACAATACCATGTTTAACTTTAAACATTAAGTTTCCTATACAGTATATGTATGCATCATTAAACTTAAGTATATTTAAAGATTTAAAGAGTGGTCCTGTATGTTCTCTGTATGGTGCTGATTTGATGATCCTAACAACCCTCTTCTGTACAGTAACAACCGATCTTAGGTAACACTCATTTGTTCCACCCCATACTTCTACACCATATGTGATGTAAGGATATATAAAGCAACTGTATAGAGTAATTAGAGTTTGGACATTCAATAATTTTCTAGCTTTACATATTATTGCAATGCCTTTTGACATTTTATTCTTAATATTTTTAATATGGTCACTCCATGTTAGCCTTGAATCAAGTGTCACTCCCAGAAATTTAGTACTCTCTACCCGTTTAACTACTTTATTGTTTATGAATACATTTAAATGTAATTGTATTTTTTTTCCTTCCGTAGCAAATACTATACAGTGCGGTTTTATTTTGTATTAAGAGATAACCTGTTTACAGTAGTACATACAAGTAATTTATTTAGTTCAGCATTCATGGTTTCTACTATAATTATTATCTAATTTATTTCCACTTAATAAGAACACATTTGTGTCATCTGCGAATAAAATAGGTAATACATTTGGAGAGATACTGACAATATCATTGACATACAAGAGGTATAATAGAGGACCAAGCACAGAGCCCTGTGGTACCCCGCACTTAACAGAACTTGAAGAACACACCCCATTGTAACTTACATATTGCAACCTATTTTCGAATTAACTTTTAAACCAGTTATAAGCTATTCCCCTGATCCCATAATTTTTAATTTTCTCTAATAATATATAATGGTTGACAGTGTCAAAGGCTTTACTAAAGTCTAAAAGCACTCCAAGTACAAAGTTATCTTTATCCAGTTCCTTGGCTATTTTGTCAACTACCCTAATGCCAGGTCTGTTCCATAGTTCATCCGGAATCCAAATTGATATTTGTACAAAATATCATGTTTATTTAAAAATTAAAGCAATCCATTATACATAACACGTTCTAATATTTTTGAGAACACAGGTAGGACAGATTTAGGACGATAATTGTTAACCAGCATGGCATCACCACTCTTGTAAATTGGTGTAACTTTTCCGGTTTTCAGTTCTTTAGGGAAAACCCCTTCCATTATAGATAAGCTAATTATATTAGGTACTGTATCAAGACATACAGGGTAAGTAAGTCTCTTTGACAATACGAGTGCTAATGCCATCCCAGCCTGGACTTTTATCCTTTAATTCATGTATTATTCCTTCAACCTCTGTAGAATCAACAGGCTTAAGGAACATGCTTTGCCTTTTATTATTTCAAGGCATATTTTGCACCGTGGATTGAAATCTTATGGATTATGTAGTTTGGCTTTAGTTACCAGTATTTTAAGATTATTAGGTTGGCATTTTTCTTTAATTAAGGTTACGTCTTTGTATTTATTGGAGTTTTCTGATGATCTTTGTGAAAGATTTAACGGGAATTTGATTTCCTTAAAGTAATCATAATGAAGGGTTATCATTTCTTCAGTGTTCTGTCGTATATACAGTTATCTTTCTAACAGTCATTAATAATATTCTCAACTGTACCTTAATTCCTATCAATTCAAATGCTGATGACTCTACCTTACACTATTCAACTAGCTTGTCAGAACGCCCCAGCAAGTAATCACAACATATACTCACGTGATGAAGCCATAGAACACATATCTTCTGATCTATCAACCATTTCCAATTGGGGCAGAGAAAATCTTGTTGCTTTCAATGCTTCCAAAACCCAATTTCTCCATTTTTCTACCCTTCATCTTCTCTCAGTATTCTCGGTGTCTTTATTTCTTGGGATTTATCTTGGAAAGATCATATTACCAATCTTGCTAAAACATCTTCCCATAAGCTTGGTGTGCTCAACCGCCTCCGGTGGTTCTATACCCCTGCATAGCTTCTTGCTCTGCACAGGGTCACAGTACGTACATGTATTGAATATTGTTCACATGTGTGGGGAGGATCCTCTCAGACAGCACTTCTTGACAAAGTAGAAAAGAAAGCCTTTCGTCTCATTACCTCAAGTCCACTCACCGATTCACTGCAATGTTGCATCTCTCTCGCTAATCTACCGCTATTACAATAATCAGTGTTCGTCAGAGCTCTCTCAGAGTATACCACCTTCTCTACGTAGAGTACGTAGCACCCGTCTTGCAACACAATCCCACCCCTACGTTATGCAACTCTCCAACTCAAGAACAAAACGATATTCCCAATCCTTCTTCTCTTTAACAGCTAAGCTCTGAAACTCTCTCCCTGAATCCATCTTTCCCTCATCCTATGACTTATATTGCTTCAAACTTCACATGGCCAGGCATTTTGGCTCTAAGATATGTATGGGGTAACCCAGGTTCGAATCCCGGGTGGAGCACATGCTTTCATTAACTTCAATGGGTGTTTGGTGTTGTCAATTAAATGAGTAAATTAGAGTATTCCTAAAGGTTCAGGTACATTTGATAGCGAGGTCGGTCCTTAGAGATCTGTGGCCCGTAAAATGTGCTTTCCTTTCACTTAAAACATTAGGCTATTAAGTGTGCAGGTGGGTCTGAGTACATGATTAGATTGATATCCAGTATTCGATAAATGGATATATAATCGTAGACATGTAATTAACTTTAAAACTGCCTTGGTGGTGTAATCGTTTGAGTGTTTAAGATCTGTATGTGGTAACCCAGGTTCGAATCCAGGGTGGAGCACATGCTTTCATTAATTTCAATGGGAGGTGTTTGGTGTTATGAGTGAAATTATTAAATTAGATTATCCCTCGTTTTTTGCCATGTCACTCTTTCGAATCTGGGAGAGGCACTCGTCACAGGCAGTATTGCCTATTGTCTCCCTCATCCATATAAAACACAACCACAGTAGTTACGTAAGGTAAAGTGTAATTTGGAGTTTGGTCACTAGTAGTAGTGTTTTGCAAGTTTGCTATAGGATTGGGTTTTGTTCGTTCAATACCTTGATTTATTCTACTGCAGGAGAAAACAGTCTAGTTCATTAATTAGAAACATTGTTCTTGCTATTATTATTTTTAAAATGCCTTGGATGATTGAAATCATAAATACATCGTCCAGATACCGTTTGTAATTTCTCCTAATTGTATTCGCAATTATTTCTCCATGTGAGGATTCTATGGTACGGTATAATTGGTTTTTCAAGTATCCTAATACTAATTATGCAAAACTAGTATTAGGATACAATCTTAAAGAAATGCTCACTAAAACCAAATTACATAAGCCATCTAATTTCAAAGAAACAATATACGGATAAAAAACACCATCTGAGGAAGAGCACTTTATTGACGTTTCGCAGATGGCTTTATCTGCAGATGGCCATCTGCGAAACGTTGTCAATAAAGCGCTCTTCCTCAGATGGTATTTTTTATCCATTCTGTCTACTTTTCAAGTACCGCTCAACAAACAAAGTACGGCAATCCACGGTGCGCAATATGCCTTCAACAAATCGAAGGCAAAGAATGTAAGTTCACAAACAGCAATTATAACTTTAAAGTTAATAGCAATATGATTTGTTGTACACAAGATTGTATCAATGTAATTTGCTGCAATGGTAGTAAGGACATTTATATAGGCGGAACCTCGAACTTAGAGTAAACCTCCATTGAGACCATATTGCAAAAAGAAAAGGCATTAATGTAAGCACTCACATATTACTAAGTGCCAGAAAATACTCGCCTAAACATAATGTCATGTCTTTTTATAAAGTAGAGTATAATGCCCCTTTCCCACTGGTGAGACAAGTCACGATTTTCGTCGCCGATGCCTTCGTTTTGTCAAATTCGCAAGAATACGTGCGACCTTCACGATTTCGATCGTTACAAACAGATGACAAAGTATACTGGGCGAAGATATCGCCGATGTCGGCGACGCAATCGCCGACATCGGCGAGGAAGTGAGCGATTTTTTTGCCGATGAACCTCTGCGAGGCCTTTTTTTAAGGCACAAATTCTTGCGATTCATCGTCGATCATCGGCGTTGGCATCGCACATACGTCGGCGAGATCGGCGAGATCGGCGAGGTGTGCGCAGCTGAGGGAATGTAACGTGAATGTGCTAATTGCAGAGTAGAATTAGCATATCACGCCAAACTAATGGGCCGAACGTCATAAAATATGAAAACTAATGGGGTTAACCATGAGGAAGAAAGGGGACCAGAAAAACGACCCATCTCCCCTTAATTCGGAGGTTGGCAATGCTTCGCCGGAGACATTTTTCTATCAAATAATGTACAAATTTAGCTTGCTCTCAAAACAAAAAATATATATGTTGGCTCGCTATCGCTCACCAGGAAAATATTGAAACCTGGATGGGGGTAAAAGTCTTAAAAAAGTAGGCTGAAATGGGCCCAACGGATACAAGGCAGAGAGAGAGGGAGAGAAATAGAAATACAAAAAAAAAAACGAGAGAGAGAGAGAAAGAGTAAACTAAAAAAAGCGAGGTCGGCTCAATTGTTAAGTAGTAACGCAAACATTGAGCCCACCTGCTGTTTGTTGTTTTCTCTTTCTCTCCCTCTCCTATTTTGTTTATATTTCTCTCCCTCTCTCTTTGCCTTGTATCCGTTCAGCCCCGTTCAGCCTACTGTTTTAAGACGTTTATCCCCATCCAGGTGTCGATTTCTTCCTGGCGAGCGATAGGGAGCCAGCATTGTATGGAGAAATCCGGCTTCGCCGGAGACATTTTTCTATCGAAAAATATACAAATTTAGCTTACTCTCATAACAAAAATATATATATATATGTCCGCTGAACATGATGGCGGTGTTTAGATTATTCTATCATCATTATTGGATTTTATAGAAATAAATCTATAACGATAGTTTTTCGCTCTTATAGAATCCATTCCGCAGCAAAATATTAACTCTGTCTGTTTTCACCAATAATAACTGCTTTTTATATTTTTTTGTTTTCATGAACGGCAAGAGGAAAGGTTATTCTATAAGATTTCATCAACAACAACAACAAAAATAACAATATGTGGAATTTCACCCTAGGTGAAAGATATCTCACTAGCCTAATCATTTTTTTTTACCCACCTGCCGAAGGTGCTCTTTGGCATCGTCGATGTTCCCGGAACATCTGAGAGCATCGGCCGAAGGTGCTCTTTGACATCGTCGATGTTCTCGGAACATCTGAGAGCATCGGCGAGCAGAGCATTGGTGAGCATCCATGCAGCGTTGCAAAGTTTTTTTATGCGAAACCCTCCACGATGTCTCGCCGATGTCGCAGATGATCGCAGAAACCCTTCGGCGATGCTCGACGATGCTTGCGAGGGTAACCGATCATCGTGAGTCCTCGTCCAAAATTTGGAACTGTGCGAACATTGTGCGACGGCCAGGGCCCTTGCGAGGCCTGAGAGGCCTTGAGAGTCAAAACAAAATTGATGAGAGGTGTTGAGACATGTCACGAATGTGCCAATTTATTGGTTTTGGCGACGAAAAGTGACTTGTCTCACCAGTGGGAAAGGGGCATTTAGATGACGTTACTTTACGAAAAAGCAATGGAACAAACTTCATAAGAAAACTCAAACCTCAAAAAAATATAGATATATGATAATGAATGCCTATCTACTTGCATCTCCCTATTATCTCTCTCTCTCTCTCTCTCTCATATATATATATATATATATATATATATATATATATATATATATATACAGTATATATATATGTGGAGACAGAGAGAGAGAGAGAGAACAAAACAATAATAGGGAGGTGCTAAAAGATATAGGCATTCATTATTATCATATATCTATATTTACTTGCGGTTTGCGTTTTCTTATGAAGTTTGTTGCGCTCATCTCTGGTATCTCTAAAGTTTTTGAAACTATTAATACTTCCAAATTTCTAAAGCATTTATCTTCTCATAATATACTCTCAGATAGCCAGTATGGCTTCCTTAAGGGTCGCTCTACTGGTGATCTTCTTTCATATCTTCCTCGAATTGCTTTCCACAAACTTACAATCAACAAATGTTTAAATCCAGTTGTTACAAACATTTTATGAATGGAGGATGCCTTTAGGCACATGGACCTTTTTGTTTTATCTGTGTTTTTCCTTCCTCCATTCATTGTCTCTTTAAAAAAAATCTTACTAACTCTTGGTCATCCTCCTTTCGGGACTTCAGTGAGACCTTTTCTATTGCGTTAGACATATCGAAAGCCTTCGATAGAGTTTGGCACAAATCTTTAATTTCTAAACTAACCTCCTTCGGTTTCTATCCCTCCATCTGTGCCTTTGTCTCTAATTTCCTTTCCGGTCATTCCATAGCTGCGGTTGTGGACGGCCATCATTTACTTCCTCATCCTATCAACTCCGGTGTTCCTCAGGGATCTGTCCTATCTCCTATTCTCTTTCTAATTTTCATAAATGATCTTCTCAACTGTACCTCCAGTCCTATCCATTCATATGCAAATGACTCTACCTTACACTATTCAAATAGTTTCCAAGAACGCCCCATCCAGCAATCCTTCAAAAGCAAACGTAATGAAGCCATAGAACACTTATCTTCTGATCTAACTACCATCTCCAATTGGGGCAATGAAAACCTTGTTACCTTTAATGCTTCCAAAACCCAATTTCTCCATATATCTACCCGTCGAGAGCCCCCAGCTTCAACAATACAAAAATCAACCCTTCATCTTCTCTCAGTATTCTTGGTGTCTCTTTTTCTTCTGCTCTCTCTTGGAAGGACCATATTACCAGTCTTGCTAAGGCAGCCGCCCAGAAGCTGGGTGTGCTCAACCGCCTCAAGAAGTTCTTTACCCCTGCTCAGCTTCTTGTTCTGTATAGGGGCACAGTACGTCCTTGTATTGAGTATTGTTCACATGTGTAGCGAGGATCCTCTCACACATCACTTCTAGACAGAGTAGAAAGGAAAGCCTTTCGTATCATTAACTCCCGTCCACTCACCGACTCTCTGCAATCTCTCTCTCTTCGCCGCAATGTTACATCTCTCTCGCTATTCTATCGTTACTACAATAATCAGTGTTCCTCAGAGCTCTCTCAGTGCATACCACCTCTAAGTAGGGTACGTAGTACCTGTCTTGCAACACAAGCCCACCCTTACTCTGTACAACTCTCCAACTCAAGAGTGAAGCGTTACTCCCAATCATTCTTCTATTCAATAGTTGAGCTCTGGAACTCTCTCCCTGAATCCATCTTTCCCTCATCCTATGACTTAAATTGTTTCAAACTCCGCGTGTCCAGACATTTTTGCCTTTTGTCTCCCTCATCCACATAAAAAAACAAAAAACAATATATATATATATATATACTGTATATATATATATATATATATATACGGTATATATATACAGTATATATATATATATATATATATATATATATATATGCTGTATATATATATATATATATATATATATATATATATATATATATGTACAGTATATATACAGTATATGTTACAACTTCACAGTTGATGAGCCTCCATGGGTGAATTTCATTAAGGATTCTGGCTGTTGGTCCTATATAGGAAAACAGAACGTCAACCAAGATTTATCTATTGGCCAAGGATGTCAGAAGGTCAGTACATGTTCATTTGGTGTAGTAAATAGAAATATAAGTAAGTAGATACATTTATTAATTGATCAATTAATAGATTTAGACTCAATACTGTATTTCACAGAAAAAGCCATACAAGTAATTTGACAATGTTTCATCAGGAGCTCGGAAGTAAATTTCATGTTCATTGAACTTTATTAATTCAGCCAATTCACACACACATATATATATATATATATATATATATATATATATATATATATATATATATATATATATATATATATATATATATTATTGAATAACATGTATTATTTAAATTTTTTGTCATTGTCAAAAGACTTAAGCATATATTATCACAAAAAGGTAACTCTGAATCTTAAAATGCTAAATAGTAACTCTGAATTAATTGAATGAAACCACTTTGATGTACTGTAGGACTTAGAAATATTCGTAGAATACAACTAAACTAATTATATAACTTATTTCTTGTGACTAACATTACCATCTAAAATGAACCCTAAATATTTATGTTCATGAACAATAATACATGACATTATATGTGGGTCAATAATACATGACATTATATGTGGGTCAATAATACATGACATTATATGTGGGTCAATAATACATGACATTATATGTGGGTCAATAATACATGACATTATATGTGGGTCAATAATACATGACATTATATGTGGGTCAATAATACATGACATTATATGTGGGTCAATAATACATGACATTATATGTGGGTCAATAATACATGACATTATATGTGGGTCAATAATACATGACATTATATGTGGGTCAATAATACATGACATTATATGTGGGTCAATTTTAGTTTTGTTGACTACCTTTTAAGAATATGCACATTGATTATTTATCATCAAATTAAGATATATTTGGTTTCTGTTTTATGTTCTCAAATTTTCAAAGAAATTCAAAATTCATGAATCAATAAATAACATTTTTGACAAAGGCGGTAAAGTAACATTATCATATGCCTGCGAAATAATACTGGTGCATGATTTTTCATTAGCAGTAAGTACCATTTCTACCTCGGCTATTTTTCAATTAAAATACATATGTTAAAATATAAACATGATAAAACTCGTCCCTGTGTAACTTAATTCGTGGTAAATCAGGGTTCATGAAAAGAAACACTGCGAGAACATTAGCACAGTCTTTCACTTACGTACTTGATGTCTTGCCACTTGGAAAAGCAAGGGCCCAGCACAAACCAGAACACTTCACAAATTAGTCCCAGTGACAGTTTACCGCGACTCCTTGACAACAGCTAGAGCTGTGTCATTGCTTGGTGCGTCATATGTCCTCAAACACCACCATACCTTTCACTCACATGCCTGTAAAAGCTGTTGATAGTCAAGCGGTTCTAGAAAATTTCTTCTGAAAAATTCTGATTGGATTTTTGGACAGTGTGTGAAATATTCTTGTTATTTCATAAATATAAACCTATTGTTTTTTTGTTTTTTTTATTTACGATAGTACGAAGTCGAAAGATGTTGGAAAAACAAAAATTAAAATAATTGCATCACTTTCATCGATCATTATTTACTTTTTGTGGAGATTGCTACTATAATATTGTAGATAGTTTTTCTTCATTCTATTGAGATCAAATAGATTGCATTAAACATGCTTCTTGTTGTTGAATATCAGTGTAGAATATTATTTAGGTTACACATTCATAATTGTTTTTGCAAAGTAGGCCTACCAATTTTTATTGCATTCATTTAAAAACAACCATAGATGATAAATATATTCTGATAATACATTTGGAGTGAGAGTGAAAATCGCTTCGTATATCATATAGAACAATTATATTGGTTAGCCTTTAACGAAACTATGTTTGTTTAAACTAAAAAAGCAAATTTATTTCTTATATACCGATTTTCAATATGATAATTTTATGTTATGGGATATATTTTCCGGTTTTAACATATTACGGGTCTTACTCTATCTTTAGATGTATATTACATTGCATGTAGAGGCAATTATTGTGGGTTAAAACAGAGCAATAACATACGTATATCATCTCGCTGTAGTACAAAGAGCGCTTCCGCTTCCGAGTGAACGGTAGTGGTAATAAGTTTCTAAGAGACTTAAGTAAGAGTGGCAAAGTTAATATGCTTCGCCCAATTCAAATGTTTAGTTTTTCTTGGTGAGTAAAAACAAGTTTGCAACTTTATGAAAAACCGGCCTACGTCTAGAAAATATTTCTACCAAAATATGTAAAATCTAAGGTTTGATGTGGGTCTGGGAAGGCAATACTGTAGCTTGGGGGTAAAATAAAATAAAAGTTCTCGGAAAAAATACACACACACACACAATCAGCAAGTGTTGAGTTAATGAAGTTTGAATAATTAATTATCCCCTCAGTTGGACACGGTGGTGCACGAGATCGGTCATGCCCTGGGTCTGGTTCATGAGCAAATGAGGCCCGACCGAGACGACCACCTCAAGATTGTTTGGGCCAACATACTTGATAATAGTGCCTCCAACTTTGAACAGCTGGACGGGACAGTGGTGAACAACCAGGGGGTGGCATACGATTACACCTCCGTCATGCAGTATTTTGGTATGGTAAGTATTGGCTCTGGAGATAAGACAACTGGGCAATTCATCTGGTAGTCTGTTTCAACAAGTGCCATCTTAACTGCTGAGTGACATACAACTGCACCTCTATCATACAGTAAATTTTGGGCCTGGTGATGGGACTACTCAAACATAAGTCCATTTCAACCAGTATAATTCAACCAGTCTTATCTTAACTGCAGTGTGGCATGCGATTACACCTATGCCATGTAGTAATTTGGTATGGTAAGTGTTGGAGCTGGTGACTGGACAACTTAACCGGTAGTCCATTTCAACCAGTGCAGTCTCAAATGCGATGTGGCACATGATTACACCTTCGTATGATTGTCATGTAGTATTATAGTTTGGTAAATCTCATGCATACATAAATACAAATATACAAGATCAAAGACTGTTTCATCCACAGAGAGTGTGGTGTCAGTGTCATGTGCTAAATAACGACATTCCATTGACCTTTGTTGTCAATGTCTTTGTTTTGAGATTGAAGCGAAGTACCAGATCCCACGTCTTTCTATGTCTACCCCTACACGCAGCTACCCCCAGGTTCACAGTCCGGTATTTCTTCACCCAATTCTGATCATCCGTTCTCTCCATGTGTCTAAACCAACCAAGTCTTCTTGTGTGCATCTCTTCACTAATACTCCTAATGTCCAGATGCGTTCTTAGTTCCTTATGCGATACCACATCCCTGAATTTAACCCAACATATCCATCTCATCATTCTCTTCTCGTCAATGATTATCCTTTGTTTTAATCGGCCACGTCTCTGAAGCATAGGTCATCGTACTCCTAGTACACAAAACGCACACCTTCCCTTTAAGGTGAAGTAGGAGTCCTCTCATGGTCAAGAGAGGCAACAGCTCTCTAAACTTCCCTCAGCCACTTCTGACTTTAGCAATGGAGCCAGCTTCAGTGCTATCTCCAACAAAAACTGTACCGCCCATGTAGCAAAATCAATTCACACACTCCAGTGTTACACTGCCGAAGTCGATGCTATCAGGTGGATAATTCAACACCCATTCTCCCATACACACTGCACATTCAAAGTCTATGAGTCTCATCCAAGGTCCTCCTGGCCCACTACATCTCTTGTGTGCCAAATCACTACAGACGCAACTTTGAAGTAAGTTACTTCCCACCACACACCAACTGCACATATAAAGTTGCCACTTCTTGCCACAGTTCCACACTCTTCTCCACTGATCATGACCTTTGTTTTATTTATTTTATCTCTTAATCCCTTGATTGCCATACCTTCCCTACATCTATTGATGTTTACTTCCGCTTCCTGCGCACTATCTCTGATAAGAACTAGGTAAATTTGCACATAACAACTCCCATGGGAGTCTTGTTCTAAAGTCCCCTGGCAGTGCCTCTAAGACCAATACAAAAAGTAGTGGGATCAGCACTTACATCCAACTGGTAGTAGTGGAGGGACACCCTTTAGCCATTTTTGGGAAAACAGAGACTCTGCTGATACAATGGCAGGGAGTAAAGTTCACCACAGATTTCTGTGTATTGTCAGAGAAATCAAGTAGAGGCGTGGATGGATACTTGGGAAAAAACCTGATGAATCAACTTGGTGTAAATATTTAATGCAGAACTAAAGAAATTATCGCCACCCTACGACCCTAGTTAGTAGCTAATATGGGAACAATCTGGAACTCCTAAAACATGGAAAATAGTAGAAATTCTGCAGCTCAACGGGGTAATGGAAGGCATTTTTGAGCCAGATCGTCAAAATTAAGTCGCTCACACTGATTACCCGAAGTCAGAGAAAAATCGTGGTTGCAAACTTTGGGAATACTACCATCAACTATCATAAGGGAAGACTCCTAGGTCAAATTATACCCGCTCGACCTACAACAATCGAAGCAAATGGGCAAATCAATTTACCAGAAATACCAAAACAGTTAGGCCTAACCTCAAATCAGGCCAACACTATGCACGAATTACTGTTGGAATATCGTGATATGTTTGCTCAAGATGAGCGGGATCATGGATTTGCCCAAACGCGTCATCTATATGAAATATACACACAGGGACCACCTATTAGACAACCTTATCAATGACAAAACCCGATTATAAGACCAACAAAAATATAAATGAACAGGTAGAAGAAATGCTTAAGCAAGGGATAATGGTAGAATCATATAGTCCATGGTCATCACCGGTAGTTCTGTTAAAGAAGAAAGACAGGTCTACCAGATTTTGTGTTTACTATAAGAAACTAAAATAGTGTCACTATTAAGGATGCTCAACCCTTGCCACGCATAGATGACTCGTTGGGAGTCATTTAAATGGGTCCATTTGGTTTCTACCCTGGATTTGCAAAGCGGATGCTGTTAAGTACCGGTGAAACCAGAGGACCAAGAGAAAACCGAATTTGCCACAAGTGAAGGGAAACTATATCAATTCACAGTGCTGATCTGGCGAACCTGTTTGGCCTACTTGGATGATATTATCATATTCTTGAGCAGTTGGGTAGAGTATATTGACTGATTGCGGGAAGTGTTAGACAGAATCCGGAGGGCTGGGCTTAAACTTAAACCATCCAAATGTCAGTTGGGAGCCTGTGAGGTGGCATATTTGGGCTATGTGGTGTCAAAGAGAGGAATCCAACCAGACCCACTTAAGATGAAAGCTATCTCAGACTACTACAGTCAGGTAAATTAGAGCCTTTTTGGGTATGGCTTCCTACTACCGGAGATTTGGCTCTCCTGGTCCAGGTGAGGATATGCTAGTCTAATATTCTTTGTGATTTCCCTTCTTAGGGCTCTCACGTTATGTCCATCTAATTTCATAGTTTTGAGCTTGTCTCTAGCCTTTCTAATTGAGGTTTCTCATCAAAACCCTTCTACTAGAATGTTTTTGACATCTGCCCATGTCTCCAGCCCTTCCAGGCATACTCTTACATCATTCAGGGCTTTTCCCATATGAGCTTTTCCATAAGCCACTTTTTCATCGTCCATAATGTCTAACAAAGAGAGCCGGCATTCCAACTGTTCGATCCACAGCTCAATTTCTTTTATCCCCTCCTCCCACAATCTAAACGAGAGTAACGCCGTCATTATGTGTGATCACTTAAATAATTGTACTCAATCCGAACTAATTGTCAAATACTACCGCTGCCACCAAATGTAGTATATATTTTGTAATATTACTTATACTAATTGGGTTGGAATTATTCAACAGTTGTTCAGAGATTTGTAATTTATTTAATAAACTCGAAGGCAATATTCCTCATAGTTAATGGTTCTTGATCCGGGCCGAAATACGTTCAAAATAGAAGAGGTTGAATACTTCCGACAATACAGTATAACTTGTCATTCGGAAGTATGAATTCTCATTACAATATATCTGTACGGTCACTATTCAGAGTTTGACTTACTTCGACTTCAGTTTTATTGCGCAATAACTATTAACTAAAAAGGAAAACTATGCATTTAATAAGTCTATCTCTATATTGCCGGACGCCGTGATCCCCAAAGGGGTGACCACGAACGAAACGCCTCCATTCACCGCTGTCCCCAGTCAGTCGACGATCCTCCTCCCATCCAGCACCTCTTTCAGGCATATACTTCTTAACTCCATCCTTCCACCTCTCTCTCGGTCTACTTCTCCCTCTCTGTCCCTCCACCTAACTCTCGTACACTCTCTTAGTGATTCTCTCGCTTCCCATACGTTTCACATGGGCAAACCATCTCAAGGTGTTCCTTTTCACACTTTCCAGCACATCTACATCCACACCACACCTCTCTCGTACTTTCTCATTCGCCTGTCTATCCCTCCACATAACTCCGCACGCACTTCTCAAGTAACTTATTTTCACCCCTCTCACTCTTGGTTTGAGTCTTTTCACCAACATCCATGCTTCGCTGCTCCCGTAAGTCAATGTCGGGATTACCACACTGTCGTGCAAGGACTTCTTTGCTTCCATGCTGATAACTCTATTTCTTGTTATTGCTTTCATTGTTCCTACAACCCTCTTCCACACATATAATTAATCAGTGCCTTTCGTTCCACTGTCTCGCTCTCCCTCCTCCACTCCACTTTCTATGTGTACCTCGATCTCGATTTATATTGTGTAGGGCGCTGGACTTGCGCATATCACACATATAAGGGTATTAGGGTGTAGGATGGGGGGTCAGGATATAGGATGGGGAGAGCTAAGTGGAGGGATTGTGGGGTGTGTGTGATGTGGGCGAAATGTTCGTTTATTCTGTGTTTGAATGTGTCTAGTGTAGGGCTATTTATTGTATCTTCTGGGAGACTGTTCCAATCCCGTATGGTTCGTGGAAAGAATGAGTGTTTGTAGAAGTCAGTATTAGCGTGGTATGTTTGGTACTTATGAGAGTGTGTGTTACGAGTGTTGCGTGTGTTTGAGTTGTGTAGGTATTCATGTTTTTAATGTCTATATAATTGTGTGTGATTTTATACATTACTGTGAATCTGTGCCTGAGTCTTTGTGTGTGCAGGGTTTCCATGTTTATTTGATTTTTGATACGGGTTGTGATGCCTGGGGTTTGCGTGTAACTGTGTGTGATGAACCTGGCTGCCTTTGTGTTAATTTTTTCAAGTGTGTTAATGTTAGATTGTGTGTATGGATCCCAAACTGCGGCGCAGTACTCCAGTGTTGGGCGAACAAGGGTGTTATATGCTATGTGTTTGATGTCTCGTGTACAATTGTGTAAATTCCTCCTCAAGAACACTAGTGTGCGGTTTGCCTGACTTTGTATGTGATGAATGTGGGTGTTGAATTTTAGGTTGGTGGAGAGGTGGACGCCAAGATATTTGTATGAAGGAACTGATTCTAGTGGTTGGTGTGTAATGTATAATTGAAAGTGATGGGTGATCGGAAGCGGGTAAAGCGGAGAAGTTTACATTTATCGGGGCCTGTGAATCATACTGTGTCGGATGAAGGTGTCGTCTATCCACAGTCTCCTCCCTACGCCCACAAGTGCACTACCATTACCATTTACCTCTGACGGTATACCCCACCCTCCCATCTAGTCAACGTAACACCGATATTAAAAAAAAGGCAGCAAATCCCTACCCAGGAACTATCGTCCAATTAGCTTAACCTCAGCTGTATGTAAAATGCTAGAAACACTCATAAGAGACAGACTCGTTTGTCACTTAGAGGAAAATAACATACTTAAAGATACTCAACACGGCTTTCGTAACAAACGTTCCTGTTTAACAAACCTCTTAGACTTCTTCCACAATATCCTCAACCTCTATGATGAGAGTAAAGCTGTAGATATTATATACCTTGATTTTCAAAAGGCCTTTGACAAAGTTCCCCACAAACGTTTACTGCTAAAACTAAAAGCGCATGGAATACAAGACGGTGTGTTGAAATGGATAGAAAATTGGCTCAGCGACAGAAAGCAAAGAGTAGTCATAAACGGTAAGGCATCTAAGTGGAGCAATGTAAGTAGCGGGGTACCCTAGGGATCGGTACTAGGACCAATTCTCTTTCTAATTTACATCAACGACATAGATGAGGGTCTCACCTGTACAATCTCAAAATTTGCTGACGATACAAAAATTGCAAATAGCGTACTCTTAAAAGAACAAGTTGACGATATGAAACACAATCTAGATAAGTTGTCATGTTGGGCCCAAATTTGTGGATAAATGTGGATAAATGTAAAGTACTACATATCGGATACCAAAATGAGAAAGCAAACTATTCGAAGAATGACACTCAGCTTAAGAATGTAAACAGAGAAACCGATCTGGGAGTAACAATATCGAGCAACCTAAAACCGAGTCAAAAATATTCAGAAGTTGTTAAGAAAGCAAACAAAATAATTGGCTTTATAGGCAGGTCATTTGAGCATAAATCCAAAGAAGTTATCCTAACCCTTGACAATTCCTTAGTCCGCCCTCTTCTGGAATACTGCGTTCAATCCTGGTGCCCTTATTACCAAAAAGATATAGACAAGCTAGAACAAGTTCAACGTAGAGTTACTAAAACTATACCTAGCCTAAAGAACAAACCATACGAGGAGCGCCTTAGAGAATTAAATCTATTTCCTTTAATCCAGCGCAGATTAAGAGGCGACTTAATTCAAGTGACATAAATCATCCAACGCCAAGCAAAAAACAGAGGCAACCGAGGACCACCAGCGATAAGGACCGAAGACAGCGAGGACCGAAGACAGCCACGAACATAAATGTAGATCCGACAAGAACCAAAAATATTATTAAAGAGTGTTCCGTGAGTTCTAAAATAACAAATTTAAAGGGTTTCTATGCAAACGCTCGTAGCATACGCAATAAATTTTCAGATTTAGAGGAGCTAGTGTTTACAGAAAATTATGATGTGATTGGCATAACAGAATCTTGGCTCAATACAGAAGATAGAGACTTTTTAGCAGAGTATTCACTTCCCGGTTATGTAATGTTTGAGAAAAGCCGAATAAATCGAAATGGAGGTGGCGTTTTACTTTATATCAAAGAAAGTCTTAACCCTACCCTCTTGTCAAAACCTCAAATTGTGAACGTCGACACATCTTTTGTGCTAATAAAGAATAATAAAGGTACAAAAATAATACTTGCATTAATATACAGACCTCCAGCTCAATCAGTGCAAACTGACCGAGAAATTTACGAACAAATTGCAGATGTAAGTAACTCACAAGATACCGTAATTTTTGGCGACTTTAATTTACCTGTGACCAAGTGGGGCGATACTCTTACTTCACACTCCGGACATGACTTGTATACGAACTTGCAAGAGAGTTCGCTTTATCAATTTGTTCGAACGCCGACCCGTGGTAATAACGTTCTTGACATTGTACTTGCAACAAAAGAAGAATTGATAGAGAATTTGAATGTTGGTGATGAATTCAGTAACAGCGACCATCGTACGATAACTTTCACTTTAAAGTTTACTAGTAACGAACCAAATAGTAGCATCGAAAAAGTCCCTAATTTCAAGAAAGCAAACTTCCATAAACTTAGAGCTATGTTTAAAGAAACTGACTGGAGCTTTTTAATTCACAATAACGACATAAATACATCTTGGAAGTTATTCGAAACCACTTACCTAAAAGCAGTGCAAGACTGCATACCATCGAAAGTACGGCGTCCAGGCCATAATAAAGCTCAAATGGTGGAATAAAGATATTTCAAACTGCCTGCTTGCTAAAAAATTTGCTAATGATAGATTAAAATCCTCACAAAATGACGAAGAACGGGTGAAATTTGTAGAGCTACGACGCAAAGCCAAAAAGTTAATTAAGCAAAGTAAAAAGACCTTAGAGTTACATATTGCGAATCAAAGTAAAACAAACCCGAAAGAATTCTATAGTTATATCAGAAAGAAAAAAGTAGTTACTTCAACTGTTGGACCGTTAGGTCGATGAAAATGGAGAATACACCAAAGACGAAGTACAAATGAGTAATGCCCTCAATACCTTCTTTGCATCAGTTTTTACAACAGAAGACCTCAGTGATATCCCTACACCATCGCCGATTCATATTGATAATTCAGATGTTCTAAGCAATATCACCGTTACAGAGAGAGAAGTATTGAATTGTTTATATAAACTCAAGGTAAATAAAACGCCTGGACCTGATACAATCTCGCCTAGAGTTCTAAAGGAAGCTAAGGATGAGCTCTCCAAACCACTGACATTACTATTCAATAAATCCTTGCAGTCTTGAACTATGCCTGATCAGTGAAAGCTAGCCAACGTAACACCGATATTAAAAAAAAACAGCAAATCCCTACCCAGTACCTATCGTCCAATTAGCTTTGGCAAATGAGTTTCAATGCGGATAAATGTAAAGTACTACATATCGGATACCTAAATGAGAAAGCAAATTATTCGATGAATGGCACTCAGCTTAAGAATGTAAACAGAGAAACCGATCTGGGAGTAACAATATCGAGTAACCTAAAACCGAGTCAACAATGTTCAGAAGTTGTTAAGAAGGCAAACAAAATAATTGGCTTTATAGGCAGGTCATTTGAGCATAAATCCAAAGAAGTTATCCTAACCCTTTACAATTCCTTAGTCCGTCCTCTTCTGGAATACTGCGTTCAATCCTGGTGCCCTTATTACCAAAAAGATTTAACAAGCTAGAACGAGTTCAACGTAGAGTTACCAAAATTATACCTAGCCTAAAGAACAAACCATACGAAGAGCAGAGCGTCTTAGATAATTAAATATATTTCCTTTAACCCAGCGCAGATTAAGAGGTGACTTAATTCAAGTGTTCAAAATCATCAAAGGCATCGACAATATGAACTGTAGTAAGTACTTCACTATCGACCAATCTAATTACACGCGGGGAAACGATTGCAAAATTATTGGTAAATCTTTTAACTCACACGAATCTAAGAATTTCTTCTTCAATCAAGTTTTCAACTTGTGGAATGGGCTTCCCCGAAACGTTATAGACTGCATCACCGTTGATTCATTTAAACTCCGCCTAGACAAATATCTCGCAGCAAACCCGCGACTGACTGCGTTTGTAAATGAATAACTTTATTTTATCCCCCCCTCAGTTACTAACCCATCTCTCCTCTACTAACTTCCTAATCCTGCCACGGACATTAGTTCCAGGGCAGTAATTCCCTTTCCAATGTTCCCTTACCCACTGTAAACCACTGTTTGGACACTTGATCCTCAGTGTTTTGGAGGACAAGCAACCTAGAAGGGTCACTAGATCTGTTGTTGCTTGATTTCCTTTGTACTCCTTTGTACTAAGTGTTCAAAATTATCAAATGCATCGACAATAATTATGAACTGTAGTCAGTACTTCACTATCGACCAATATAATTACACACAGGGAAATGGTTGCAAAATTATTAGTAAATCTTTTAACTCGCAAGAATTTCTTCTTCAATCGAGTTGTCAACTTGTGGAATGGGCTTCCCCGAGACGTTATAGACTGCAACACCGTTGTTTCATTTAAACTTCGCTTAGACAAATATCTTGCATCAAACATACGACTGACTAAGTTTGTAAATGAATAACTTTATTTTATCCCCCCTTCAGTTACTAACCCATCTGTCCCCTACTAACTTCCTAATCCTGACACGGACATTAGTTCCAGGGCAGTAGTTCCCTTTCCAATGTTCCCTTACCCACTCTTAGCCACTGTTTGGACCCTTGATCCTCAGTTATTTGGAGGACAAGCAGACTAGAAGGGTCACTAGACCTGTTGTCTCCTGATTTCCTTTGTACTCCATCAACTTTCCTATCACCCACCTTCCCATTCATATCCCCAATCAGAAATATCCTTTCGCTCTCATCAAACTTATCCAGGCATGCCTCAACATTTAATAAGGTGCGTCCTTATTTCTTATTGATAGATATTACACGAAATCGATAACATGCTTCGACGAGGTTATATCTATAATTGATAATGCAGTTTCCTCTTCACAGAAAAGTTTTTGAATGGGCAGGCTTGATTACCTTTTCAAACTATTGCTCCAGCTAAAGTCATCTAACACAACCCTAATTATCAATCCTGCATAGGTTGCGGGTATTTCTACGGTAATTCCTATCCCTCAGCTTTGAGTCAGACCAGGCTGATACAATTCTTGAAAGTCTGCTCAAGTGATTTACCTAGTCTCATTCGATAGCTGGGCAATATGTCCCGTATCTATTGATTACATAAGCTAAAGATAAAAACTCTTAGGAAATTACTACATATATTTAACTATCATTGATCTGGCTATCAGAGCCTAACACTATATCTAATCAAATAGCTTCCACTATTCTAACCAAATAAAATCTATACTTCAACTCTTGGTATATTTATTACATCAATTGTCTAACTCTTTTTGGAAAACGTCTGCCAAAGAAGGCACATCAATTACTTAGTGACTCAGGATGGTCAGTCAAGAATATTCTTTCTCTACCAGTAACTATTTTTGTACCAGCTAGGATCCATTAATGATAGTATATTTGCTTGATTATTTCTTTTCTCTGCTTCCCCCGGCTTCTACCATCTCAGTGTCGGCCAATTGAAGAAATATCGTCCCTATCAATTTCACAATACATTATAATGAAAGACTTTATAATGTAAGAGAAACCTTAAATATATGGCAATATGAGAGATCTGAGGCGAAATATGCTTTAAATTGCCTGGTTAAAGTTACTTGCCCCGCCCAGTAGTATACAGACTGTGTTCGAATACGTGGCTTGTGTGTAGTGGTAGCAGTGGCCGCCTGGTTAGAGATTAGTAATCATGACTACATTACTTGGTAGCAGCTTAGTGAAATACATGCCAACATATTGTCCCTTAATGATGGTACCGATTTCTGAAACTTCGAGAACTAGCCCATCTGTTTTATTTCCAGGACTTCAGCAAGAACGGAAACCTGACCATGGCTACCACGAACCCGGAGCACCAGGGTCTGTTGAGGAGGTCCTCTGACATTGGACTCTCACATAGAGACAAACTCGTTGCCAATACCATGTATGGCTGTCTGGGTGAGTTGGTATTAATATATTTATACTCTTTCTCTCACATATTCTGTATATATATATATATATATCAGTGATGGGTTTGTTCTTGGGGAACCTCAAGTAACAGATGAATAGGATACACAGGGTAGCAGCAAACAGCATGGTGCAGGATAAAAATGATGACCAGGTTGGGGGGGGGGGGGGGCAGTACTTTATTTAGCAGTCAGACAAACGTTTCGACACTCGTGCGTCATCTTCAGTGTTCTAGAAAACAATAATAAAACATAGCAAATATTTAAAAATAAAATCGCGAAAAGCGAGTGTATTATAACTAAAAATGTAGCCTCAACATAGCTACACTGGGAAATATTTAATGTAGCCTCAACATAGCTACACTGGGAAATATTTAATGTAGCCTCAACATAGCTACACTGGGAAATATTTAATGTAGCCTCAACATAGCTACACTGGGAAATATTTAATGTAGCCTCAACATAGCTACACTGGGAAATATTTAATGTAGCCTCAACATAGCTACACATGTAGCCTCAACATAGCTACACTGGGAAATATTTAATCACAATGGATATGTAGAGGGACTGACGAAAGACAGTTATTAAGGGGGGGTCTTTCTTTAAAAATATATAGAGACTCTAAAATCCTAAGGTTACCGGTATTACAGGAGTCAAGAATGCTAAAATCTTTATAGCTTACAGCAAGATTACAACCGTAGCAATGCTCTCTCACGGCTGAATGAGGAGGGTTACTGAAGATGACACACGAGTGTCGAAACGTTTGTCTGACTGCTAAATAAAGTACTGTCCCCCCCACCTGGTCATCATTTTTATCCTGCACTATGCTGTTTGCTGCTAACCTGTGTATCCTATTCATCTATATATATAATCTTGAATAATAAGAGGAGATTAAGAGCCAGAGTCGCGCAACCTTCATTGCTATATTTCGGACGCACCTACATCCGTCTTCAGGCATGTATATTGATCCTAAAAGAAAGTGTACATATATAAGTATTACATAAATTATAATAAAACGTATCATAGACTACAGTAGATCTGGACTGGACACGACAATGGAACTTTGCAGTGAGGGACCCAAAATTGGAGAACGAACCCCCAAGTACGAACCTTGAAACTGCAAAAATATCACAATTTCGCGGTATCGAGGTTAGAACTTGGGGGTTCGTTCTCCGATTTTGGGTCCCTTACTGCAAAGTTCCGTTTGCGTGTCCAGTCCAGATCTACGGCAGTCTATGAACGTATATATCAAACTCCTACGTTATATATATGTAATACTTATACACTCCCCCGCGCTCGACCAATCACCAGCCTCCTGTGACGCAGCACAAAGATCAACTCTCATCTCCCTTTAAACCCTCGCCTCATAACTCGCTCCCAGTTCACACCCGTATATTTTATCCTGGTCGCAAATGTTCTATTACAATGGTGCCACCCTCTTACTACCGTCAGCCACTACAGAACATCTCTAATAAGCTTCCAAGAAAATATTACGAAGATGAAGTAAAGCAGGAGGGGAAGTTTGAATTTTGAAGCGAGCTGGCTGGTGTACCTCCTCCCGAGCGCGCGGCTCGGCCAATAACAGGGCCCCGTTCCGTGAGGGACGTGAGTCACTCCTGCCGAAGAGGTCCCCTGACGTCCAGCCCTGCCCCTTGGACTCTTGCCGAAGTGGTCCCTGGACGTCCGGCCCTGCCTCTTGGACTCCTGACGAGGTGGCCCCCTTACGTCCAGCCGCCGTGCCCGGATCTCTACGACGCCCCAACCCTCGTACTTGGCCCTTCTCCTCCCCCACGCTACCCTAAGTGTTTCTGCGTATCTCAATTTGTGGCTATTGTTGAAAGTAAGGTAATATATGCGAGTATTCCGGAAGTGTTAATAAGTTGATCTGTGCCATTTAATTGTTCAATTATCGATCTGTGTACACGTTACATAACCATTGCCTCCCTCAATCACATAGAAAAAAAAAAAAAATTGTCCTCTCATAAATCTTAATCTGTGCAAGTGAGTTCATAGTGCCAGATATTGCTCCGTGTACCCTCTGAAGTATATTTCCTGTGGTGTTATTTATAATTATCAATTGTGCACCCGTTATATAAACTTATCTCGATCCAGGCTCAAGATGGAATACTCCCAGATGTTACCTATACAGTATATGTTATTTATTCTCTTGTGTATCCAAGTTGAGGCGAAAGCGTATACCGTGAAGATATTCCCTAATTTACTACCATTTACCTAGAACCTATGCCCAAATTTTAATCTATCTATCTCTCCTTGTCAAGAACCTCCCATTGATTTAACCTTAATTCTATTATTCGACCTATCTAGATTAATTCACAAACCCTGGTATAAACTAATCTACGTGTGCGGGTAATTAATAATTATTTTCACACATTTATAGTAACTCTTATTCAAGTTATTTTATATTCGTGTCTCTATATTATTGTAGGGACCGTTTCTACATTTACTTTACTATTCTAACAGTAAATAATTAATCACATTACTTAGCCTTTTGCCTCTTCCATAAACAAAGGAAATGTGTGTATTTTTTATTGCAACTTACAGACAATTTGTGAGTACGAAAACACGTAAATTTGTTTCATTTTTATAATTTTGTTATTAATATTACTGCTATTGTTATCTGAAAGCAGTAACGTTGAATATTCTGAATCTGTTGTGCATCTTTTCCCGCTTGTTTTGAATTGAAATCCCGCGCAATCTTTCCATTGACGCTCGGTCTGACTCGCTGTGTTAGATCACAGGCTCAGATCCAGCGGCAACGAAAAGTATTTGTATTTGTATTTTTACATCTTAATTTCAGAAGTATTTGTATTTATATTTGCATTTTTGCATTAAGGAATAAAAGTATTTGTATTTGTATTTGACCTGTACAAAATCAGTCTTTGATCCACCCCTGGTTTGGAGGTGGAGGCCAGATACAATAGGTCTCAGTACGGGTCCCGCCGCTGTCGCGAGCAGACCGAGCCCGCCTGTTGTCCTTGCAACGCTCGCTCTCTCTCTCATTGCTCATAATGGCCTAAAAAAGGCACAAGTCATATTACGGGCAATATTCTCTCTCCCGTCATATGAAGGTCACCACGAATTAAGTGTTAAGTCATAGGATGAGGGAAAGATGGATTCAGGGAATGAGTTCCAGAGCTAAGCTGTTGAATAGAAGAAAGAATGGGAGAATCGTTTCACTCTTGAGTTGGAGAGTTGCACAGAGTTGGGGTGGTTCAGTATTTACCTAGAAATAGTACTTTTTAAGCCTCTCCGACATATGACGCGATTTTGAGCCTATTAGGGATACTTTAAAGCCTTTGTTACCATCAGGGGTATTTAGAAACCTTTAGTTTAGTTACTTCAACCTCTGCAGTTGTCTTTGAGTTAGCTGTGGGCAGAAAACTAATTTTGGAGAGGTATTTATAAGAGTGAGAGAACTCTATTTCTTATTGCTAATCTGGCAACCTTTGTGCATCATATGAGTCTGAAGGGGTTAATAAGCGTCGCCCTAACAACAAGAACAACAACGGCATGAGGTCCCTCGCTTCTCTCGCGGACCTAACAACTTCTTGTTATTGGTCACTCCTCGATCAGAACAACTAACATATATTTCATACCTACGCCTTAAAATCACAACCAACAACCCTAATAACGGGAGGGGATGTACGCAGCCGGATACCTTACCCTCTACGCATGCGCGAAAATGTAAGCCTCCCTTGGCCCCGCCCCCCGTGTTTAAATAAACCCTTCAAACCGTTCCTGCCAGCTCGCTCTATAGTACAGTCACTAGAGCTCCCGCCTGGCATCCAGAAATCCAGTGTTCGATCGCACTCGAAGTTTAGTATATTTTTATATGTTTATTTTGTTATTTGTGTTATGTTAATATTATATTATATTATATTAGGGTTAGGTTAGGTTAGGTTAGGTTAGGTTAATCTAATATAATATAATATTTGTACATTTTCGGCAGTGGGCGGGGCCTTGGGTAAGGCATCCGGCTGCGTACAGACCCTCCCCTCTAATAACACTCTGTTCGCAATTGTGAGTTTAATTAGTCTCACTTTCCCCGTGATTGAAAATCTTAGGCGAGTGTCGAAGAAAACAAGCGATAAACATTCACTTAGTCACAGTTAAAGGGCAGACTATAATATTTGTGCTCTCTGTCAAACCTCATTGCTAAATCATTTGTTTTAGATAGCAAGACCATTTCCATTAAGTTAAGTTTTGTAGATTAATAATATATAATTATACTGTAGTCACATATAGATAGAGAATCAAGAATCTGTTAACACTTATAAGAATATTGCACTATATCTATTGTATTCATTTTATTCGATTGCTAATTATATTTAACATTGTACGGTATTAACGTTATAATTGTGTTTCCCATTGTGTATAACTAAACCTTTGTGTTGTTTCTGATTATAAGTATAGCCTTTTTTTATTATTATATACTTAGCTTCAGCTAGCCTGAAGCTAGCTGATATCTTATAGAAACAGAGATCTACTATTCATTATTTGTTACTATAGACTCTCTACTATCCAATCTCTGTTACTATACAATCTTTACTATTCAATCTGTTACAATAAGATCTCTACTATTCAATGCATGTTACTGTAAGATCTCTACTGTTCAATCTGTTACTATACAATCTCTACTATTCAATCTCTGTTACTATAAGATCTCTACTATTCAATCTCTGATACCATAAGGTCTCTACGTTTCAATATCTGTTATCATAAGATCTCTACTATTCAATCTTTATTACTTTAAGATCTTTACTATTCCATCTCTGTTTTCATAAGCTCTCTACTATTCAATATTTGTTATTATATTATCTCTACTATTCAATCTCTATTACTATAAGACCTCAACTATTCACCCCACAGAGGACTGGCGACAAGCTTGCGGTGTGAGTGTAGGCCCATGTGAGGGAGAAGGCTACATCAACAAGGACTGCCAGTGTCAGTGTCCGCAGGGAGCCAACTGCGAAGTGGTGTCGGCTGGGTCGCGTTCCCAGGCAGTCGACTATTACTACAGTCAGTTACAGCTGGCTCACACCACCAAATTAATCCCTTGATGATTATGAGGCATTTATTAATCTATTTTGGCTAACAATAGACAAGTTTATGCAGTTATATAAAGTTCTTGAGCAATTAGAAGGGTTTAAATTATATAAATAAACTGTTAACCCTTTAATTGTGGGACCCGTTCTGGAATGGCATGGCAATTTAATAATAATAATAATAATAATAATAATAATAATAATAACAATAATGTTCATGTTACTTATATAGCGCCATTTTCTCTTTAGCACTCGCTTCGAGATTCAATAGCGCTTTTATTTTTTTTAGCGCAATTTAATGCCCAATAAAGCCTGTGGAGACGAGTGCGAATGAGCGGCAGCGCGGGAGGCCCCCGTCCCCTCTCCAGCACGTCAGCCGTGGTACTGATACTCTCAACCCATGTCACGCGAGACCTATGCAGCACTGCCAAAGGCAAATGTAGCACGACATGCTAGTAATTAGCACATAATTATTTGCCAATGTCTGAGGTAGCACTGCGGGTGAACCCTGCACGCTACGAAGCTCGTTTTGGTGTCATTTTGAAACTATTTTCTTCTAGTTATTGCTGAATACATATTATTTAATTCAGGTACTTTTTATAAGCATTCAGGAGTGCCTGCATAAGCCCTAATATAGCAGAAATAAGCCCACCCTGATTGGGTTAAACTCTCACAAATCCTTCATAATCATATTATTATTGTTTAATGCTAGGTATACTAATGTGACTAAGTGCGTCCTCAAATCATGAAAAGGTTAAGCAACTGTTAATACAGATTTCCATTGCTGATTTTGATATGGGTTTACTAAATATATAGCCAGAATAGAGTTATGGGCCATATTTTCAGTGTGATATAAGTTGAAAAGAAATGTTACCTTTAACATTAATATTGTGATATGATGTTTATTTTAATATTGATGATTTTGTTTCTTTCTTACTTTTCTTTTTTTGCTGTTTTCGAGCAAAGTAGATTAGTTTATCCCCTAGAGGCCTAGACTAACAAAAACAAAACTTCCAAGGAATAGGAAAATGTACAGTCCTGGCCAGAATTACTTGAAAGTCTCCTAACAATAGTTAGCAACAAAGAATGAAAAACATAAATCTTAGTCATGTGGTCCTTCTGACTTAAAAAGTTTATCAGAAAGGTTTGCCAGTGGATTGTAGGTATGACTAAAACAAATATTCAGAAATTCCTGTCCTCGATTGTTAATGTTGCCATGGGGTGATGTCTGTGGCTTGTGCAGATGTTGCCATGGGGTGACTCTGTGGGTTGAAACATTCAAAGTTGTGTAAACCCTATTTGGTTCGAGTGGGGTCTTTTTGGATCTCGCCTATTTCGCTCCATTACTTTGTAGATTTCAAGATGTTTCACTTATTTTTTTTGGCATAATGATACACTTTATACCATTCCGGTGTTAATATAGTCTGGGCGAGTGATAGCGAGCCTGTAAATTAGAAGAAATCGGCCTTTGACTTGCTTATTTTTCTATCGAAAGATGTACAAATTTAGCTTGAAGAGAGTCTGAGTGCGCATTTTCTTATTTTGAAGGAAGTCCGGGAAGGCAACATACTTAATTACATTGTTAGAAAATGACAAAAACAAGCGAAATCCTCAATAACAATTAACCAAAATATCATACAAATCTAAATAAGTCTACATTAATTTCACTCCCAACACCAAACACCCCCAAATTAACTTAATTAAAGCATGTGATCCTCTCACTCACAAGACGTCGTACCAGATAGTGTTAATTGAAAGAGGTCTTCCTCTTTTTCTTTTTTTTCTATATGGATGAGGGAGATCGAAGGCAAAACTGCCTGTGACGAGTGCTTCCCCCATATTTGAAAGAATGACAGGGCAAAAATCAATGAATGTACGAGCTAAAATGTCTGGACATACGGAGTTTGAAGCAATTTAACCCATGTCTATCGGGGCCCGACTTAAGTCCGTATCAAAAAATCTGGACTATGTGGCGGGGCCCGACTTAAGTCTGTGTGCAATTTTGGCTCTGAGAGAGAGAAGAGCGACGGGAGGAGCGTAGGTTGCCTCATGACCGCTCGCCACGGCTGCCGTGGGCCTACTGACATCTACTCCACACACATCCACCCTCCCTACCTCGGTACACACGTAATTATGTAACGATATGACCGTATTTTAGAGATTTTGCCCTTCGGTTGCACGATCGTTGCAAGACAACCAGTGATCGTAGAAGGATGGTTCAGGTGTCATTGGAAAGCTCAATTAACGCCCTTTCAGGGATACATAATTGTATTACGCTCTGGCTCTTGTTTATGCATGAAAAAGAGCACGGAAACAAGGCCATTTATGGTAAAACCACCCGCTGGGGGGTACGTAGAAATTACCGCCTAGGCCGCTCGTAAGGTGTTAAGTCATAGGATGAGAGAAAGAAGGATTCAGGGAGAGGGCTCCAGAGCTCAGGTACTTGCTATTATGGATAGCTTCATAAAAATAACATAGCAACCCTTCCACAAAACAGACTTCTATAACCCTATCTGGTTATAGCGGGCGGGTGCCCAATCCCGAAAGGGGTTGAAATAGGGAAGCTATCCCCCCGCCAAAGGCGGCTTTCTAGGGCCTTTCTTAGCTGATGCCGAAAGGATTGGGTTCTAGTCATGTGGTGATGGGCTGGTCTATCAGAGTGAGAACTGAGCGATCTCTGCCATACCCATATCTTAGTCTGACTGTTCCTTTTACTTATATATTTTCTAGATCTCAAGTGACGGCGTCTCTTCCGTGGATTGACCTCCCAATCTACCAAGATTGGAAGCTAAAGCGTCACATTTTTCCTTTGCCCCTCAACTTTCTCTTCATAATTGCTGAGGGGCACAGGGCCCTGGGTTGGGCTTTGGTTTCCTGGGCGTTTCCGCACCCTCCTCAGCTCCCCGCCATGGAGTGGCTTCAGTCACCCAGGCTTTATTGTGGTCGGCAGGGAGGGTTCTGTTGGGGCGCTTGGTTATAGCCTTGGCCTTGCTCGAGGCCTTGGGGCTGTTCGGCCAGGCAGCTTGAGGAACAACAACAACAACAACAAAATTCTATCTGGTGGAGGCGGATCTTTTTGGCCCCTCCCTGTTTCACTCATTAGTTTGGAGAACTATAAGGAATTTCAACACATTACTTGGCGATTATAACACAATTTACCACAATCAGATGCAATTTTGTTCTGGACGAGCGAAAGCGACCCTGTAATCTAAGAGAAACCGGCCTTTGGCCGGGGCATTTTTCTACAGAAAAAACTACATACTCAGCTTGAACATAGTCTGAGGAGGCGTTTTTCTTAGTTTAGAGGGAAAACTAAAATACATAGTTAAAAAATGTATGAATCACTCAATACCCTTAATAATAATCAAAACAAAATAGGCATCAAGATGTTGCACCAGATAGTGTTAATATTGACTCAACTACCTTGAAGTATATATAGTTTACTGTATGTCCATCACTGCCTGCCAATGTCAGTCTGCTCAAACAAGACAGCTCAATTGTCTCTGTATACGACATGTGAACATTTCCAATTGCCAAATGTCCAGAATAGAGTTAAGGGGAGATGGGCCGTGTTTCTGGTCCCCTTTCTCTCTCGTGTTAAGCCCCACTTGTTTGAGATTATAAGACGTGCGGCCCATTAGTTATGCGATATTAACACCTTTCGTCCCATTTCGTTGTCAATTTTAAGAACTTTCGTGCCATTTAGGTGTCGATTTTTTTCCTGGCGAGCGAGATCGAGCCTGAAATTTTAAGAGGAACCAGCCTTCGGCCGGGAAATTTTTCTACCGAAAAATGTACAAATTTATCTTGCAGAGGGGTCTAGGGGGTGTTTTTTAAGCTTGATGGAGGTTTAGCGAGAAAACTAAGAAATAAAGGAATAATTGAAATAACATACCAAAAAATGGGCCCCTTAAGCGGGCGTCACACGAGCACTTCAGCGATGGAGCTATCATAGTGTTCGAATAAAATAAGTGTCTTAAATCTAGTCTACTATCTAACAATATTATAAGCGTAACATAAGCGGAAATCTAGTCTACTATCTAACAATATTATAAGCGTAACATAAGCGGAAATCTAGTCTACTATCTAACAATATTATAAGCGTAACATAATCTAGTCTACTATCTAACAATATTATAAGCGTAACATAATCGGAAACAGCAAAAATCAATCAAAACGTTATGCTACCTTGTAGCAGATTCCAGACTTCCATACATGTAGCCGATAAACCTGCTTGTGTGACACCGGCTTTATGTTATACATTTATTTCTTTAACTGTCTTGATAGCGTAATGCATAGTGCGCAGAATTTCGATGTGATTATCCTGGGTTCGAGTCCTCAGAGTGCCACATGTATTTGTTGATTTCATTAATTGAGTTTAGATGTGAAGTTGGTTGGTGTAAACATAGTAATACACAATAGATAAGGATCACGGCATCAACAACACTGTCAAAATTATCCGTAAAGTTAATTGTAAGAAATTATGTTCGAAAACCGTATTCAATATTACGATTTCTTAACTGTATTATGCCTCTAAATTACGTTAATAAAACAGTCCACCCATTATTAGTTGGACATAATTGGTGACCCCCAACCTCTGTATCTCATAAAGGGTTAGAGCAAATTACTGTATATAAGAACTTATAAAAATGTGGTGATGGGCTGGTCTATCAGAGTGAGAACTTAGCGATCTCTGCCATACCCATAGCTTACTCTGACTGTTCCTTTTACTTATATATTTTCTAGATCTCAAGTGACGGCGTCTCTTCCGTGGATTGACCTCCCAATCTACCAAGATTGGAAGCCAAAGCGTCACATTTTGTCCTTTGCCCCTCAACTTTCTCTTCATAGTTGCTGATGGGCACAGGGCCCTGGGTGGGGCTTTGGTTTCCCAGGCGTTTCCGCTCCCTCCTCAGCTCCCCGCCATGAAGTGGCTTCGGTCACTCCAGGCTTTATTGTGGTCGGCAGGGAGGGTTCTGTGGGGGCGCTCTGTTATGGCCTTGGCCTTGCTCGGGGCCTTGGGGCTGTTCGGCCAGGCAGCTTGGGGATCAACAACAACAACAACTTATAAAAATGGGAGTCTGCAGAAAACCGATTGGCCCACACAAGGCAGACCCTCTCACACCCAACCCATCTTGTCCATATGTCTATCAAATTTGATCTTGGAGCTCTATATCGTTCTTGACCCCACAATGGCGCAAGGTAGCATATTCCACATGTCTACAACTCTGTTACCAAACCAATATTTGCCTTTATCTTTCTTGAAATTAAATATATCCAATTAGAAACCATTTGTTCGAGTTCTCTCGCTATCACTGAGCTTCAGTACATATTTTGTATCCCCTTTATTAATCCCACTTACCCACTTGAACGCCTCTTTCATATCCCCTCTAACTCTGCGTCGTCTCTCGAATGAATGTAAGCCTAGTTTCTTCAACCTTTCTTCACATGGAAGATTTCTAATATTATGGATCATTTATGCCATTATTCGTTGTACTCTCTCCAAGGAATCTATGTCCATTCTGTAATAAGGACACCAACATTGAACAGCATAATCCAAATGTGGCCTCACTAACGCAAGATAAAGTTCCAAGATTACGTCTGCTGTTCTGTTACTCAAACTGCTAGAAAAAATTCTAGAACTCTATTTGCCTTCTTTCGAACACTGATGCATTGATTTCTTGGTTTCAAAATCACAGTTGACGGTGACTCCCAAGTCTTTTTCATTATCTAAGTTACATATATCCACGCTATCTATTTGTATCCTGCATTTTCTATCGATTTCCCAAAGTTTACTACACTGCATTTATCTACATTGAAATTCATATGCCAATTTACTGCACATTCATGTAGTGTGTCTAAATCTCTTTGGTGAGCCTGAATATCATGATCAAAATTGGTCACTTCCTATATTAGTGTCATCTGCAAATTTACTGATTTTGCTAGATATTTCTACATCAAGGTCGTTAATGTAAATGATGAACAGCAGAGGGCCTAAAACAGATCCTTGTGGGACTCCACTCTTAACTACACCCCAGTCTGAGTGTATACCATTTATGCTAACTCTCTGCCTCTTGCCAATTAACCATGACTTAATCCAACTTAATAGAGTTCCGCCTATTCCTTGAGCTTCTAATTTCCTCGGCAATCTTTCGCGGGGACTTTATCGAATGCTTTACGGAAATCTAAATATAGTATATCATAGTTTTTGTCTTTGTCTACTGCTTCGTACACTTGGGAAAAGAATGTCAATACATTAGTGAGGCTGGGCCTACCCTATTCCCTGGTTGAGTCTTCCCAAATCGTGGACATAATATTAGATTACTCTAATCTCTATTTTAGTAGTAGAGGTTATTGGTCAAGGTTTTTGTGTTAATTATGATAAATAAACTATAGTTTTGTTGACAGTTGGTTATGTTTGTAACTGGTTAAATTACGCATTATGTTAGCAAATACGACTGCCTGTCCTGTGACTGTAAAATCAACAACATATTGTTAAAAGGGAACTTCAGGATTCTTATGAAATATATATAATGATGTAATATATACCGTAATATATATAATGATGATGATGTAATATATACCGTAATATATATAATGATGTAATATATACCGTAATATATATAATGATGATGATGTAATATATACCGTAATATATATAATGATGTAATATATACCGTAATATATATAATGATGTAATATATACCGTAATATATATAATGATGTAATATATACCGTAATATATATAATGATGTAATATATACCGTAATATATATAATGATGTAATATATACCGTAATATATATAATGATGTAATATATACCGTAATATATATAATGATGTAATATATACCGTAATATATAATGATGTAATATACCGTAATATATATAATGATGATGATGTAATATATACCGTAATATATATAATGATGTAATATATACCGTAATATATATAATGATGTAATATATACCGTAATATATATAATGATGTAATATATACCGTAATATATATAATGATGTAATATATACCGTAATATATATAATGATGTAATATATACCGTAATATATATAATGATGTAATATATACCGTAATATATATAATGATGTAATATTGTAATATATACCGTAATCTTTCTTTCATAAAATGCATGCACATAACCACAAGCGAATTTTGAGCTATAAAGACGTTGTAGCTTTACGCGTAAATATCTAGAATAAATAACAGCTAAAAGACAGTTGTTGTTCATACATAAATACATGAGATCAAGTGCATCAAAAACTAATATTATATATATATATAAGGAAGAAGGGGTCTGCCTCGTATGGGCCAATAGGCCTTCTGCAGATTTCCATTTTTCTTATGTTCTTATGTTTTTACGATATATATATATATATATATATATATATATATACAGCAGGAATAGAAGAACAAAGTACACTACGAGCAGTTCCATACTTTATTACCAAACGTTTCGACATCGCACTGGTGTCATCTTCAGTGGTCTACAAATCAAAAGATAATATTACAAATATGAAAGCTTAAAAGCTTATTGAAAATAATTAGAACATAACAAAAACAAAAACAAAATATATACAGTATATGGGGCAGAATGATAGGGTTAATACAAAGGAGGGGTAATTTAAACAAAGTTAAGCGGGTGCGATGATACCGTAGAGTTAAGGGAGGGTTTTAATTTTGAAATATAGAGGGATTCTAAAACTCTAATATCAACACGTTGACAGGAATCCAAAATATAAAAATGATCCTGTTTCACACCAAAACCACAAGATATAGCGTGTTCCCGTACAGCTGAGTAAGAAGGCGACTTGAAAGGCAGACCTGTTCTACTAGACTGACCTATGTGCTCGTCAATTCGTGTTTTGAAAGCTCGGTATGAGCTTCCAATATACCCTGCCTGGCAGCTAGGGCAAGCGAACATGTAAATAATTGACGAACGAAGGTCAGTGGGTAATTTGAGCAAATATCTTCTTAAATTATTTTCTATTTTACTCGAGACTTCGCCTAGGTAAGGAATGACTAAAAATATCTTTTATAAAAGATGTTGGTGCCTGATAGTTTTAGGGTCTTAGCAGTCTCATCCGTTATTGTGCCTAAGGAGACTAATTTATTTATGAATCTAATGACCTTGTCTTCAATTTTTAAAGCAGCTTTATATATATTGACGTTATCGAGTTTAGTGAACTTGGTGAAGTCCGTAAACAAATCTTTCATTTTTGCAACATAATCACATTTATTAAGTAATACAACTCCCGTGCCCTTGTCGGGTCTGCAAATTACCAAATCATTATTACTACCTAATTTTTTTCAGAACATTAAAATCAGCTTTCGTAAAGATCGGAGAGAACACTTGGAATTTATTTATTTCTACACCGGGTCGAAACCATCGATATATTATTTAGACAAATATGTTAGTTAGGTCATGTACTTCATTGCCATATATGTCCACCCCGTCGGTAATTCATTATAAAAAAATCCCTAAATGTCTAAAAAAAATCCCTAAATCTCGCACGGCTCACCCGATCTCCATTTTCTGTTGCGTTGGTGCGGTTAGGTTAGGTTAGGTTAGGTTAGGTTAGGTTAGGATTTTTTCATTTTCAACTTTTGTTACTTTTCAATATTTTATTTTCAGAGTTCTTCCAATATTACCCCTTTATTTACGCCTCTTACCCCGCAATTTCCCTGATCTTCATAGCCCTCCCCACTATTGGGGACGGCCGTGTCTTAAGATTGATGGATAAGACTTGTTTTGCATTTTCCGATGGGGTTCATAAAAAAACACAACTAAACAAAACCCAAACAAGGAAAAAAACTAAAAAATACTTGTAAAAATCGCCCCGGTGTAAAACTAAATATTTACCGAACACTTTATTACTTTTAAATCCATAAAATTCTTTACAAACTACGTTGCGGATCGAAGTAATGACATTGAACATTGTTGAATGAGAATCCGTTAGCGATTTTGCAATGTTTAAGTCTATTTGCGAGGCTTTCAAACGTTAAGAAATATTTATAAAATGAAGGTTTATATATCGGGAGGCCAAATTCTAATCCAAATGAAAGTAGATATTTCTCTCTATGGGACAAACATACATTAGAAAAGTTGAATATAACATCTTTAGGATCGCATGACTTGAACTCTTAAGTGGCTCCTAATTTTTTTTATTTACGTTCATGATTAATGGTCACAGTTTTGGTTAGTTTTTCCTTTTCTCTTCGTACATAAGTTTTTAAACAATAGTAATCTAATCTAGACACTGACTCACACAGAGAGGCATTTAAATTGATTAAGTGTTGCTCCTGTTCAGCTATAAGTTTAACTTTCGATTGAATTTCTAAATCCAAGAGCTTTTTCTGCCATGATTTATACAGATCTGAATTACACAAAGTTTTTCGGTACAGTTTAAATGACAAAAACTTAGGGAATACATTGTACGTTTTACATGATATTAAGAATTTCCAATCAAGTCTCAGTTTTGCTAGTTTTTTTTAGGATCTTTCATATTTTCTAAATTTCTGTAGTGCCGGCTGTCCATACCTTCTTCGTAGTACATCGGAGAGAGGAGTGTTCCTTGGGAACCGTATCTTCAGGGACTATTTTCGGGACTAGGGACGAGTTTTTTTAGCTATTGTCAAAATAAATTCAAGATTAATGCGATAAAAACACTGCTTCACAGAGCCTACTCACTCACATCCAGTTACCAATTATTTCATAAGGAAATTATGTTTCTAGAATACTTTTCTGTTAAGAATGGTTATAGCACCAACATCTTTCATAAAATTGTAAATAATTATTTGTGTAGAATTTACCAACCAAATCATAGTATTCCGACAGTTAGAAAGGAGGAGATATTTTTAGTCATTCCTTACCTAGGCGAAGTCTCGAGTAAAATAGAAAATAATTTAAGAAGATATTTGCTCAAATTTTACCCGCAAATTACTTTCAGCTTCATTCATAAGAATACATTTGAAATTGGTTAATTTTTTAAGTTTAAAGATCGACTACCCACTAACCTTCGTTCGTCAATTATTTACAAGTTCGCTTGCCCTAGCTGCCAGGCAGGGTATATTGGAAGCTCATACCGAGCTTTCAAAACACGAATTGACGAGCACATAGGTCAGTCTAGTAGAACAGGTCTGCCTTTCAAGTCGCCTTCTTACTCAGCTGTACGGGAACACGCTATATCTTGTGGTTTTGGTGTGAAACAGGATCATTTTTATATTTTGGATTCCTGTCAACGTGTTGATATTAGAGTTTTAGAATCCCTCTATATTTCAAAATTAAAACCCTCCCTTAACTCTACGGTATCATCGCACCCGCTTAACTTTGTTTAAATTACCCCTCCTTTGTATTAACCCTATCATTCTGCCCCATATATATATTTTTTTTTGTTTTGTTATGTTCTAATTATTTTCAATAAGCTTTTAAGCTTTCATATTTGTAATATTATCTTTTGATTTGTAGACCACTGAAGATGACACCAGTGTGATGTCGAAACGTTTGGTAATAAAGTATGGAACTGCTCGTAGCGTACTTTGTTCTTCTATTCCTGCTGAAGATACGGTTCCCAAGGAACACTCCTCTCTCCGATATATATATATATATATATATATATATATATATATATATATATATATATATATATATATGCTTAACTTCCTCAAATCCCGAACCCCGCAAGTGGTCAATAAATGTCAACAATATTTCAGAGCCTTTCCTGCCGTCATGTAGTCGAGTGATCGGAGAGGAGAGCACTTTCCGGTCGCCAAATTATCCTGGAGACATTCCCAAAGGTCAGTCAAGTTGTTGACCAGGGTGGCAATGCTGTTTTGAGACTGAACTGAGTGTGAAAGGAGATACAGGAAACATTGCATGAGGTTGCATTGTTTTGGCCATTTAATCACTCCCTAGAGCAAAATAAGAACTATGGAACATAATTGTAGTTTTGTATAATTAAAAATTAAAAACAAGGAACACTCAACTTAGTCTTGGAACAATATTGCCCCGGTTTTCCACCTTGCATTTTTACAGGAAATTCCGGATTATTTCAAAATGCACAAAATATGATAAATTGGTGATCCATTGTTATTACAATTTGAACCATGTATATATTTGTTTTCGGTAATTATTGCTCATCGTCTTTCTTTTATCATTAGGAGGTGCTAGTTCATTCTCATCGTCTTTCTTTTATCATTAGGAGGTGCTAGTTCATTCTCATCGTCTTGTTTTTGTTATTAGGTGTAAATTAGTCCTCATCACCTTGTTTTTATCATTAGGTGTTAGTTTATGTTCGTCATCTTGTATTTATCATTGGGAGGTGTTAGTTAATGGTCATCGTTTTGTATTCATCATTAATAGGTGTTCAGATATTCATGACCACTTCGCCGACAACTTTGTTATAGCTTGTGTAATTTTGAGTTATGCTCACTTTCCCTGGAAGACCTTCATGTGTTTGTAAAGGTGGATTTACACGAGCTCTTTTTCTCCGAACTTTTAGCCGCAACTCTGATCTGGCAGCTTCTGAGATTCTCTATAACAATATTTTGTTCTACTATTCCGGTACCAATCTAACATTCAACTAGCTGAGGATAACAATGGATAATAGTCTAAATATGTTTGTTACGACCGGGGCTCGTATAAAACAAGGGCTCTTAATCATTGGACTAGAAAGGCACACAGCCACAACGGTAATACTAGATCCAATGCGCCGGCATTAGCCGGCGCACAAAAAACACCTATACCCTCCAGAGTTAAATCTGCGATAACGATAACGGGGTATCCTATAACTCAGTATAAGTTAACTACTACTACAGGCTGATGATCTCTGATACAGCCTGATCACAACAACATACAATTACGTTAATAAGGTATATTAGGAAAAGATAGAGATCTTAATTAAATCACTGCAATGATTTAATGCAAACTAGAAGAAGGTATATTTAAAGTTACTCTAAACAATAATGAACTGTCACTCCTATACTAAAGAAAGTGAACGAAAGTCCCAAAGCATCGAGCAGGAATCTTCTGAAGAAAGTCTGATGCTGGGGTAAGATGATCGTATCGGATTTTGAACGGTTATATAAAGCAGGGTCAATATCGGACAAGTGTAGAGACAGACAGTGTCAACTGACACGGGAATAACGATAAATGCACACTAGTATTATCTCCAACAACAAAAGAAGTCCTTCGTCAGGCAACTCAAAAACCCTGCTCAGGTTGTGCAACTCAACAACAACCAAGGCTTACAGTCAACGTGAATAAGAATGCTGCATACATACCATAAGAGCTTATAATTCTAAACGGGTGTCTGCTAGGCTAATAAAGTCTAGCTGGGATGTCGTAGGCTAGGAAACAATGGCTGAGCAAGCGGCTCGTAGCCTAGCGAGGTCCTTAAGGCTGTGCGGCCAAATTACGTTAATTGACGGGGTGCTCTCTTGAGAGATCCAGATCGCTAGTATCTGGTTCTCTCCTGGCGACCCTCTCAAAGTCAAAACAAAACGAGTTAGCACAGTGCTGGGTGGCAGAGGCAAAAGCCCTCACTCGCAGCACAGTGCTAAACTCACAAGGTACACAGTCAGAAAGACCACCTAGGCTTCCCACGTCTCCATTGCGATTGTACAGGTTAAACAAAACCTGTTACACATCGGAAATCACAACACAAGTAGCCTTACCCCAGTCTAGCATTAAATAGCCCAGCAGACAGCCAAGGAATAGGCAGGGAGACACCGTGAGTGTGTCGAACCTTTACAGACAAAATGGTAACCCCTCCAAAATGCCTAACTAAACATATAATATCTGAGAGCTTCAGCATATAATACGATGGCCGATATATGAAATCGTGCAGAACCAAAGGGGAGTTATGATATTAAATAGAGAGGAAGAATGAGAGGTAAGAAGTTGAGAGAGAGAGAAAGTGCTCTATAGGTAGAAATCGGTGACAGGTGGCAAGGGATATGTGAAGGGTATGCTGGTCAGGCAAGCTCTGAAGAGAATAGATCCTCGGGACCCCTCCAGGATCACACACAAAGGCATGGTGGTCAGCCAATCACAGGCCGCTACATCACCAGGCAGCAGGGCTGCAGAAGGCGCCAGGAACCACCAGCTAATCAAGAAGCGTGGGAAGGCACGCGCGCGAGCCTACAGCGAGGGGGGAGGCAGCACCTGTATACGCACGCACACACTACCACCCCACTGCCTATATTATTCTCTCTCCTTAACTATATACAATGCATCTTATGTTCTACTAATGATATAAAATGCTTCCCCTTGTCACAGACGAAAATAAAGACCACCACGGGACTGTCTGCAACAACACGAACACTATGAAAGAAAGAACAACATTGTAGATAGACTGTAGCCAAATACCTTGCCCCGGCGAGTGCTAGCGAGTGGCCAAGCGAGCGGCTGAGCCCACGTGGCGTTCTGCCAAGCTGCAGGTGTCACATATTGCTAAAAGAAACTTGCGGATGAAGAATTGCGGGAATAAGCTTGGTGTAAATCCGCCTTACTAGCCAGTGACTACAGTAGTACTAGTATTCCACGCCAAATTAATGGCCCTCTCTCTTGATTTGTCATACAATATCAGAGGGTTTTTGTGAAGTATTGGATTTGACTGTACAATCATCTTCAATGATAAATTATTCTTGCATGCGGATACAATACTTTGAAGCAATCAATTGAACCATATGACCAGAGTGAGTTTTGTCCCTCAATGGTTGCTAACAAGTTTATCGTGGACCAGTATAGACTAGTGATCCTAGAGTAAGTAAGAGATCGGCCACATTTTGGTGCCATAATGATCAAAGAAAGAGGTGATATTATGTTATTGATAATGTAGCATTATTTTGTAATCCAAAGACCAAATTATTTAGTTTTTCTCCTGTACCAACATTGTCGAATTCTTATTAAGATATCAGCCATCTTTTTCCCTGGAAGCTATTGTGCTGCCTTAATTATCAAATAAAGGGGATATATTATATCCTTGATCATGTGTTAGGAAGGCACCTAATCAGCCTAAAAAGGGACTAGCAAGGCACATGCTTCCTGTCTTCATGAGAATGAGGATCCCCAAACCCCCACAGTCACCTGCCCCCAAAAGGCGTGTCATAAGCACCCTGTCCTGACCCTCTAGAGGTACATAGCCAAGATTCCGCCTCTTTGCCTGGAAGTTCCTGGAAGGGGAAGGAGCCTCTCCAATTCCCTCACCCTCCCATTGGCCGGGGAAGAGCACTGCAGCTGATGACGTTATGGAATGCTGGCCCTACCATTGGCAAGACGCTCGCTCAGTCTTCTCTCCAATTGGCCGAGATGGGCAGCTGAAGACACCCAAAAGTATCACCAGATTTCCAGGATCAGGATCCAAGTTGGAGACTTCTTGAAGCCCGCTGATTGGGAAGAGAACTGCCCGATCCTCCAGAGAGCTATATAAGGCCCCAGAACCAGCAACTCAGGTCACTAACCACAAGAAATATCTTTGGCGCACTAGTGACGGATGCTCCACACTCCAAACCGAGCTTGCATCAATCAACGAGGAAATATAAAATGCTGCAGGCCTAGAAACTAGGTGGGTAGTAATTCATTCAGACTCGAAATCTTCCCTACAAACACTACTGAACCCCATCACAAAAAACAACAGAAAACTCATCACATCTAATCTTGCATCAATACAAACACTAGCAAGGCAGAAAATATGTCACTCTCAACTGGATACCCTGCTATGTCGGTATCACAGGGAATGAGGAAGCAGACAAAGCTGCTAAGCAAGCGACACAAATCCCAAGCTCCACCCTACGTATCGCAACCTACATCAGCAAAGTCAAGGCAACTTCTAAAATTATAGCTGCCTCCCTCTGCCAAATTAACCAACACAGCAAAGTCTGGGATAACTCAGTCTCGGCCAACTGGTACCAGAAAGCCACAGGGTATGTAGCCAGTGGATTCACCTCAGCCATCCCAAGAAAGACCCTAGTCAACCTACACAGATTCAGAATGGGAAATACAAGGCAGAAACGCTCAGATATGTGAATGCTGCGACGAGGAGACCAACGAACCCCGACTATAATATCTTGTGGAATGTCTAATATCCCAAGAACTAAGGGACATAACCAACACACCCACAACATCAGTTCTTGAGACAGCAGTAGCAACGGATGAGGCCACTAGATTAACCAAGAAAACCTTATAAAACCACCTCAGAGTTGACAGGCCTGCTTCAAGCACACCCACCACCCCATACATACAAACCGTCTCCCGTTCAGCCATGCAAAGTTCCTGCAACCATTTAGCTAACTTAGCTTAGCTCAGCTTAGAAAAAGACCACAACACCCACAAATACACTAATTAGGACACAAGTATATCCCTTGCAAAGAAACACATTGTACATAGGCATACACTAAACACAAGTAATTATCCCTACCGACCGTTCTAACCCGAAAGCCCGGGTTGGACCTTCATAAAATCTCTAAACTAATGGAGCGAAACAGGGGAATACAAAACGACTTCCGTGGATCAAATAGCGTTAAGAAAAACCTGTGGGAGTTAGTGGGTTATTTTAATTCCTAGAAATAGTTCTTAATCTGCATAATCTAATCTAACAATAGCCAGAATATAATGAAAAAACATGTCATCAAACACGCAAAGGGATATCACCGAGATATAGCCTCTGACCATACCTCACCTATATTCTAGATCTGAACTATTTTGTTGTTACCCTAGAATATTTGGCCGAATCCTACAACAACCACTCATCACCGACAGCTGATCCTACACCTACACCCCAGCTGAAATGAATGAGTATGGTTTGAGTAATATATATGAGGATGTGTTGGGGTGGGGGTTGGGGGTTGGGGGGGGGGGTTAATAGGTATATGTGGGAGGGTATGATTAGGTATACGTGGAGGGAAATTAAAACACATTCTTTTGGAAGTACGTGTATGGCAATGTATTTGGATGTACATGTGTGAGGAATAGTAATTGGTGTGTTGGGGAAAAGAAGAGAATTACCCATTGACATCCTCCACACATACCCGTGCATGGGAAATTGTTTACGTGAAGGAAGGGTTTGTCAGTGTGTCGGGTATTTACCAATAAAATAGTCTATATCCTTGTTCGTTATGATTAGCACCTTCCCTCTCCTTTAAGGTGAGGCAGTTGGTTTTTCGAGTCCTCCTCCTCCCTCATGTTTAGCCCAATTAGTTATAAGATTTCAAGACATTCGCCTCATTAGTTAGGCGATTTTCCGACCTTTTGCCCCATTTATATGCCAATATTAAGACCTTTAGTGCCATTTAGGTGTCAATTTTTTCCTGGCGAGCGATAGCAAGCTTGTATTTGAAGAGGAATCGGCCTTTGACTGGGACATTTTTCTACCGAAAAATGTACACATTTATATCGAAGGGGGTCTTGTGGGTGTGTTTTTAAGTTTGTTGGAGGTTTAGAGAACAAACTAAACCCCTTCCTTAAACCATTGAGCCGAACCAGTAAATTATGCTGCACAATACTATCTTAGCTCCCTTAATGCTCTCACTTCCGGTTCCCATTGTGCCATCTGTAATGTTTCTCCTCATCAACAGAGTCGTGGTGCGTGTATACCGTGGAGGCGCCTCAGGGTCAAGTCCCCGAGGTCATATTCCAGGACTTCTACCTGTTGAAGACAAGTAACCAACCTCGCCGATGCTACAATGCCTTTCTCCAGATCAGGGATAAGGATATGCATGAAGGCAATGTGTAGGTGGACGGTTGTACTTTATTGTAATTGTGTACATGATAGTTGTATGGGCTGACGACACAATAGGCGTCTTCACAGCTACAGATTCTGTGTTCGAGTCAAGCGGCTTAAAATGAGGCACCAATGCTTGTTGAGTGGATTTAAAAGCTAATATTTGCTCAACGATGCTATCCAATATCAACATATAGAAACATTGGGGATTTTAATGATATGATGGGCCCTAGAGCCCTAGAAGGATTATTGGAATATTTGCAATGGCCCATTTCTAGCCATTAAGCGAATCGAACAAAAAGTAAAGGCATATGGTCCCCGTGAAGGCACCCATTTTCACCGATGGGGGACTTGGAAACCATCAGATTATTTAAAACAGATTGATGTAAATGGTGGAGGTGAGGCTGAGGGATGGGAATATTGTCCTCCAGAAACCCAATAAGGCAATGTAAAGTACTTTGTGGAATCATGATGTTAGAGATAAGAAACCTGCAGGCCATATGTGTTATTATGAAAAAGGGATGGAAGGAGGAGGTGGACCACTCACGATAGCATTATCAGAACAAAGGCTAACAAGGCCCTGGACTTCCTGCGCAGGAATCTCAGTAAGTGTAACACAAACATAATTTGTCTAGTTTTTAAAACACTTGCTCGGCCACGCTTAGAATACTGCGACACTGTCTGGGAGCCACACACTTACAATGGCATACATAAACTAGAGGCCATTCAAAACAAAGCTGCAACTAAATTAAGATTTCATAATTTAGCCAGAGTAAATTAGGCAATACTAATGGCGATACTACTAACTAATGTTGATGGCGTTGTAATCCTCATTGTTTCCCAATAATCAGAGAGTTAATCGAGAAAGGTCTAGCCCCCACTGTTAGTAAAATCGCTTAATGCTAGCAGATAATAAAATACAATGACTTCCTCATGAAAAACAAAAAATAACAGCCGATAATTCCTTCCAGGTTTTGTTCTACAGACATCAAGACAGGGCAGAGTTTCGTAGGTAACGGCAGGACTATTTACCTGTACCTGGACGTTGTGGCGGCTGGTTCACGAGGCTTTGAAGCGGTGGTCAAGTTTCACAATGCCTCGAACCCTCCTCTCCCGAATCCTGGTAGTGCTGGGGTAGTGAAGATGAATGGTGCCTTGGTGATGGTGGTGTTGTTGATGAACATAGTGTTGTGTAGGACCTAATCAGTCACCCACTATAGTCGGTTTTTATTGCAGCACGGTAAACTGAATCCATTACCAACTGATTTATAGATACTTAATGGACAAACATTAAACTGCTATGTCTCTTTGTCACATTAATGCCAGGTTTTCATTATTGACACATCATAATATTTGTCGAGTAATCAAAAAGGCGGCATGCAAATTTACCGTCAGCTGGATACAGAATAAATAGTGTTTGGTTTCACAGTGTCTCGAATCCTCCCCACGTCAGTCAAAGTAGGTTAACCCTATTTGGTCCAAAGGGGGGGGGGGGAGCTTTCTCGACCTCCCCTGTTTCGCTCCATTAGTTTGGAGATTGCACGCTTTTGCCATTGTTGAGCAATGTATATACCCAGCCGAAGATCGAGGTCTTTCAAGTTACAGGTTCGCTATAGCTCACCCATAAGCAAAATCGACACCTGGATAGTATGAACCGTCTTATTACCGTCAGGCTAATGGCAGGAAACGTCTTTAAATCTCCAAAATAGTGAAGCGATAGAGGGGAGACTAAAAAACACCCCTCTCTGACCAAATAGGGTTAAACAATCATGAAGCCAGACAATTTGAATATAGTAATAGGTAGAACATTTAATAAACTTTAGTCTTTAAGCAACTAAGTGATAGCAAGTTTGTTGTTATCAGCACTAAATGTCTTGATGTGTGTTCTCTGTGGTACTGTACAACCAATAGGGGACCGTCCGGTATTTACTCTTAGGGTGTCGGTGAAGTTCCTCTGATTTAAATGAAATTTGGCATACGTTTAAAGGACTGTGAGAGCTAATGTTTGATACCATCAAATTGAAAATTGGCTTTATAGTTTTTAATATATGTCAAAAATTAGGGTCAAAATTAGACAAAATTACACACTACAATAATTGACACTGTACTCAAGAATCTAGTGTATTGTCTTTCTTTTTGTGTTCAATCAACTCAGAAAAGGTGTTTCTACAATCACACCAACCTTTTTTTGTATATCTCATCTAGTTTTATTTTTAGCCTATATATTTTTAGGTTGAAATTTGTTCACTTGTTTTGCAACTTTGAAGATGTGCTGTGCATGAATGGAGGTGGCTAAAAGAATTCCCCTTGGTGCGTTCATAAAGTTTTTTTATGGGCTTTGCAATGGTATATGAATCATTACTGTAGGACCAGTTGTTTCTGTAGTATAATTATTTCCGTGTTGGAATTTTTTGACTTTTTCGTGTTGAGAAAAAGCCTCCCAAACTTCAAAAACTGTTTTTCAGTAGAATAACTCAAGTCCAATTACAGGAAATGTATTTGTAATTATTTATATTTACATTTTAGTCATTTATACATATACTGTATATTAGTCCTATTACATGAAATGAATTTGTAATGGTTCCTATATACAAAAAAATAATGTATACATGTATATTAGGCCCATATTCAGCCTGCGAACGCTTTATATAAAGCTCTAAATAATGCACTTAGAAGCGATTTTCGGCATTCAACTTTTACAGACAGGTTGAGGGAATAACATAGCCAGCCTTCTATGTATGGGGAGAAAAAAAAAAAAAAAAACTATTTTTGGGTTAAAAAGGCGGAGGGTCCCCTTGGGGAGATGGACGTATTTATTTGTTAATTTATGTATCTTTGTTATCATTATATTAGTATCCTCCCTAGACCTCCATCAAACTTATCCTCCCTAGACCTCCATCAAACTTATCCTCCCTAGACCTCCATCAAACTTATCCTCCCTAGACCTCCATCAAACTTATAAAACAAACGCCCAAGTCCCTCCTTCAAGATAAGTTTGTAAATTTTTTCGATATAAAAATGTCCTGGCCGAAGGCCGATTTTTCTTAAATTACAGGCTTGCTATCGCTCACCAGGAGAAAATCGACACCTAAAAGACACGAAGTCTTAATATTGACAAAGAAATGGGGTGAAAGGTCTTTAAATCACCAAACTAATGGAAAAAAAATCTTCTAATCTGAAAACTAATAGCGTTAAAAATGAGGAAGAAGGGGGACCAGAAAAACGGCCCATCTACCCTTAAATATATTTATATATATGGTTCTCGGTCAGTCTGTTCATAGCCAATATCAATGTTAACAAAGATAAGTTTCACAATGCTTCGAGCCTTGCACCCCCGAGTCCTGGAGGGTGGAGGCACATAATATTGAATGTTGCACTGTTGATTATGTGATGGCAATGTTTTTTTATGAGAAATTCTGCATTGTTGTATAAGGTTTGCACTGTAGCGGACATTTTAAGGGGTAGTGCTTGTTGTGTAAGGTTTGCACTGTAGCGGACATTTTAAGGGGTAGTGCTTGTTGTATAAGGTTTGCACTGTAGTGGACATATTAAGGGGTAGTGCTTGTTGTATAAGGTTTGCACTGTAGTGGACATATTAAGGGGTAGTGCTTGTTGTATAAGGTTTGCACTGTAGCGGACATTTTAAGGGGTAGTGCTTGTTGTATAAGGTTTGCACTGTAGTGGACATATTAAGGGGTAGTGCTTGTTGTATAAGGTTTGCACTGTAGTGGACATATTAAGGGGTAGTGCTTGTTGTATAAGGTTTGCACTGTAGCGGACATTTTAAGGGGTAGTGCTTGTTGTATAAGGTTTGCACTGTAGCGGACATATTAAGGGGTAGTGCTTGTTGTATAAGGTTTGCACTGTAGCGGACATATTAAGGGGTAGTGCTTGTTGTATAAGGTTTGCACTGTAGCGGACATATTAAGGGGTAGTGCTTGTTGTATAAGGTTTGCACTGTAGCGGACATATTAAGGGTAGTGCTTGTTGTATAAGGTTTGCACTGTAGTGGACATATTAAGGGGTAGTGCTTGTTGTATAAGGTTTGCACTGTAGCGGACATATTAAGGGGTAGTGCTTGTTGTATAAGGTTTGCACTGTAGCGGACATATTAAGGGGTAGTGCTTGTTGTATAGGTTTGCACTGTAGCGGACATATTAAGGGGTAGTGCTTGTTGTATAAGGTTTGCACTGTAGTGGACATATTAAGGGGTAGTGCTTGTTGTAAAAGGTTTGCACTGTAGTGGACATATTAAGGGGTAGTGCTTGTTGTATAAGGTTTGCACTGTAGTGGACATATTAAGGGGTAGTGCTTGTTGTAGAAGGTTTGCACTGTAGTGGACATATTAAGGGGTAGTGCTTGTTGTATAAGGTTTGCACTGTAGTGGACATATTAAGGGGTAGTGCTTGTTGTATAAGGTTTGCACTGTAGTGGACATATTAAGGGGTAGTGCTTGTTGTATAAGGTTTGCACTGTGCTTGTTGTATAAGGTTTGCACTGTAGCGGACATATTAAGGGGTAGTGTTACGATCCAGGTTCTCAAAGACACAGGGCTCTTCAACATTGGACTAGATAATGGCAAAATGCAACAACGGTAACACTAGATCCAACCCCTGCCTTAAACACTGGAAAACAAAACACCATTACCGCCCTGAGTCGTGCCTGGACCACGAGGTATCCTATGACTCGGTAACTGGTGCACACACACTAGGCTGACGCTCGATGAAACAGCCTATTCTCAAACAGTAAAAGATTACTCGTTTAGGTTACACAAAGAAAAGATAAGTAACGTGATTAATTAACGTTACGGTAGATACTCAAATAACTGGCACTCCTGTATTAAAGAAAGTGCAATGCTAGTCCTGCATCAACTGGAAACTTCTGAAATAAGTCTGATGCTGGGAAGATGTTCGTAAAGAATCTTGAACAATTATAATGCAGAATACGGGTCACAATAAATACTAGGACATATAGTAATAATAGGCAGGCGAAGAGTAAAGACTGCGCAAAAGTAGTAATGCTCGACAACTAAAGAAATGCTTCGTGACACAACGCAACAGCCTACTAGGGTTGTGCAACTCAACAACAACAACCTCGGCTCAAAAGTGCAGTGAATAATAATGTTGCATACATATAATAATGGGGGCTTATCTCTAACCAGTGTCTGCTCGGTTAATAAAGTCTAGCTGGGGTATCAAGGCAGGGCAACCATGGGCGAGCATGCGGCTCGTAGCCTAACGTTGTCCGAAGGTGGTATAATGAAGATTACGTTATATGACGGGGATGCTCTCTTGATAAATCTAGGTCTCTAGTACCTAGTTCTATCCTGGCGATCCCTCAGAAGTCAACACAAAGAGGCAGCACTATGTTGTGAGGGATAGGCTATGGCCCTCTCACACCACAGTGCTGTGCTCGCAAAGTAAACCCACCCGAAGACAACCTAGGCTCCCACAGTACCTGTCGATGTCGTGCAGGGCTTAGCTAACACTGCACACATCGGAGACAACGACACAGTAATCTTACCCCTAGTCTAGCTTTAAATAACTAAGCAGAATCACTCAACACCCTGCCAGGGAGACATATACCGGTCTACAACCTTCCCGAGAGAGGACACACACGGAAAAGTCCGTCTCTCCAAACCTCATTAAAGCCTAATACATAGAAATATCTGAGAGCTTGGCGTACAATACGACTGGCCGACGGTGAACGTCTATGCTGAAACCAGAAGGGATGTTGAGTTTAATAAAGATTAGAGAATGATAAAGGAGAAGTCGAGAGAGAAATAGTATGCAAAGTGGCGAGTATGGGGGACAGAATTGCAAAGGATGTAGACGATACGCGTGTCAGGCAAGCTCTGAGCTGGAAAAAAAACAGGAGGCCGCGACGGGAAGGGACTAGTTGACCACCCGGCCGCCAACGCCGTCAGCGCCCAAGCGAGCCGCGTCATAGCTCAGCCCCCGCTGCCAGGTGTACTCCCTCACCCTCTCTCGCTCGCCTCCCACACAAGCAACATTTATATTATAGCGAATATAAAATACAAGGCGCGGTCACAGACCAAAACAAAGACCATTTCTAGACTGTCTGTGGCAACACGACCCTAATGAAATAAAGCAGATCATTCTAGGACAACTGTAGCCTATCCCCCCATCCTGGCGAGCGCTAGCGAGCTGCAATGCCCCACGCAACCATTCTGCTAGCGCCGGGAGGCGTCACAGTAGTGCTTGTTGTATAAGGTTTGCACTGTAGTGGACATATTAAGGGGTAGTGCTTGTTGTATAAGGTTTGCACTGTAGTGGACATATTAAGGGGTAGTGCTTGTTGTATAAGGTTTGCACTGTAGTGGACATATTAAGGGGTAGTGCTTGTTGTATAAGGTTTGCACTGTAGCGGACATATTAAGGGGTAGTGCTTGTTGTATAAGGTTTGCACTGTAGCGGACATATTAAGGGTAGTGCTTGTTGTATAAGGTTTGCACTGTAGCGGACATATTAAGGGGTAGTGCTTGTTGTATAAGGTTTGCACTGTAGTGGACATATTAAGGGGTAGTGCTTGTTGTATAAGGTTTGCACTGTAGTGGACATATTAAGGGGTAGTGCTTGTTGTATAAGGTTTGCACTGTAGCGGACATATTAAGGGGTAGTGCTTGTTGTATAAGGTTTGCACTGTAGCGGACATATTAAGGGGTAGTGCTTGTTGTATAAGGTTTGCACTGTAGCGGACATATTAAGGGGTAGTGCTTGTTGTATAAGGTTTGCACTGTAGTGGACATATTAAGGGGTAGTGCTTGTTGTATAAGGTTTGCACTGTAGCGGACATATTAAGGGGTAGTGCTTGTTGTATAGGTTTGCACTGTAGCGGACATATTAAGGGGTAGTGCTTGTTGTATAAGGTTTGCACTGTAGCGGACATATTAAGGGGTAGTGTTTGTTTTGGGGGCTATATATTTATTCATTCATGTGTTTTTTTAGTTTCCTCGCTAGACCTCCATCAAGCTTAGCAAAACAAATGTGTACATTTTTCGTTAGAAAAATTTCCCGGCCGAAGGCCAGTACCTTCTAAAATTAGAGGCTCGCTATCGTTCGACAGGAAAAAATCAACACCTAAAGGGCACGAAAGGTCTAAATATTGAAAAAAGAAAAAAAATAGGCGAAATGTCTCAAAATCGCCAAACTATCGGAACGAACGTCTTAAAACCTCAAAACTAATATACTAAATATTAGGGAGAAGGGGGTCCATAAAAAGCGAGTACTACCCCCTTAACGTTGTATGCAGAATAGTTTAGGTCCATTGGCTGAAATGCTAATTCTTAAAAGAGTAATTTTAACATAGAGGCGTTTCTGAGAGAAAACGCTGATTAATTATTTGCGATTTTAAGACCAGAAAAAATAGTTTCTACAAGTTATTTGGAACAGGTGTTACGAGTACTTAGAAATTCGAACACCTTAGTTTGGGCACATATTGTACCCTAGATGTTATCTATTCTGATATAGGGAAAGGTATCAGGACACTTCAACACCATGCCCTTTCACCACTCCAACAACACGAGTCACCTCAACACCAAGTCATATCACCACTAGACCTTTTCTTCACCAGTCGGTTTCATTACCAAAGCATCTCAATACCACACGTTGCCACATCTACTGTACTTTACAGAAATCACGAGTGTGACCCCTCCCCCCCCCCTCTCTCTCTCTCTCTCTCTCTCTCTCTCTCTTTCTCTCTCTTTCTCTCATCTATGTAGTAAAGATAGGAAAGAACAATTGAGTTGGGAACCTTATCTGTATATTCATCAAGAGCGAGCCAAAACGGGTACATTCCTAAACACTAAAGATTGACTGTGTCAATTATTCGTTGGCTGACAATTTACGTTAAGCATGCATTCCGAAATAATTTTGAACCGTTTGAGTTGGAATAATCTGCGTCTTATTCCAACACTAATATTTTTCAAACGTTTCACAAGTAAGCGTAAGTTAGCTAATTTTGTGAAGTCTAGATTATTTCTGTTTACATGCATTGTCAATAAAGAAGTATTCAATATACAGTAGGCTTGGCTCTGAAACACTCGGTTTACAGTCTTTTCGCCTACGAATCCTTTCGCCCTAAGTCTGTTCGCCCACACTTTACAGTCCGTTCGCCCAAATGAGGAGGTCCATTCGCCAAATCAAAGAAGTCCGTTCGCCCAAACTAGGAAATCCCTTCGCCCAAACAATATAGCCCGTTCGTCCACACTCCTTATTGGTTTCCAAATATTGTATCCTAGCAATCAAAAGCCTCATCTGTTTTCCTGTTATCTAATTAGATCTTAACTCTCTCTCTCTCGCCGACCAATGGTCGGAGGGAGTGGTAAGTGGGAAGAGAGCCTTCTGCTTTGCTAGACTTGCCTTCCACTTTGTAACAAATTCTATTTTAGCATTAAGCCCGGACTGCATAGTAGGGACCGCAAGGTCTGTGCAGTCTGTTAATGTATGTAACTCTATGTAACTCTCTCTATCTCTCTCTGTCTCTGAAAAAGGGAGCTCAATGCTAAGTAGAACACGTAGCAGCGCATTAATATGATTAAAGGAAAGCCATAATTATTCGAGGTAATTGTGATTAATTGCTTGCTTGGCGGTGAGAAATAATTCCTAAGATGAATAGATTCTGACATCTGTTGATGTATCTATCCATACATTAATACCACGGCGAAAACATCGGTTGTGAAGATCCCGATGAAACAATTCGTTAACTTGATTTTGTTGCATACATTAACCTTTAGTTAACCCTACAAAGTTTCTATAACCCAACGATAAACTAAATTATATCTGATAAACCACATAAAGCTTAAGATCGAATGGACAAAAATATAGTTGAATATACACTAGCAGGAGGAAGTGGGAGGTACCGGTACGTCGGAAAGAAGTAATAGAAGTAATCCGTGTTGAGAAGGCTATCAACACCTTGATTAAAACAAATAAAAGTAAACGTACTCCCACTTTCTCAGCGGATTAGCATATCCCTCCAACCTCTCCTCCCCATTTCTCTCTCTCTCTCTCTCTCTCTCTCTCTCTATATATATATATATATATATATATATATATATATATATATATATATATATATATATATATATATATATATATATATATATATATATATGCAAGCAATTGGTTACGGAAATATATTTTATCCCTATTAATTCATATATTTTAGGTAACGGTAGTATATATTAACAATGATAAAGAATATTATATAATTATGTTTTGTTATTACAGTAAGGCATTCGATAAAGTCCCCCACGAAAGATTACTGGGAACAATAGCAGCTCATGGAATAGAAGGAACTATACTAAGATGGTTAATTAAGGTAATGGTTAATTGGTAGGAAGAATAAAGTTAGCATACATGGTGTACAATCAGATTGTGGTGTAGTAGGATCTGTTTTAAGCCCCCTGTTGTTCATCATTTATATTAACGACCTTGATGTAGGAATAACTAGCATGATCAGCACATTTGCAGATGACACTAAAATAGGAAGAGTGATAACTTATGATAATAACATTCAGGCTCTAAAGAAAATTGGCAGGTGAAGTTCAGTGTAGCTAAATGCAGTGTATTACTATTTGGGAAATATATAGAAAATGCAGGATATATATTCGATAATATGGACATACGTAACTAGGATAAAGAATATTATTTCAGAGTCATCGTCAACTGTGATCTGAAACCAAGAAATCAATGCATCAGAGTTCGAAATAAGGCAAATAGAGTTTTTGGGTCTATATTTAGAGGCGTGAATAACATAAGAACACGGGAGTCTACAAACTGAGAGCCGACAGGCCCACACACGGGAGATCCCTTTCACACCCAACCCATCTCGTCCATATGCCTATCTAATTTTATCGTAAAGCTCTCTATCATTCTTGATCCCACTATAGCACTCGGTAGCTTATTCTACCTATATACAACTCGGTTACCAAACCAATATTTGCAGACCGGTATATATCTTTTCTGAAACGAATTTTATCTAATTTGATACCATTTGTTCGAGTTTTCTCGTTATCACCGAACTTCATTATATCTTTCATGTTCCCTTTATTAATCCCACTAACCCACTTGAACACTTCTATCATATCCTATATCTGCGTCTCTCTAACAAATGTATGCCTAATTTCTTTAACCTTTCTTCATATGGAAGATTTCTTATATTAAGGATATTATATTAATTATATTAAGGATATAAGGATATTAAGGATATCGTTGTTCCCTCCCCAAGGAATCTATTTCCATTCTGTAATAGGGACACCACAATTGGACAGCGTAATCCATGTGGTCTTACTAACGCTAAATACATTTTTAATTAAGATTACGTCTGCTGTTCTATTGCTCATACTTCTATATATAAATCTGAGAACTCTATTTGCCTTATTTCGAGCACTAATGCATTGATTTCTAGGTTTCAAATCACAGTCGACGATGACTCCCAAATCTGCTTCATTATGTAAGCTTCTTATGTTCACGTTATTTAACCTATATCCTGCATTTTCTACTGATTTCCCAAATTTGTATTAAACTGCATGTGTATATATATATTGAACTTCATCTGCCAATTTACTGCCCATTTGTGTAGTTTAGACCTCTTTGGAGAGCCTGAATATCATGATCTGAATTACTCTCTTCCTAGGTTAGTGTCATCAGCACATTTACTGAATTAGTTAGTTATTACTACATCAAGGTCGTTAATATATATTATGAACAACAGAGGGCCTAAAACAGATCTTTGTGGGACTCCACTCTTAACTATACCCCAGTCTGATTGTATACCATTTATGCTAACTATTTGCTTCATACCAATTAACCATCAACCTAATCCATCTTAACTTAATAGAGTTCCACTTATTCAGAACAGTTGACGTAATTTTGAAAATGTAGCTGTCGTTAGTGAGGCCACATATGGATTATGCTGTTCAATGTTGGTGTCATTTTACAGAATGGACATAGATTCCTTGGAGAGAGTACAACAAAGAATGATAAAAATTATCCATAATAATAGAAAGGTTGAAGACATTAGGCTTACAGTAGTTAGAGAGACGCAGAGTTAGGGGGAATAAGATAGAGGTGTTCAAGTGGGTTATTGGGATTAATAAAGGGGACATTAAAGATGTACTGAAGCTCAGTGGTAGCAAGAGAACTCGAACAAATTGTTTCAAATTGGATACATTTCGTTTAAAAAAGGATTTATATATTTTTGTTTTATAACAATAAAAACACATACAGAAGTTTCTGGATGAGATGGGTTGATTGTAAAAGGGATCTGCCTTTGGTGGGCCAATCGACTTTCTGCAGACTGCCGTGCTCTTAGGTTCATACATAGACTACAGTAGATCTGGACTGGACACGAAAATGGAACTTTGCAGTAAGGGACCCAAAATCGGAGAACGAACCCCGAAGTTCGAACCTCGAAACCACGAAAATATTACATTTTCGCGGTTTCGAGGTTCGAACTTGGGGGTTCGTTCTCTGATTTGGGATCCCTTACTACAAAGTTCCATTTTCGTGTCCAGATCTACTGTAGTCTATGGTTCATATTATCCAGTAGTGCTCTGAATATGGATTATACAAAACATAAAACAAAGTTCAGTACATAGCTGTACGTATTATCCATAACCAAATTTAAAAGCATCAATACCATTATGTTTGGCTTGTAGGACAATAACTCTCCAGGCAATAACTTGCAGGGGAGGTGTGGTGGAGTGGTCTTGCCACTGGCCTGGTAATCCAAAGGTCCCGGGTTCAAATCCCGATGTATCAATGGGAAGATATTATTGGGATGGAATTTGTGCTGTACCTAGTATCAGTGCATTACCACAAAGCCCACCGAAACGTCAATAAAATACCCTCATTGTTCCCTGATTAAATAGCACTGTATGAATATTCCCATATTCAAAATATGCTATAGGGATGCAATGCCTGGTGAGTTATCTGCTCAACAGGTGGCGTTGTGTGTGTGTAAGTGTGAGAGTCCGAGTGTAGCGGGTGAGACAGTGAAGCTCGGGAACGAGATGGCTTCAGGGATGGGGTCGTTTCGGGCCATGAGTGAGCACCGTGCCTCATGTGAAGGCAAGATGGCAGGTGCTCGTTGTGCTCTACGTGCTTCACATGTCTCACTCCCTAGACTGGAACAAGACCTCACGGGCTTCACTGTTCATTGTAAAGCGGTGAATGTTAAGGCTCTCAGCCTATGCCCAAGAGGAAGTAAGTTGGAATATAGAAAAAAAAAAAAAAAAAAAAAAAAAAAAGACAAAAACTGTTCACTTAAATCGCTCGGTATAATGAAAAATGGAAAAGTTCTTACCTGATATGTTTCTTCTAACCCATGCTATACTGCGAACTAGTATACTGTATGTGTTGTATATCACAGGTTTAATGGACATTAGTACATATAAAAACCTATCCTAACCAAACCTAAACTGACCTAAACTAACCTAACTTGACACTAGCTAACGAAACCCAAACAGATGTAACTTACAATATGAAAACCTAGCAATCGAACCTAGCCATATCCAATAGCGTCTAAATTAACCTAACCTAATTTGTTTCGTATTATATACTGTATATATATATATATATATACAGGGTGTATTAAAAATAGTTAATCATTAATGATTTAAAGGACATAAAATAAAATATTCAGTGCCGTCCAAGCAGGTGCTATTATATAATCCGAACACTGACATTGGTCTGCCCCTTCAACCCCCCCTCTCCCCCTCCCCCCAATTTTATAGTTTATACCGTGTATTTCAGACCCGATGTCGCAGCGCCTTTCGCAATTTGTGGCAAGACTATAGGTTACATAATAATGACATTCGAACACAATGTTATTGATACCCCGCCGTAAATTATGGTGTTATAAAGGTTTGTCAAATTATTATAGTTACGATGCTACCTCTTAGGGTAGCCAAAGGGAACGCAACAACATGAGCAAGCGATCGGACACCAGATAGACCCCCCTCCCCTACAGTCATACTGTCCCTCCCCCACCAACCAAGCGCCCCCACCAACCCCCTCCTACACTCATCCTTCTATACCCCCTCCCCACCTCTCTCTCTCACACACACACACATAGCATATTGGATAATAATTATAAAGACATTCAGTACTTTGTACATTAATATACCGTGGTATTACGCGACATTGGGTTTACAATAGAACTAAAGTATATACAGCAACAATGAGTTGGGCAGCTTTTGCAAATGAACATGACCCATAAGTTGGTTAATCACATTACAGTATACTGTCTTTGCTAGCAAGTTTGGCGGGTAGTTATAATTATAACCCTATAATTTATGGTTGGGTATGGTCGTTTCAGGCTATATGGACCTGTTGTTCGGTTATCCGTATGATGTGATGACATGATTGGCCATAATATTCTAAAGAATTGGAAGAGGTTTGTATAATTACAGAATAAATAAATATTAACAAGAGAATTAATGGATAATTAAACAGGCAAATGTACTGTACATATATTTTATTTTAGTCTTCGTCACTGTCAAGGAAGAGCTCATCCTCATCATCGCTGTCAAAGTTTATAACGACAGGTTCCACAATGTCATGAATATTGTCAGATGACCAATAACCCTCTTCAAACGCCATAGCTCTTCTTACGGCACCTGCCCAAATGTCTTTGGTTGTGCGTAACTGTGCTTCCTCTAACCTGGCCTTCAGGCTGGCACGAGTGAATCGTTGTAACGAGGTGCGTACGTATCTCTTCATACACCCCCACACCTGCTCGATGGCGTTCAGCTCAGGATGCGCCGGTGGAAGTCGGAAAACTTCGTGACTCCATTCTCGGATTATATTATCCACTTTGTACCGTGGCTTTGGTCGATTTTCTTTGCATATACGAAGGAGTTCAGGACGAGTAGCGTGAGGTGAGAAGGGGCGTTTCCTTTCCTCCAACCATTTCACAAGGTTGTGGTGGTAGTAGTGGGACAGCGACTTTCCTCCGTAAACTGGCTGTGGTAGGGTGCATTGTCCAACACAACTACTGATGGCTCTGCCAATGCTGGTAAAAGTTGTGCTGTGAGCCAGTGAACAAAAGGGCTGCTGTTCATTTCCCCGTGGTAGTCACCTGTTTTGTTCTTTGCAGGGAAACATACAAAGGAGCCATCGACAAAACCCTCGACTGTGCCACCTGCTACCACCACAAATCGCTCTCCTTCACCAGGTGGCACCTGACGGCTGTAGGTGGCACTTGTTTCAGGTTGTGTTCTGTCCACCCACTCCCTGTTGTGTGACATCCTTGTTGTGAACCACATTTCATCCACATACACCACCTGTCTTCCTTCCTGCCGATGATGCTGGAGTGCGCGGAAAGCGTCAATACGACGACATACTATATCATTCGACTCTTTCCGTACATACATTTTTCTTTGTGATACCCTGTAACAGAATCCCATGCTGTGCAACACACGCCAGCCATATCCCTGTCTCTGAGGTCTCACTTGGAATAATATCGGCCCTCTTCAAATCATCGGTCAGGGTAACAACAGTAAATTTGTCCTTTGCAGCAAACTTGGCATGCACAAAACGTCGTATGGCACCAATAGTAAAGCTGTCAAAGACAGGTGGTTTAGTGGAGGGGGTCGGGGAGTCAGGCGGTGTAAAGGCCGGTTCACACGGACAAGTTTTTGTCCTCAGTCCCTTGGGAGCTGCCGATTGGGAGGAAAATCTCGCCGGGGTGTGAAATTTCACTGGGGAATTCAGGGAACCAACTGGTTGTTTTTTGGACATTCACAGCCCTCTGTTCACAGCGATATATCCGATACAATGGCTTGGTTGCTTGCTTGGCTGCCTCTCGTACCAAAGAAAAACAAAACACGTTCAGTAATGCGTGTGTTTGTTTACATTCATCTGCTGCGACGAAGAAGACCCTCAACTGCCCAAGCACCTATAACTAATTATGTCTGCCAAAATAAACCGCATCCGACCTTGTGAATGGCCCAAAGATGCACTTGTATCATTAGCCTATGTGAATTGATAAAGGAGCGCAGTGTGATATGGGACGCCAGGGACCCGCTGTACTGCAAACTTAAAATCCGGTATCAAAGCTTCGAGGCGTTTGGCGGCGAAGTACCCAGCAGAATTGCAAGAATTAACAGGAGGTAAGACTTCTCTAGTACCGTATCTGTATCTAAATGGTAGCCTAGCCTAGGCAGCTAGGCTATCCTAGGCCTAGGCATTTACAAAGTTAAAGGTGTAGGCACCCTTAGTAGCCTAGAGTAAGCCTAGGCTATTTAGCCTACTGTTTTTGGCTATTCTACAATACCATATAAATAGGATAGCCTAGCCTATAGCCTAGGCCTAGGCCTATTGACAATATATGAAAGCATTAGCCTACCCTATAGTGCAGAGAACTATGCTTAGTGTTTGACACTTTGACTAAGCTAAGGCTAGCATGTTATTTTGTTTTTGCCCAATAGGCCTAGCCTAGGCTTTGTATTTTTTAATGTGAATAAATTTCACCCACTAGCCTACCGTACCTTTGATTTTAGGCTAAGGTGCGTCTATTTTTCTTTGAAAATTAGCTGGTAGCGGAACCATTTCCATTGAGCAAAGAAAAGGGTAGCCTAATGGTGTCTGGTAGGCCCTAAATGTAATAAACTTTGGTTGAGCGCTATAGCTATTAAACCTCGGAGCGAAAGCTAGAGAGAAATGGCAGTAGGCCTATAGGCTATAAGTAACCTGAACATTATTATTTTTAGTTCCCATTTACTCGTATTTTTACAAGAATAAAATGGAGCGTTTTGTACGCTAGCAGATTGGTCTAATTTAACACATTTCTTGAATTAAGGCATAGGCCTAGCCTAACAAAAATTACCCGTCACCTAAATAACATTAACTCACTAGCTTGGCTATTACAGTGTCTGTATTATTTTTGGTAAATTTCTATAATTGCACCTATAGGCTAGGCCTACGAGCTAAAAAATATATTATTGTATTTAACAGGAAGGTACGACGAGGTAAGTGATATGGTATAGGTGGCAATATGCGGAAATGGATTATAAGGGCATTCCGCCCCCTCTGACCCCCTTACGAAAATCTATGGTTACTCACTCCACCCCAACTGGATTTCTACTGTTTTACCCAACCAGCGGGGGTGTGGGGGCGGCAGCCCCCTCCCATAATACTAGGTTAGGTTAGGTAAGGTTGTTAGGTTAGGCTAATGTCTCTCTGAAACAATGTAAAATCCGTGTCACATCTAGATTGATAGACTTTTGTCAGAGGGGGCGAAATGCCCTTATAATCCATTTCCGCATATTGCCACCTATACCACATCACTTACCTCATCATACCTTCCTATTAAATACAATAATAATTTGTTTAGTTCATATAGGTGCAATTATAGACCTATACCTTATTTTTAAAACTCACTTATTGTGATTTGTGATCCACATTGGAAATGTGTGCTATTATTTCCAATTGGTTAGCGTTAGTTTTATTAGGCTATATTTTCCCATTATTGTCACCGAGAAATGTAATATGGCAAAAAATATGAAGTTTGCTGCATTAGACCTGGGTACTGGTATCGGTTTAATTAAAAAAATCAATAGGGCCTAGGTACGCACTTGGCATTTAAAGAGGTTTTTAAATGCCAAGTGCGTACCTATTGGTTATCTTACCGGGTAAGGTAACCAATAGGTACACACCGGTCCAATAGGTACTCACTTGCCATTTAAAAACCTCTTTAAATGCTAAGTGCGTACCTATTGGACCGGTGCGTACCTATTGGTTAACCTTACCTTATATATTATTATAATCACCCAACCTATCAACTTGCTATTATTTTTGTGATTTACCGCCCTTCTCATTCAATGGGATTTCAACGAAGGGTTATTGAAGACATGTATACTGTACCGGTATGTGTATTATAGTTAGGCTAAACTTAAAATTTATGTTTAGCCTATGCTATACATAATTTTCACTCCTACGTATTTTGGTATCATTCAAGGAGGCGCAATAGTCTCCTTCAATATTATCATTATGTACCGGTACCAGTATATGTTTATTTCACTATTGGTCTTAATCATACCTAAACACATCTTTAATGGTTGCTATTTTATTACAGATCATATACGAGAAAAATTAAAGGGGATGAAGGCTTACTACCTTAGGGAGCACAAGTGAGTGAGGAATACTCCAAGCGGCTCTGAGGGGAAGGTTCACGTGAAGTGGGATCTGTTTGAATACTTGGCCTTCTTGAGCGACACCATGGACTACACCACTGAATCTTCTTGGCCCATACCCAAAGAAAAGGTTAGTTATGAACAGTTTTGTCGACGTAACATACGTCTACTGCTCTACTCTACTTGACGTACCGGTACCAACCACTCGTCTTGCAACACAATCCCACCCCTACTCTGAAACTCTCACACCCAAGAGCGAAACGATACTGGCAATCTTTTATTCTAGCCAACAGCTAAACTCTGGAACGCTCTCCCTGAATCCATTTTCCCTCATCCTATGACTTAAATTGCTTCAAACTCTGTGTGTCTTTGTATTTTGGCTCAAACATACCCTGTCTGTGGCCATGTCAATCATTCAACTCTGGGAGAGGCACTTGTCACATGCAGTTTTGTCTTGTCTCCCTCATCCACATAGAAAAAAATGGTACCGGTACCGTACACTTTAATGATCGAGTTTGACTGATGCATAGGAAGTTACGGTACACATTTTCTTTGCCTGCGATATGGAATTGAGTTTTGTCAAAATTAAGATGTATTATTACCAGTACTTAATAAATTTGGCCATATTCCACATGGTACCACACACAAACATGAACTTCAAAATTGGGTGGTGTGAAAGCATGTGGTAGATATGTCAGCGGCTCGCTTGGTGTAGTGACTAGCGTCTCGGACTTCCACCCAGAAGGCCCGGGTTCGCGCCCAAGCTCGGCGCATTAAAGATTTTTCACAAGCACTGAGTCGTTACCATCCCTCATGAGCAAAGGGATGGGGTGGTAGTACAGGACCCCAATGGAAATACGCCTAATCGGCCTTATTGAGCTATCCTTAGCTAGCTTAGCATGCGCTAGCTTTAAAAACTATTATTATTATTATTATTATTATTATAGCGGTATTGAAAATTAACCAAATCTAGAAATTATCTTAAATATTTTGCTGTTGTGAAAAATTTGTCTTCATACTGTTGCCACTACTTAGCCTACTAATGAACAAGCATTTACTCCACACACCACCATCATACATCATCATCATACAAAGATATCATGGATTGAAGAAAAATATACACATTTTGGTTTATGTATTTACCTTATAAATAATTATATATTACCTATAGGCCAACTAAGATTACCAATAACTTTGAAAGTATAAGTACCGTACGGTATATCAAAGATAAATATAAATGCATATAGCATTAGGCTATTTTTTTTAACTTTTAACTGTTTCATTTTTCATGTATTTATCTCTGTTTTGGTATAAGAATTGTTGATTTTATACAGTTTAGCCTGTATTATGTATCTATGTATGTACGGTACGGTATTATTATAATCAGGCACATACCCCATAGCTGGGGGTGGCCTACTCGAGACAGAGCCTGAAAACGAAACAACATTAAAGGTTCCAGTTTTTAGGATTTGGAACCACTTTTGCGCTCCCTCGCCCCTTGTATCTTCTACAGAAGTACTGTACATATATTATAATTCAAGTTTGCATAATATGTTATGCTAATATAGGCTATTTTTCGTTTTGACAGATTTACTCAGATTTGAAGGAAGAGCTGGACCCCTCTACAGAAGTGTTGGTTACACTGGTTACAGTTGGTTAACTGTCGACTCGGTACAGATTAGTTCAGAGGATGAAGATAAGGTTCACAAGTTGTTGGCGGATGTTGAAGCTTGTGAAACCTACTACAGCACAGGCTCAAACACACCCAACTCATCGAGTCCTTCAAGCAGAAACGTTTCTCCACCGAGGAAAAAGCTACTAGGTTGCAAAGTATGAACCAATTCAAACACTTCAACTACATCCAGTGGGGGGCTAGCATCTGGGGAACGAACGTTGCCTCTGCCTCAATCTCAGGAACCAGGACGTGCGCAAGCCGCTAAAAAACAAAAACAAATACAGTATGACAGAGCCATAGCGGTAATGTCTAATGCCCTGGAGCCAAAGAACACCGCCACGTTGACACATGGAATTGAGATTGCCGTGGAGTCCCATAGCTGCCCGACTCACACCAACTCAGCAGATTGAGTTTGGGGCTCGAATCCTCCAAGCATCGTTGGCAATAGTCAAAGAGATGGAGTAGATGGAGTCGATGGACGTATAATAATAAAGTGTTGAATTGTTATATTGTTGTTGAACTTTCCCTTTTAACTTTAGCTTAATGTCTTTAGGAATTAATTTTGCCCCTCTGTCTAGTACAAAAAGTAGAGCAGCCAACATTCTGATGAATAATTGGTGCTTTAGAAAAATAAGATACATTGTTGTTATTATTATTTATTAATAATATCAAAGGACACCGATGCTGTCCACCCATCAAATGTTAAACTATACTCACTAGTTCATATAACTTAAGTCACTTTTTCAGTTACATATTAGTTGGAGACTATTTCCATACCTATTTATATAATAATCTGAGGAAGGTTGTTAATAAGGTGCTCATGGATGTCATGCTCTACACTTGATATCCTATGTTGCAGTTTGTCACTACACATCCATCTCACCATCCTATCTATTGCGTTCCATTCTGTTGGTACCACCCACTTTGACAGGCCATGTTTCTAAAGCATGTCATTGCGCTTCCAACACATGCAGCATACACCTTTCCCTTCAAGGGGAGAGCGAGTCTTCTCATGGTGATTAGTGGTAAAACTTCTCTAAACTTTCCCCAGCCGCATCTTATTCCAGCAATAGTGGCACCCACCACCGGCAGAGATGGTATCTCCCAAGTAGCATAACTTGGCCATCATTCTCATTGCCAAAGTTAACACTCTTGAGCCGGTCATTGAATACAAGCTCTCCTTTGAATACATATTTCTCAATTTTGGACATTTTTCTTGGTAGAGGTCCCTATATTCTCGTGCAGCATTTCTTCACGTCATGTACCCAGCTGCGGCAGTCGCTACACTGTATCGAGTTCGCGCCCACCTTTTTTCTGCATACTGTACTGCGCATGGTTTGTGATAAGAGGTGCTGCTTACCTATGAATGCTCATAGGGTGAATCTAGATGTGCGGCTGGATGGGGAACTACTCGTACAAGTGCAGTATTTTAGATATCTAGGAGGAATGATAAACAGGAATGGAGGTAAAAAAGATTATGTGAAGGAATGAAAGTTATCGGAGCAAAGAGAAATATTTGGAAGGTGAGAAATCTTGGAATGATAGGTAAAAGTGCAATGTATCAAGGAATAGTTGTACCAACATTGATGTATGGGGCTATGACACGGACTGTGAAGGCAAAAGAGAGAAGAAAGCTGGAAGTGATGGAGATAAGCTGCTTGAGGAGTTTGTGTGGAGTGACTCACAGAGACAGATTGAGGAATGAAGAGATACCTGTATGTAGGAAAGTGGGGCACCAGGAACATTTGTCGGATGGAGTGGACAGAAGGGTGCTGTACCTGGTATGGACATGTTCAGCGAATGGAAGAAGAAAGCCTTACAAAGAGAATATATCAGTCACCACTAAGATGGTTTAATACACTATAGGCTAATTGGAATCATAAATAAATAGTTAGTAAAATTATAAAACATTTTATTGTATAAATGGAATATGCCTACTAAAACTACAATAATCTAATATATATAATTAACTCTCAACACAACACACCTCCCAATGAATTTAATGAAAGCATATGATTCACCTGGGATTTGAACCTGGGTTTCCACAACAGATGTTAAACGCTCAAACCATTACACCATCAAGACAGTTAAAGGTTAAGTACATGACTAAAATTATATATCCATTAATCTAATAATGGATATACATTTTTGTTTTGGCCGCTACTATTAATACTGTACTAAATAGTGGCTCCTGAGCATGCACACAAGTACAGAAGCTAATATATGACAATTCATCCAACCCAAGTACAGTATTACCAAAGTACTGTACCCTTCATGACATAGATAATACAAAAATAAATTTTCTGTCTTCATAGGAAAAAAAATGAAGTGACTAAATTTTACAAATATTAAAATTATGTATGTAAGGTCTTTAATCTGAATTCAGAAAAAGTGAGTGAATCCGGCATCACCTATTGCTTGACGTTGAGTTACTTTGAGAATATTTGGGTGAGAAAAGTGGTCATAGGTTATTAGCTCCAGGTCTTGTGCAAACACATTATGGGCTGCAGGTTTCACTTTGTGAATACAATACTATTATTAGGTGGTTAGTGAAGGTTGACCATCCGATCTTGCCATCGAACCCGTCCCACTCCATTAAAATAGGTTTTGAATGAATCACGGACAGCCTTGGCATCTCTAGCAAGATTACCAGGTGGCAAAGGTTGCAGACATTCGATTCCACCTTGAGGATGTTGTCGCCATCGACCTTGTTGTAACCTTCCATTCTGTACATCCTCCCTGTCCAGAAGATCTTCAGTTACATAATTGTCTCTGGAGCTTACTCTCAAGAAATTATGCAAGGCTACAGCAGCAAGCACGATGTTCTTAGCATTTGGAGGAGATGTTCGGATTGGAGTTCTAAAAACCTGAAACCGAGCTACCAGAATTCCGAAAGCATTTTCGGAAGTTCTAGCACGGGAAAGACGGTAATTAAAAATCCTTCGTTCCGGTGTCTGTTCCCTTCCCGCGTAGGGTTTCATTAAGTTTGTTTTTAAAGGAAACGCATCATCTCCTACAATCACATAAGGACATCGTTCACGTGAGATGGGCAGATGATCTTCAGGAGGAATATTGATGACATTGTTATTGTTTTACAAAGCTGATTTAAGAGAACACTGATCCCAAACTACTCCATCACTTGCCCTGCCAATGGCACCAACATCCACATATATGAATTTGTAGTCTGCGTCAACTAAAGCCATGAGAATCATGCTGAAATTACCTTTGTAATCATAGTAATCAGAACCACTGTTAGCGGGCTTTTCAAGAAGTACTCTTTTTCCCATCTAGTGTCCCAATACACATAGGGAAATCCCACGTGTTATTGTAGGCCGCAGCAATCTGGCGCCTTCTCCCTCCGAGTCCGGCATTTTCATATATAGAGGGCTTAATACTTCGTAGATGGCTCGGCAGACCTCAGGAATGATGGAGCACACCAGATTTCGGCTGACTCTGAACTGCATCGCCAAGGACCTCTAGCTTTCTCCTGAAAAAAGAAAGTAGCACACTGTAAATGCTGAAATGTACAATATATAATGATAATAATAGTAATAATGAAATTTATGTGTTTGGTAATGAGAGTAAATGAAACAGTACTGTAAATAAAAGTGTTTGATAATTATAATGTACAGTTCTATAAAGTGCAGATTAGGTACCAGTATATGTGGAGAGTATGGGCACGATATTAAATATGCTGCGAGAAAATAAGTACAGTACAGTATAATTTTGTTCACATCTGTGCCACTTAGCGAATTGTGTGGTACACAAGGAAGTTGTCAACTTTAGTACACTAGAGTACTGTACTGTACTTTCAATTATATGGCTGATTTGTTAAGATTTTATATCAAACACCACGTACATTCGCATGTACAGTAATTTGATTAAAATATATATTTAAAATAAATTATCACAGGCCAGGGCCAGCTGTTAACAAAATTGGCAATAAGGAAGATTCACACCCTTCACAGAGTACCGTCATCTGGGGTGAATTCGGACATCATGGCCTTGCTCGTGATCTTGGGGCTTTGCCCCCCCCCCCCCCCCTCACCCCCACATGACTAGTGTCAAATAACCAAATAACTGGGGAAACAAAAAATCTTGGGAGTTTTTAATTTTTTTCTTGGGATAGGCTAGGCTATTTTTTTTTTTTTTTTCATTAACCTAACCAAAAAACCGAACCTAACCTAACCTAAATGTATTTGGGGGCTATTAGGTTAGGTTAATGACCAAAAAAAACAAAAAACAAAATCTCCAGCAAAAAAAAAAAAAAAAAATGCAAAATCCAAAAACTTTTTTTTCACCCGGGGATAAAAAGTAGGGCCTATATAGAAATGAAGCATATGATGATGGGAACCCAAAACTACCATTAGAAATTTGCTACCTATATTGTTGCATCTCCTGTATATTGACCATAGGCCTATCATTACATAAACTTTATATTCTCATTTAAATGTTGTGCCTTCTATGAGGTCTATTGCAATTTCTAGGTTAAAGTAGAACAATATAAACATGAGTTTGACTTTTATTATGATACATTTGTAGAATTATCGTAGGCTAGGCCTAATCGTGTTCTGAAAAATTATGCCAAATATTAGCCTATTAATAGGCTAGGCCAAAGGCTGATAAGACTGCACTATGCAAATGGAAGTGGCATAGCCTACCACTGGCTATCCTATAGCCTGCTAGGCTACTATCGCCTACCAAATAACATGAAAAGTGGAAATGAAATAAGAAATTAGTCTAGTAATAGCCTACCGGTACCAGTAGAAAGTCAATGCATAGCATAGGCCTATGCTAATAATTATAACATTTACTATTTAACATAGGCTAGGATAATTCCACTCTACATTGCCTACCCTAGGCTAGGCAGCCTAGGCCTACCTGAAACAAACAATAAATTAGACTATTAGGATAGGCCTAATAGGCTAATTGCCTACCACTTGAAAGTTAATGCATACGCTAATAATTATGATAACCTTTACTATTTAACCTAGGCTAGTTCCACACTTCCACTCTACATTGCATAGCCAACTTGCCAAGGGTAGGCCTACTGGTATGTGAGCTCGGAACAAAACAACTGAACAATAATAAGACATAGCCTACCTGTTGCCAAGTAGCGAAGAGTAATCACGAGTCGTTCTCCAGCACTCACAGCTTTTCTCATATTTGTGTCCATTTTTTGGATGAATGGTGTGACAAGACTTAACAAATATTCGTATTGTCTTCGGTCTAGTCGTATCCATTCATTCAAAGTTTGCGGATCTTCCAGGCTAAGCTCCCTCACCAAGCGATAATATACACTTTCCACTGGTCTCCTGGTGAGCCATTGGCGACTCCAGATGCGAGGCGGTTCAGATCTGTCTCTTAATATAGTCAAAAACGCCGCAATCACACCAAACGCTCTCCTTTGTTCATCCTCCATATTTGTGCGTTGTGGTCCACGCGTTTTCTGCTTGGCAATTCTCCGTCCACAGTCCCTACCTTTGGCTCGACTCTCTCGTGTGAACACTTTTTGAATTTCACAGGGAATTTGTACAGCAACTCTCCCCGTCCTTGAAGGTCGGGGGAGAGAATTGGAAACAAAAACTGTCCGTGTGAACCGACCTTAATGGTGGGAGTGCTCGGTGTTTCAGGTGGTGTGTCTGGCTGTGAACGCAGGTTGCTCTGCACCATCTTCCGCACTGCCTGGATTGTCATACCCATCACGTGAGCGACACGGTCATACGGCCTGTGTGGAAAGACAATATCGTAGAATAGGGAAATGGTCGAATATTAAGGACAACATAGTTGTATTATTATATGTTATGGTATTATGTGGTGGGCTGAATCCAAGATCTATATACTAAGGTCTACCGGACGGCTGACCAAAATAAGCTCTCTCCCGCGCACAGTGCAGAGTGCGCCCCACACTAGCCTGCGCTCGACCCAGCTTCCCTCCCTCAATACCAGTACCTCCTCTTTTGTTGTTTATTTATTCCTTGTAAACTATAGTCCATGGGATCTAAGATCAGTGGAAGTTCAATCAGTTCATTCACTTTGAGTAATCGATCAAGAACAAACGAGGTGAAACAAAGTGGATGTATCATATTATGCATTTTAAACATCCTGAACCTAGCATAGACACACTGAGGATAGTTACTATAAACAATACATTGTACGTGTTTGTGTGTGTTTGGTCAAAAAGCCCCTTTTGGGATTATATGGGTCAAACTTTGTTTAATGTTTCACTACATCCTTCTACTTTATAAGGAATTAGGCGGCTTGTCATGTCATTAAGGACAAGGAGTAGCTTAACATAGGTAAGGTAGAATTTAAGCACACACACACACGGACACTGATTACATGTGTGTGTCTTTCGAAATAAGTTCGTGTTTTTATTACAAGGGACACATTATTGTTCTCTTCCCTTTCTCCCTTTCAATTGGACATAAACAATAGAGAATACATACATTTAGAAACATGGCTTCCTCTACCTTCGTTCACAAAATCGTGATTACTTCGTTCTCTGTTTATCCAGATGTAAATAATCAACTATGACCAACAAACAAACAAACAACAACAAACAATTCAGCACTAGACCAATTAATATAATGTGTTCAAACAAACGTAGCCAAATGTAACAATACTCAAACATTCACACCAATATCAATAACACACACACACACACAACCACTAACAACATTTATCACACAAATACGGGGTGTCTCGCAATATTGTTTTCCCTGTAGATACTTCTACAAAGGAAAGACTGTTAAAACGTTATAGGCATATACAACATACTACATACTTTTGCAACTATATGGCCTTTTACATTCGGCATTCTTAACCCGCTCTAATGATAGAATGGAATGGTTATTTTAGTAGTGTATGGTTTATGGTGTTATATAAAGTAATTATACCATGCTGCACCATGCACAACTTTGTTTTCATATCCCTTTCATTTGGCGGGAACATGGATTTAAAACAATGAACATGACAAAAATACCTACTTTACAAGGCAGTAGCTGTAAAATGTTGACAACAAAAACATATACATTTTATAGAATATTTTGGTTCATAATAGCGCTCTTTAATTTCTGAAAGTGCCGATACGGTTTCTAAAGAATCGTGGAGTACCCCGTATACAGCCACTTTAAACAGGATCAGACATATCCACAAAACAAAAATGATCACATACAGTATATAGTGTCGCTAACAAAAAGTATGTAAGCCAACCATAAAATGTCACTCAAACATACAGGCAACAATTGTCACACAGCCACACCTCTACACACTACCATGATTATAGTATTTATCACCACCCCTAGCAAGAAAACTACAATCATTATTACGAATAACAAAACTAATGAACACCCATACCAACGAATATAAGACTAACATTTATTTGTTTACGGTAACAAATACTGGTTTTAATATTGTTTACTTATATACACTACAACTACTTGTAATACTCGCACACACATTCACATCATATGTATACAGTAGCCTATACACAAATACACTGCCAGCGACAAAATAACGTATATCTATTTACACCATCAGTGATATAAAATAACACAAATATTACTATCAATAAGGCACGCAAGCAGGCATCCACTAATAATATTCCCACAATCACCAATGTCTATACTCACACAATCACCTCCAATAAAAACAATTCACATTGGCCTACGCATATTATTACTATCATGATATTGTTTACATGTTACCACCCATCTCCACTTCCATTAATATCCCCATATCTGTATTCTTTTAAGCTTACCGTGTGGTAGAAACATGGAAGGTACAGTATCGTCTTGCAATGGCCGGTCATTTTTAGTCCTCTTATAAGTACCGAGAAGACGTGATTGCATATCATCCTTCAAGTTGTTATCGTCAAAATGAATAGAGCAAATCAATGCATGTGTTGGGTTGCTTTTATCTGTATGTTGACTGGCATTCAACCACAAGCGTCATATTTTTTAATTTTTGGGAATCGAAAATAATCTAATGTTTTCAGATGTTTTTGCTTGTTTGATGTTGTAAAGAAACCCAAACACAGAGCAGTTATTCGGCATAGTGATCCACACAACCAACTAGCGGGGCCTATAAACAAAGAATGTCATTCTAATATACATAGTGCGCCTACATAAACTTTCTGTGTTCAGGTTACCCATTTTGGTTTGAGCCCAAGTGCGAGAGGAGGGGCGCAGGTCTGTCATTTGACAGGCGCTAATCCACCCCTACCTGCGCGCCGGTTGACCTTAGTATATAGGTCTTGGCTGAATCTATTGGAATAATATAAGGTTGAATAACCTTACGAATTCACCTCACCTGAGGAAAATTTGTGGCACGTAGCTCATATAGAATATAATGGTATTAAGATCAAGATATAATCACCAAACATTGTCATTCCTATAAAATATGTTCCGTAAACGTATAGACAAAAGCGTTATGGCTAATAATTACCTGCTAAGGCTTATTTTCAGTGCGTCAGCGTTCTTCTCTTGGTTGAACATATTGAAAAGTGGTAGCGCAATGACACCTTTGCATCCACGCGGGGGCATCTCAGCATACCGGCCATCTCCTGCAGGGACGTAGCACACCTTCAGTAGCTTGTGAGTAGGCACCTTCCTCGATCGCAGGCCAGTGAACATCTCCCGTTAAATTGCTCAAGTATTCCAAACACTGGGAAAATATCAAACTGAAACAGACCTATCACGGTTGTTTCCCTAAACTATCAATCCAAGCTCCGCCCATAATTTCCATTCATAAACTATTATACGTATATATTAAAGCATATGTATGGCTTTATATTTTCCCTTTAACAGACAATGTTTAGAGAGAGAGAGAGAGAGAGAGAGAGAGAGAGAGGTGGGGAGGGGGTATAGAAGGATGAGTGTAGGAGGGGGTTGGTGGGGGCGCTTGGTTGGTGGGGGAGGGACAGTATGACTGTAGGGGAGGGGGGTCTTATCTGGTGTCCGATCGCTTGCTCATGTTTTTGCGTTCCCTTTGGCTACCCTAAGAGGTAGCATCGTAACTATAATAATTTGACAAACCTTTATAACACCATAATTTACGGCGGGGTATCAATAACATTGTGTTCGAATGTCATTATTATGTAACCTATAGTCTTGCCACAAATTGCGAAAGGCGCTGCGACATCGGGTCTGAAATACACAGGCATGTTGAATTATAAACAATTAGTTTTCGGGGTGATATATTGTATGTAATGTTCCCTTTAAAAACTGTTTACAACTCAAATTATTTTCTATTAATGCCAAAAAAAAAATATTTTTCTTTCAACATAGGACAGACCGAAGGAATCTTGGATGAAGCCAATTACGATCATCAAGTAGTCTGCAGATATAACTGTCATATAATAGTAAACAAAAAAGAAATGTTGAAAGATAAATATAACCAAACAATGTGGGCATTACAAAGTTATTGCCTATTGTTATTTATATTATTGTACAGTCATGAACATTAATTCATATACAAAACTTATTCGAAGCGGTCTCGGATTGAATTGAATCTCCTTACTAATTTGTACTGGGTATTTGCATTTTAGAGATTCCTTTAATAAGTTCGAAACTTTAAAATCGATCAGAATTAATTAACACTACTGTACTGTACATGGTCATTACAGTGTAATAATAAAAGATTCATTGATTTTGTTTTCATTCCCAGCAACTGATGTAATACAGTTTTGAGAAATCAATTATAGCCAAATTTTTTATAATTGAATCTTTATACCGAGAAATAAAACATTTCCGTGAATTTCATTCAACATAGGAACGATCAGTTCCCAATGGCTCTATAAATCAAGAACTATGCTTCATAAAATATTTAATTACCTTCTGCTGTGTTCGGATACCCGACCCAGACTTGGGCATCAACATTATACCCCGTTAACATATTTGTTTACGCTAACCTGTTGCTTGTAATTAGAGTTTTTCTGCTAACCACATATAACCATCACCATATTCTAAGACAACTTTGATATCGTAATTACTAATGTGTGAATATGTAAACCTATACTTCCCATTTTGTTAAGTCCATAGTAAACATGTTTATCATGCATCATTTATTTATTGCTTTACTCGTAACCCTGTTTTGCTGCATTTCTAAATAAGCATGTATCTCATTAATAAGACATGTCTGGGAAAATGTGATACTACAATATACGTTCAATTTCCATTTTACATGGTGTTTGTCATAGTCTGTAACAGTTTTTTGTAATACACCCGGTATATACAGGTATATATATATATATGTAAATATATGGGGGTAGATTGTAGGCACCAATCGAACAGGGCTATACCCAGGAGAGGTTGTAGAATTTGATAAGGAGTCGCTGGAACTCCTTTTTCATTTGTTTGACCTCTCTTACTGATCCCCTTTGTGCCTCTCTTCCACTGAGAGTAGTCCAGCCTGCTCTCACAAACACCTCCTCCTCCTATTTACTTCACTACACGTAGCATGCACATCACACTTCCTTCCACAACAAAAATAAAAACATATTAACACAGGCCCAGCCTCGGAGTCCCCAGGGGGGGGGGGGGGGGGACCATAAATGCTCCCAGACCTTCCCCTGACAACCCCTCTAATTGCTCTGGACCACGGCCTGTCACTTTTACTATCAACTTTTGCAATATTCGCGGCCTTTCCTCTAATTTTCACTCAGTCAAACACCATCTCTCCTCCTACAAACCTGATCTTCTTTTCCTCACCAAAACCCAGGTATATGAGACAACTGCCAGCAGCCACTTCTCTGTATCTTCCTACTTTCTCTATCCAAGTTTCAAAGCCAAAGGCGGATGTTGTGCATACGTGCACATGTACAACAAAATCACTTGCTCTCGTGTTCCCGATTTCGACTCCTCTGAATTCTCAACTTTATGGCTCAAACTATCCTGTCATTCTCATACATAATATTTCTGTGCTGTCTATCTTTCCCCTAACTCTACCGACTTTCCCTAATTCTTTGACTATCTAAACTCTAAATTGGAACACATTCTATCCATCTCCCCCTTTACTGAAATCTCCGTCTTAGGAGATTTCAACGTTCACCACCGCCAATGGCTTTCCTCTCACACTACTGACCAACCTGGTGAACAAGCCTTCGTCTTTTCTATCCTAAATGACCTAGAACAGCTGGTCCAGCAACCCACCCGTATTCCGGATCGCTTCAGAGATCGGCCCAACATTCTTGACTTATTTCTGACTTCTAACCCATCTTCTTATACTGTCAATCTCTTCTCTCCTTTGGGCTCCTCCGACCATAACCTTATCTTTGTCACCTGTCCTATCTCTTCAGTACGGCCACCCGATCCTCTCAGCCAGTGGCGCTTGTGGCACTTTGGCGCTGCCGACTGGGAGGCTCTCCGGCAGTACTTCTTTGATTTCCCATGGAATTACTTCTGCTTCCGTTTCCGAGGACCCGAGGAGAGTGTTGAACACATTACCGAGGTAATCCTCTCATGCATGGAAGCGTATGTTCCATTTTCTTTCTCTCAGTCTAATGCCAAAAAATCATGGTTTACTCACGCTTGTTCTACTGCTGTCCAACAAGGAGGAAGCATTCAAACGGTACCGACGCCTTAAAACCCAAGAATCTCATTCTTCCTATGTTACTGCCCGGAATTAAGCCAAATCTGTTCTTCGGCTTGCCAAGCACTTTTTCATTTATAATAAATGCACTGAACTATCCAACCCTAGCTCTTCCGAAGCTTTCTGGCATCTAGCCAAAAAGCACTCCAATAATTTTTCTTCCTCGTCTTTCCCTCCCCTTTTCTACTCTGATGGCACAACCATCACTTCTTCCTCTGACAAAGCTGAACTCTTCGCTCAAACTATTGCTAGAAACTCCACTTTGGATAATTCGGGTGTTATTTCTCTCCCCCCCCCCCTCTCCCCTACTTATGCCTAATATCCTAATCTCTTCAAAAGATGTACTTTCTACCCTCTCTGGGCTTAATACTAAGAAGGCGTACGGTCCGGATGGTGTTCCTCCTGTTGTACTAAAAAACTGTGCTTCCATGCTGACCCCCTGCCTAGGCAAATTATTTCGTCTCTATCCCTCCTCTAACGTCTTCCCTTCTTGCTGAATGTTTGCTCTCATTCAACCTGTCCCAAAGAAGGGTGACCGCTCTCAACCCTCCAACTATCGTCCAATTGCTCTCATCTCTTGTATCTCTAAAGTTTTTAAAACTTTATTGGCTTCCAAATTTCTTAAGCATTTCTTTTCTCATAATCTGCTCTCAGAATGCCAGTATGGCTTCCTTAAGGGCCGCTCTACTGGTGATCTTCTTTCATATCTTACTAACTCTTGGTCATCCTCCTTTCAGGACTTTAACAGGTAAGAGCACTATGAACGCTTCCAGGCTCTTCTCAGGGCTTAAGGTGCACACTGCCCTGCTCCTATTCTGAATAATAAGTAGAACAGAAATACTCATGTAACTTACTAGCTACGAGAACTCGAAACCAACACCGGAATTAGCAATGCTGGGTTGGATAATCAAAACAGTTAAATACATATAGGCTACCAGCAGACATCAACGAAAAATAGAGTGCAGGTGTACTTCGAGCATAACAGGCTATGCGCACCCTCGACAGTACTAAACCATGCGCAAACCAGCCAACGGTAATCCACTCTCAACCCAAGAGAGTTGCACATAATAATATTGCATACATATAATGAACTAACAATACAAAGCAGTGTCCTAATATGACTACTAACCTCGGGGTGATATTAGTGGAGGCAGGGTGCCCTGACCACCTCTCATATCACAACAGTATATCCTGCTTCAACCTGGGCCCCCCAGTGAGTTACCGCCCAAACAATGAACTATTAGAGTCCACCTCCCACACTCACTTAACTATGGGGGGGGGGGGGTCCAGACTGAAGCTTGATTCCTAATTAATATTAAACACTCCGTTGCCTCAGTTCGAAACTCAAGATAGAGAACAAACAATGGCTGGGGCAGAACCGTCAAGGCTGCTGCCGCGTCATAAGCACAAACACTGGGAAAATATGTAGGGGTATGGATGTGTGTGTGTGTGTGTGGACTGTCTATGGGATTAACAGTGCTTATTAGTAAGGACCCCGGCAAGCCTCCCAGCTCTTCCCTACCACAGATTCCGACGTAAGCCACCGGAGGTACAGAACATATGAAACAAAGGGAAATATAATAAATGCTGATCAGAGGAAAAGAATAATTAAAGAATGAACGAATGTCTAGGATTCTCTGTTAATTACGTTACGTTACTATTATGCAAGCAAGGAAAAACAAAACAGGGGCCGACTGGGGTGCCACAAGAGAGAGCTACCACCACCTATACTGTCTGGCCGCCCACGAGAGAATGATGAGGCCTGGCCCTGGCAAAGCTGGCGGGAGCCAAGCTCAAACTAAAAGGGTTGCACTATATCACCACACGATATGATAACACTAAGACAATTCACAAGAATAACTTATACTAACGTATTCCTGTGTTAACATATTGACTAAAACAGAGTGGCAGATAAAATAAAGTACATCTTTATATTGCAACACAACTGAACTTACAATGGTCACATAATTAAGTAAACTCGTGTTGCTTAGCGAGAGAGCAACACTACCTCCCCCCCCCCCCCACCCTCGCGAGAAAGCAACATTCCTTCCTCCACTTCCTCCCTTACCCAGCAACATCCAGCCTGCAAATTACAGCGTTGCTACTACAACACAACTTCATATACGAAACTAGTAACACTCTATTGGCTCATTCTACACAAATGTTTATTGAGACAAAAATGCTTAGAGATACGGCAAAACTAGTCAAGAGTAATTGGAAGGGTATCGGAGAGAAACTCACAATACCAGGTATTTGTAATAGACTTGGCGCACAGCTGCTTTCAGAAGTCAGGCGCCACTAGAGTCTGGCTACTCCTAAAATACCCTGGTCATTGTGACAATATATATATATATATATATATATATATATATATATATATATATATATATGTATATACACTGTATATACAGTATATACTGTATATATATATATATATATATATAGGTTGGTATCGCTATTACAGAATGGACATATATTCCTTGGAGAGAGTAAAACGAAGCATGACAAAAATTATCCATATAAGAAATCTTGCATATGAAGAAAGGTTGAAGAAATTGGACTTACATTCGTTAGATAGACGCAGAGTTAGAGGTGATATGATAGAGGTGTTCAAGTGGGTTAGTGGGATTAATGTAGGGAACATGAAATATGCACTGAAACTCAGTGATATCGAAAGAACTCGAACACATTGTTTCAAATTAGGAATGCTTCGTTTCAGAAGTGCTATAGGCAAATATTGGTTTGGTAACAGTTTTAGATATGTTTAATAGGCAACCGAATGCTATTGTGGGATCAATAACGATAGAGAGCTTCAAGATAAAATTAGATAGGTATATAGAGGGAATGGGTTGAGTGTGAAAGGTGAAAGTAAACACAAGCAAGGGAAGATATTCCGTCCCTGCCTATTTTAAATTTGTGATACCTAAGTAAATCATGGCCTGTGATTGGCTAATCTGCATTAGCCCGTCAGTCAGTCTCCTCTCCCGCTTACTTCTCCCGTTTATAATTTTATTGTTACGCTTGTGTTTACTTTATGATATATAAGTTATTATTGGGTTTCATGTGATATTTAATAGCTCTTTAGATTCGGATAAGACTATAATTTATTAATTAATCATTAAAATTACTTAAACGTATATGGTTTAATGAATAAATAAGGAATAATAAAGATAAAAAGAAGAAATTATCAGCTCTGCCGCTCATTTTGGCCAGTGAGCTCGGGTACTGATATGATAGCCAATCATGAGCCTCCATGCAAACACCAGTTAGGGGCCAGATGCACAGGTCGGTTGAATGGAGTATAACACATTCACTCACTTGCTAGATGAATGTGAAGGGGATAACCTTAGCCAGGAAATGGGTGGGAGTCGTAGGGAGCCTGCCACCCACACAGCTTTGCCTGCTGTCACCAGGGAAGTAACTGCAGCACCTACCACCACCACAGGATCACCAGCTGCCACTACCACCAACACAGGAGCACCAGCTGCCGTTACTACCACCGGAGCAACACCAGCTGCCAATACCAGCACCACAGGATCACCTGCTGCCACTACGACCACCACAGGATCACCAGCTGCCACTACCACCAACACAGGAGCACCAGCTGCCACTACCACCAACACAGGAGCACCACCTGCTGCTACCACCACTGCAGGAACACCAGCTGCCACTACCACTACCACATGAGCACCAGCTGCTGCTACCACCACCGCAGGAACACCAGCTGTCACTACCATCCCCACAGGAGCACCAGCTGCCGTTACTACCACCGGAGCAACACCAGCTGCCACTACCAGCACCACAGGAGCACAAGCTGCCGCTACCACCACCATCACAGGAGCACCAGCTGCCACTACCACCACCACAGGAGCACCAGCTGCCGCTACCACCACCACCACAGGAGCACCAGTTGCCGCTACCACCACCACCACAGGAGCACCAACTGTTACTACCACCACCACCACAGGAGCACCAGCTGCCACTACCACCATCACAGGAGCACCAGCTGCCACTACCACCAGCACAGGAGCACCAGCTGCCGCTACCACCACCACCACAGGAGCACCAGTTGCCGCTACCACCACCACCACAGGAGCACTAGCTGCCACTACCACCACCACCACAGGAGCACCAGTTGCCGCTACCAACACCACCACAGGAGCACCAGCTGCCACTACCACCACCACCACAGGAGCACCAGCTGCCACTACCACCATCACAGGAGCACCAGCTGCCACTACAACTACCACCAAAGGAGCACCAGCTGCCGCTACCACCACCACAGGAGCACTAGCTGCCGCTACCACCACCACAGGAGCACCAGCTGCCGCTACCACCACCACCACAGGAGCACCAGCTGCCGCTACCACCACCACCACAGGAGCAGCAGCTTCCACTACCACCACCACCGCAGGAGAACTAGCTGCCGCTACCACCACCACCACAGGAGCACCAGTTGCCGCTACCACCACCACCACAGGAGCACTAGCTGCCACTACCACCACCACCACAGGAGCACCAGTTGCCGCTACCAACACCACCACAGGAGCACCAGCTGCCACTACCACCACCACCACAGGAGCACCAGCTGCCACTACCACCATCACAGGAGCACCAGCTGCCACTACAACTACCACCAAAGGAGCACCAGCTGCCGCTACCACCACCACAGGAGCACTAGCTGCCGCTACCACCACCACAGGAGCACCAGCTGCCGCTACCACCACCACCACAGGAGCACCAGCTGCCGCTACCACCACCACCACAGGAGCACCAGCTGCCGCTACCACCACCACCACAGGAGCACCAGCTGCCGCTACCACCACCACCACAGGAGCACCAGCTGCCGCTACCACCACCACCACCACAGAAGCACTAGCTGCCGCTACCACCACCACCACAGGAGCACCAGCTGCTGCTACCACCACCACCACAGGAGCACCAGCTGCCGCTACCACCACCACCACAGGAGCACCAGCTGCTGCTACCACCACCACCACAGGAGCACTAGCTGCCACTACCACCACCACGGGAGCACCAGCTGCCGCTACCACCACCACCACCACAGGAGCACCAGCTGCCGCTACCACCACCACCACAGGAGCACTAGCTGCCGCTACCACCACCACCACAGGAGCACCAGCTGCCGCTACCACCACCACCACAGGAGCACCAGCTGCCACTACCACCACCACCACAGGAGCACCAGCTGCCCCTACTACCACCACCACAGGAGCACCAGCTGCTACTACCACCACCACCACAGGAGCACCAGCTGCCCCTACCACCACCACCACAGGAGCACTAGCTGCCGCTACCACCACTACCACAGGAGCACTAGCTGCCGCTACCACCACCATCACAGGAGCACCAGCTGCCCCTACCACCACCACCACAGGAGCAACAGCTGCTGCTACCACCACCACCACAGGAGCACCAGCTGCCACTACCACCATCACAGGAGCACCAGCTGCCACTACCACCACCACAGGAACACTAGCTGCCGCTACCACCACCACCACAGGAGCACCAGCTGCCACTACCACTACCACAGGAGCACCAGCTGCCACTACCACCACCACAGGAGCACCAGCTGCCGCTACCACCACCATCACAGGAGCACCAGCTGCCACTACCACCATCACAGGAGCACCAGCTGCCACTACCACCACCACAGGAGCACCAGCTGCCGCTACCACCACCACCACAGGAGTATCAGATGCCACTTCTACAACCTCTACTGCTGCCACTTCCGGTTTGTCCCGAGGAAAAGATAAGTCTGTGTCCCGAGGAGAAGGTAAGTCTGTGTTGGTTGTGGGTGACTCCATGGTAATATATTTAGTTAGGGCTACCCGCACAAAACTTAGGAAGGTTGTGTGTCTGCCTGGCCATGGAGTTGGGAGGGTTTTAGAGAAGATGGATCACATCTTGGAAGATAGTGGAGATAACCGCATTATTTGTCTCAGTGCCGGGAGTAACGATTTTGGTAAGGGTAGAAGTGAGGAACTGCTGCAGCAGTATCGGGATGTGTTAGATAAGGTTAGGATGAAGGAAGGGATCCCTGTAGTACATGGTATCCTACCCAGAAGAGGAGTTCCCAAGGAATGGACATCGAGGGTGATTGGTATCAATTGCCGGTTGGAGAAATATTGCAAGGCAAAAGCAATACCATTCATTGATAACTGGGATCGTTTGAATGGGAGAGATAAAATGTAATGTACGCAAGGGATGGGGTTCATCTTTCACGGTTAGGGGTTTCCACATTAGCTAGTTCTTTAGATAGGGTGGTTGCGGGGTTTTGAACAGAAACATTGAGTGTGTAAAAGAGATGTTAAATGGAAATTGTTTAGCATCAGGCGAAAACGATAAGGATATTCAGTCTCGTGCTAAAAATTATGACTATATTTATAATGATGGTGCAACGGAATATGGAAATTTAGTTAGAAATATAGGTAAATTAGGTATAAATAAAGGAGGTACATTGAGAGTATATTACACAAACTGTAGGAGTCTATGTAACAAAATGAACGAACTTAGAGCACTTGTTAGCAAAGAAAATATAGACATAATAGCACTAACTGAAACATGGATTAATACAGAAACCAGGCATTTTTGTTTAGCAGAATTTGATATACCAGGATATGGTTTGTTTAAATATGACCGAACAAGTAGGAGGGGCGGCAGTATAGCAGTGTTTGTCAGGAGTATATTAAAAAGCTGTATTAAATCAGGTATTAGACTAAATAATGATGATGAAAGTGTTTGGGTAGAGGTTAACGAAGGTAGTGAGACCATAGTTATTGGAGTTATATATAGACCGCCAAATATGAGTAGAAATAACGGAACGTCATTATGGGAGGAAATTAAAATGGCATCAGGTTTAGCAATGTGTGCATTATGGGGGATTTTAATTTTCCGATTATATATTGGCAGCATCAAATAGGCGACTCTGATTCTGAAGACTTTATTGAGGTAGTACAAGGTAGATTTTTATTTCAATTCATAGATACACCGACTAGAGGTAATAATATTCTCGATTTAGTTTTCAGTAACAACGAGCAAATAATAAATAATGTAGAGATAGGGGACCACCTAGGAAATAGCAGTTGGTTTATGTCCCTCATGTTTAGTCTCATTACCTTTGATATTTTAAGAAGTTCGTTCATTAGTTTGGCGATTTTAAGACCTTTCGCCCCATTTCTTTGTCAATATACAAACCTTTTGTGCCATTTAGGTGTCTACTTTTTCCTAGCGAGCGATAGTGAGCCTGTATTTCTAGGAGGAACTGGCCTTCGGCTGGGACATCTTGATGGAGGTCTAACGAGGAAACAATAAAGTAAATAAATAAGTAAATAAATAGACCTACACCGAGTAATCCAGCTAGCTCTCACAAACACTTCCTCCTCCTATTAATTGTACTACACTTAACCCATTCAGTACCGGTGACATCCTTTATATTGTATTCTGGCAACTATTAAGAAATTTCATGAAACTTAGGAACGACGTCTAACCATTAATAGGTTACACAATATCTCAATTAATCCTTTTAGCTACACTATATCTTTCCGAAGCTTGTTACAATCGTACAAGTGTAGCTAGAACTAAATTAAAAAGACGTCGCCGGTACAGAAGGGGTTAACATCAGATCACATTTTGTGTCACTTTCAGATGGGAACCAGCCGAATTTTAAAGATCAGCGTCAGGTGCTTGAAGAGCTCGCATTTAGCTTCTTTAAGAACTCTAGGAGAAATTGTATCGGGTCCAGGTGATTTGCTTTCATTGAGGTTATCTAAACATCTCAGTACCTCTGCCTCAGTAATGCTGATATTTCTAAGAACTTCCAAATTGTTTGTCTGTACTGGCGGTACTGTAGGGATGTTACTTAGGTCTTCTGATGTAAAGACTGTTACGACCGGCACTACGAAATAAACAAGGGCACTTAAGAATGGACTAGATGATAGGCTATATCTGCAACAACGGTACGCTAATTCCAAACCCTCGAACTATTACGCCGGTGAACAAAAACACTCAAACCCTCCAGAGTTAATCTCCTGGATAACGGGTATCAATTAACTGGGTTTTAGTGCACTTCTACAAAGGCTTTCCGATGACGGCAAAGCCTACTCACAACAGGAGTACTTTACGTTAATAAAATGCTCTTAAGTAATAACAATGCTTGAATAAACTATAACAAGATTTAATAAAGGAGTATATGCTTACGTTAACTTTAGTGTGAGTCTGTACTCAACACTAAACTCTACAATGCTCTATGAAAACACTGGAAGTCTAGTCCTACAGCAAACAGGTATTGAATCTTCTGAAAACGTCTGATGCTCTAAGATGCTCGTTAATACAGAACAGAAATAATGCAGGGGCAGGACACCAAAGCGTGTATCTTAAATACACCAAAAAGTAGGATACATATATACAACAAGGGAGTGCAACAACTCTGTGACAGCACTAATAATCACCACTCAAAACAGTACTTCCTTAGCCAACGTAACAGTCAAACTGGGTTGTGCACTATGCATCAACCTAGGCTAAAATAAGGCGTGAATAATTCCTAAAGCATACACAATTAAAGTTAATAAACACAATGCTGTCTTTCTCATTAATAAAGTCTAGCAGTGGCATAAAAGGTACTAGGAAACTAGGCAGAGCGCAAGCATGCTCGGAGCCTACTATCTCCCCTTGAACAGATTTCCCTTATGTTACGTTAAGTGACTTGGAGGCTCTCTTGGTAAGTCCAGATCTCAAGTATCTGGTCTTACCCTGGCGCTCCACAGAGGTCAACAAAATGAGGCAGCAAGCATACAGACAAGTGTAGGCAAAAGCCCTTCACCTGTATACTGCTACACTCGCAAAGGAAAATATGCACAAGGGTTACAGGCTAGCTAGCTTCGTCGATGTTGTACAGGCTCTGACTTGCCACATACATATCTCAAACAACGACCAAAGATACCATCCACTGTCTAGCATTAAATAATGGGAAAGAACAGCTCAATAATTAGAAGCACCCCAACACTAGGCTACCATATGACTATGACTCTACTAATCCTATAGCTAGTGCAAACATAAATGTGAGAGCTGGTGCTGGTAATACGACTGGCCGACTGTGGAAGTCGTATGCAGAACCAGAAGGGATAAGTAATTGAATAAAGATGGAAGTATGAAAAAGAAGAAGTTCAGAGAGAGAGAAAGTAGTATAGGGGGTTATATGGGGGACAGATTGCAAAGGACATGTAGGACCAAGCACGCTGTGCCAAGCTCTGCAGGAGAAACGCGGGCAGGAGCCCCCCAGCACTAACAAAGGCAGCAGCACCCAATCACAGACGACTACGTCATGAGGAGCAGGCGTCATATGACGCGGCAGGCCCGCCGGCCAATCACGGGCGTGGGAAACTCCTCCGAGCGAGGGAGGCACACGTACATACACACGCACATATTACCACCTCGCTGCCTACCTCGCTCTTTCTCCTTAACTTCACACAATGCATCTTATATTTTATCAATGATATAAAATACTTCCAAGTGTCACAGACAAGAATAAAGACCACCACTGATCTGTCTGTGACAACACAAACTCTATGAAAGAAAGAACATCGTTCTACGATTATTGTAGCCCATTTCACTGCCCTGGTGAGCGCTAGCGAGTTACGAGTGCATTCTGGCCAGCTGGCCAGCGTAACAAGACTGATGCAGAGAAGTTGTTGAGAGTATTACTCATGTTGGCATCTTCATTGGTAAAATCTCCAATTTCATCTACCAAGGGTCCAATCGTTGAAGTCACCACTTTCTTCTTCCTGATGTAACTGTAGAATTCTTTTGGATTAGTCTTGCTTTGATTAGCAACATGTAACTCCCAAAGTGTTTTTACTTTGTTTAATTAACCTTTTGGCTCTACGTCGTAGATCTCTGAAGGCCTGTCTATTTTCATCGTTATCGGAGGTTTGTAATCTCTCATGAGCATTCTTTTTAGTGAGTAGACATTCAGTTATTTCTCTATTCCACCATTTAGGTTTATTATTATGTGCAGGTCTTCTGTTTTTTTATGGTATGTACTCGCGTACTGCGTTCGTGTACATTTCTGTGAAAATGTTCCATGGTTGGTTTATCTCATTATTGTTTAGAAAACTCCAATTGGCTTCTTTAAATTTTGTTCTGAGTTTACGGAAATTTGCTCGCTAGAAATTTGGAATATTTTCATTGCTGGTATTGAGTTTATTGCTATTAAATTTTATACTGAAATTGTACTACGATGTTTGAACACTGCTCTAAGACCTTGGCAACACTTCTCAGCTTATATCCAAGCTCCCACAGGCTAGGAGAGGCAGTATTCCTCCATCTTTTGAGGTGGAAGGGTGTTCTCTCAACTCTTGGCCAAATTGCTTGGTACTGGAGTGTACATTTATGGTAATATCCTCTGGTACAGTAGGGGTTAAACAAAATAAAGTAAATATTAATAATCGTTACTACTCTCTCTCTCTCTCTCTCTCTCTTTCTCTCTCGGGATACCCCAGGGATCGGTAATAGGACCAATTATCTTTCTAATTTACATCAACGACATCAATTAGGGTCTCACCTGTACAATCTCTAAATTTGCTGACGATACAAAAATTGCAAGTAGCGTACTCTCAAAAGAATAAGCTGACGATATGCAACACAACCTAGATAAGTTGTCATGTTGGGCCCAAATTTGGCAAATGAGTTTCAATGCGGATAAATGTAAAGTACTACACATCGGATACCAAAATGAGAAAGCAAACTATTCGATGAATGGCACTCAGCTTAAGAATGTAAACAGAGAAACCGATCTGGGAGTAACAATATTGAGTAACCTAAAACAGAGTCAACAATGTTCAGAAGTTGTTAAGAAAGCAAACAAAATAATTGGCTTTACAGGCAGGTCATTTGAGCATAAATCCAAAGAAGTTATCCTAACCCTTTACAATTCATTAGTCCGCCCTCTTCTGAAATACTGCGTTCAATCTTGGTGCCCTTATTACCAAAAAGATATAAACAAGCTAGAACGAGTTCAACGTAGAGTTACCAAAATGATACCTAGCCTAAAGAACAAACCATATGAGGAGCGTCTTAGAGAATTAACTCTATTTCCTTTAACCCAGCGCAGATTAAGAGGCGACCTAATTCAAGTGTTCAAAATCATCAAAGGCATCGACAATATGAATTGTAGTAAGTACTTCACTATCGACCAATCTAATCACATGCGGGGAAACGGTTGCAAAATTATTGGTAAATCTTTTAACTTACACCATAGACTACAGTAGATCTGGACTGGACACGAAAATGGAACTTTGCAGTAAGGGACCCAAAATCGGAAAACGAACCCCCAACTTCGAACCTCGAAACCGCGAAAATATGATATTTTCGCGGTTTCGAGGTTCGAAGTTGGGGGTTCGTTCTCTGACTTTGGGTCCCTTACTGCAAAGTTCCATTTTCGTGTCCAGTCCAGATCTACTGTAGTCTATGCTCACACGAATCTATGAATTTCTTCTTCAATCGAATTGTCAACTTGTGGAATGGACGTTATAGACTGCAGCACCGTTGATTCATTTAAACTTCGCCTTGACAAATATCTTGCATCTAACCCACGACTGACTGCGCTTGTAAATGAATAACTTTATTTTATACCGCCCTCAGTTACTAACCTATCTGTTCCCTACTAACTTCCTAATCCTACCACAGACATTAGTTCCAGGGCAGTAGTTCCCTTTCCAATTACCCACTCTAAACCTTTGTGTGGACACTTGATCCTCAGTGTTTTGGAGGTAAAGCAGCCTAGAAGGGTCACTGGACCTGCTTATGCTTGATTTCCTTTGTGATCCTTTGTACTCCTCTCTCTCTCTCTCTCTCTCTCTCTCTCTCTCTCTCTCTCTCTCTCTCTCTTTATATATGTATATATATATATATATATATATATATATATATATATATATATATATATATTTATAGTTGCGTTAATTGCAAGTAAAGTGAGACCAAAACTGACCTCTGATGAGATTAAGTGCATATTTATTGCTGCAGTACACCCCGCTCTTGGCACTGTTGTCATTTTGTCAAATGTAGACAGTGTGAAGTATGAAGGCAACCTAGATGAAACCCTAGCACTATTGAAAACACTTGTTGGGGTAGTTTATCCTAGGTCTACCGAGGCACACTAAGAAGAGCAAGTGTTTGCAATCTTGCTACGAATCTTGCCCCTAATGGTTAAGAAATACTTCTCCATCCATGATCGAGATGTGGTCTCCATCAGGAAACTGTTGACATCCGACAATACTCCTCAGCAACAAATCAGCGCTGTCAAGTGCACCCCAACACAGCCACAACTTGAAGAACAGAAGCCTTAGTAAAATCGCACCGAAGGATCCTCCTGGAGACGCGAAACCAACTCTAACTGGAAGAAAACCGAGAGCGAGGTTAGGCGTTATGCAAATTCCCCCTACCACAAGATTCGTCCTTCAGGTAAACGTCCTGACCAGAGCCGGAGCAACTCAACGGTGCCACTAAACCGCTTTGAATTCGATGCTTGTAGTTTCCGATGTGCGGTACATGACATGAGGGATCAATTGAAGAGAAGCTAACTAAAACAACAATGAGGCATTCATGATCTAGAAGACCAAGATGACTATCAGAGCAAAACCGAGGACGTTCAAACCTCTGAGAAGAAGAAATGGAGAATGATCCAGAAATTCGAGCAGCCGCCCTTCTGGATTTTTCAGGAGACTCCTGTCCATTTCTGCCATGGTGGGGGGACATATGTTTTCATATTCTGCTCCTCCTGTGTACAGTATACTCAAGATCAATGGTGTACCCATGAGGCTCCTAGTAGACACAGGAGCTGCACATTCATGTTTATTCAAAAAGTTTTATGGGGCACACGGAAGAAATTTGGGTCCATTGAAAGATTGACCCTCAAATTTAATCTGTGCTGCCGACACATTGCTACCATTAAAAGGGGAAACACCACCACTTCAAATAATTACCCCTGAACCAACCCCGTCATGTACCACCCACCCGTTCGTTGTGTTTGATTCCAGATGCAACCAGAACGACGGGTACTTAGGACTCAACTTAATGGAAAGGCTTCAGGCAAACATTGGTTGCGGGGCATATCTAAAAAAAAATGACTCTTAAGACACAAATTTATAATAGAACAGCCACCATTTAAGAAACGGGTAATAGACAATAAAAAAGTCTAAGGGGAGCGTCACCCGTGATTTTCAAAATTATTGGATGATTTTCATTGTTTTACAGGTGATAGACACCACTTCTAGGAACAACATATCCATTCCCGGGCATTTCCACACCCTCCTCAGCTCCCCGCCATGTAGTGGCTTCGGTCACCCAGGCTTTATTGTGGTCGGCAGGGAGGGTTCTGTGGGGGCGCTCGGTTATGGCCTTGGCCTTGCTCGGGGCCTTGAGGCTGTTCGGCCAGGCAGTCTGGGGAACAACAACAACAACAACAACATATCCATATCGAACGTTGCAAGCCTCCTGTCAAACATTTTATTGATGTATAAATAATGTGTCATACAGATTTATTTCATTTGTTCTACTCTTTCCAATGATATCTTATTTTTTTAAATTGGACCACAAATAAAGATTTTATATCGGAAAATGCTAAATATGCCATTGTTTTGAGAAAAAGGCTAATAACTAAATTTTTCCATTACCCAGTGATTCCTCTCTCAAATGACGATTTATTGCAATGGATGGATGGGACTCGTTAGCCTTGGTCGGCAACCCATCTAGGGGAGACAACCTTATAAAAATCTGGGTGGATGGGACTCGTCAGCCTTGGTTGGCAACCTTTTAGGGGAGTAAACCTGATACAAATCCGTACTGCTTACCTAAGGGTAAGGCAGGTTAGTGGATGGACTAGCCGAACACCACTGTAGAAAAATAGTGCTAAAAAGATACACAGAGGGCCTCGGAGTCTGACGGATCCTAAATTGAGTGGTCAATCCTGTAAGTCCTTCAGTAAACTGGCTAACTGGCTCGGGTTGTCCCTCTTAAAGGGAATAGGTCCACTTGGGGGCATTCTGTGTATGGCCACCCTCATTAAGGGGAGTAAGACGTCCGGCAATAGATAGATAGGTAGATTGTTCTTGATTGATTTGATACATGCTCTGGCACTAAAATCCAGTGCAATTTACTAGGTCTATGTCAATAATATGCCACCTGGACCCCCAAATAGGTATTTTCTTCACAAGGCGCCATGAATCGAGCACCTCATTTATACCAAGTTAGGTTATTTTAGGTTGTGTTAGGGTTGGTTTGAATGGGTTAGATCTGTTTAGTGTTGAATATATATGTTTGATGATGGTGGGTTGGATGATGATGATGATGGCTTAGATGATGATAATGAAGATTGTGGTGGTGCTATTGCTGGTGGTGATGGTGCTGCTGATGATGATGAGGTGAGGGCAGATACCTCTGTTGATTGTAATTTGTCCAAATGTGTGCATAATAACGCGATTGTAATGGGTATTATCATTCATACCACAATACCCCATATATGTTGTGAGTGCAGCAGTGCGTAAGGGGGGTGGGGGTGGGGGGGGGGGGGCATGTATTTAGGGTATTTTTTATGTTAAAAGTGTAAAACTTTGCCACATGACTCCTACAGTGGTGCCGTCACTGCAGCCATGACAATCTCGTTTTGGGATTTCCCAACCCATACCACCTATCCCCCCATGGGTGATGCTCCACTTAATGCACCTCAAGAAACAAAACCAACTACTTCAAACATCTTAGAATCTCCAACACCATCCCCAACCATCCTTGCAACTGTTGTCACGAGCAAATCCATGCCCATACCACCTCACCATCAGGCATAGGTGCCACTCCAGAAGCCAAACAACTTCACTATGATACTTACGCCCAAGTTAGAGCAACCTTTATCCCCCAGATTTTTAAAATCAATCCGCCATTATACCATCTCAGATTCATGCTGTTCAAATGACCAATATCACTGAATTACCCATCATCTTGCCTAAGGGTCTCATCATCGGAAACTTGGAAACTTTCGACGATGTAGACTCCAGTGACACTGCCTCCAAACTGCCCACCATACCTATCCTACCAGATCACCTATCAAACCGACAAAAAGAAGAATTGCAAGTTCTACTTCTGCAAGTCAAGATGCGCTTGCCAGCTCTACAACTGAAATAGGGAAAACCCATGTGCTCGACCATCCTATTCAAACCACAGGACCCCCTATTTCACAACCATCTCGACGAAAAGAAACTCTGCAATGATAAGAGGAGGTTCAACAAGTACAAGGAATGATTGATGCCGGGAATGCTACACCATTTACAAGCCCCTGGTGTTCTCCTGTTGTACTTGTCAAAAAGAAGGATGGCTCAACCAGATTCTGTGTTGAATACAGACGCCTGAACGATGCTACCTTCAAAGACGCAACATCGCTACCTCAAATCAATGACTCGTTGGACTCGCTACGTGGGTCCAAATGATTCACCACACTAGGCTTGCAGTCAGAATATTGGCAAGTACCAGTACGCCTTGAACATGAACAGAAAACTACTTTCATGATTAGTGGGGGAAACCTCTACGAATTCAGTGAGCTACCCTTTGGGCTCTGCAATGGTCCAGCCATTCACGTCTCATGGAGTCTGTGCTGAAAGGTTTAATTTGGGAAATCTGTTTAGCCTACCTTGATGACATAATAGTGTTCGCAAAGACCTGGGAAGAACACTTACCAAATCTGCAAACTGTGTTCACCGTATCAGACAAGCAGGTCTAAAACTCAAAACATCCAGATGTACTCTAGCCCGTGAATCAGTGGGTTTCCTAGGACATATGATTTCCAAATAAGGAATCGCTCCAGATCCAAAAACGTTGTCTGTCATTGCCACCCAAACACCACCCAAAGATGTGAAAGAAATTATATCTTTTCTAGGATTGATTGCATATTACCGACGATTTGTTAAGAATTTCGCCGCAATTGCCAAGCCACTATTCGACCTAACCAAGAGAGAAGAACCCTTCACATGGACGCCAGAGCGACAAACAGCTTTTCAAAATCTCAAGGACAAATTAGTTGATGCCCCCACCGTCACTTTTCCGGACTACACGAAACCTTTTTGACTCTACACAGACCCTCGTAGCCATTGGTGCAGTGTTGGCCCAAGTGCAAGACGGAAGAGAACACATCATCGCCTGTGCCAGTACCACATTATCAAACTGGCAGAAATACTATGCTGCAACAAAACGAGAATGCTTAGATGTAATTTGAGCTCTCAATCACTTTCGATATTTTATACTCAGAAGCCACGTCACCATTGTCACAGGTCATCAGTCGTTACAGTATGTGGCTGAGATGCTCTGAGACTGCCAACGTCCTCATAGCTTGCTGGAGAGCAACGTTAGAAGATTTTAACTTCAATATAAAGTAACGGCCCGGGAAGTTACATACTAACGCTATGTAAGGGGGAGAATTTTCCTCTCTTTTCGTTTATTTTCAAATGGTCTATTATTCCTGGACTTTGCTGTCTTTTCAGACTCTTATTACTGGATTTCAATTTTCACCCCTATTTATTATTTCAAGGCCAGTCAATGATTATGTAATTCTACGGGCCGGTCACATTAATGATTGCTCTTACTTAACTGAGACGATTAATTCAATTTATAACACTGGTAGCTTAACCCTTAATTAGCGGCTCACCACATAAGTCGTATTTAATAAAGCTGGACTATGTGGCGGCGCTCGACATAGGTCGAGTGGCAATTTCAGCACGTAATGTTGCTGAGAGAGAGAGACAAGTGGTGGCAGGAGACTAGCGAGCGTATGACTGCTCCAGACCACCGCGGCGAACCTACTGACACGAATCTCAGCTCCCTCCTCCCTCTCTCACTCGCTACATACTGAATTATATGGGGAAAGTACCGAATTACATGCTTTTTGCACTCGCGTTGTACGGTTATTGCAAGAAAACTAGCCATCATAAAAGGATCGTTATGGTGTCATTCGAAAGCTCTGTTTATGCCCTTTCAGGGATAGGTACTTGTTTTACGTTCTGGGTCTTATTTAGGCATGAAAATGATCACGTAAACAGCCCTATTTTGGCTAAAAACACCCCGCTGGGCGGTACATATAAATAAACCGCATAGGCCGCTCTTAAGGTGTTAATAGCTGTTGCATGCTAAGAAATACATGTGAAATTAATGCAAATTATATAAATTACACGGGAGAAATAAAAATGCAATTTACCGTTTGATATTACTTAACTATATTAACCCTTTCACGCATTTATGACGCAGAGGTTGCCAGAATAGCAATAAGAAATAGAGTTCTTTCATTCTTATAATTACCTCTCCAAAATTAGTTTTCTGCCCACAGCTAACTCAAAGACAACTGCAGAGGTTGAAGTAACTAAACTAAAGGTTTCTAAACACCCCTGATGGTAACAAAGGCTTTAAAGTATCTCCAATAGGCTCAAAATCGCGTCATATGTCGGAGAGGGTTAATACACTGTAAAGGAAAATACACTTTTCACTGGGATACACAAATCAATAGGATTATTACTGGTACAATAAACTAATATGAAAACACTACAATATACAAATGTTGTTTTCCACTTAGTCGACCACGGAATAAATCGGTATAATGGGCTCCATGAACAGCTATTTTTTATCACCACTTCAAAGTAAATTATAACCTTCAACAGGTGACCCTTAAGGCCACTACCCTAGTAAACACACAATCCAGTCACTAGGTTCATAAAGGTGTACAACAGCTCACAAAGGGGTGAAGGTTAGCTCAAGGCCCAATAACACCAACGGCATCCTGTTTCAGTACAGCCACTAGGTCCTGACCACTGGGATAGACACTGGGCTCTTTATAGGCACCTGTATGGTTACCTCTGCACCTGGTACTTCTCTCCTGACCTGGGACCTGGTATTAACACTATCATTAACAAAACTGACAAAATACTATAGCGTAATTCATAGTAACATTACAAAACTGGTCAAATATGTCCACCGTAACATACTGTAACTTAATATGTCGTGGGGGGTTAAGTGAATAACAAATTATTAAATAAATTGTTGGGATAGAGATATATTTTACTTAAGTGACCCTCGAAAATATACAAATAAAACCGTGGGCCTGACCACAACCCTCTACTACTCAGGAATGTTGGCTTACAAGAAGCTTCAACTGAACTCGACTTATATAACTGCTATGATAATACTACACTAACATATTGCACTGAATATATTATCTTATACATAATGGGATGATGGGCCCCAAACCAACGATACACTGAGTGCCCAGCATAACCACTCAGGCAGCCTCAAAACCCCAGGACAGACAACGAAGACATCTATCAGAGTCCCCCCTCCGAGTCCACAGGAATCTACCCGAGTTGAGCATGCCCAGCCGTCCATTCCCCAGTTCTCTTTCACGCCCACAGCCATATAAGAGAACGGAGAACTCTCTCAGCCAATCACAAGCCGTATTCTGCAGCCAACCACAACCACCCTGGGACAGCCAATTAGAACCCTCCTTTTACGTAGCCTCCACCAGCAGTGACGCTCCCTGTATTGTTCCGCCAGATTTAGAATATGATGAACACTCCCTTATGCAATCTACTCACCAGCACCCCGAATATTTCAGGAACCAATGGACCTGATAACGCCTGACTACTCCAAGCCCCCGAGGATACAACTACAATCCTCTATGTGTATGTCCTAGGATAATTAGAAGACCTGCAAGACAGTTGCTCCATTATAAGCTTTAAGTGTTTTCTATTTTTCACAGCAGCCCTGGACCTTCCAGCTGCCCCATTAAATATTGTAATATTACCTTGGAATCAGGCCCATATGATAATACCTGAGTTCCCAGGCTAGAATGTATATGTACCTCACAATACCCCCTTTCCTCCGAGCTCATTGACACCTGAAGCAAGAAAATATTTGCATAGGACCTCAGAAAAACCTGAGGAAAGTAAGCACCACCTCACCTACTGACTAGGCTTGACCACCAGGAACGGGCTAGTTGGGACAGTGTTGCTACGGTTTGCCCCACCCCGTCCCCCTGCCCCTCGAGAGTGCCCCCTGGATGGCACCCCCATCCTTCCGGATTGCTGGAGGGCCACCTGAACCTGAACCGAGGACCCCTGCTCGAGCCACGGACGTAGGCCTGGACCTAGGATCCCTGCTCGAATTACGTAAACAGGCCTGGACCTAGGACCCCTGTTCCAATTACGTAACCAGGCCTAAACCGAGAACCCCTGTTCGAGGAGGTAACCAGCTGTGCAAGATTGGCTACTATCCTCTACACCGGCCAGACCAGCACTCTCGTCCCCCTGCCCTTCCAAATACTTAAGTGTTTCTGTGTCTTTCTCTGCTGGTTATTGTTGTGAGGTATTGTTTAGGTAAATATGTGAACCGTGTGTCCTGATTTAATTGGTATCTGTGCCCTAGATAACGTACTTGCGTAATAAGTGTCATCCCTCTGAACCTGTGTTATTCTGTGTTAATCTTGCCTTAATTCCTTGACCCTTGTTCAAGACTTTATTTAATTCATAACTTACGCATACGTTACATATTAGTGTATTAACATATATTCAGGCCTCCCACGCTTGCAGAATTACTGACTACGTGTATGTTGATTTATTATTTGTGAGTTGAAGTCTTAGTATATTCCGTGATCAATCTATTTAAATAATCACTTTTTACCTAGAACCTATGCCCAATTTTCCAACGAGTGCTCAGTGTAATTCCTTAAATCTCCAATTCAGTAATCGCATATGAAATATATTTTATAGACGTGCTTTTATGTTCTTGTAAAACTTGATGTTGTGATATTTCGAATACCGTGTTTAGGAATTCTTTCCTCCGTGTTTCGTCTCACTTTCATCCACCATACACTAATTGTATCTGTGTATTTTATTCACCTCGCAGCTGTTAACCCGTTCAAACCCGAATCTGGTACTATTCGTTTTGAGTATCAATGAGTAGGACTTCGTCGCCTACGTCCATGTACTAATTGTGCCAGTACATTTTATTCTCCTCGCCCTGTTAACTCGTTCAGAAGCGAATCTGATATTGCGTTAAATATCAATGAGCTAAACTTCGTCATTAGCGCCAATTTAATTACTATGTACGATCTACCGATCGATATCTGTTAATCAGTCAGTTCCCAATTTTTGAGATTAAACTATAGTGTTCATTCCAGTCTGAGTCTATTGGAACTCAGCTAGTTATGTTGTTTATCTTCGTGTGTTGTCTTAATCGCGAATATTGAAGATTACATCTTGACCTAATTAATACCCTCCAGTAGACCTATTAAAATCCATTCCTTTTCTTATCAAATTCACGTTATTACTTTGCTTCGCCTAAGAAATTATAGAAACAAATTCCTAAGTTTGGTTCGTTATCGTAGCATATGTTCAAGTAATATAATCCTGTGATAAGATATACATTCACTTTTGGGCGATTTTGATACTTCTCGGTGATTTAAAATATAAATCTCAGCCCTTTCCTGTAAAGTAAATTAACATCGCATTTCAGCTAAGTTCTTAGTTGCATTAACTAGAAAAAGTATTTATTACTACCACAGTTCACCTGGTGACCTTCCCAGTGACCTGACCTGAGGGCAAGCTCACGTGGTCAGTTTTAAAGGCCCAGCCGAGTCTACGCGTGACTCACCTAGTCTCCTGTGACAGTATCTTTATAACCTCAACTCTCCACATTGTGACTCTAGGATCATTATCTTGAGCGTTGAAGTCTCTTGTGAATACGGAAGATATTTTGACTCTCATTTATTATTGCATTGAAGGTTAAAATGTATTCTTGTACATTATGCCTCTATGTATGTTTTCCACATGATTTGATTCAATACTAGACTCTCACTATTGAGTTATTCTGGTATCAGTAACATTGTTCTGAAGTAAGGACAATATATATATACTTGTTACTATTGTTGGATCTTCCCTTATGATCCTTATTTTTCACCTATTCTCATGTTTATTTAATAAAACCTTCATATGTGTTCTTCCTTGTGTTGTTATTGAGTATTATATTGAACCTTTGAATACCATTTTGCTGTATATAGAACCTACTCGGTACGTTCCTGTCAGGTATATTAAAGTCCATCAAACCAGAACTGGATTGTTTTACGGACTGTATCAAGGGAACTAATCGATCAGAACCCGGCACAACACTGGTAGCCAGCGGTGTCTTGATACGGCGTACCAGTACGGATATTCTAGCAATTTAAAAAAAAAAAATCCGGTATTCAATTAATTAACAATATCCTACTCTCATCATGGCAGCAGCACTCAGGTTCGAAATCCCGGTCTTTAAAACCGAGGAGCATGACATTTATACTTACCTGGAAATAGTCAAACCTATCCTAGACATGATGTTTAGGGAAGATGACGCTTCCAAGATACACACCATTGTACTTAAACTAGGAAAGTATGCATCAAAGGTATCAGGATACGTGCGTGATAATATGCCAGGGTTGACATGGGCCCAATTTGAAGTTTACGTCAGATCAGCTGTTAGCCCCATATTAGGTCAGACGATTGCAGACAAAAAGTTTTGTGCAGTCACATATACTGGCGATTTAGATGGGACCATCGACAAGCTACAACAGCTGGCAATGAATGCTTTCCATGAAGAAACAAACGCACAAAGAAGAAAACTAGTGTTCAAAGCTCTAGTCAGAATCCTCCCTGACCCTGTGGCCAGACATTTCTCCATCATAGACCCTACTAACTATGATGCAGACCTGCTCACCATTAAGAGGATCATGGCAATGCATAACCCACAAGAACCAAGTCAACCTACCACCAACAAGATAGCCGCAGTGATTAGCAAAGTCACTACTCACCCTACTCCTAGCCCTCTCATTAACAGAGGCCCCGCAGTCCCCAGACCCTCAGACAGAATTGAAGAATGGGCACGAATATGCCCTGCTGACTGGAAGCCTTGCAACTCTACATGCTTGCTTTGGTCCATCAAGAGGTCCTTTGGGGAACTCACAAGGAAAAGGAACCGAGCTCCAAGTTGGTGGGCCCAAATACCGTGGGTCAAGCCACGACCAGTGTCCGCTATCACGGAAAATAGCATGGCGGGCATAGAAGAAGAAGACATGGAAGACGCCCCAGAGATTTCAACGCATCAGCCGGAGCCAATCCAAACAGAAAACTTGGATTTTTAGCTCGCCCCCCCACACAAATCGTCGCGACCATGGCGGGGGCTCATGACAATACACCATAAGGAGGACTTCCGGTGTATCACAAACTCACTCTGAATGGGGTGAAAGTGCGGCTCTTAATTGATACGGGGGATTCCCGTTCCTGTCTTTTCCTTCCCTTTTTCCAGAAGCATAGCAAAAGTTTCGGAGACATTATGCCCTCCCAGATAATCTTAATCAGTGCCAATGAACAGGTTATTCCCAACTTGGGTCAAACTCGTCCGTTGCACGTCCAACTCCCCCTTCCCCATCAAGGGGTGCAACACTCATTTGTGGTGTACCCCAGTGAAGCCAAATATGACGGCTACCTAGGGCTAGATTTACTAGCAGCCCTTCACGCCTCCATAGATTGTTGGCGCAGGACTTTGTCGTACGACTATCAGTCCGAGAAAAAAAAAGCAACAACAAACCCCAACCCCCCCTAATGTCAAACAACCTAAATCCCTTCCCAACAACCCTACCTATGATGTCACGGCATCTAAATCCCTAGCCAATCACATTGAAACCTGCCCTAACTCTGAATCCTCCCCATTCCCCAAATGCCCCTCCCCACCTAACCGTTGCTTAAATGACCCTCCCCAACCCACACCCCATCCTGAACCTCATTCCTGCCCTACCCAGATCCTTTCTCCTGCCATAATCTCTAAATCAACCACCATTCCTCCTCATCATGAACAATGGGTCCCCTTGGCATCCAGATTCCAAGGGCCTGCCCTTTTGACCCCCCATCTCCGAAGCCCTTTCAATGGGGCCTGCCTAACCGCTCCCACTTTGCTACCTCAACACATAAATTGCATTAGAATTGCTAACATCTCTGAACAACATATCAAACTACCCAGAGGTTTAGAAATTGGAGAACTAGAAATGTACTCTGAGGAACTAACCCCACCTGTTGACCCTTCCCCACCCTTTTCCAACCCTCTCCCTGACATACCCACTACTCTAACCCACCACCAGCAGTCAGACCTCAAAAACCTCCTTCTTTCCTTTCAAGATATTTTCGCCACTTCCAATTGAGATATGGGTAACACCCAAGTCTTACATCACCCCATTCAGACCGTGGGCCACCCCATCAAGCAACCTATCAGGAGGAAAAACCCCATCCAAAGACTCGAAGAAGAAAAACAAGTCCAAGACATGCTCACTACAGGAATAGTTAAACCCTCCCATAGCTCTTGGTCTTCACCGGTGGTGCTCGTCAGAAAGAAAGACGGATCCACCAGATTCTGTGTCGACTATCGCCAGCTAAACGACGTCACCATTAAAGACGCCACTCCCCTTCCAGGGATCGACAACTCTCTCGACTCTCTACTAGGAGCCAAATGGTTCACCACCCTAGACCTGCAAGCTGATTATTGGCAAGTACCTGTCCGACCCGAACATCAACAAAAGACAGCATTCTCCAGTAGCCAAGGAAAACTATATGAGTTCACTGTACTTCCGTTTGGGCTCTGCAACGGACCAGCTACCTTTTCCAGATTAATGGAGTCAGTGTTACAAGGTTTAACCTGGGAAACATGTTTGGCGTACCTCGATGACATCATTGTGTTCGGCACTACCTGGGCAGAACACCTCCAACGCCTCAAACAAGTATTCCAGAGGATTTGAGAGGCCAACCTGAAACTTAAATCCTCCAAATGCACACTGGCCCAAAAACAAGTAAACTTTTTGGGTCACTCACTTTTCAGACTCTCAAAACCAAATTAGTTGCCTCCCTTGTTGTATCCTTCCCTGACTATACCCAGCCTTTCCGACTCTACACTGACGTATCCAAATTCGGAATAGGCACAGTTTTAGGCCAAACCCGTGATGGGAAAGAGCACATAATTGCTTGTGCAAGCCGCTCCTTGAACCCTGCAGAAGTCAATTAGCCAGCCACCAAGAGAGAATGCTTAGGCATAATTTGGGCATTACAACACTTTAAAGCGTACCTAGCCGGAGTAAAAGTAACAGTCATAACTGATCATCATGCATTGCAATGGCTAAGAAAATCGGACACCAAGAACGCCTTAACTGTTCGTTGGAGAGAATCCCTTGAAGAGTTCGACATAGATATAGTCTATCGACCAGGGAAATTGCATACAAATGCTGATGCTCTCTCTCGCCTCCCCCTGCAACATCAACATGCCGAAGAGAAAAAAGACCCCCCTCACACCATCCACGCCATTCACCATGTAGGACAAGTAGAAGAAAGCCAACAAGAATTATTAACCCATTGGCTGTGGCTATGTTTTGGCTATTTAGGGCATATTAAGGCACTCCTGAATGATAATTCAAGCGTCTGAATTAAATGAAGTGTATTCTGCCGAAAACTAGACGAAAATAGCTTCAAAATGACACCAGAACGGGCCCCGTACTTGGTCTGGTTCACCCGCAGTGGTGCCAGTGAAACGCGGGAAACCCGCTATTTGGTAGCACACGCTTGCTTGGCTACACTGCTGTGAGACACAGAGAGAGAGCCGCGTGAGACACAGTGTACCTCAGTGAGCCGCTCGGTGCTCTGAGGGTTGAAGGTGGGCCCCTCACGCTCCCGCCCACTGACACTCGATTTTTACGGTTTTTACAGGCTTTTAAAGCCTGGAAATTGCTGTAACTTGCCAGGGCGTTCCAGAACGTCACCCGCAACGAAAGGGTTAAGCAACTATCAACAACAACAAAAACCCGACTGGATCCCTAGAAAACTGTTTAACCAACTATCCAGACGTGGGGATAACTTATTCACTCTAGAAGGGAAAATTGTGATCACCCCCCAAAATGCATTTCCAACTATGCAATCAATACACATGGATAATGGCATCCATTTAGCTCAAAAACGCCTCATCGCCACTTTTCAACAAGTGTACTGGACAACATCTCCCTACCTAACCGCCAAAAAGATAACAGAAGCCTGCAGAGCGTGTGCTCTAGGAAAAGACAGAACCAGGACACCTGGCCCCACAGGAAAATTAGTTGCATCCAAACCATGGCAACTCCTTACAGTCAACGTCATGGGACCTCTCGAAAACAGCCATGGACACAAATACATCATTACCTTCGTTGACACCTACTCCAAGTATGTAATAGCATGCCCAGCCAAATAACACTCCGCTTTGGCAGTGGCAGAAGCCCTAATCCAACATGTGTTCCCCTACTTCGGATTGCCAGAAGCCATTCACTCCGACAACGCCCCAGAATATACCAGCCATGTGTGGTCACAACTATCACTGATGTGTGGCTTCAAAATCAGTCACTCTTCTCCTTACTGGCCCCAGGGGAACTCCATCTGCGAAAGGAGTCATAGAACCATTGCAAATCAGATCAGAACCAGGCTGCAACAAATGGACTCTAAAGACTGGTCCAGCCAAGTAAGGATTGTGCAATGGGGCATCAACACTTGCCCAAGAGAAGATGGAATTACCCCCCACGAACGAGTTATGGGAGTAACCCCCCTTCTCCTCCCATTACGTCATCTGGCTGCACCATATGAACCATCCTCTAATTTCGACCAAAATCTACTACACCTTAAGAACAGACTTCGTCAAATAAAATATCTGCAAGACCTTCAACCTGATGAGACCCCCAGAGCTAGCCCACATCACATTGGCGACCTCGTCATGATTGCACACCTGCCAGTCCCCTCCAAAATGAAACCGAGATTCAAAGGCCCCTTTGAAATCTTATCTGTGCCCAACTGCTATCAAATTACCATTAATTATTTTGGGGAACAACGCACGTTTCGTAACAGGCATGTACGTAGATTTCAACCAATCAATGACAATGATATAATGCTCGCTAATCCGGATCAACATGAAAGGTTACCCAATGACAATAATCCCAACTTAGAATCCACAGAGTCCACCCTTCCTGAGCTGCTTCCTCCTTCTTCTCCCTCTCGTCAATTCAAACATCCTCCTGATCTAACCAAATTACATAAGCCTCACCCACCCACCACTAGCCCCTTACAACATACTCCAGTTCCTACACCTGCACCCCCTATTCCCACCCGCACTGTCTCTGCCCCTCCAGTACTCTCTACTGGATGAGAGTAAAGCTGTAGATATTATATACCTTGATTTTCAAAAGGCCTTTGACAAAGTTCCCCACAAACGTTTACTGCTAAAACTAAAAGCGCATGGAATACAAGACGGTGTGTTGAAATGGATAGAAAATTGGCTCAGCAACAGAAAGCAAAGGGTAGTCATAAACGGTAAGGCATCTAAATGGACCAATGTAAGTAGCGGGGTACCCCAGGGATCGGTACTAGGACCAATTCTCTTTCTAATTTACATCAACGACATAGATGAGGGTCTCACCTGCACAATCTCAAAATTTGCTGACGATACAAAAATTGCAAATAGCGTACTCTCAAAAGAACAAGTTGACGATATGCAACACAATCTAGATAAATTGTCATGTTGGGCCCAAATTTGGCAAATGAGTTTCAATGCGGATAAATGTAAAGTACTACATGTCGGATACCTAAATGAGAAGGCAAACTATTCGATGAATGGCACTCAGCTTAAGAATGTAAACAGAGAAACTGATCTGGGAGTAACAATATCGAGTAACCTAAAACCGAGTCAACAATGTTCAGAAGTTGTTAAGAAGGCAAACAAAATAATTGGCTTTATAGGCAGGTCATTTGAGCATAAATCCAAAGAAGTTATCCTAACCCTTTACAATTCCTTAGTCCGCCCTCTTCTGGAATACTGCGTTCAATCCTGGTGCCCTTATTACCAAAAAGATATAAACAAGCTAGAACGAGTTCAACGTAGAGTTACCAAAATGATACCTAGCCTAAAGAACAAACCATACGAAGAGCGTCTTAGAGAATTAAATCTATTTCCTTTAACCCAGCGCAGATTAAGAGGCGACTTAATTCAAGTGTTCAAAATCATCAAAGGCATCGACAATATGAACTGTAGTAAATACTTCACTATCGACCAATCTAATTACACGCGGGGAAACGGTTGCAAAATTATTGGTAAATCTTTTAACTCGCACGAATCTAAGAATTTCTTCTTCAATCGAGTTGTCAACTTGTGGAATGGGCTTCCCCGAGACGTTATAGACTGCAGCACCGTTGATTCATTTAAATTCCGCCTAGACAAATATCTCGCATCAAACCCGCGACTGACTGCGTTTGTAAATGAATAACTTTATCCTCCCCTCAGTTACTAACCCATATGTCCCCTACTAACTTCCTAGTCCTGCCACGTTAGTGGCAGGGCAGTAGTTCCCTTTCCAATGTTCCCTTACCCACTCTAAACCACTGTTTGGACACTTGATCCTCAGTGTTTTGGAGGACAAGCAGCCTAGAAGGGTCACTAGATCTGTTGTTGCTTGATTTCCTTTGTACTCCTTTGTACTAAGACCACTATCCCTGCTCCCACTGCACCTTCCCACTCCTCAACTGCCCAGCCATCACCTTCTATAACCCTACCTTCATTCTCTCAATCATCAGGTACTCAACCAACCACCTGTCACTATCAATCTGCCTTCAACTTCTCGACCCCAGGCTACTCCTTCCCCTCCTCCTGTCGTATCTCCTCAGATTACTTTACCTACCCCTCTTACCCCTGTCATAACTAAACCAACTTATGCCTCCAAACTAAAAACTACTTCACCCCACCTCAACACTAGCCCTCAATCCTCTCCTTTGATCAGACCGACCCCACAAAAACTAAATCAGCCTCCTCTCTCTCACAGCTCAGCTTCTTCCCTCTCCCCTCAGCCTCGTGTACATCAACCTGTCCTAACATCCTCTAAATCCTCACTATGTACGAGATCTGGCCGGCGTGTGACACCACCTCAACGATGGGCCCCTACCTTCAAGCCCACCTACAAGAAAGCCACCCGACCAACCCAGCCACCCAAAGTTAGTGCGACTAGGCCTAGCCACCAACACACAAACAACAAGGTACTACACCTTCAACCTCCACCAAGACCAGAACACCTACCAGTACTCCTGCAGCCAAGGCAACACAACCCTCAACTCCTCCTCCACAAACCCAAGAGGCCACTATGAAAATAATAAGAGTGGTTTCCCTACAAGGCTATACGCCAGTCCCCATCACCACCACAAATACCCTGCTACAGCTCGCCAAGGAATCCACCGAAGACTGGCAAATCAAAGTCACACTGGACCCCACCCAACCTACGGATGTCCCCTCTGTGGCATGGTTCCTCATCCTAGGCTATGCCCCAATCCTCACCACATCACCGACATCCAAGACCTACCTAATTAAATCGCGAGGTCGCGACTGTTTTCATAACGAAGGTGGTGAGATGACGGGCCCCAAACCAACGATACACCGAGTGGCCAGCATAACCACTCAGGCAACCTCAAAACCCCAGGACAGACAACGAAGACATCTACCAGAGTCCCCCCTCCGAGTCCACAGGAATCTACCTGAGTTGACCATGCCCAGCCGTCCATTCCCCAGTTCTCTTTCACGCCCACAGCCATCTAAGAGAATGGAGTACTCTCTCAGCCAGTCACAAGCTGTATTCTGCAGCCAACCACAACCGCCCTGGGACAGCCAATTAGAACCCTCCTTTTACGTAGCCTCCACCAGCAGTGACGCTCCCTGTATTGTTCCGCCAGATTTAGAATATGATGAACACTCCCTTATGCAATCTACTCACCAGCACCCCGAATATTTCAGGAACCAATGGACCTGATAATGCCTGACTGCTCCAAGCCCCCGAGGATACAACTACAATCCTCTATGTGTATGTCCTAGGATAATTAGAAGACCTGCAAGACAGTTGCTCCATTATAAGCTCTAAGTGTTTTATATTTTTCACAGCACCCCTGGACCTTCCAGCTGCCCCATTAGATATTGTAATATTACCTTGGAACCAGGCCCATATGATAATACCTGAGTTCCCAGGCTAGAATGTATATGTACCTCACAACAACCATCTTTCCTCTTTCCTCAATACCCCTTTTCCTCCAAGTTCATTGACACCTGAAGCAAGAAAATATTTGCATAGGACCTCAGAGAAACCTGAGGAAATTAAGCACCACCTCACCTACAGTACTGACTAGGCTTGACCACCAGGAATGGGCTAGTTGGGATAGTGTTGCTACGGTTTGCCCCACCCCGTCCCCCTGCCCCTCGAGAGTGCCCCCCGGACGGCACCCCCCTCCTTCCAGATTGCTGGAGGGCCACCTGTCTGTTGCCTGGCGCCCTGAACCGAGGACCCCTGCTCGAGCCACGGAAGTAGGCCTGGACTTAGGACCCCTGCTCGAATTACGTAAACAGGCCTGGACCTAGGACCCCTGCTCGAGGAGGTAACCAGATGTGCAAGATTGGCTACTATCCTCTACGCCAGCCAGACCAGCACTCTCGTCCTCCTGCCCTTCCAAAGGCTTAAGTGTTTCTGTGTCTTTCTCTGTTGGTTATTGTTGTGAGGTATTGTTTAGGTAAATATGTGAACCGTGTGTGTCGTGATTTAATTGTGATCTGTGCCCTAGATCACGTACTTGCGTAATAAATGTCATCCCTCTGAACCTGTGTTATTCTGTGTTAATCTTGCCTTAATTCCTTGACCGTTGTTCAAGACTTTATTTAATTCATAACTTACGCATACGTTACATATTAGTGTATTAACATATATTCAGGCCTCCCACGCTTGCAGATTTACTGACTACGTGTATGTTGATTTATTATTTGTGAGTTGAAGTCGTAGTATATTCCGTGATCAATCCATTTAAATAATCACTTTTTACCTAGAACCTATGCCCAATTTTCCAACGAGTGCTCAGTGTAATTCCTTAAATCTCCAATTCAGTAATCGCATATGAAATATATTTTATAGACGTGCTTTTATGTTCTTGTAAAACTTGATGTTGTGATATTTCGAATACCGTGTTTAGAAATTCTTTCCTCCGTGTTTCGTCTCACTTTCATCCACCATACACTAATTGTATCTGTGTATTTTATTCACCTCGCAGCTGTTAACCCGTTCAGACCCGAGTCTGGTACTATTCGTTGTGAGTATCAATGAGTAGGACTTCATCGCCTACGTCCATGTACTAATTGTGCCTGTACATTTTATTCTCCTCGCCCTGTTAACTCGTTCAGAAGCGAATCTGATATTGCGTTAATTGTCAATGAACTAAAGTTCGTCATTAGCGCCAATTTAATTACTATGTACGATCTACCGATCGATATCTGTTAATCAGTCAGTTCCCACTTTTTGAGATTAAACTATAGTGCTCAATCCAGTCTGAGTCTATTGGAACTCAGCTAGTTATTTTGTTTATCTTCGTGTGTTATCTTAATCGCGAATGTTGAAGATTACATCTTGACCTAATTAATACCCTCCAGTAGACCTATTAAAATCCATTCCTTTTCTTATCAAATCCACGTTATTACTTTGCTTCGCCTAAGAAATTATAGAAACACGAATTCCTAAGTTCGGTTCGTTATCGTAGCATATGTTAAAGTAATATAATCCTGTGATAAGATATACATTCACTTTTGGGCGATTTTGATACTTCTCGGTGATTATAAATAATAATCTCAGCCCTTTCCTGTAAAGTAAATTAACATCGCATTTCAGCTAAGTTCATAGTTGCATTAACTAGAAAAAGTACTTATTACTACCTCAGTTCACCTGGTGACCTTCCCAGTGACCTGACCTGAGGGCAAGCTCACACGGTCAATTTTAACCCCTAACTAGCGGCGCGCAACATAAGTCGAGTATAATAAATCTGGACTATCTGGCGGCGCTCGACATAGGTCGTGTGGCAATTTCAGCACGTAATGTTGCTGTGAGAGAGAGACAAGTGGTGGCAGGAGAGTAGCGAGCGTATGACTGCTCCAGACCACCACGGCGAACCTACTGACACGAATCCCACCTCCTCCCTCCCTCTCTCACTCTCTACATACTGAATTGTATGGGGAAAGTACCGAATTACATGCTTTTTGCACTCGCGTTGCGCGGTTGTTGCAAGAAAACTAGCCATCATAAAAGGATCGTTGTGGTGTCATTGGAAAGCTCTGTTTATGCCCTTTCAGGGATAGATACTTGTTTTACACTCTGGGTCTTATTTAGGCATGAAAATGATCACGTAAACAGCCCTATTTTGGCTAAAAACACCCCGCTGGGCGGTACATATAAATAAACCGCTAGCTCGCTAATCTAGTGTTAAAGGCCCACCCGAGCCTACGCGTGACTCACCTAGTCTCCTGTGACAGTGTCTTTATAACCTCAACTCTCCACATTTTGACTCTAGGATCATTATCTTGAGCGTTGAAGTCTCTTGTGAACACGGAAGATATTTTGACTCCTTTATTATTGCATTGAAGGTTAAAATTTATTCTTGTACATTATGCCTCTATGTATGTTTTCCACATCATTTGATTCAATACTAGACTCTCACTATTGAATTATTCTGGTATCAGTAACATTGTTCTGAAGTAAGGACAATATATATATACTTGTTACTATTGTTGGATCTTCCCTTATGATCCTTATTTTTCACCTATTCTAATGTTTATTTAATAAAACCTTCATATGTGTTCTTCCTTGTGTTGTTATTGAGTATTATATTGAACCTTTGAATACCATTTTGCTGTATATAGAACCTACTCGGTACGTTCCTGTCAAGTATATTTAAGTCCATCAAACCAGAACTGGATTGTTTTACGGACTGTATCAAGGGAACTAATCGATCAGAACCCGGCACAACACATAATAAGGTTGAAATAAGAAATAATATGGGAATTCGAACACTAAATTATCCACAAGCAGACGGAGTAAATGATTTCACCTTTATAACAAAGGTGTATATTTTCGTAATTAAATATAATAAACTGGGCTTCAATGGTCTTAGAAATGGTCTCAAAATTATCTTAAATACTTCACAATTTATTTTAACTTACTTTCAACAGGTTTCTTTTTGTATCTAAACACAACACAAAAGGAAATTTAGACTGAGTTTATCCGAATATCTCCCCTCAGTCCACCCGAGGCTGGCGTCTATAAAGCCCCGTCCACACGATCGAGCAGTGTCTGGCAGGCTGTGCCCCCTCACCGGGCAAAGTCTGTCGAACACGCTTGTGTTGTTGTCCACACGGCCGTGACTTGCCAGTCAAATATCTTGTCTGTGGTCAGACAAGATATTCGGCAGGGCAGTTAAAGAGAGATGTAAAGTGTTGTGTAGCATAATAATTGGTATGTTGCAAAAAGAAAAGAAAAGGAAGTTGTTTGAAGATAAATAATTTATTTCATCAGCTTCCTATTTCTTATAATATAATTACCCAAAAATCTAAATTACGTGGGAATGGGTTATACTATATGAAGTGACGGGGTTAGATAGAACGGGGCCAAACCTCACCTGTAAGATTGCTAGCATGCAGGTGAGCAAAAAGGAGAAGCGGGACAACAAGAGCAAGAAGAAAATACATCTACTGAAGTACCCCCTGACCCCAGGAATTTCCCATATACCTCTACCGAAGTACCCCATTAGCCCAGGATTTTCCCATATTCTACGGACCACAGAGCGAAGTCACCTAGGTCAGTCACTCCAGCAAAAGGGAAATACCTTGACCCAATCACAGCCCAGCTCTCAAACAATGGTCACCAATCACCAGCCGGCATTTGCTCAGCCACCGGATTTGCATTATGATGAAGATATGTTTATGCAAATGCAACACCAAAGGCCTGGATGCTACCGGAACAAGTGGGAATAAGGAATCCTACTTGTTGTTATGGTCCTGGGGAACTATCAAACTTAGTGGGAAGATAAAGAAGAACTGAGTTATTCAGAATATCACCAATGAACCTCAGTTATGACATAATCACTAGAATTACGATTATGTCTGTAGTAAGCTACATGACTCTCACTTAAACATTGAATAAAATACCTATTATCTTCATGGATCTAATAATAACCATCATGTATGTTTTAGTTAATCACAACGATTTACTATACCCCCGTAACATTGAATTCCTGTAAGTTAGAGACAAAAATAAATTCAAAAATACTCTCAACGAAACTGTAGGAAATTAAGCAAACATTCACTGGGGTAATGTCCTTAAGGCTGAAAAGTCCGGGGCATCTAACAGCAGTGAAACATTTTCTCACCCTCCCCCCTGCCCTCGAGAATACAACGAGCCTGTTGTGTGTCTTCTGAAGTCCGGATCCTGAAGTCCTGATTGTGAGAAGCAGCTCCTCCTGAAGTCCTGACCAGTGAATCTACGTTCAACGTCGGCCAGACTTACCCTCGAACCACTATGCTCCTACCTTCCCCTAAGTGTCTCTGAGTATCTTACGTTGTGATTATTGTTGTCAAGGTAAGGCAAAATATGTGAACATTACAGGCTGAATTCTATATAGGTCTGTGCCCTAGATCCTTATTTATTGTGTGTGTATTAATCCCTCGGCATTCATGTTAATTGTTATGTAGATCTGTGTCCAAGATCTAGTGTTAATCTTTGAGCTATAACTCTCTTATAACGTCTCACGCATACGTTACATACTCGTGTTAATTAATTCATATAAGCCAAATACTCACAGATTTTCCCTGTATATGTCCATTCTATTATGGTTGTTGCAAGTTGAAGTTGAAGTGTATTCTATGTCTTTATTCCCTTCTTAAATAATATTATCGCCTAGAACCTACGCTCAATTTCAAATTTTATTTATCTCAGTTCCCCCTCGTCAAGAAGTTTTATTGTTGATTAAATAATAAATAGTCTACTTTCTTCGAGTAACCTTGATTCACACTTACTTACTGTTAAGTGTTTATTGTTTATTTTATGAACAGTATATCCGTTCATTCTATTACTGATGTGGATAATTTTGATTCTTCTCGTCTAGGAATTCTAGCCTTGCATAGATCTATTATCTAAATATTCATAATTTGAATACACCGCTCATTGTGTGAATGATTCTCTATAGGAATCTGCTAACTCGTTCAGACCTCCTTTTATGCCTTATCAGGTATTTCCATTAGGACAACTTCGTTGTGTGCGCCATTTACTTATTATTAGTATTATGCTAATTATTCATACACGCTAATTATATTTACGTGTTACTTAACATTGGTTAACTACGTTAGTTCTGTTAACTATATATTTTGTTATTTTTATTCGAGGGATATTAAACCTTTGATTATTCATCAGTAGAGGTAAAATAATAAATCTGAATTCCTCGACCCAAGATATAATTATCGCATATAATCGTTGACGAGTTATATGTTTCTATGATAATTTGCTCAATTTAAGTTAAGCATATATTGCATTGTAAAAGTAATTCCGTATATCTCCCCTGTTAATCTCACTTGATTATTTCAAACACTAAGAATAATAGTCGCACTAATAGTAAATATTATTTCCACCATCGCAGTACCTAGAATGACCTGATCAAGCTGCCTGGTCAGTTTACCTTAGTCTGTGTATTTACACTATGCGCGCGCCACTCACCACCCGTGAGCAAATTTTGAACTAAGCCTCTCGTGCATTCCTCGTAAACTTTAACTAGTTTATTCTTACATGTTTAGTGATTTCATTTCAACTTAATTCAATTCCAGAATAAAAATATGTTAGACACTCAACTCACATAAATATTATTATTCAAGGGTTGATTCTATAGGTAACGTGTTTATCTTATATTCCTATCTATATTACCATTATATATTCATGTTCCATGTTATTGATTAGAGACCGATATGTATGACTAAATGTATTCACCTGTTTGCTTATTATTCCTTATAATAGTTAAGTTAACTCTCAGTCCATACTTCCGATCTCACCATACTCGTGACTTTCACATTAATTTGATTATGTCCAGAATAGAAGAGTCTCACCTCTATAATAAGTCAGAGGAATAACTATTCTATACAACTCTCTTCACATACATTGATACATTACCAGTGTATAGGTTACATGTGTGTCTTTATTGTGTTCTGTAGCACCTAATTGAGTACCGACTTTGTGATTAAGAACGTGTTAGATGTGTTCCTGTTGAGGATATTTTGAGTCTATAAGTCCGGAATAGGAGTTTTGTAGAGACTGAATAACGGGATTAAAATATTATATCCATAACACTATAATATGAAATGAACGTCAACATGATCAAAAACACAACACATTTGAAAAAATCATATACCAGTACCAATAAAAGAGTGAACCCTCAAAATACCGTAAGTTAGAGCTGCAATTACACACAGACTCTGTCTCTGATGCTGTTTTATATATACTGTACGTAATACACTGATAAGCTTAACATATGGGTGTGAGTATCCTAGGTTTGAGTCCTTGGAGTGTCACACGTATTTGGTGATTTCATTGAGTTTAGAAGTAAAGTTGGTTGGTGAAAAAATATGAATTTATCGTATCGTATCGTATAATTTCTGCTAGTGCTTCAATCATCACGCGATTTGCTGATGTGGTCAGCATACGTACGTTAAACGAACATTAAATCAATAGTTAGTGCAGAAGATCATGGCGGGGTGGCTTTCTAATAATAATATGATTAATAATACTATTTATAATAATACTCATAAGAATATTAATAAAATAATATCTATAAAAATAATAGCATCTATATAAATAGATGCTACCCATACAATATTCTAAAGCTAAAACTTAGTTCATACCATCAGTGATCATTAACCCTCTCGCATTCTTTGGACGCGATCACGTCATAACGCCACCAGCCCAAGAGTGCCCGTATGACGCAATCGCGTCATAATGCCACCTGTATGTTAGAAATATTCGCCAAAACTAAGTTTATGACTCGATTTTGACGCAATTTGGACTGGTAAGTTAGGCATCAGAAAGTTACAAAAGGAAGTATCTAGCAACCCCATAGCGTCCCTCTCATGAGGAGCTCGGGCCTTTGTTAAGTCAGTAGTTTCCTGGCCCCCAGACTGTGAGGCAGGGTCCCGGCCCTTTAAATTCTTGGCTCCCTCCCTCTGGCCCACCATGCCTAGCTATAGGCAGACAATTATGGATTATTTCATCTACCCAGTGAAAGTGTTTAGTGAATAATTCGAATTATATATGTATATAAGATGTTACTTGTGACTTTTGGTGACTGAGGGGAGTAAATCTTGGTTAACCCCTTGAGTGTTGATGCAGTTTGCTCTAGGTATCATTGATGATTTTACGCTATTTTTTGCTTGAAAGACAAATATATCTTTTTTCAATAAATACTGCCTACGAAATAAATACATTATAATCACAAAGATGTCACAGGAATGCTTACAGGAAGCTTACAGGAAGCTTACAGGAAGTACGGTAAGTACTCTATGGAATTTTAGTTATATTACAGTATATGCCTACAGTATGTATATTATATATATATTACAGTATATATATATTATATATATATAACAGCCCCAAGGTCCCGAGCAAGCCAAAGGCCCATAATCGAGTATTTATATTATTATCATATTTTTTTATTTTATTTATATATTTATTTATTGTATTCATTATATATATATATATATATATATATATATATATATATATATATATAGTATATATATATATATGTATATGTATATATATATTTTCTTTAATACATACGAGGTTGAAAGTAATGGCAATTTCTGCGTTGGAAATTTTATTATTCAAACTCTGATGAGCTTCTGCTGGGTGGCAGGAAGTAGATGAATGAGATGAGCAAAATTCATGGTGGTACAGGGTTACATAAATGTACATGATGATACAGGATATACGACGCGTTTCACTGGACAATCAGCATTATCAAGTAAGAGTAGAATGATATAAAAGGTAAACAGGAAGGGTATATATAGAGGGTGGAGGATCAGAGGAGGCGAAAATCAGCGGGCAAAAGTCTCCTATTGGTGGAGGGGTATTCTAGGAGTGCAAAAGGGGGAACCGCTTCACGCAGGCGCACTGGATGCGGGATGGTGTTGTTCGGGTGGCGGGGTCAAAGCTGATTGGCTGCGTGTCGAGGGGCGTGGCCTAAGTTGTGTGGTCTGTGTGGCGCCGGCAGAAGACGAAGCTGAAGGAGGTAGCGCGGGGGGCTGCGTCAAGGGCACCAGGGGGCGAGGAGGGGCGTTAGGTCCTGTAGGGTAGTGCCTTTTGGCAGAAGGAAGGATCTGAAGGTCTAGAGTTTGGTTGTTTTTGTTAGGATGTAAGGCTTGGATATATAACGCTTCGAGTATAGGTAATCTCCTTGGGTCACTTTCTTTATCGAGTATGGTGGTGTGTTTCTCTAACTCGTTGCGTGTGAGGTGGGGGTGGTTGGGGGTGAGATAGTGGTCTTTGATGGCTCCAGCCTGAAGGTGAAGAGTTAACCGACGTGAAAGACGAGTCTGCGTCATGCCAATATAGGAATGAGGTCCACAGTCCTCATAATTACAGGTATGTTGGTAAATGACGTGATCGTCGGTCATCGGGCTCTTTATCTTGGTGGAAGCTGGTTTGTTGGGGAGAACGAGGTTGGAGGTCTTGGGGGATTTGTAATAAATTATTAATTTGATTTTGTTTTCCGGTTTGGTTGGGTGGACATGCTTGGAGATTATTTCTTTTAAGACGGCCTCACCATAGCAAAATCCTCAACAAACAACACTTCCAAGCTGCCAAACAATTAAGAGACAACCCAACATCATCATCCGTCGTGCGGATAAAGCTTCCTGCCTCGTGATTCATGACAAGGAGGAATATCTTAGAAAAATGGATGTCATCTTAAATGACAACACCAAATTTAAAAAGATCACCCGCAACCCCACCGACGAAATCAAACGTACTGCCAACACCACCATCACCGCCATCAACGCCAAACAAGGAGGGGTCCACCTTAAAAAACTCGTCGGAGAATACACCCCTGGTTATGCGTACGGAACCATCAAAACACACAAACCTGGGAACCCCCTCTGCCCCATCATCTCCAAGATCCCCACTGCCACCTACCAGATCGCCAAGGCCCTGAACAACCTCCTCACCCCCTACGTGCCCAGCCAATACAACCTTAACTCAGCCCACGATTTCTTGGGAAATTTTACGAGACGCCCTCCGGAACAACAACCACACAATCGCCTCCCTCGACGTAGAAAGCCTGTTCACCAACGTGCCAGTGGATAGGACCATTGACATGATTCTACGTCGAATTTACCATTTCCCTGATACACCAACACTGGACATCCCGGAGAAGGCCCTGAAAACACTACTGGAGCTGTGTACCAAGGAGGCCCCCTTCCTTTGCCCCCGGGGCAACATGTACAAGCAGATAGACGGTGTGGCGATGGGCAGCCCCCTATGAGTTCTTTTTGCGAACCTTTTTATGGGTACCATCGAGGAAGAGCTCCTAGCTGCCCAACGACCCGCCGTCTACTGTAGATACGTGGATGACATCTTCGTGCAAATCAAGGACCTCCACGAACTACAGGAACTCCAGCGTCGCTTCATGACCTCCTCCGGATTTCACCTTTGAAAAATCTAACAATGGACAACTCCCCTTCCTCGACATCCTCGTAGCTCTGAACGACCATGGGTTCAAAACCACCGTCTACACTAAACCAACTAACACAGGACAATGCCTCAACGGCGATAGTGACTGCCCCCGCCGTTATCTTCTATCCTCCATCTCCGCCTATGTAAGGAGAGCCCTCATGCACTGCTCTACCTGGGCCGACACCCACCAGGAACTAGAAAGACTATCCGAAGTTTTAGTGAATAATGGATACTCCAACTCCGACATCTCCAGCACCATCAACCACCATCTTGAAAAATGGTACACCCAAAGCCCTCCCAACATTGACCCCCCCAATGAAATTAAGATCTTGTACCGCAATTACATGTCCTCTGAACACAAAAATTACGAGGCCGTCTTAAAAGAAATAATCTCCAAGCATGTCCACCCAACCAACCCGGAAAACAAAATCAAATTAATAATTTATTACAAATCCCCCAAGACCTCCAACCTCGTTCTCCGCAACAAACCAGCTTCCACCAAGATAAAGAGCCCGATGACCGACGATCACGTCATTTACCAACATACCTGTAATTATGAGGACTGTGGACCTCATTCCTATATTGGCATGACGCAGACTCGTCTTTCACGTCGGTTAACTCTTCACCTTCAGGCTGGAGCCATCAAAGACCACTATCTCACCCCCAACCACCCCCACCTCAAACGCTACGAGTTAGAGAAACACACCACCATACTCGATAAAGAAAGTGACCCAAGGAGATTACCTATACTCGAAACGTTATATATCCAAGCCTTACATCCTAACATCAACAACCAAACTCTAGACCTTCAGATCCTTCCTTCTGCCAAAAGGCAGTACCCTACAGGACCTAACGCCCCTCCTCGCCCCCCGGTGCCCTTGATGCAGCCCCCCGCGCTACCTCCTTCAGCTTCGTCTTCTGCCGGCACACAACACAAACTTAGCCACGCCCCTCGACAAGCAGCCAATCAGCTTTGACTACCCGAACAACACCAAAGAATACCCCTCCACCAATAGGAGACTTTTGCCCCCTGATTTTCGCCTCCTCTGATCCTCCACCCTCTATATATACCCTTCCTGTTTACCTTTTATATCATTCTACCCTTACTTGATAATGCTGGTTGTCCAGTGAAACGCGTCGTATATCCTGTATCATCATGTACATTTATGTAACCCTGTACCACCATGAATTTTGCTCATCTCATTCATCTACTTCCTGCCACCCAGCGAAAACTCATCAGAGACCTGGAAACTTTGAATAATAAAATTTCCAACGCAGAAATTGCCATTTCTTTCAACCTCGTATGTATTAAAAAAAAATTATTACCTGGCTTTACTAACATATATATATACAGTATATATATATATATATATATATATATTTTTTTTTTATTCCTGTTCCTCAGGGTGTCTAGCGGATCAGCCCCAAGGTCCCGAACAAGCCCAAGGCCCATAATCGAGTATTTATATTATTATTATATTTTGTATTATATTTATATATTTATTTATTTGATTTATTATTGTTTTTATTTATTTTATTTTATTTATATTTTTATTTTATTTATTTTATATATATACAGGTATATATTTATATATATATAGATATATATATATATATTATATTATATATATATATATATATATATATATATATATATATATATATATATATATATATATATATATATATATCTATCTATATATATATATATATATATATATATATACGTATATATATATATATATATATATATATATATATATATATATATATATATGTATATTATTTGTTTTTATTCCTGTTTCATTAATATTCAGCCCCAAGGTCCCGAGCAAGCCCAAGGCCCATAATCGAGTATTTATATATTATTATTATAATTTTTTTTATTTATTTTATTTATTGTTTTGAGTTTTTATACCTTTATTTCAAACTCTTCAAGAGTTTTTATCGCCCCCCGTATAGTGGGTACCACACGAAAAAAATGTCTGTCGTCGTCGTCGTCGTCGTCGTCCGTCTGTCTCGAAACTCCTTCTAGACCGTTGGACGGATTTTCACCAAATTTCACACAATTTTGAATTTATGCAATAGTTATGATTTTAGGTCCAAAATATGGTTTTGCCATATATCAGATTATATATCAGGGGTTGGATCTAGCGTTTCCGTTGTTGCATTTATGCCAGTCTAGTCCAATGTATAAGAGCCACTGATTTATACGAGACCCGATCGTAACAAAGTAAGAAGGAGGTGTGGTGTGAAGGTAGATGTGCTGGAAAGTGTGAAAAGGAACAACTTGAGATGGTTCGGCCATATGGAACGTATGGGAAGCGAGAGAATGACTAAGAGGGTGTACGAGAGCGAGGTGGAAGGACAGAGAGGGAGAGAGGTAGACCGAAGGAGAGGTGGAAGGTTGGAGTGAGGAAGCATATGAATGAAGGCAGTGCTGGTTGGGAGGAGGGGCGTCGACTGACTGGGGACAGAGGTGCATGGGGGCGGTTCGGTCGTGGCCACCCCTTCAGGGATCACGGCGTCAGGCAATAGATAGATAGATAGACTTGTTCCCTTCCAGACCCCTTGTTAACTGCCGGGCGAGGGGCTTCAAGTTATCCTCTTACTGGTTAATATTTCAGTGACATAATATAAATACCAATATGTTGTTATTTTTGTATACTCTATATTCGTGTTGACATTCACATTTATCTGCTACAGTTTTTTTGTTCTTTCAAAGAAGTTTTGTGTTGAGTTTCATATAACAAGTCTCAAATACATCAACAAAGTGTGCTATATTATCCCTACAGTGAAATAAATGTGTGCTATTCTTGCAAAGCATTAGGCTATATAGGATAGATGAAGAGGGTTTGTCCATATAACACAAGCCTTGTTGTGTTGCAGGCTCTATATATTTTAGACATTCATAAAAACAATTACACGTCAGCATATGACATTAGTTATTCTCCCGTAAAGGTAAGTTCAATAAGTTATACAAATGAAGCAGGATTTGCTGGATAATATGTTTATAATTTAATTGAAATAAGGCTTTTGCCAAGTAGGAACGACACAATTGTAAAATTATACTGGTCTGAGGATATTTGTTTAATATCAACGTTACACTTTATAGCACCATATTGTTGGATTGGGACGACAAACACTGGGGGCACATTTGTAACCATTAATAATGGGTCCGTATATATACTGTCTGTGTGTGTGTTCACTTGCTTGTTTGTCAAGGGGAATCCACGCAATGCGAGCTAAGCTCATTATTATCGCGCCTCCTTTACTGGGAATGTATTGCGTGAAATGCATGTTAAGTGTTTATGTATCGTTGGAATAGCTGTGGATGTGTGTGTAGTCTGTATTTTAGCCAATTGGCGACACCTGGAAACGAAGGCTTAGGGTTTATCTGTACGATACCATTCTCACTACGGTACCAGTCTCACCCGAAGGCTTAGGTTGACCAGTAGCTTAGGTTGACCAGTACGATACCCATCTCACCTTGTAACCGATCACCAACCCCAGATGGGACGTCACAACTTCGTCCACTTATTCCAGGTCCCTATTTATACTGCTAGGTGAACAGAGGCTACACCGTTAGGAGACTTGCCCAAATGTCTCTTCCCCGCCCGGGTCTCGAACGCGGGACCTTCAGGTTGTGAGCCAGACGCGCTATCAGTTACGCCACGGGGAGGTATATGTGTATGTGTGTGTGTGTGTGCAGTCAGTATGAGTGAACCTACCAAATTCGGTTGCATTAAATACACTCCCAAGCAGCCCAACAGGTATTGCGTGAAAGTTTAATTAAACTTCACTCTATATTATGACCTACGCGAGGCAGTGGTAATTGCTACCACATTATCCGAACACAAGGTGTAACAATAGTTACAGTATGCTCCTATTGTTTGTGTAGTGTAAGAATGACTTGATTACTGTGTCCCTATATATTATCAGATTAAAGCAGATATGCTGTGTTTTCTTTCTGTTATGACAGATATGATGCTTTTCATGTTGTTCTTGTTTGAGGGTGTTATGTTAAACATTGTTATATAAGGAGGAAGAGCAAAATAATGGAAGTCACAAACAGTACCATCTTTATTTTCATTTACTTGGGCCAGACTTTTCGACACTTTCTTAGGTCATCTTCAGTGGTCTAAAATCGACAATTAAAGTGGATTACAATATTTATATAAAATTGGATATAATGTCAAGGTAGACACTAATAATTCATTAGTACACAAGTCACACTAAGTCAAGATAAACATGAAGATTGTCCCATATTAAAGCCATAACCTTCAATGCTAAATAAATAAATATATATATATATATATATATATATTTTTTTTTTCTATATTCCAACTACTCCCTCTCGGGCATAGGCTGATAGCCTTTACACTCTACCGCTGAACATGGTGAGTCCCGTGAGGTCTTGTTCCAGTCTAGGGAGTGAGACATGCGAAGCACCTCGGCTCGAAGCAATCCCATCTCTGAAGCCGCCTCGCCTCTGCGCTTCACAGTCTCATTCCCCACACTCGGACCCTCACTCTCAGAATGCCACCTATTGAGCAATTAACTCACTAGGCATTGCCCCCCTTAGCATATTTTTGAATATGGGAATATTCATACAATACTATTTTAATCAGGGAACAATGAGGGTATTTTTTTGGCATTTCGGTGTGCTGTGGTAATGCACTGATAGTCAATGAAAGTACAAAACTTCCTAAGTTATCAGGTGATTATGGACTTGGCTATTGCTACAGCAATGTCAAACCCACAAGCCTGGAAACAAACTAAGACCAATTATCTCCCAGATCCCGACCCCTACTTACCAGCTAGTCAAGAGACTTAGAGAAAAGTTTACCCCCAACACTCCTGTTGTCTACAGTGATAAGTCTGATTTCCTGGATCTTTCGGCAAACAATGACTCAAGAGGAAACATTGCATTGCTAGATGTTGAGTCTCTCTTTGCCGACGTCCAAGTTGATCGAACATTGCAATATATCCAATGATCTCATATCTACCACTCATAATCCAATACATTCCTACGCAGATGACTCAACACTCCACAGTTCCTTCACATTTACCAATTCTTTCACCCAACCCGATCTTATAAATTCAAAAATAAACACTGCAATTTCTCTGAACCAGGACCTTTCTACAATTAATGAATGGGGACAAAAGAATCTAGTTTCCTTTAATGCACAGAAAACCAAGTACATTCAATTTTCTAACCAACAGAATCTCACTGACTCCCATATACTTTTTAATGATGTAAATATTCCCACTTCCCCTAGTTTGACATTCTCGGTGTAACATTAACTACTAACTTGAGCTGGACACATTATGTTAGAAGCATTGCTAAGAATGCCTCTACAAAACTGGGACTCCTGTACAGAGTTCGAGAATTCTTCACTGACGAGCAGTTGACCGTAATATATAAAAGTCATGTGCGTTCTCAGATGGATTACTGTTCACCTCTGTGGAGTGGAAGTGGAGTGGTTGCATTGAGGCAGTTGGACAAAATTCAAAATAAAGCTATTAGATTAATCAATAACCCTGCAATCACACAGGACCTTCCTACATTATCCATACGAAGAAACGTTGCATCCCTTGCATTATTCTACAGATATCTTCGCAGCAATTGTTCCGAGGAACTTGCTTCAATTGTGCCGCCTCTCCACATCTTTCCCCGTAGAACTAGGGCAGCTGAGAGCGCCCATGAATTTACACTTTCTCCTCCACAATGCAGAACTTCTGCTTATCAAAATTCATTTATCCCTAGAACTACTACTCTTTGGAATTCACTTCCCTCGAGTTGCTTTCCACAAACTTACAATCTACAAAAGTTTAAATCCAGTTGTTACAAACATTTTATGAATGGAGGATGCCTTTAGGCACATGGACCTTTTTGTTTTATCTGTGTTTTTCCTTCCTCCGTTCATTGTCTATTAAAAAAAAAAAAAAAAAAAAAATATATATATATATATATATATACCGGTATATATATATATATATACCCGGTATACTGTATAATTATATATATATATATATATATTTTTTATATTCCAACTACTCTCTCTCTCGGTCATAGGCTGATAGCCTTTACACTCTACCGTTGAACACGGTGAGGCCCGTGAGGTCTTGCTCCAGTCTAGGGAGTGAGACATGCGAAGCTTCACGGCTCGAAGCAACTCCATCTCTGAAGCCGCCTCGCCTCTGCGATTCTCAGTCTCACTCCCCAGACTCGGACCCTCACTCTCAGAACGCCACCTATTGAGCAATTAACTCACTAGGCATTGCCCCCCTGTAGCATATTTTTGAATATGGGAATATTCATACAATGCTATTTAATCAGGGAACAATGAGGGTATTTTTTTGGCATTTCGGTGTGCTGTGGTAATGCACTGATACTAGGTACAGCACAAATTCCATCCCAATAATATCTTCCCATTGACATATTGGGATTCGAACCCAGGTCCATTGGATTACCAGTCCAGTGGCAAGACCACTCCGCCACACCTCCAACAGAGTGTATCTTAATGATGCCACTCCCAAATGTGACATTCCAGAACCAATGATGAGGGACATACTAGAATGATGTACAAAGGAAGCACATTTCGTCTGCCCTAGAGGAAATAAGATCTGCCAAATTGACGGAATTGCAATGGGATATCCTCTTGGAGTACTCTTTGCTAATTTTGTCATGGGCCGTATTGAAGAAGATATATTTAATAGACTGCAAAAGCCACTGATATATTGTCGATATGTAGATAATATATTCGTTAAATCCGAACATTACCATCAAATATAACTAATACAGCGGCATATATCCGGGTTAAACTTCACCATTGAGCACAGTGAAAATGGATCCCTTCCTTTTTTAGATGTTAGTGAAGCAAAGAGAAGAAGGCACTTTCAATACCTCGGTGTATGTGAACTCATCAAACCCCGGGCACTGCCTTAATGGGGTTAGCGAATGCCCCCAGCGATATAAAGACTCATCCATAAGTGCAACGTTATAAGAGCACTCAGTCATTGTAATAATTGGCAAGCAATACACAATGAACTGGAAAGATTATCTCAGATCCTCATAAACAATGGCTTTACTAATACGAATATAGAGAGGGTTACTAAGGAAACAATCGACATATGGCATAATAGTGGAAGTCTAACTAACAACCCAAAATCCCCTGCCGAAAATATAATACTGTATATATACTATAAATCCTTCTTTTACACTGATTATCTGGAAGATGAATGGATTATGCAACAGATAATTAATAGAAACATTAAACTCACGGAAACCAACACTAGAATCAACCTCGTCATCTACTATCAAAATAAAAACTTAAATATCCAGCTAAAGAACAGTCCTAGACGGACCGACAATGACTTTAAAAAATATAATGTAATATATAAGTACACTTGTAAACTTGGGAACTAGGAATTTATATTGGCATGACAACCATGAAGCTCACACGTAGACTGTCTTACCACTTATCTTCAGGAGCTCCCAGAACACATCACAGGGACGCCCACCACGCAACCATAAAGAGAGAAGTCTTCGTGAAAAATACAGACAATCTAGCAGAAATTCAATATCAAAGAAGACTGACCATCATGGAAGCTCTATTTATAAAGGAACTCTCCCCAAGCCTTAACACCCAGGCACAATATCTACAAGCTCTCCCCAGCATGAAAAGGTCCTCTCCCCTTGAAGTAGGGAGAGAGACTGATGCCATCACACTACACTCAGCCAATCAGAGAGCAGCATAGGTCTAGCTACCGCTAGCCAATCAGCAGCCCCAGACCTGTTCACAGACGTTTTACAGGGGTATATAAGCTCTCTAAACTGGACAAAAAGTCACACTACGCCCTTTGCCAGGGGAACCATCATCTCCTGCAGGAGTACCTTCCAACTCTCCTGAAAGCAAACAACCTCCCAACCATCATCATCCCACCTCTTCCAACACCATCTCCATCATCTAGCCTCATTCCATCTCAGGCTTTGAGGTAAAGACAACAACCGAGGAAGCGTCTGGATCTCCAGAAGCCTCTCTCGAAGGCCACTCCACCACCTCCTTGTACATCAGTCTCTGAGTCTCCACCACCATCACCAGTCAACTCTGCAGGACCAGCTGCAACCTCGTCACCATCTCCAGCCACTTTTGACCATCCAGTGGTAGCCTCCTCTGCATCGGGCTGTATACTCCGAGTCCACCATGGGAGAAGAAGTCGATGTGGAGGGGATTGAGGAAGATGGGGACGAGGACATCAACTTGGCGGCTACTGCTAGCGAGCTGCGGGAGACCTACTGCGAGTTGACTAGAGATGAAGAAGACAGTGGCAGCAGGAAAAGCTCACAAAGTGTCTACTCCTGATGAGTGCTAACAATATTACAATGTGTTACGATCCAGGTTCTCAAAGACACAGGGCTCTTCAACATTGGACTAGATAATGGCAAAAAGCAACAACGGTAACACTAGATCCAACCCCTGCCTTAAACACGGGAAAACAAAACACCATTACCGCCCTGAGTTGTGCCTGGACAACGAGGTATCCTATGACTCGGTAACTGGTGCACACACACTAGGCTGACGCTCAATGAAACAGCCTATTCTCAAACAGTAAAAGATTACTCGATTATGTTACACAAAGAAAAGATAGTTAACGTGATTAATTAACGTTACGGTAGATACTCAAATAACTGGCTCTCCTGTATTAAAGAAAGTGCAATGCTAGTCCTGCAACATCAACTGGAAACTTCTGAAATAAGTCTGATGCTGGGAAGATGTTCGTAAAGAATCTTGAACAATTATAATGCAGAATACGGGTCACAATAAATGCTAGGACATATAGTAATAATAGGCAGGCGAATAATAAAGACTGCGCAAAGGTAGTAATGCTCGACAACTAAAGAAATGCTTTGTGACACAACGTAACAGCCTACTCGGGTTGTGCAACTCAACAACAACCTCGGCTCAAAAGTGCAGTGAATAATAATGCTGCATACATATAATAATGGGGCTTATCTCTAACCATTGTCTGCTCAGTTAATAAAGTCTAGCTGGGGTATCAAGGCAGGGCAACAATGGGCGAGCATGAGGCTCGTAGCCTAACGTTGTCCGAGGGTGGTATAATGAAGATTACGTTATATGACGGGGATGCTCTCTTGATAAATCTAGGTCTCTAGTACCTAGCTCTATCCTGGCGATCCCTCAGAAGTCAACACAAAGAGGCAGCACAATGTTGTGAGGGATAGGCTATGGCCCTCTCACACCACAGCGCTGTGCTCGCAAAGTAAACCAATCCGAAGACAACTTAGGCTCCCACAGTACCTGTCGATGTCGTGCAGAGCTTAGCTAACACTGCACACATCGGAGACAACGACACAGTAACCTTACCCCTAGTCTAGCTTTAGATAACCAAGCAGAATCACTCAACACCTTGCAAGGGAGACATATACCGGTCTACAACCTTCCCGAGAGAGGACACATACGGAAAAGTCCGTCTCTCTAAACCTCAATAAAGCATAATACCTCCTTAACCTAATACATGGAAATATCTGAGAGCTTCGCGTACAATACGACTGGTCGACGGTGAACGTCTATGCTGAAACCAGAAGGGATGTTGAGTTTAATAAAGATTAGAGAATGAGAAAGGCGAAGTCAAGAGAGAGAAATAGTATGCAAAGTAGCGAGTATGGGGGACAGAATTGCAAAGGATGTAGGCGATACGCGTGTCAGGCAAGCTCTGAGCTGGTAAAAAAACACGAGGCAGCGACGGGAAGGGACTAGTTGACCACCCGGCCGCCAACGCCGTCAGCGCCCAAGCGAGCCGTGTCATAGCTCACCACGCTGCCGGGTGTACTCCTTCACACTCTCTCGCTCGCCTCCCACACAAGCAACATTTATATTATAGTGAATATAAAATATAAGGCGCGGCCACAGACCAAAACAAAGACCACTTCTAGACTGTCTGTGGGAACACGACACTAATGAAATAAAGCAGATCATTCTAGGACAACTGTAGCCTATCCCCCCATCCTGGCTAGCGCTAGCGAGCTGCAATGCCCCACGCAACCATTCTGCTAACGCCGGGAGGCGTCACACCCCCCCAAGATATGAGACACTCAACCATTAGCCCATATCTGAACAGGCAGAATGTCGCTAAAATCTGCCACTCCTAACCAATCTGCCACTCATGGAATGCAAGCTCAGTCTCCTCAAAAAAAAAATACAAAATTTTTATATAAAAAATCTTATCACCTTTCCCAAATATAATACATTAATTCATAACATTGTGCTCCCAGAGCGAGCTTTAAGAAGCACAGCCTACTGAGGGAAAATCATCTGCACTCAGTACTCAGCTACAATATTATCTTAAAATTAATTATTTAAAAGAAAGAGTTTTTATTTAATTTTTCATATTTTATTTTAATGTTGTTTTTTGGCGGCTACTATAGATGTAGCCTAATTTTCTTCTAATCAAAGCCAACAACTCCTGCCCTGCGACCCTACGCTGATGCTACACACGCGAGCCAACTAGCACCAGCGCAAAAATACACCGCGAGCCAAGACAGGAGGCTATATCAACATACTGTGGTAGCCTACCCCGGATCCTCCACCCGCGACAGACAGTCCGCAACCACATTCTCACAACCGGCAATATGGCGAATGTCTAAGTTGTACTCTTGCAACATGAGCGACCATCTGGTCAGCCTCATATTCCGGTTGTGGAATTGATTGAGGAATTTAAGCGGGTGGTGGTCGGTATACACTACCACGACTGGCCCATATGCAGGAACATAGACCTCAAAGTGTTTGAGCGCTAACACGATTGCCAGCAGTTCCTTTTCAACAACCGAATAGTTTTTCTGTGCTGAATTAAATTTCTTTGAAAAGAAACTGACTGGATGCTCAAGACCTTCCTCGTCTGTCTGCAAAAGTACGGCGCCAGCCCCTACTCCGCTGGCATCAGTCGCCAACTGAAATGGTCGTTCAAAGTCCGGGGCCCTGAGGATGGGTGAGTGCATAAAAGTTGTTTAACTACTTGAAACGCCTGCTCACACTCAGTGCCCAGCGGAACTTTTTATCTTTAGCTAGTAGATCTGTCAAAGGAGCTAACACAGTAGAATAGCCTCTTATAAAGCGGCGGTAATACCCAATCATGCCCAAAAATCTCATGATCTGCCGCTTGGTGGTCGGCCTGGGGAACAAGTCGATAGCCTGTATCTTCTGTTGGGGCAGGCTCACCTTCCCTAACCCAACCACAAACCCCAGATACTGCACCGTGGCTTGCACAAAGTCACACTTGCCCAGATTAACCACCAAGCCTGCTTTACTAAGTTAACTAAATAAGGCTTCTATGTGCTCACAGTGACTTTGGAAATCGTTGTCATAAATGATCACGTCATCAAGGTAGACAGTACAGTTTGGGATGTCTGCTACGATGTCGTTCATTAAGCTCTGGAAAGTGGCCAGTGCATTTTTCAGACCATATGGCATCACGTTGCAACGGTAAGTACTGCCATCCACCACAAATCCGCACACCTCTTTAGCCCGCTCAGACAGTGGTACTTGCCAGTAGCCTTTGACGAGGTCTACCTTGGTCAAGTACCTTGCTTTCCCGATCTTATCCACACTGTCATCCACCCGGGGAAGAGGATATGCATTGGTGGGGGTCAACCCGTTCAACTGCCTAAAGTCAATGCAGAACCGAACTTTTCCATCAGGTTTGGGCTGCAGAGTGACAGGAGAAGTCCACCGTACTGCCCCCTTCTCGATCAAGCCTCTCGCCAGCATATACTCCAGTTCATCCCTGAGCGCTGGGAGTTTAATGGGTGGCACCCGATAAGGTATCGACTTGAAGGGGGGGTGCTCTCCTACGTCGACATCATGCACCGCTTGAGTAGTGAGGCCTGGGTGCTCGGCAAATACAGTGGGGTATGAATCGAACATGCGCTGCACTCCCACCTGCTGTTCCTCCGGCAGGTGCGCCAGAGCATCATGCGCACATTGGCTCGAATTCCCCGCCCACTGATCAGCCGAGACATGACAATCCCAGTTACCATCCACCTGATCATTGCTGCCCCCCTCTCCTTCTCCACCATGACCGTGGCAGGTCAACACAGGGACAGCTAGTGACTCAGGTGGGCGCCTCACATACTACTTCAACAAATTAATGTGGCATAGTTGGTTACGCTTCTTCCGGTCTGGAGTGGCAACTAGGTAATCTAGATCGGAGATCTTTGACACCACCCGATAAGGCCCAGCATACTTGGCAGCCAGAGGATGACATGACAAAGGCAACAGGACCAACACCTCTTGACCTACCTGAAACTCCCGGAGTTTCACCTTAGTATCGTACCTGTCCTTCATACGGGCCTGCGAACTCACCAAATTACGCCCGCCCAGCTCCAGACTTCTAAGCATTTTCTCCCTGCTCTCGAGGACGTATCTCAACATAGAACATGGCTTAGCGGTACCCTCCCAAATCTCCTTCACCATGTGGAGAGGGCCCCTCACCTGATGCCCGAAAACAAGCTCATTCGGACTGAAACCGAGACTCTCTCCAGGTACTTCTCTTGCCGCGAACAAAACATACGGCAGACCAAGGTCCCAATCCTTTCCGTTCTCTGCGCAGTAACATCGAAGCATGCTTTTAAGCGTGGCGTGCCACCTCTCCAACACCCCTTGACTCTCCGGGTGATACGCAGAAGAGACGACAGTGCTGATGCCATGCTGAATCATAGTTTGTTTGAACAGATTAGATGTAAAATTAGAACCTTGGTCCGATTGCACCTCTTGCGGGTAACCATACCGCGAGCAATACAAGAGCAGGTTCCGGACAACAGTTTTCGCCGTGCCATTTCTCATTGGATATGCATCAGGATAACGAGTGGCCACATCCATGATAGTTAATAGAAATTTATTACCGGCACTAGTAGGGGGTAGGGGTCCGACCATATTAATGATGACCTTACTGAAGGGCGGTCCACTGACAGGAATGGGGTGCAATGGGGCTCTCGGAATTGTTTGGTTAGGTTTTCCAACCCTCTGGCACGTATGACACATTGCTATCCAGGTTACCACCTGCCCCTTCAACCCCGGTCACCAAAACAATTTTTCTAAAGCCGCCACCGTTTTTCTCACCCCTAGATGTCCTGCCAGTGGTATGTCATACGCCAACCTCAGTAGGCTATCCCTGCACTCCCGTGGCACCACCAACTGGTCCACTACTCCGGACCCCTCTTGCCAACTACGTTTAGGGTCTTGAAAACGCCTATAGAGGATGCCTTCTAAATAAAAAAAATCTCCTGGCTGTGCATCGCCGTCCTCGTCGAGCTCTACAGCTCCATTAGCACACGTTTGGAGCTCAGGGTCCTCTAGTTGCAACCGACGTATATCTGAGGGTGCCAAGCGATCTAACTGCTTCCGGAGCAATGCATGACCTTCCCCGATACTGGGCTGCTCCCTCTGTCTCTCTCGATGTACATAACGTTGCTGTGGTGGAGTCTCGTCATGCCCAGCCTCGTCACTCTCGATGAAAGGCCCAGGGGCTACTCCAGAATTAAGTAATGGTGCTAATACTGAATCATCCAGGAGAGCCGCCGAGTCAAAACTCTTAAAACCAACTCCAGCTTTAGCCTCCTCCTGTTGATCGTTCCTCCGCTGGTCTGAAGACGGAGGACTAGGCTGTGACACTTTAGCTGCCCGAGCTCGGGTGACAACACACGCCATGGGTTGTGTTTGGCACCGCTCGACCTACTCTTGCTCTTCCCTACTCACGTCGGCCGGCCTCTCGGCAATGACTAAGGGTAGAACCTCAGAAGCGGGCATTGCAAAGTCGTTGCCGAGAAGAAGGTCGACGCCCTCCACTGGCAGTTTCTCCACAATCCCGACATCCAATTCACGTGCCACACCATCCACCTCCAACTCCAACCGCACCAGCGGGTATGACCGAGTTGCATTAATACCCTGCACCACTACCACCCGAGCCGCGTTTATAGGGTAGCCAGTCAAGTTTTTCATCAGAGTCTGGGAAGCACCTATATCACACAAGACCTCTACTCCATGCTTGCGCCCCGCCCACATCACGCAACCCCGCCCTCTATGGTCGCAAAAAACATCCTGAGCAGGGTTCGAGCCTCCCAGGTGCTTCTGCACTGGCTGTGCCTCAGCCTCTGACGAACTGCCCCGGGCAAACTCAGACGACTTCGGAGACACACCAATGTTGCAGGCCAAAGACACAGCTGCTGTAGGTGGTTTGCTAGGACAGACTCTGCAAAGTGCCCCTTTTTATGACAATGATAACACTCCAACTCCCCTTTGGGCTTCCCTTGGTACTGGGAAGGGCCCGGCCCCTTCTTAAATGGGACGGTGCTAGTCTTGTGGTCAGTCTTGGTATCCTCTTGTACTTGTTTGCATAAGGTATATCACTAACTCGGGGGGGTGGGGCGTCACGCCCCTTGCTACCTGCCTCACTACGCTGGGCAGACCCGCACCCACGAAGTAGTGATAGCCGGAGGTCAGCCATCTCAGCTGCCTCCTGTAGAGTTTTTGGTTGCTTTTCTTTCAGGTTTAACGTCAGGTCTCCGCCCGTGCATTTGAAAAACTGCTCTAAAAGCACCAACTGTTTAATGTCGTCAAACGTAGTAGCTTTCTCCGACCTCAGCCAATTCCCAAAAGCATCGGACAGCTCCCGGGCATGTTCCAAAAAGGTGCTCTCCCGACCCTTGGTAACACCCCGGAACTTCAACCTGTACGTCTCTGGTTATAGTTCGTATGCGGTCAGGACAGCCTCCTTGAGTTCCTCATAGATAATACACGACTCTATAGGCAATGCATCATAAGCCTTGAGTCCCTTGCCCACAAGTCTAGAGGAAACAAGGGCTGCCCACTTCTCCCCAGGCCACTGGTGTTCCTGGCACTTCTCGAATCTCATGAAAAATTCGGTGACACCCGACTCATCAAATACAGGGACTAGCTTCAACAGGTGCGACAAAGACTGATCATGCCCACGATTCCCACCACCGAGACGTTGCCCTGTCGTTTCCACCCGAGTCTTCTCAAGATCGATATCTGCACGGTACCTGGTAGACTCAGCCTCCGACTGGGCTTTTATTCTCGCGAGTTCGAGATCAGTCTGTTGTTTAGTCTTTATCTTAGCGAGTTCGAGACGTTCCTCACGCTCAGCCTGCATCTTAGCCATCTCAAGCTGGAAGAGCATTTCTGTAGTGAAACCTTGAGGAGGAGGTGCAACTATTGGAGGCCCACCCAGCGATCCTAAACCACGCTGCCAGCGGCTATCGGCCTGCGGGAACGTACTAAACCTCGGCATCCTAGAGGTTCCGATGGGAGTAGAGTGGAGGGGGGGCTCGAGCAGAAGTCCCCGAGCACCCTCTCCACCCTGGACCTCACTAGCCGCCCCCAGTACGCAAGCCCTCAAATCGTTCTTCTTGATGCCATGAGCCACCCTAAGCCCCATGAGGGAGGCCAAACACTGTAGACCATACTTGCTAATTCCCTCTAGTCGATCAGCTGTTATAGGCACCTCCAAAAACTTCTTTGCGGCCTCCTCACTAGTTACTAACCCCCCTGGCATCTGCCTGCATCATTCCCTGAACCCTCAGTATGATCTGATTAGTCTCCCATGGTGTCCACCAAAAATTCTCACGTTTATAAACAAAACAAAAAGTACCCAAGCTCCTATGTAGCACTATTCACTTGCCAAAAATGTCTGAAGACTCTCAAGTGCTATACTACTTTGGCAAAAAAAATCTAACGTGCCCACTATATTCCTCAATAAAACAAATGACCACAACAATCCTGCAATTATCTCTTAGTTCACAAGATCCTGAGCTAGGTCGCCATTTGTTACGATCCAGGTTCTCAAAGACACAGGGCTCTTCAACATTGGACTAGATAATGGCAAAAAGCAACAACGGTAACACTAGATCCAACCCCTGCCTTAAACACTGGAAAACAAAACACCATTACCGCCCTGAGTCGTGCCTGGACAACGAGGTATCCTATGACTCGGTAACTGGTGCACACACACTAGGCTGACGCTCAATGAAACAGCCTATTCTCAAACAGTAAAAGAACGTGATTAATGAACGTTACGGTAGATACTCAAATAACTGGCACTCCTGTATTAAAGAAAGTGCAATGCTAGTCCTGCAACATCAACTGGAAACTTCTGAAATAAGTCTGATGCTGGGAAGATGTTCGTAAAGAATCTTGAACAATTATAATGCAGAATACGGGTCACAATAAATGCTAGGACATATAGTAATAATAGGCAGGCGAATAATAAAGACTGCGCAAAGGTAGTAATGCTCGACAACTAAAGAAATGCTTTGTGACACAACACAACAGCCTACTCGGGTTGTGCAACTCAACAACAACCTCGGCTCAAAAGTGCAGTGAATATTAATGCTGCATACATATAATAATGGGGCTTATCTCTAACCAGTGTCTGCTCAGTTAATAAAGTCTAGCTGGGGTATCAAGGCAGGGCAACAATGGGCGAGCATGAGGCTCGTAGCCTAACGTTGTCCGAGGGTGGTATAATGAAGATTACGTTATATGACGGGGATGCTCTCTTGATAAATCTAGGTCTCTAGTACCTAGCTCTATCCTGGCGATCCCTCAGAAGTCAACACAAAGAGGCAGCACTATGTTGTGAGGGATAGGCTATGGCCCTCTCACACCACAGCGCTGTGCTCGCAAAGTAAACCAACCCAAAGACTACTTAGGCTCCCACAGTACCTGTCGATGTCGTGCAGAGCTTAGCTAACACTGCACACATCGGAGACAACGACACAGTAACCTTACCCCTAGTCTAGCTTAGCTTTAGATAACCAAGCAGAATCACTCAACACCTTGCAAGGGAGACATATACCGGTCTACAACCTTCCCGAGAGAGGACACATACGGAAAAGTCCGTCTCTCTAAACCTCAATAAAGCATAATACCTCCTTAACCTAATACATGGAAATATCTGAGAGCTTCGCATACAATACGACTGGTCGATGGTGAACGTCTATGCTGAAACCAGAAGGGATGTTGAGTTTAATAAAGATTAGAGAATGAGAAAGGAGAAGTCGAGAGAGAGAAATAGTATGCAAAGTAGCGAGTATGGGGGACAGAATTGCAAAGGATGTAGGCGATACGCGTGTCAGGCAAGCTCTGAGCTGGTAAAAAACACGAGGCAGCGACGGGAAGGGACTAGTTGACCACCCGGCCGCCAACGCCGTCAGCGCCCAAGCGAGCCGTGTCATAGCTCACCACGCTGCCGGGTGTACTCCTTCACACTCTCTCGCTCGCCTCCCACACAAGAAACATTTATATTTTAGCGAATATAAAATATAAGGCACGGCCACAGACCAAAACAAAGACCACTTCTAGACTGTCTGTGGCAACACGACACTAATGAAATAAAGCAGATAATTCTAGGACAACTGTAGCCTATCCCCCCATCCTGGCGAGCGCTAGCGAGCTGCATTGCCCCACGCAACCATTCTGCTAATGCCGGGAGGCGTCACAAATGGAGCAACTTGGTTGAGCCCAAGTACTTTTATCTTTTACTGTACTTCCCATTTTTCAACTTATTCTTCCTCTATCCAAAACTTTCTAATCTCCTACTTATCTATAGCCATCATTCATTAAAATTCTCACTTACTGTTTCGCCACTGAAGAAGCACCGTGGAACTGTGAAAACGCGTTCTGGCTATGTACTTTTGTGAGCCCAGCCATAAGTAACAAAATTACTATTGGAGATATTTTAAAACAGCTTCCTGTGGAAGGCAAGAATGTTCTCACAAAAAGGGAAAAGGTAGACAAGAAGCTTTGAAATTTTTTATAAAAAACACCATCTGAGCTAGAGCACTTTATTGACAACGTTTCATTTCCTAGATAGCTTCATCAGGTCACTCTGCGAAAAGTCAATAAAGTGCTCTTCCTCAGATGGTGTTTTTTATCCATACTTTCTACTTTTCAAGTACCACTCATCATTTTGAAATGATCAACTTGCCATATCCTTCAATGAAATATTTATAGGCCAACTATATATATATATATATTATACAGCGTGTCCCGAAATACACATACCAGACTTCAGGATTTGGTTACTATAAATATTCTAAGCATAAAAAGTTATATTTGCAAAATTCCAAATTATACTTGTTACTCGTCAGAATATCATGGTGGAGGAACACTTAAGAACTAACAACAGTCACCTTCAGCCTCCTGCACATCTCTTACATAAAGTTAGTAAACCAACACGCACAACTTTGCTCTTTTAATTTCTTAGTTACTATACTTCCACATTTACTTTTGTTTTCTTTTTCGGCGAATAACGCTACACAATTATTCATATATTACATCACATAATTTTGAATGTCATCATTTCAAATTAAATTCTAAATGTTAAGCTTTACGTGTTTGTGTTAGCCATAATTTTGTTTCATGTATTTTTGTCTATGCCATACTAAATTTGTTTTTGGTTACAATTTATCTCAGACACACGGTTGGTAACCTTTTGGTTTACAAAATATACATCTTTGAGACAACATCTAGGCCTTAAGTCAATGTAATTACAGTGTTAATATTAATTAATCTACTTGTATTCAAAGGCGCTCTAAATGTAACTTGTCTCCCATGAATGTCACCCTATTTTGTCAGCGGACATAGACCCAATATGTCCCTATTTTATATTTTGCGTGTTACATCTCTCTTCTCGCAGCAGAACACACCAACTGTGAGTTTGGTTTCTGGCTGTGGATACTTTTGCTATTAATCGCTACTAAATCTGTCGTGTCATTGGGTCGCGCTTTTTCCTGGTCGGGTCAGAATCGTTCAATAATAAACGAATACTGTCAAAAAGGTCCGGTCAAAAACTGTTACCTCGTAGTTGTGAACCATTGTGAGCTGATGATTGGGAAACCTAATGGATAGTAGTCAATAAAAAACTTTTATTGCTATGTGCCTCCATGGCACTTATTCTCTTTACTTTCTTCCAGAACTATTTGTAAATTTCGTTTATATGTATACGATTAATAAATACTATACCCAGCTATATCTCTTTTCCCCAGCCACCAACACTACCACTACAACTACTACCATAATTTTCCCAAATATTTACACATAAGTGTCGGTCACAGCACCTACATATTACACCAGACTGACCCATTCTTGTTGGTCTACAATTATATTACTCCATTATCTGGCCAACCCCGTTTACTCTTACTGTTACGACTATCTTCCCTTTAACGTGTATATTACCTTGATGTTCTTCAACTTGTACGAGAATTAATGGAAAACTGTTCCACATGCAGGCACACACTTATACAGGGTATACATGCGATAAACGAGTCCCGGAGGCCGAGCACAATAAGTGCACTGTACTCGAGTTGTTGGTTCAGACAGTGAGGGATTGGATCTTTCTGTTTACGTGTTTATGTCAAATTAATGTTAAAGGCCTGTCAGGGTTGTATAGATATGGTGCACTTGCCTCAAATGACAAATAGTTGTCCTTCCCACATTATCTCTTCATGGTGGCATATTTTGGTCTTACAAAGGAGTACAAAGGAAATCAAGCAGCAACAGATCTAGTGACCCGTCTAGGCTGCTTGCCTCCAAAACACTGCGAATCAAGTGTCCAAACAGTGGTTTAGAGTGGGTAAGGGTAAATTGGAAAGGAAACCACTGCCCTGGAACTAATGTCCGTGGCAGGACTAGAAAGTTAGTAAGGGACAGATGGGTTAGTAACATAACACAGTTATAAGGATCTTTCGTATATCTGGGAAAAAGAGAGTAACTTCTTAGCAATATATAAACTCAATATATAAACGCAATATATAAACGCAATACTTTACCCTGGGGGTAAGGGATTAGAATATGCCCCACGTGCCTTCTGCGTGACGTAAGAGGCGACTAAAGAGGTTGGGTCAGTGGGCTTGTGACCCCCACCCGGAAAAAAATAGATAGCAATGATAAACGAACAATCAGCCTCGGATGCGGACGGACCCTGTGTTGACGAATCCCAACCGACTATGGACAAGCTTACGGACATTCTGAGAATAGGTACATGGAACGTGAGTGGAATGAATGATGGCACAAAAGAGAGAGAGGTACTGGAAGTGTTAGTGAATGCCAGGCTGGATGTATGTGGAATGACGGAGACCAAATGGAAGGGTACAGATGTGAGAGAGCGGGAGTGTGGAATGGGTGTGTGTGCTGGAGTGAGTGAGGGAGCACCGAGAGAAGGTGCGTGTTTGTTTGTAAGTAACAAATGGAAGGAGTGTGTAAGAGAATATGGGTCTGTGGGTTCAAGGACTGTGTGGGTGAGAATGAAAGTAGGAATACAAACGTGGGTGATTGTGTGTGGGTATGTTCCGACAGAGGATAAACTTGTAAGAGAGAAAGAGGAGTACTGAGTGAATGTGGAGGCGTGCCTGGATAAGATTGACAAGAACGAAAGAATATTTCTGATTGGGGATATGAATGGCAAGGTGGGTGATAGGACAGTTGATGGAGGTGTGGGAGGGTGGGGGGTACCGTCAGAGGTGAATGGGAATGGTAGTGCACTTGTGGACGTATGTGTGGGGAGGAGGTTGTGGATAGCCAACACAGAATGATACACAGGTACACATGGCAAGTGGTGTGGACGATGAAAGATAAGACAGTGGTGGAACGAAAGTCACTGATTAATTATATATGTGTGGATGAAAGAATGAAGAAATATGTGATGGATGCTAGGGTGTATAGGGGTATTGGAGGGGGCCTGTCTGATCATTATGTAGTAGTAGCTGAGGTTAGGATACAAAAGAAGTAGGTGAGGAGAGCTGGAGGGAGGCGAGAGGAAGGTGCAATGGTGAGGACGGTGGAGAGGCTACATGAAGAGGAAATCAGGGAAGAGTACAGGAGAGCAGTAGAAAGACGACTAGGTGGGTTCGACCTGGAAGATATGGAGGAAGTGGAAGAAATGAGCAAGGTGTTTAAGGAAGAGATCTGTGCAGCATGTGAGGAGGTGTGTGGAGTGAAGAGAAGAGGGAGTGGAGTGAAAGGTACAGCATGGTGGACAGAAGACGTAAAAATAGCTGTGGAAGACAAGACGAAAGTGTATAGAGAGTGGTTGGTAGTAGAGGGAATGAAGATTTGGAGAGGCAGAAACGAGTGAGGTATGTGGAGGAAAAAAAGTGGTGAAGAGAGTAGTGAAGGAACGTAAGAGAAGAGTAGATGAGGAATTTGGAAGGAATCTGAGTGTAAAATGGAGTGAGTGTAAGAAACTGTTCTGGAAAAAAGTCAAGAAACTTACGGAAGGTAGCAAGGGAAACAGTAAGTGTGTGAAAGATAAGAATGGGAGCATGCTAGCCGAGAAGCAAGAGAGAGTCGAAAGATGGAGGTAGTACTTCAATGAGTTGCTAAATGTAAGGAATGAAGAGCCAGCAAACATAGATGGATATGATATGGGAGGGAGAAGAGGAGAAGTAGTGGAGGAGGAGGCGTGGAACAGGAGGTCAGAAGTGTGGGAAGCTATGAAGAGAGTGAAGTTGGGGAAAGCACCAGGAACAGATGGAGTGTGTGGGGAAATGTTGAGGTATGGTGGTGAGATAGTGATCGAATGGGTATGGAAAATGTGCAAACTAGCATGGGAGAAGGGGAATGCACCCGACGACTTGAAGACTGGCATAATAGTCCCCCTATATAAGGGCAAAGTTGAAAGAGGAGTGTGTGGTAAACACCGAGGAATATGTCTTTTATGCGTAATAGGGAAGGTGTACAGTAGGATAGTGATTGAGAAAGTGAGAGTGAGAACGGAGAAATGGATAGGCGACGAGCAGGGTGGTTTTAGGAAGGGAAGAGGATGTGTATATCAGATTTTGACCCTGAATTGTGTTGTGGAGAAATATCTGGAGAAGCAACAAAAAGTGTATGTTGCCTTTATGGACTTTGAGAAGGCCTATGACAGAGTGGATAGAGAAGGCATGTGGAAAGTACTTAGAATATACGGAGTAGATGGCAAGTTGCTGAAACCAGTGAAGAGCATGACTGTATGAGGGTGCAAAGGCGGCAGTATGTGTGGAGAATGAGCAGAGCGAGTTCTTTAACCTGAGTGTTGGGTTGAAACAAGGGTGGGTGATGTCCCCGTGGTTGTTTACTGTATATATGGATGGTGTGACGCTTCTGCATAGTAGCCACGTGCGGGCATGCGCGCGCGTCGGCTGCCCAGCCGTTTAGAAACTGGCTGGTGGCAGCCGGCCGGCCGGCTTTTCCTTAGTATATATCCTACGACAATGTAACTAATGTCTGGGATATTCTTATGTTGTCTCACAGCTTGTAGCTGCCCTTATTCTTAACCAACGCATCTTAGTATATTTTATTCTCGATAGTTGATTGTTTCATTATTGTTTCATGTCGACAGGGTGTTGAAGCTGAATAAGTATGGCTTAAAGTGTGTGGCAGCTCTTCAGGGTCACCAGGGTTTAAGTGGCATGAGGAAAGATCAGCTGAGGACTTTGATATTGGGTTTAGAAGGGAGAGACCTGGGTGGAGAGGCGACTGGGGGCCCCGGTCCCCAGCCCCCCCCTCCACTCTACCTCCGTATCAAACGTCAGGGTGCCTGAATTTAGTACATACCCCCAAGTTGATGGTCAATGGCAGCGTGGAATTCAATCACAGGGACCCTCTCCATTAAATGCACCTTCCCCTCCTCAAGGGTTGACTCCAGATTTGTTGTTTCGGCTTGAGATGGCCAAGGTTGAGGCTACCGAAAGACAGGCTAGAGCTCAGGTTGAGGCTACCGAAAGACAGGTTAGTGTGCAGGCTGAGGTTGCTGCTAGAGCTCAGGTTGAGGCTGCTAGAGCTCAGGCTGAGGCTGCAGAGAGAACAGCTATACGAGAGGATGAACTGCAGGCAGAGTCTACTAGGTATCGGGCTGACAGGGAGCTGGAGAGATCTCGAGTGGAGGTAACAGGGCGAAATATTGGGGGAGGTACTAGACATCGGGACCAATCATTGTCGCACCTGCTTAAACTAGTTCCTGTGTTCGATGAATTAGGTGTGGCTGAGTTTTTTATGCGATTTGAGAAGAAGTGTCAGGAACACCAGTGGCCTCAGGAAAAGTGGGCAGCATTAGTTTCATCAAGACTCCTAGGAAAGGGGCTAAAAGCGTATGATGCACTACCTTTAGAGTCCTGTGTAGTTTATGATGAGCTAAAGAAGGCTGTGCTACGGGCCTATGAGTTACAACCAGAAACTTACCGCTTGAAGTTTCTGGGTGTTACTAAGGGCAAGGATAGTACCTTCCTAGAACACGCCCGGGACTTGTCTGATGCACTACGACATTGGCTGCGTTCTGAGAGGGCAGCTACTTTTGAGGAGTTGAGTGAGCTGGTTCTCTTGGAGCAGTTCTTTAACACCTTACGAGCGGCCTATGCGGTTTATTTATATGTACCGCCCAGCGGGGTGTTTTTAGCCAAAATAGGGCTGTTTACGTGATCATTTTCATGCCTAAATAAGACCCAGAACGTAAAACAAGTACCTATCCCTGAAAGGGCATAAACAGAGCTTTCGAATGACACCATAACGATCCTTTTATGATGGCTAGTTTTCTTGCAATAACCGTGCAACGCGAGTGCAAAAAGCATGTAATTAGCCACTTTCCCGATATAATTCCTTATATAGCGAGTGAGAGAGGGAGGAGGGAGCTGGGATTCGTGTCAGTATGTTCGCCGCGGTGGTCTGGAGCAGTCATACGCTCGCTACTCTCCTGCCACCACTTGTCTCTCTCTCTCAGCAACATTACGTGCTGAAATTGCCACTCGATTTATGTCGAGCGCCGCCACATAGTCCAGCTTTATTTAACTCGACTTATGTGGTGAGCCGCTAATTAAGGGTTAAGTGCACAGGCGGGGACTTAACATTAAATATAAAGGAAACAAATCCTAGAACTCTCCAGGAGGCAGCAGAAATGGCTGACCTCCGACTGTCATTAATGAGGGTGCGGAGCAGCAGCTAGGAGTGAGTCGGGTGCAAAGGATCGTACCCCTCCCCCTCCCAAGAATTTTGATACACATAAATACACAAAACCATGTAGCACTGACAATAAAACTGAACAAAAACCAAATACCGTCCCGTATAAGAAGTCTAATGGTACCTCCCACTCCCAAGGGAAACCAAAGAGTAAAGAGTGCTTTGCATGTCACAAGGAGGGTCACTTTGCAAATGCTTGTCCGAACAAGCCACCAAACAAGGTTGTGTCATTGGCCCGCAGCATAGGGGTGTCGCCTATATCTTCTGAGTTTGCCAAGGGTAGTTCGTCAGAGGTTGGGACACAGCCTGTGTTCAAGAGTCCGGAAGGCTCGAACCCTGTCCGCGACGTCTTTGGGGGTCATAGAGGGCATGGTTTTGTGAGGTGGGCTGGCGAAAGGCGAGGAGTTAAGCTATTGCGTGATACTGGGGCTTCTCAGACCTTGTTAAGGAACTTTACTGGTAGACCGATTAACGCTGCTCGGGTGGTGGTAGTTCAGGGGATCAATGCTACGAAGTCCTACCCGCTGGTGCGGATGGAGCTGGAGGTGGATGGTGTGGCGAAGGAGCTGGATGTCGGAATTGTAGAGAACTTGCCTGTTGGGGGCGTCGACCTCCTCCTCGGCAACGACTTTGCGGTGCCTGCTTCTAAGGTTTCACCCTTGGTCGTTGCCGAGAAGGCGGCCGACGTTAGTAGGGAGGAACAGGAGTGGGTTGAGAAGTGTAGCGTACAAACCATGGCATGTGTTGTGACGCGTTCTCAGACATCCGGAGCCTTGCAGCCACCACCTCAGTCTATCAAACCGCGGAGGAAAGGTCACAAGAAAACGGGAAGTTTTGGTCAATTGGAGAGTTTTGAGCCGGCAGTGTTTCTTGGTGACTCATTATTGGCACCTATGTTAGAGTCTGGAGAGGCCCCGGGGCCTGTCACCGCTAGTGCAGGTGCAGGGCAGGAAGAGACTCTGCGACAGCATCGTTATGCGCAGCGTGAGGAAAGGATGGCTAAGCGGGACATTGGAGGTGGAAATAAATTATTTAAGATGAACTTGGATAATCTCGCACCTGCTGATATATGTGCCTTGCAGCTGGAAGATCCTGAAGTCCGGGCGTGTGGTAATGGTGCTGTCGAACTGGAGAGCGATGGGGATGCGCAGCCTGGTGATTTTTTCTTGTCCGAGGGGATCTTGTATCGGAGACATCAGGATCCCAAGAAAAAGTGGGATGGCGGGTCAGGATTAGTGGACCAGTTAGTAGTACCGAGGGTGTGCCGTGAGAGCTTATTGAGATTAGCTCATGATGTGCCTTTGGCAGGGCACCTGGGGGCACGTAAGACGGAGGCTGCTCTGAGCAAGCTTTTCTGGTGGCCTGGGTTAAAGGCGAGTGTCGTGTCATGGGTATCACAGTGTCACACTTGTCAAGTTGTTGGGAAACCCAATCAGGTCATCCCGAGAGCCCCGTTACAACCCATCCCTGTCATTGGGCCGCCCTTCAGCAAAGTAGTTATCGATATGGTTGGCCCATTGCCCCCCACTAGTGCCGGCAATACATTTTTACTAACTGTAATGGATATAGCAACACGGTATCCAGATGCTTACCCCATGCGCAACGGGATGGCTAAGACTGTTGTCAAAAACCTACTTGTCTATTTCTCTCGTTATGGCTACCCTCAGGAGATCCAGTCTGATCAGGGATCCAATTTTACTTCTGCTCTGTTTAAGCAGACCTTGCAGCAACATGGGATAGTGTCTGTGGTGTCATCTGCCTACCATCCCGAGAGTCAGGAAGTTTTGGAAAGGTGGCACTCGACTCTCAAGAGTATGTTGCGGTGTTATTGCATGGAAAATGGGAAGGACTGGGATCTAGGTCTCCCATACGTTTTATTTGCTGCGAGAGAAGTACCTGGGGAGAGCTTGGGATTTAGCCCGAACGAGTTGGTTTTTGGACACAGGGTCAGGGGGCCCCTCCACATAGTCAAGGAGATCTGGGAGGGAGTCACAAAGCCATGCTCGCTTCTAAAGTATGTAGTTGAAAGCCGTGAGAGATTGCTAAAGAGCTTGGAGGTAGCAGGTCGGAACCTTAAGAGTTCACAAACTCAGATGAAGGACAGATACGACCAGAAGGTGAAGCTGAGGGAGTTTGAAGTAGATCAGGAGGTACTGATACTACTGCCTCTGGTGGGACACCCCTTGTCTGCCAAGTATTCTGGTCCGTATCGGGTTGTAAGGAAGGTTTCTGATCTCGACTATTTAGTAGCTACTCCTGATCGTAAGAAAAAGAACCAACTTTGCCATGTAAATCTGATGAAAGAGTATGTGAGGCGCCCCTCCGAGCCTCTCACTGTTCCAGTGTTGATCTGCAGCGATCGTGCTGGAGAAGGAGGAAGGGACAGTCAAGCTGCGGGGGAGGATAATTGGGATTGTCATGTTTCCGCGGATCAGTGGGCGGGGAATTCTAGACAAGTGGCTCACAAGTTGATATTGCACTTGCCTGAGCAACAGCGTGTAGCTGTGCAGCACTTGTTTGATTCAAACCCAGCTGTTTTCGCGGAGCATCCTGGCCTCACTACTCAAGCGGTGCACGATGTCGATGTTGGGGACCACCCGCCCTTTAAATCAGTGCCATACCGTGTTCCCCCTATTAAATTACCAGCACTTAGGGAAGAGCTGGATTATATGCTGAAACGTGGGCTGATTTCTGAGGGTGCAGTAAGGTGGACTTCCCCCGTCACACTGCAGCCCAAACCAGATGGCAAGGTGCGGTTTTGTATAGATTTCCGCAGGTTGAATGGTTTAACCCCCACAAATGCCTACCCTCTCCCTCGTGTGGACGACAGTGTGGATAAGATAGGAAAAGCCAAGTTCCTCACTAAGATAGACCTTGTTAAGGGTTATTGGCAAGTGCCCTTGTCTGAGCGAGCGCGAGAGGTGTGTGGGTTTGTGGTGGACGGTGCCACATATCGTTGCCATGTTATGCCATACGGGCTGAAAAATGCCCCTGCAACGTTTCAGAAATTAATGAACGACATTGTAGCCGACATTCCCAACTGTACGGTGTACCTAGATGATGTCATAATATACGACGAGGATTTTAACAGTCACTGTGCTCACATCGGACAGCTTTTTAATAAACTGAATGAAGCAGGTTTGGTGGTAAACCTGGGTAAGTGCGATTTTGTCAAAGCCACAGTTTTGTACCTGGGGTTCGAGGTGGGGATGGGTCAGGTGTGCCCTCCACAGACAAAGATCAAAGCCATCGATCAGTTTCCCCAGCCTACGACTAAGAAACAAATCATGCGGTTTCTAGGTATGATAGGCTATTATCGTCGCTTCATCAAAGGCTATTCGACTGTACTTGCACCTTTAACTGACTTATTATCTAAGGACAAGAAGTTCCGGTGGTCTCCTGAGTGTGCAGAGGCGTTTTCCTTGGTGAAACACCTGTTATGTACCCACCCCATACTCAGGGCCCCGGACTTCAGCAGACCTTTTCAGCTGGCGACTGATGCCAGTGGCGTAGGGGCTGTGTCTGTCTTGTTACAGACAGATGATGAAGGTATCGAACATCCAGTGAGATTTTACAGTAAAAAATTCAATAGTGCACAAAGGAATTACTCTGTAATTGAAAAAGAACTCCTGGCGATAGTGCTGGCGCTCAGGCACTTCGATGTATGTTCCTGCTTTCGGACCAGTCGTAGTGGTTTATACTGATCATCACCCTCTGAAATTCTTGAATCAGTTTCATAACCGGAATATGAGGCTGACCAGGTGGTCACTCATGCTACAGGAGTATAATCTGGACATACGCCATATTGTCGGTTCTGATGACGTGATAGCGGATTGTCTATCAAGGGTGGATGAAGTTGGTTAGACTGCCACAGGATTGAGGGTTGAGTGTGGAGGAAAATAGGCTGTCACTGTAGTTCAGCCGAAAAAAAAAAATTAAAAAAGCAAAAACCTTATAAAAACTCTTTATATTTATAACGTGTAGAATTTTGTATAAGATGTTGTAGCAGTATCTAAGTTGAATGTTTTCGCTTATTGTCGCTAAGTTAGTTGAACTTGCTCGGTGGAGCGCAACAGTCTTTATTTTTTTTATATATAGTGCCTTGTGTCGCAACAGTGTGTGGTACTATGAGAAGCTTTCTGTTAGATATGAAGAACTTAGTCAAGGGTCTTATATCTTGGGGGAGGTGTGACGCTTCTGCATAGTAGCCACATGCGGGTATGCGCGCGCGTCGGCTGCCCAGCCGTTTATAAACCGGCTGGTGGCAGCCGGCCGGCCGGCTTTTCCTTAGTATATATCCTACGACAATGTAACTAATGTCTGGGATATTCTTATGTTGTCTCACAGCTTGTAGCTGCCCTTTTTCTAAACCAACGCATCTTAGTATATTTTATTCTCGATAGTTGATTGTTTCATTATAATATATAAGATGTAAGTCTAGTGAGAGTGGGAGGAGACGAGCAGGAGAGAGACACCGGCTGGGGGACGTTGCTTCGCACGGAGAGTCTAGCTTGGGACGAGCCTGATGTTGCCATATGCATTTTATTGCAATGTTAGGCTTAGTTTCGACTCACGCACGGGGTAGACAATTTTGACCCGGCAACTGTGTTGAGTGTTGCCAAGCATGGGATGTATTCTGCATGCCTAGGGCGGGGTCCAGACAGATTCAAGACTCAGAGCTCACCTCACTGTCGTACCCTTCGGATCCCCTTGATATCTATCCCTCTCAACCCCACTTAGAAACTTTCTCTCTTACTTTGTATACCTTCCTTCCACTACTTCACCAATCTATTTAATTATCCTATCCCCTTGATAAACCTTATATCTATTATTGTATTAACGACGAGCTCTCAGATAACTAAATAGGATTTTGGGCCTTATGCAGTGATGTAATTGTTAATGAGACCTAGGAAGCTTTTTTGTTGTCTCATATTTGGTGGTTTCATGCTTGCTAGTGTGTTCTTGTGTCAGGTTAGCAGGGACTAGACCGGAGGGGAGGCTTTTTGCGATCCTTTAAGTAAAGTCTGCTGGTGCGAGTCCTGTGGACCCGCACGACTTTACTAGGATACCCGTGGGAGTCTGGGGGCATTTTCTTGTCTGTGTCCCTGTGTGTCTAGTGTTGTGTTGTGTGAGGGCCCTTGCCTAGTCCACTCAGCACTGCGCTAGCACGTCTTGCTTTTGTTTTAGGGTCGCCAGGAGAGAGTCAGATACTTGCGATCTGAGTCTCTCAAGAGAGCACCCTTTCAATTAGAGTAATTTGGCGCACAGACTTGGGAACGTCCCTAGGCTAGAGCAGGTGGCTCAGCCCGGGTATCCGAAGCCTATATCCTTCCGGCTAGACCTCTGCCACCTGGCAGATTAACAGCTAGGGGTTTATGATCTCTGTATGCTTGTTATTGTGCCACAGTTTACCGTTTTTGTGAGCATTGTGAGTCAGGGTGTGGCTTAGAGACTCTGTCCGAGCAGGCTTGCCTGACTAAGAGTGAGAAGCACACTTGTATGTGGTTATGTTGCGAGTTGCTGCCTTTATTTAATTATACCTATGCCATTATACACTGTATGGCCTATCACTAGTATTTATTCCTGCTTATGAGTTAAGAGTTCTCTAAATCCGTAACGTACTTTCTTTGCTAAGCATCAGATCCTACAGTAGCCGCATGCAGTTTAGAAACCCGCATCTTGTCTACCTGTACGATGTTTTGAGGACTGTTTGCTTTCACCTTCTTTCACGCAGGGGTGATTAGTTGTATTAATTAACGTAATGTTAAATGTACTTTCTTCTAGTTTGTTATTAAATTGTTTCTGCAATTTAATTCCGTTATCTATCTTTTCCTTGAAGCTTTAAGTCAACTTAATTGTGTGATCTTTTATATAGCCTGCTTGACTATCAGCAGTCTATAGTGCATGCACCCTGTAACCGAGTCATAGGATACCTTGTTGTCCCGGCAGGACTCTTGACGGTTTAGGGTGGTTTGTTGCCTGGGTTTATAGATAAGGGTTGGATCTAGCGTTTTCCGTTGTTGCTTGTTGCCGCATACATAGTCCAATACAAAGAGCCCAGTGTTTATATATCCCAGGACGTAACAATGGAGTCATGAAAGAAACACTAGGAAGAGCAGTGGATGTTGGTGTATCACTGAAAAGGGAGGGAAATGAGTGGAAGCTGCCTATACTGCTGTTTGCGGATGATACAGTTCTGATGAGCGATAATGAATGGGAGTTGCAGGGTCTGGTAAATGAGTTTGGAACAGTGTGCGAAAAACGGAATTTGAAGGTAAATGCTGGGAAGAGCAAGGTTATGGTCTTCGAAAGGGGTGAAGTCACAGAGTGTGAGGTGAAGTTGAGCGGTCAGTCTATGGAGATCGTCAGTTCTTTTAAGTATCTGGGCAGTGTGTTGAGTAAAGATGGGACTATGGATGAGGGTGCATCAGGGGAAGAGGGTTGTAGGAACATTGAAGGCAGTAACAAGAAAAAGAGTGGTCAGTATGGAAGTGAAGAAGTCCTTGCATGACAGTGTGGTAATCCTGACACTAACTTACGGAAGCGAAGCATGGACGTTCGGGAAGAGACTCAGACCAAGAGTGAGAGCGGTGGAAATGAGTTACTTGAGAAGTGCGTGCGGAGTTACATGGAGGGATAGACAGACGAATGAGGAAGTAAGAAGGAGGTGTGGTGTGGAGGTAGATGTGCTGGAAAGTGTGGTAAGGAACAACTTGAGATTGTTCGGCCATATGTAACGTATGGGAAGCGAGAGAATGACTAAGAGGGTGTACGAGAGTGAGGTGGAAGGACAGAGAGGGAGAGGTAGACCGAAAGAGAGGTGGAAGGATAGAGTGAGGAAGTAAATGAATGAAGGCGGTGCTGGTTGGGAGGAGGGGCGTTGACTGACTGGGGGCTGTTTGTTCGTGGCAACTCCTTCGGGGATCACGGCGGCAGTCAATAGATAGATAGATAGAAATAATCCTTTGATGAATCTGAAGGGGGAATAAAATAAAGTTATTCATTTACAAACGCAGACAGTTGCGGGTTTGATGCAAGATATTTGACTATTACACACTATATTATCTACTATGACTATTACACACCATATTTTCTATTAGATTATTACATACACTATACTAAAGTATTACACACTATATTATCTACTAAACTATTACACACTATGTATTATCTACTAGACTATTACATATTAATACACACCAAATCTCAATGCTGTTAACCCTAATTGGTTCAAGAGAGATCTTTTTGGACTTATCATGTTTTTCTTCATTTGGAGTATTTAATAAGTTTCACCCCTTTAAGGGGCCCTCACACAGTCAGGAGTACGAGCTAGAGTCACTAGGAGTAGGAGAAAAATAGGACTCGCGGGCCTATTAGCGGTGAAAATCGAAGATTCATAGTGACTCTAGCGACTCCTGTTAGACTTCCACTCGCTCGCAGTGAGAATCGATGAATCATAGTGACTCTGGCGACTCCTCTTAGACTTCCACTAGCTCGCACTCCTGACTGTGTGAGGGCCCCTTTACATTGGCGCTAATAAGACGCTTCACCAGTTCAGGTGTCATGTTTTGTTTGTCTGGGTGAGTGACAGCGTGCCTGTAACTTACTGTAGAATCAATCGCTTTGGAGTCAGGACATTTTATAATATAAACAAATGTACAAATATAGCATGAAGAGGGTCTGAATGGGCATATTTTTAGTTTGGAAGAAGTCTGGGAAGGGGTTTTTGTTAGCCTAGGGGTAACCTAAAATACAGTGTTCAAAATGGCACAAAACAAGCTAAATTCTCCATACTAATTAACACAATATCATAATAACCCACAATACGATTGGTTGTAGTAAAATGTAATGCATATATAGATATTTAGATACAAAATTACAGTAAGCTGACTTATATTTATGCATGAGTCTACAAAACGGTTCTACACTCTTAACATTTGAATTCATAATTGTAACAAAATGGGTACACACGAACAGTATTCGTCGGTTTATTTATTCAAGAGTAAAGGGGAGAGAGGAGTGTGTGGTAAGCTCAGGGGATATGTCTCAATACATAACATAGTAGGGAAGATATACAGCAGGGTAGTGCTCCAGAGAGTAAGAGTGAGAGCGGATAAATGGGTAAGTAAGGAGCAGGGCAGGCTTATGAAGGAAAGAGGATGTGTAGATAAGATTTCTTCTTAAATTATGTTGTTACTAAATACCTGGAGAAGGGACAACATTTGTATGTTACCTTTATGGACTTGGAGAAACCCTACGACATAGTTAATAGAGAAGGTCCCGACATTGACGTCCATAAGTGAGTATGGATTTTGTTGGAGAAACATACAGTATTTCAAAAGTGAAAGGGATGGAAATGAGTTACTTGAAAAGTGCGTGTAGCTTTACAAGGAGAAATAGACAGACACATCAGGAAGTACGAGAGCGGTGTGGTGTGGATGTGGATGTGCTGAAGAGTGCGAAAAGGAACCCCTTGAGATGTTTCGGTCATGTGGAACATATGGGGAGCAAGGGAAAGACTAAGAGAGTATACGAGAGAGAGGTGGAAGGGCAGAGAGGAAGATGCAGACCGAGAGTGAGGTGGAAGGATTGAGTTGAGAGGTATGAGTGGAGGTGATTCATTCCCATCGAGGATTATGGCGTCAGCCAATAGATAGACAGACATACAAGCGATTATAACACTCTATATGTGTACCATTTATATTACAATTAACCAGATATTTTACTACAGAGTAGTATACAGCCAACTAACATTTCAAAGTGATTATATTTGTTCCTCATGTTCCTAATTCCTGTATTTGTCCAATAGAACCTGGGTACATTTTCCTCCCCAACGCGCCTTCCAGTGGAGCGTGAATTATTGCAATTAATTTGATAGACGTGTCGGGGTCATTGAGTAAAGTTATAAAGGATTACGATGGAAAGCAAGCAGCAACAGAGTAAACGAAAAGAAAATATGCTCATCAAAACGGATAACATTAGAATGCAAACGAATATTGCACTCAAACACCCACACCCATTCATCACAGTTTGTTGTTTTCATCCACACACCAACACCCTCAATAGACACACCAATACTAATATCATATTCATCTAGAATTCTACATACTGCCTACACACCCATTCACACTCACTTAACCCACTGAGCCCCAGCGACGCAAACAGTGCGTCGGCAATGTATGTAACGCTAAACCCCAGCGTCACATACGTTGCGTCAGTGTTAATTACTCCAGTCCTATGGCACCTAGAGGGCTCAGATTTGTATGGGAAATGTGTAAGTATCCCACGCAACCATGCCGATGGTTGAACACTCTCAAAGTCCAACCACGTGCGCGTGAGCGCGCAAAAACATGGTTTTTGGGGGTTATTGCCTTAAATTTTTTACTCTTGTAAAATCGACTTTCCGGGGCTCCGTAGGACCCCTTTTTGACCTTTTTCATAGATTTTTTGTGGTTTTTCCTTCATTCCTAACTCATTCGCTATTGTTTCTGGAGAAATTTTGTTTTTCCAAACCTTCTGGTCCCTGGTGGTACATTTATTTATAACTAGCTGGGGCTCAGTGGGTCAAGGACCCACGCCTACTCTCCATATGCATATACACATATACAGTCTCTTCACAAACCCTACACACCCTCTTTCCACCGAATACTGGAGAATTCGCCCCGAAACGAGTTCGCCCTGCCTTGAGAAGTCGCCCAGCCGCGAGTTCGCCCCTTTAACCCGGCAAGTGCGGGAAGACTCTTAAGAGTTTCCCCGGGTGACTGCGGGAAGACTCTTAAGATCCTGGGCCTAAACAAATCCATTTGAAACACCTCAAAAAAACTTGAATCTTTTTTTTTTTTGCCCCTGGGCCATGCCAAATATCACTCCACCACATCCCCTCCTTCCTCACTCCCCCTCCCCCCCCCCCCTCCTTCAGTTATAACCTATTTTCCCTGTTATTCCCTTATCTGTGGTCTATTTTTGTGCTAACATTAGCGAGTTGCAAGCAGGGCATTGTCATCACTGTTACCAAGCGAGTGCAAGAGAGAGAGAGAGAGAATCGATCGATAATCTCTCTCCAGACGTGGGGAGGAGTGGAGGGGAGGGAGGTTGCCTCAGCCATAATTTATGTAAATCCCGGCCTGTATCGCCGATTTTGACCATCCAAACGCTGTTTCCACTTGTTTTATTGCTGTAACAGGTTAATACCTTTATAATCAACGTAAAATAGGCGCATATGGATAAGTATTAATGCTATTTATGGTAAAATAACGATGTTAGTGATGGGAACAGCTCAAATACGTGCGTACAGGTGTGTGGTGTCTCATACCCCCCATGCGCACGTCTTAGGTTAATGTCCCCCCTCCCCTCTAAAGGGGTACTAAAGAATTCCCCCTCTATTCATCTCTCTAACCAAACCTAACCTAACCTTACCTTAACCTTATCCTACCTTACGTTACCCTAACCTAACCTAACCTAACCTAACCTTACCTTACCTTACCCTAACCTTACCTTACCTTACCTTACCTTACCTAACCTAACCTAACCTAACCTAACCTAACCTAACCTAACCTAACCGAACCATAACCTAACCTAACCTAACAAATTACTAATGTCCTCAATTCCTTCTTTGCATCAGTATTTATGACAGAAGACCTTAGGGGTTGGGGGAGGGATGGAAATAAGTGGTAAGTTCCAGGGGTGGTGGTGGTGGTGGGGGGATCTAAGCGGGGCGAACTCGTCCAAGAGCGGGGAGATTTGGTTTCGGTTCGAATTCTCCTGTAACCTTTCCACCCACATATACAGACCTTTTTCACACCCACAGTCTTCCCCACTCCATGCACAAGCACCCCCCCCCCCCTCCCGCCCACCCACACACACGCGCTCTCACTCTATTCAGACACCTTCTTTCCACCTGCCCCCGTACATGCACCCTATTCACACCCACACGTCTTATTTCCACCCACACACCTTATTTCCCCCCCCCCCCCCACTCACCCACCCAGAACGCCGCCACCCACCTCCACAACCCCCACCAGCACGCAACACTCGGGCCAGGCAGGGAAAACTTACAACTTTGGCTGCTTGCGGGACACAGCTGTTCTTTTCGACCCCGACAACACACAGCTGCTGCACCCGGAACCTGTTTGGCTTCTGCTCTCAGAGTTCGCAAACAGAAAGGAAAAACAAATGTAAAAAAGTGCACGGGAAATTAGCAAGACTGGCGAAATTGATATGCTTAATGAAATGCCAGACTCTCAAACGAACTTTCCAATAGACGATTATTTAGCAAGTTAATTACGGGACAATTACATAAGACTACACCAACATTTCTGGAATCATTCTGGCCTATAGAGTATTTAATAAGAGCCCTGTAATATCAACTGCATAATATACATAAGCAAACAGAGGTCCTCTTTACAAATATGCAAAGATCGTGTTGAGGTAACCAGAATAAAGTCATAAGTCGCCATCATTTGTCTGTAAGGGGCAATTGAGAGCAATATTATCACCATCTGGTCCCACGTCTTGGGGTTATAAGGATATTTTGTTTAGTTATTATTGAGGAATTTTGTTTCCTTTTGCCATGTTCGAGCAATGTATTTTTAGTTTGTCCCCCAGGCTAACACAATACACCTTCCCAGTTTTCCTTCAACCTAAATGTGAAGTCTGGGAAGGCGTTTTTGTTAGCCTAGGGGGCAAGCTAAAATGCATTGCTCGCAAATGAGAGAAGCAAGCAAAACCCTCAATAATAACTACACTAAATAACTTACCTTAATATTAACCAAAAATATAATCGAGAAATGCAATCTCAAATCCTCAAGAGGTTAAGGCGGGTTGGTTCATGTTTTGGTCGATTTTTTCATTTATTTATTATTTTTTTAGCTTCCTCCCTAGACCTCCATCAAACTTTAAAAAACCAACCCCAGGATCCCCTTTCAAAATATATTTGTACATTTTTCGGTAGAAAAATGTCCCGGCCACAGGCCGATTCCTCCTAAAATCACAGACTCGCTATCGCTCGCCAGGAAAAATATTGACACCTAAATGCCACGAAAGGTCCTATTATTGAAAAAGAAATAGGGTGGAAATTCTAAAAATCGCCAAACTATTAGAACAAACGTTTAACCCTTCCTACCCGGTCTGGTCAGCCTCATATTCCGATTGTGAAACTGGTCCAAGAACTTGAGAGGGTGATGATCTCGGTAAACTACAACGACCGGACCATAGGCTGGAACATAGACCTCGAAATGCCCCAGTGCAAGCACAACCGCCAGCAGCTCCTCCTCGACAACAGAGCAGCTCCCCTGGGCCGAATTGTACTTCTCCGAGCAGAAACTAACAGGATGCTTCAGCCCATTATCGTCCTTTTCCACAAGGACGGCACCAACCCCCACACCACTAGCCTCCGTTGCTAGTTGGAAAGGTAGGCTAAAGTCAGGGGCCCTGACGATCGGGTGAGTGCACAACAGGTGGTTTACTTCTCTAAACACCTTCTCACACTCAGGCGCCCATTTGAACTTCTTATCCTTCCAGTTATCCTCCACCTGAGCTTGACTGTCCCGTTCTCCTTCTCCACCTTGACTGCTAAACGTCATCACAGGCACAGTGAGAGGCTCAGGGGGGTGCCTCCCATACTCCTTCATGGGATTAACATGACATAACTGATTGCGCTTCCGTCTGTCTGGAGTGGCTACCAAGTAATCCAGGTCTGATAGCTCCTCCACCACCCTATAAGGACCAGCGTACTTCGCGGATAAGGGGTGACCTACAAGGGGCAGTAGAATCAACACCTCCTGACCCACGTGAAACTCCCTGAGTTCAACCTTGAGGTCGTACCTGTCCTTCCTGAGGGCCTGAGAGCTAGTCAAATTACGGCCAGCCAACTCCAGACTGCGCAACATCCGTTCTCGACTGTTGAGGACACACTTGAGCATAGAACAAGGTTTTTCTGCGCCCTCCCATACTTCTTCAACCAAATGGAGGGGCCCTCTGACACGGTGTCCAAAGACGAGCTCATTAGGGCTGAATCCCAAACTCTCCCCAGGTACCTTCCACACAGCAAACAAAACACATGGCAGGCCAAGTTCCCAATCCCTCCCACTCTCAAAGCAACAACAACGAAGCAATACTGGTGATGGGCTGGTCTATCAGAGTGAGAGCTGAGCAATCTCTGCCATACCCATAGCTTACTCTGACTGTTCCTTTAACTTATATATTTTCTAGATCTCAAGTGACGGCGTCTCTTCCGTGGATTGACCTCCCAATCTACCAAGATTGGAAGCCAAAGCGTCACATTTTTTCCCTTGCCCCTCAACTTTCTCTTCATAATTGCTGAGGGGCACAGGGCCCTGGGTGGGGCTTTGGTTTCCCGGGCGTTTCCGCACCCTCCTCAGCTCCCCGCCATGGAGTGGCTTCGGTCACCCAGGCTTTATTGTGGTCGGCTGGGAGGGTTCTGTGGGGGCACTCGGTCATGGCCTTGGAATTGCTCGGGGCCTTGGGGCTGTTCGGCCAGGCAGCTTGGGGAACAACAACAACAACAACAACAACGAAGCACAGATTTCAAGGCTGAGTGCCATCGCTCTAACACACCCTGGCTCTCCGGATGATACGCAGATGACACAACCCCAACAATCTCATGCTGCGGCATTGCTTGAACCAAGAGGCTAGAAGTGAAGTTGGGTCCCTGGACTGACTGAATCCCCTGCGGGTAACCATACCGGGAAAAATACACTAGCAAGCTTCGGACCACCGTCTTCGCCGACCCATTTCTCATAGGGTACGCGTCAGGGTACCTTGTCGCTACATCTCCCGACTGTGCATCACTGTCCTCCTTCAACTCTTTCGTCTTTTTAAGCCCATCCTCTGCCCCTTCAGGAACAGTTACTGGGTCTTCTCCAGACTCGAAATGTGGTCCTAATAATGAGTCCCCGAGAAGGTCCGTTGATACTAAACTCTCAACCGCATCAACTTTCAACCCCTTCTCGGTACCCTTCCTCCGCTGATCTAAAGATTGTTGACCAGAATGTGACTCCCTGAATGCAGGATCTCCGGTAACAACACACGCCATAGGCTGCACCGGACACTTCTCAACCCACTCCTGCTCCTCCCTACTCACGTCGGCCGGCTTCTCGGCAACGACCAAGGGTGGAGCCTCAGAAGTAGGTCCCGCAAAGTCGTTGCCGAGAAGGAGGTCGACGCCCCCAACAGGTAACTTCTCCACAATTCCTACATCCAGGTCCCGAGTCACACCATCAACTTCCACCTTCATTCTTACAAGCGGGTATGACCTTGTCGCATTAACTCCCTGAACCACAACCACCCGCGCCGTATTGACAGGTTTACCAGTGAAATTTCTCAACAGTGTTTGCGATGCCCCAGTGTCACTCAAAATTCTCACCTCATGTCTTCTACCCCCCCACTCCACACAACCGGGTCCCCTGTGGTCACTAAAGGCATCACGGACAGGGAATAAGCCTTCCGGATCCTTCTGCACTGGCAGTGTATTTACCTCGGAAGAAATGCCTCTAACAAACTCCGATGTCCTCTTGAACACTCCAATGCCGTGAGCAAAAGACACGGCTGCCGGAGGAGGTCGACTAGGGCACTCATTTGCCTTATGACCCTCCTGGTGGCAACTAAAACACATAAATTTCGGTTTCGGCTTATACTGTGATGTAAAAGGCCCCTGACTTTTCACATACGGTGTGGTGTAAGGTTTGGATTCAGTTTTAGTTTCATGGCTCTTCTGTTTAAATGTGTCATTGTTACGGGGAGGGGGAGGATAACGGTCCTTAGCACTTACATCGTACTTCTGTGAGGACCCGCAACCCCGAATCAACGACAGCCGTCGATCAGCCATTTCTGCTGCTTCGACTAGAGTTCTTGGGTTTTTCTCCTTCAAGTTCAAAGTTAGATCACCGCCCGTGCTCTTAAAGAACTGCTCCAACATCATCAACTGCTTAACTCCATCAAACGTTGTTACCTTCTCAGATCGGAGCCAGTTCCCCATAGCATCGGACAAGTCCCGGGCGTGTTCCAAAAAGGTGCTATATCTTCCCTTAGTTACACCCCGGAACTTCAAACGGTACGTTTCTGGTTGCAGTTTGTAAGCCCTCAGGACAGCCTCCTTGAGATCCTCATACACAATACATGATTCCAAAGTTAACGCATCGTAGGCTTTAAGACCCTTGCCTCTTAATCTAGAGGATACAAGTGCTGCCCATTTATTCTCTGGCCACTGGTGTTCCTGGCACTTCTTCTCAAAGCGTGCGAAAAATTCTGTTACCCCACTCTCATCAAACACCGGAACCAGTTTCCATAAGTGCGAGACAGACTGATCAGGAGCACGGTTACGGTTTAAAATTACTGGTGGTCCCCCCAGGGGCAACCCACCCTGATTAACCATTTCACCATACTGCTGTTCCTCAGTTTCGACATTACGTACTGTGTCTCCATTCTCCTCTGATCCGGTATAAGACATGATGCTCACAAAAATTTCTCACCACAATATTCAGAAAAGAAGCACCCCAAACTCTTATACCTCGATATACACACACAAATTCTCGGAAATACTCAAGGGCTATACTATGTTGCAAAAAAAAAATATTCTTGCTGATCCCCACAAAATATTTCCCAAAACAACAAATGTTCCCTTCCAATAAATGTAGGTTCACCAAATCCTAGGTAAGGTCGCCATTTGTTACGACTGGGGTTCAAATATATCAGGGTTCTTATTCATTGGACTAGTAATGGCATATTTTGTAAGGATTAGTTATTTACTATCCTCACTTAAATCTACCTCCCAAAACAATATATAGCTTTGAATATGTTTAAGCAGAGAAGAGAATACAGACACAAAATGTCATTCTTAGATGTGCAAACAGTTATAACGAAACTCATAACAATATTATTAAAGAGTGTATAACTAGTACAGCAAAGGTATATTCGCATATGACATATTTAATTAATTGACCTTAAATTTTGTGTTTGTTCTTACAGGTAATTAATTATTTAAAAATGTTCTTAACCCGTACAGCCCCAGCGACGCGCCTGGCGCGTCGCCGATGTATGTAACGTACAGCCCCAGAGACGCGCCTGGCGCGTCACCCTAATTGCGCCGACCGTAACCTCAGGTGTAGCCACTCAAGAGGGCTCAGATTTGTATGGGAACTGTGTACGTATCCCACACAACCGTGCCGATGGTTGAAAACTCTCAAAGTCCACGTGCGTGCGCGTGAGCGCGCAATAACCTGTTTTTTGGGGGGTAATTGCCTTCAATTTTTTACTCTTGTAAAATACGTTTTCGGGGGCTCTGTAGGACCATTTTTTAAGCTTTTTGAGCGGTTTTCCGTGGTTTTTCCTTCAAATCTAACCCATTCGGTATTGTTTCTGGAATAAAACCATTTTTTGAAAACCGGCCGGGTTCTGGTGAACAAACATTACAAAACTAGCCGGGGCTGGACGGGTTAACACTAGTTTTAAAAGTTTCATACAATTGCTGTATATGTATAATCATGGATACATTCTCAGTCCTACTGAAAGGTATGCAGACACAACAATGCACTCTGGTTGTATAATTCGGAAGTACACCTTTGAGACTTTCCTATCTCTTTGGGCAGGAGTAAAGGGAAGAGGGAGAGGGTAGCTTAAATATTTAGGGAGGAGGAAGAGAAACATAAATTGGATAGTACTGTGTACCTATACATAGGAAGGAGGTTTTATCCATGAGTGCATAGTGCATAATACCTCTATACATTATGAAACACGATTCATATGGTCTCAACCTAGACGTTAAACTATACCGATTTTCGATGTTTCGATCATACTCAGTTGTTTATAATATTATATTATTAAAAAAAAAAAAAAAAAAAAATATATATATATATGTGTGTGTGTTGAAAGACAAAGAGTGAGTGAGAGTGACAGACAAAGTGTCTCCCACAAAGCCAAGAGTGACAGAGAACCTAATTCAAGGGACGTTGGGGTCACACAAAGTTTAATGCAGTCTAAGTTATAGGAGAAACATTGATTTTGGGAGATAATTCCCGAGTTCACTCGTTCAGTAGAAGAAAGACTGACAACAATTGCTAATTTTTGGGTTGATGAGCTGGATAGAGTAGTGGGACTTTGTAAAAAAGTGGATGCCACAAAGAAGGAGGTGTGCACTGGGAGAGCTCTGAAGAACACTGATTGTTGTAATGGCGATAGAAGAGAGAAAGAAATACAACATTGTGGCATGTAGAAAGAGATTGTGGTGAACTAGTACGAGTGAGTTGATGAGGCGAAATGTGTTTGGCTCTACTCTTTCGAGAAGTGCGGTTTGGGTGGAACCTCCCCATACATGCGAACAATATGAAGTCTGAACCCTACGTGGGTGAGCGTCCTCATATGAGCCAAGGGCTATAAAATGCCTTTTAAAAGACACCAGTAGCATTCAAAACAAAGGAATATGTGATTAAGTAAGATAATTTCCCTCCATACCTCCAATGACTCCTTCAATTATCACCTATTTGTCCTCTTATTCCCTTGTTTATCGGTTTATTTTCCCCGGCAATATATCCCACCCAGTTTCAAGGTAAATCTGGGATGCACATAGGGAGCGGGGGAAGAGAGAGACAGCACTAGCGACACATCAGTCTCGCTTCATGCTTCCAGGGGGGACTTGAGGGTCGGCAATAATTTGTCTTTTTCACCCCACAAATACTATTCCCAATTGTTTTATTGTTCTTACACGTTAATACCTTCATAATAAACGTAAAATATGAATAAGTAATAACGATATTTATCGTAAAATTACGAAATTCGTCGGGATTTACCCATAATACCTTCACCCAGCGCGACGTCTTAAATACCGTAGGCTCGCCACGCTCAGGTTAACAGTTTTCAAGGTAACACAAAATCTCCGACACCTTTTTGGAGGAATGATTCGGAACTACTTATACAATGTATACAATAAAGGTTATAATTTCTTGAACATCTTAAATATAGTTAGAGACACAGCATTTTAACATGATTCAAGTATGTTGGGGAGCTTTTGCAATTGGAATACGGGATATTTGACATAAACAAATATAATGTTTATTGCTTGATCGATAAATCATCTAATTTTGGCGATTATGTTTGGCTGATGCAATTCGCTGTATGTCTTTGCACAAGATCATTCCAAACCAACTCAGCAGATCTTGGTAAGCATCAACATTTCCGCTTCCGCGTCCCTCGTTATGAACCCTGATCAAATGAAAATTCAGTTTCAGGCCAAACAACTGCTCGCATGCAAGATCTGCACTGACTTGGCTTAACAAATGTGTTAAGCATTGGATGCCACACACGCAGCACACCCCACCCTTGTTGAAAAGTGTTGCTCGATATTTATAATCAACGGTAGATATGTTTACATAATTACAAATAGGATACCCATTACACTAGTCTGATTGGCTGTACGTTACTGTCATTAGCCTCACTGGACGGAAAATATAGCCTTTTGAAGGTGAATAATTTAGCATTTTCTATAAGTTGCTTGTATTATTGTAGCTTGATAATTGAGACATTGTTTTATATAATATATAACAATACTGTATATGACGATATATAACAGTGCGATGAATCACTATGGGGCATTGACTTTATCTTAAGGGAATTAGTCATTAATGGATTATTATGGGTGTTTTCAAAGTAATCTAGGTTATGCATATTGTCACAATGATCAGGTAATTAATGTAATTGAAAGCCCTTACTTATATACTTAATAGCATAATGTCGTGAGCGGCCATGTGCTTTATTTGTCTCTCATTGTGAGATTTTCTTTTTCTTTACTTTTCATACCGATCAAGCTGTATATCACTTAATGTCTTCACTGTGAACCTTTTTTGTTTAAGTGAGTTCCGTGGTGAAGCGCTTCGTCGCTTGATGCCTTCACTGAACCTTTTTGTTGTCTAAGTGAGTTTGTTGTGAAGCGCTTCGTTTCGGTGTGTTCATATGATTTGGAAGGCAGCTGTCTTTGTGATTATGAAGTAATAGGTATAATTCTTGTGCTGTGTCTTGGTGAACTGGTTTGATATTGTAAACAGATACAGACGACAATTACCTTGATAGTGTCGCCATCTGTTGGGGAAAAAGGAGGGCAATGGACACTTCTTGTGTTTAGCCAGTCACTTACTTCACTTCCAGCTCCGACGCCCACCAGAGAGATGCTCAGTGATCTAACCTCGTGGGACGTTATATTTTTGTGGTTGTTTGTTTGTTTTTGACTTAGTGTAATATTAGTGGAAGTCCTAGATTTTAATCATAGTTTTATTATATTCATATTGTATATTAACGTAACTTACTTTTTTCTCATAGTGTTAATTTAATTCTTTTGATCAGTGTTCCTTTTGATCAGTGTTCCTTTTGTGTTCAGTGTTGTGTTCAGTGTTGTGTTCAGTGTTGCTTTTACCAAGCTTCAGTGTTCCATGTGTTTTTCCTTGGAGTTTGAAGCGCTTGGCGGTCCTGTCCAGGAGTCGATAGGTAAGGTTTTGTTTGTGCCTTTGTTGAGAGCTGGGACTTTCCTGTCGGGTTGCTGTATATTCCCTAGTACAGTACACACAACACACACCCACATTACCCATACACATATTAACCCTGTCAGTGTCTGCTGCCCGGCAGGAACCGTTGCACCAGCGTTTTGGGTGCCCCACTCTCGACTCTTGGAACGGATTGCCAAGTAGCCAGGTAAAGTAAGTTTCTAATTAAAGTAAAGTAAAGTCACTTCAGTTAGTGATCCCAGTTGTAGCCACGGGACCACCGAAGGTTATTAATGAGTAGTGGGAGGTGAACTCTACGGGTTTAACCGGCTTAAGGGAGGTTTACTCATTCGGTGGTACTGGCTCAATTGGGATTGAATACTGGCGTGTTATTATGAGGAAGGTTTTGCAGTACGCTCGTACATAGTTGGCTTGTATCAGCCCTGGAGTTATCCCGGGTAGCCCATTTCGCAACCTCCACTAATAACACCCCGAGGTTTGAGAGTCACAGGACCCGACCTCGTATTGGTAGTCAGCTTTTGATATAGATATTGATATTGTGATACAACTCTTTTGCATCGGGAGTTGGGTACCGTAGGCTGGTTGCACACGGTGGGTACTGTCAAGATTGTGCATAGCCTAGTTGCTCGAAGTACAGTTGCTACTCTTTTTGCTTTCACATGTTTGCTAGTACTTTGTCTGTTGAGCCAGTTTAATTAGCCCCCCAGCATTGCCATCTCGGTGTTGGGTTTTTATCTGTTTAGAGCTTAGTAGGCTATGATAGTTTTCCACTTTAGATAACATTCAAAGGGGAAGCAGGGCAGTGAAGCACCTTAACCCCTTGGCTGCGGCTATGTTTGGGCTATTTAGGGCATATTCAGGCATTCCTGAATGATAAATCAAGTATCTGCATTAAATGAACTGTATTCTGCCAAAAACTAGGCGAAAATAGCTTCAAAATGAGACCAGAACGGGCCCCGTACGTGGTCTGGTTCACCCGCAGCGGTGCCAGTGAAACGCGGGAAACCCGCTATTTGGTAGCACTCGCCTGCTTGGCTATACTGTTGTGAGAGAGACAGAGAGAGAGAGAGACAGTCTACCTCAGTGAGCCGCTCGCTGCTCTGAGGGACGGAGGTGGGCCACTCACGCTCCCGCCCACTGACACTCAATTTTTAGGTTTTTACAGGCTTTTAGAGCCTGGAAATTGCTGTAACTTGCCAGGACGTTCCAGAACGTCACCCGCAGCAAAAGGGTTAAGCCCTGAGAAGATTCTGGAAGCGTTTGTTTGCTCTTTTCTGTTGCGTTTGTTGGGTTGCTTGTATAGGAGACAAGGTGCTGGTCTGGATCTTTCTTTCTTATTGTCCCGTCTCTGAGCAGCTGAGGTCCAGATCCGTAACAATATACTCTAAAATCTGGTAAGGTATGGAGTTTTGATGACATCTTTAGACCCCAGAATTTATTTGTCATATGAACCAATAGCAATGTTAGCAGAGCAAAGTACATATTTGTCAATCGTTAGTCCGAAGAGTACAGGAGAGCAGTAGAAAGACGACTAGGTGGGTTTGACCTGGAAGATATGGAGGAAGTGGAGGAGATAAGCAAGGTGTTTAAGGAAGAGATCTCTGCAGCATGTGAGGAGGTGTGTGGAGTGAGGAGAAGAGGGAGGGGAGTGAAAGGTACAGCATGGTGGACAGAAGAGGTAAAAATAGCTGTGGAAGACAAGAAGAAAGTGTATAGAGAGTGGTTGGGTAGTAGAGGGAATGAAGATTTGGAGAGGCAGAAACGAGCGAGGTAGGTGGAGAGAACGAGAGTGAAGGAAAGTAAGAGAAGAGTAGATGAGGAATTTGAAAGGAATCTTGAGTGTAAAATGGAGGGAGTGTTAGAAACTGTTCTGGAAAGAAGTCAAGAAAGTTAGGGAAGGTAGCAAGGGAAACAGTAAGGGTGTGATAGATAAGAATGGGAGAATGCTAGCCGAGAAGCAGGAGAGAGTCGAAAGATGGAGGGAGTACTTCAATGAGTTGCTAAATGTAAGGAATGAAGAGCCATCAAACATAGTTGGATATGGTATGGGAGGGAGAAGAGAAGTAGTGGAGGAGGAGGTTGGGTCAGAAGTGTGGGAAGCAATGAAAAAAGTGAATTTGGGGAAAGCACCAGGAACAGATGGAGTGTGTGGGGAAATGTTGAGGTATGGTGGTGAGATAGTGATCGAATGGGTATGGAAAATGTGCAAACTAGCATGAGAGAAGTGGAATGCACCCGATGACAGGAAGACTGGCATAATAGTCCCCCTATATAATGGCAAAGGGGAAAGAGGAGTGTGTGGTAACCATCGAGGAATATGTCTTAAGTGTAGTAGGGAAGGTGTACAGTAGGGTAATGATTGAGAGAGAGTACGGAGAAATGGCTAGGCGACGAGCAGTTAAGATTACTTCAGGGTCAAGACATGACATTATTTGCTTGCACAACCTTCCCCCACCACACCCAGGCTACACAACTACACGCTTACCTAGCTTGGAGATCAAACTTGCTTAGAACCAGAAGAGACAGGTATATTGGGCAGATTTTGTGGCAATTAAGAGCTCACCTAAACCGAGAGGGTGATGGCGAGGTAAAAGTGGTGTGAGCCAATCACCGGCCGTCATTTGGGAAACAAAATGCAAGAGGAGATTGCTCAGAATATTGCTAAAGCACACCATGGACACCTGCCAATCAGGAGCCCGTCTTTGAAGATGCCGCTTATCAAGTTAAGCCATGCGGTGATTAGCTAACTCTGTATAACTCGCCAGTACCTTCATCCCGTACAACATACCCAGCAAAAAACATATTATTACCATGGTGTAAGCCCAATGTCCCCGTAAGCGACTTAAATTTGTGGATAATATCTTGCCTGAATATTATTTTGCCGATTTACAGAGAGAAGAGAGGGAGAAACTTATCAAAGCTGCCATCCTCCCACCTGCTCCCTCACTCACCCGTTTCGAACAATCAGCAAGTCGCTTGCCCATTTGTGTGATACGCGGGTATCAAAGGGAGGGGACGTGGCTGGGAGAGACATCCCCAGACATGGGCCAGTCAGGAGAACATCTCACTAGAGGCGCTCCCACCCAGCCTTTTACTTTTCCCAACCACAGTGGGGAGGTAGAGAAAGGGTGCCTACCTGATTACCTGAGCACTATATAAGATGAATACCAAGCCTCTAAAAAGAAGACCGAGACATCTGCTTACGCACAAGTTCACCTGCAGTATCTGGGAGCCTGCTCACACATAGCTCGCCTACACACCACATTTTAAGCAATTCATGGATGAGAATCTGATCAAAGGTGTGAAGCAGCTGAAGAATATAGCAAAGTGTACTGGCCAGCCCTGAGGTGGTAAGATATGGACTGAAGAAGAGGAACTGAAGACCATATTGGTCCTACACAATATTAAAGAAAGAACTTAAGATGTTTGACTGATGGTACCAGAGGATTAAAATAGATGTTGCCCTCTTGGGCAAGAAACTATGATTTAGATAATGACCACAGACATTATGAAATATCTTTACCTCTAGTTGACTATTAGTTTTATCTGGTTAGTGAAGAGAAACCTATTACTTAATGTTAGAGTAGGCATTGTTAGATGTGTCAAGAGTGAGTTAAATGGGATATATATATAACTGGAGGTATAGTTAGGGGACCGGCCGCTTTTTACTCTTGAAGGTGTCGGTGAATTTCGTCTGAGTTCAATAATATTTGGAACACTTATAGGGGACCTAAAAAGAGAGAGAGATTCTTGTATTCTTAATTCTCTAGGGCAATTAGTTTTTTAGTTAGGTAAGAATTAGTGTGTAAATTTAAGACTTTTTTTAAAAAATTTAAGGAAAATAATAAAATTGTTGTATGATTGTTTTATTGCATTGAGGGTACTCACAATAGGTTGAATTTCAAATGAGCATTTCTATTTTTTATATTTTGCATCTAATCGTGGAATGAGGGCGTTTACAATTATGTACAAATTAGCTGACATGTGTCTCGGGGTGCTGTGTCGAAATGGGAAATAAAAAAAAATAAAAAAATTGTAGGTTTGTAGGGAATTTTATGCCCTTTACAATGACACCAGAACCATTGTTCTAGCATTTTTGTTAATTTCTGGTGGCGCTAACTAGCGCGCTAACTTACGTGAGGTGCTAAGGCCAAGAGAGGGCTGGCAACCGAGCCAGCCAGCCGCACCCTCACTCGCCCGCAGCTCAAAGCACACTGACTCTCTCTCCTTTGTGTTTCTATACCAGAGCTGTGACTAGGGTAGGGATAGCAGATACTGCCAGGGAAAATATCTTCGACGGTAATGTTTATACCAAAAATGCATGGTTTGACTAGTTTTTTTTTACATGTATGAAAACCACAATGCATTTCCTGATTTCTTGACTACGACGCAACTCGCGAAAGTTTGAAATAAGTACAAAAATAATATGTTTCCAGACTGAATATCGCCACATGACTTTCACTGAGTACAGAGAGATGGGTGCTGATGTCATATACCGGGTTGCTAAAAATTGCCTTTCTGAGCACATTCACGTCCAAAAAAGCGGCCGGTCCTACCAAAAGAGACTAGGTATATCAAAGGAGCAGATAAAGAGGTAGAGCCTGATGTAAGTCTGTCTTGAAGAAAAGGGATAGGCAATTACAGTAATCTTGCTCGCATAATTAGGCGGGTTTGTGAAATAGGTTTGTGTTAGCATAATTTAGTTTGAGCTTTAGTCAGGAAGAATGTACTCAGACCTGTCATTTAGAAACTCTTTGTTCTAAGAAAACTTCATTATTTAATCACTCAAAGATATTTATACTTCGTCAATAGCATGCTATCGATAGAAGGATTAAGATATTGCCAACCTCCATGCAAATCTTTATCTATTGAATACATGGTTAGTGCATCTTGAAACCAAAGTCGAATTAACTCCTAGCGTCTGCTATCACGCGATCGAGTGATATGGTGGTATGGCCAAAAGTCAGATTATCCCGTGATTGGGTGATATGACATTCGGGAAAAATAAGTTTATTTCTTAATTTACGTGATATTTTGGGTGGTAAGTTAGGTAAGTTGCATCTCTATGTGGGGCTATCTAGTAACCCTGTACCGTGTAACAGCCCACAACATTTTCCTCCCACTGTTAGCCCAGCCCCCAGCCTGTGTGGCAGGCACTGCGGACCTTTAAACCACGCCTATACACTGCCCACCCGGCCTCATTATTACCCAGTGAAAGTGAATATGGAAATATTTGTCATTTATAGATAATATTTATTACGTTATGTGTGTGTCAGTAAGAGGAAAGGCCGGTCACGATACTCGAGGGTGGTGAATCGTGGGAAACGTGCGCTGATTTAGGACCTGGAATACCCTATTTTTACAAGAAATCGTAAGTGTAGTGTGGTATATATTATATATATTATTTTTTTATTTTGATATGCATTTTATATAATAGATTATGTAATTTTATTTTGATAATATTTTTATTTTCCTATATAGTTTTTATACATTTATTTATTTATTTATTATTCATTCATTTACCTTCTTCATTCATTCATTCATTTACCTTCTTTATTCACCTGCATTCATTCCCCTTTATTTATCATAGGGGAAACCACTTTAATATAATAACGTATCTAGGCAGTACCTCCTTGGGTGATGTAGAAAACTGCACTAGGCACCAAATTATTTACTAATTTTAGTATTCTGTTACTAAACACAGAAATGCATATACTGTACTATCAAGAACTAAATGAAACAAAAACTATAAAAATTGAGATACAAGTGAAGTGACATTTCCGCACAAAAATGACTGCGCATTTATTTAAAGGTGTTGTATATGGTTGCAAAAATATACAACTGTATAAACATTCTCATTTATTTACACAGCAATAACAATGCATGGAAACAATTGCACATGGCTCGCGAACCAATTTTGCTGTAGTGTTGTGGTTTTCACCGTTAGAAATACCATAATTTTCCGATTCCTGTGTTATATACCGTTACAAACGAATCCTAGCAAATACCGCAACACCGAGGTGGGAAACTGGTCAGAGCCCAGCTTTTGGCCGTTGTGACGCATGTCCACGTGTGAGCATGCTGTACAGAACGCCTAGTCATGCCCCACTCTCGCTAGGATCGTCAGGGCAGGAACTTTGGCTGTAGTCTATGTCGAGTTTCCTAACTTAGTTCATGTGAGCCGTTGTACTATAAGTATTATGAATATGTATTTTGTTTTCATCTGAGTCAACGAGTTCTATTTTATATCATTAGTTATAAGTATTGTGTGTAAAACTTATTTGTAATGATGGGAAGAGAAACAGCCACAGTTAGGTGTCAGTGGGTACGCCAGGCAGGAGGTAGGCCTAACTCACTAGCACTCCTCCCTCCCTCAGTGCTAGGGGGAGCCTTTGTGTATCCCAGAGGAGAGAGAGAAATTACGTAATGGTTGTCAGTGGGCGGTCCTTAGTAGTTCACGTTGGGCTCACTAGAGGGCCGGGTATAAAAGGGAAGTCTAGCCATTTTTTCATCAGAACTCATTAGGCAGAGCGACTTCTCATTTCCCTTGCTAACTATTTATATTCTTCTGACTGATGGGAACTTTCTCTACTACCTTACATTCTTATTTCCTCTTTTCCCTGTCCTGTTTAACTTCCATGGTGCAGAGCTAGTCAGCCAACGTATTATCGCTTGAGTTCTCATGAGATACTTGCCTATTAGATAGCCTATTTTGGAAGGGTTGACTTAGAATAGGATTGATTTATGTTTGTTGCACTTGTATATGCATTTATCTGTGTGTTATTATTATTATTCCTGTTTTCTGCTGGTCTAGGTAATGCTAGACTGGGGTAAGGCTTTTCTGTGTTACGAGTTGTTGTTTGATGCAGTGGTTAAGCGATAAACCTGCATACTGGTTTCGGTTCAGTGAAGCCTAGGTTGTCTTCGCGGCTGACTGTGTTGAGTTTATAATTTACAGTGCGTGAGGGCAAGAGCTTAACCACCCTGTATTTTATTAACAGTTTGTTTTTACTTTGTCAAGGAGCCGGGAGAAAACCAGATACAAGGGATCTGGATTTCTCAAAGTGCACTTGTTAGTTTTAACGTAATACTTTAAACAGTTGTGAGGACTTCGCTAGGCTACAAGCCGTTTTTGCTCAGTCACTGCTACTTTTTGCCCACAGTACCCCAGCTAGACTTTACTCGATTAGTAGATACAGAATAGTATTGAAGCTTTCCTTATGTATGATATTGTTTATGCACTATTGATTTCATGTGTTGCACGCTTGGCTACTTTAGTGATTAGTGGCCCACGAGCACAATCCGAGTAGGCTATTGCCGTTGCATTTGCGGAGTACTTCCTTTTAATGTTTGCCATTTACTATTGCATATTCTTTTAATTATTCTTATGCCAATTTAAGCCTTTAATAGTATTTAATTGCCAGTGTTTTTGCTTATTGAATTACTGTTCAAAATCCGATACGTACTTCTTACGAGCATCCGAGAAGCATCTAACTTTTTTCAGAAGATTCCTTGCTCGATGCTCAAGGACTATTAATTAACGTAACGTATTAGTGCCGATCCGAAGTAGAGGGTGGTGGACTTCTTAAGTTCAAAGTTCATAGTCAAGGGTGGATTACTTCGGCTTCGGCCAACACTATTCTTTTGTGTTGTTGTTTCTTACTTCATTGTTTGATTGTTGACCAGACTAGATAATTCCTGTCTCTTTATTAGTCTGTTGTTGAACACTAGTACCGACTTCTTGTATACCCCGTTATAGCAGATTGAACTCTGGCGGGTATTGGTGTTTTTTGTTCGGCTGGCAGTACTCAGGGGATGGGATCGTGTGTTTCCGTTGTGGCAGCGAGCCGTATTCGAGTCCTGATTGAGAGCCCTTGTGTACCCGAGTGCCAGTTCGTAACAAATGGCGACCTTGCTTAGGATTTTGTGAACAGTATAAATTTTTGCAGAGTTGTACAACATTTGTTTGTTTGTATTTTAGCGTGCATATTGAAGAATATTTTTTTTTTGTATGGCAATTAGTAAAGCATTTAACCCGTTGAGCCCCGGCTAGTTATAATATTTTGTTCACCCCAGTCCCAAGCCATTTTCACTTCTTTTTTTTGTTTGCTAAAATGGAAGACAAGGATGAGAAATGAAAAATAAAAAATCACCTCGGACATTTTTTTTGGGGGGGGAGGTTGGGGGGGGGGGCAGCCTCCAAAAATGTTGTTGAGCCAAAATGGAAGAGAATGGTGAGAAATGAAGACAAAAATACAAAAAAATCATTTCGGTCATTTGGGGGGGGGGGGGGGCGAAAGTTCGTCTCCCCCGCATGACCACCCGCCCGGGAGCACTAGGGTAAAAACTGATTATGACATTGTACGGCATACATCCTAAGGAGTGTCTCACATAAATCTCAAGCCTCTAGCTCCCATACAACCGGAGTAATGAAGGTTCAAAGTGGCGGTGAACTAAGGGTGTAAAGTATCCCCACTAAGCCCACCACCACCAGCCGCGCGGCTGTCTCGGCCCGCTCACACCTACTGGCCCGGCTCCCACACACACACTACGGTACCTCCCCCTCCTATTCTCCCGCCATTTCCTACCTTACGAGCCACGTAAGTGTTTTTTATATGTCGGACACACGTGATGCGTCGCTGGGAGTTGGTGATCAAACACTGCCGACACAACACGTGCGACGCTGGGTCTCACCGGGTTAAGAGACTCCAGTTAATTTAGTAATTAGTGCTTGCATAGGAAGTTTAACACTTTTGTCTCGAGAATTTTTTTGTGGACTTCAGTATGTCGTGCATTAGCACTGACGATGAGCGAGATATGTCATTTGAAGGTGTGCCGTTAGTAACCAGTGAGGAGGATGCTAGAGTTTTTGTTAGTAAGCGGTACCACGTGACGGAGGAGAGGCTGACTGGGGTGGATGTTTGTGGCTTGCACCTGATAGCCAAGGTTTTGGGCATTTCCAATGTAGCAGGGATGTCCAAGGGGGAGCTGATTTCCTGGGTGTTGCGTGGGCGACATGGGGTTTCGGAGGAGAGGGCGTTTGGGGGGGTTCCTCCCCAGATCCCCTATCACTCGATCAGGGGATTTTTTTTCTTTAATGGAATTTTATACCACCGATATCAAGATCCTAAAAGGAACTGGGAGGGCGGATCAGGTACAGTTGACCAGCTGGTCGTGCCAGAGGGCTGCAGGGAAAGTTTGCTTAGGTTGGCTCATGATTCTCCATTATCAGGACATTTGGGTGCCAAGAAAACGGTGGCGGCTTTGGGGAAATTGTTTTGGTGGCCGGGGATGAAGTCTCATGTGCAGTCATGGATAAACTCGTGTGATATTTGTCAACGTGTCGGGAAACCGAACCAAGTTATTCCTAAGGCTCCGTTACACCCTATTCCTGTGATTGGGCCACCCTTTAGTAAAATTATTGTTGACATGGTTGGTCCACTCCCTCCCACTAAGGCTGGAAATAAGTTTTTGTTAACCATAATGGATGTTGCCACTAGATACCCCGATGCATACCCTATGAAAAATGGAATGGCTAAGACGGTAGTCAGTAACTTGTTGTGGTACTTCTCAAGGTACGGGTACCCGGAGGAGATTCAGTCTGATCAGGGATCTAATTTCACCTCCAACATGTTCAAGCAAACAATGCAACAGCATAGGATACGAGCAGTAGTATCGTCAGCGTATCACCCTGAGAATCAAGGGGTGCTTGAGTGGCGGCATGCTACACTTAAAAGCATGCTCAGGTGTTATTGTGCTGACAACGGTATGGATTGGGATCTTGGATTGCCTTATGTGCTGTTTGCTGCTCGGGAGGTACCTGGTGAGAGCCTGGGATTTAGTCCAAATGAGCTGATTTTTGGACACCGTGTCAGGGGCCCCCTTAACATGCTGAAAGAAATTTGGGAGGGGACTGTGCAGCCTTGTCCATTATTAAAGTATGTGCTTGAAAGCTGTGAGTGCATGCTTAAGAGTCTGGAGATGGCAGGTAGAAATTTGACAGAATCACAAGCTTTGATGAAGGACAGGTATGATCGCAAAGTGAGGCTCCGGAAGTTCACTGTAGGACAAGAGGTATTAATTTTGTTGCCTTTGGTTGGTAACCCCCTCTCTGCGAAGTACACTGGACCTTATAAAATTGTAGAAAAAATTTCAGACTTAGATTACCTTGTTGCCACTCCAGACAGGAGGAAAAAGAACCAGTTATGTCACGTGAACCTTATTAAAGAGTATGTGAGGCGCCCCTCTGAGCCTCTCACTGTCCCTGTGTTGGCTTGTTGCGGCCGTGGTAGAGAAGGAGAGGGGGACAGTCAAGCTTCGGAGGAGGATAGCTGGGATCAACATGTTTCAGCGGATCAGTGGGCGGGAACTCGAGCCTAAGGGCTGACGAGGCTATAGCTCATTTGCCTGAGCCGCAGTTTGATGCTATCCGTCAGTTGTTCGGTTCATACCCCACTGTATTTGCTGAACACCCAGGCCTCACTACTCAGGCTATGCATGATGTTGACGTGGGGGTCCATATACCCTTTAAGTCAATCCCGTACCGTGTGCCCCCCATAAAACTACCAGCTCTGAGGGATGAGTTGGAGTATATGCTCGGTAGAGGGTTGATAGAGAAAGGCACAGTTAAGTGGACTTCCCCCGTAACACTGCAGCCTAAGCCAGATGGCAAGGTACGCTTTTGTATTGATTTCCGTAGGTTAAACGGTTTGACTCCAACTAACCCATATCCTCTTCCTCGGGTTGATGATAGTGTTGACAAAATTGGTAATGCTCGTTTTTTGTCTAAAGTAGATTTAGTAAAAGGTTACTGGCAAATACCTTTGTCCGAGCGTGCTAAAGAGGTATGTGGTTTTGTTGTGGACGGGAGTACCTACCGGTGCAATGTTATGCCTTACGGACTTAAGAATGCACCAGCAACGTTTCAGAACCTGATGAATGAAATTGTAAAGGACATTCCAAATTGCACCGTATATTTGGACGATGTAATCATTTATGATGACGACTTTGAGAGCCATTGTGAGCACCTTTAGACCTTGTTCCGGAAACTTAGTGAAGCAGGTCTGGTAGTAAATTTGGCAAAGTGTGACTTCGTAAAAGCCACTGTGCAGTACCTTGGGTTTGTAGTGGGAAGGGGACAGGTGTGCCCTCCTCAGAACAAGGTACAGGCTATCAATAAATAAGAAGCAGGTTATGAGATTCTTGGGTATGATAGGCTACTACAGACGCTTCATAAAAGGTTACTCAACGGTGTTGGCACCTCTCACAGATTTGTTATCTAAAGACAAAAAGTTTTTGTGGGCACCTGAGTGTGAAAAGGCTTTCACTTTGGTGAAACATTTTCTATGTACTCACCCGATACTCAGGGCCCCAGACTTTAACAGGCCTTTTCAGCTGGCAACAGATGCTAGTGGTGTAGGGGCTGGTGCCGTCTTGCTATAGACAGACAATGAAGGTGTGGAACACCCAGTAAGTTTCTTTTCTAAGAAGTTCAATGCTGCACAAAAGAACTATTCTACAATAGAAAAGGAATTACTGGCGATTGTGCTGTCGCTCAGGCACTTCGAGGTGTATGTTCCAGCCTATGGCCCAGTCGTGGTTATCTACACTGATCATCACCCTTTGAGATTCCTGAATCAATTTCACAATCGCAATATGAGACTGACCAGGTGGTCTTTGATGTTGCAGGAGTATAACCTGGACATCCGTCTTATTGCTGGATGTGACAATGTGATCGCGGATTGTTTATCAAGGGTGGATGATCAGTCGTAGGCTATCACAGGTGTGTGGGCTTGAGTGGAGGAAAATAGGCTGCCCTTATAGTGCAGCCGGGAAAAACATTAAAATATAAAAATCATATAAAAACTCTTTCTTTTGATATAGGTAATCGTATAAGTTTGTCATAGCCTATAGAGTTTGAGTAGTCCACAAACTATCAAACGGCTGAGCTGCTGTAAGCTCGCTCTGGGAGCATGATATTGTCTTTTTGCTATTGTTGGGAGGATTTATAAAATGTGATTTTTTTTTTTAATAATAAGATGTGTTTTGGTGATAAACTCAGCTTTGTTTTAGTGCCATGCGGTCGCTGGGTGTGAGGGGCTTGATGGGGTTCTGTGTTTGTCAGATTTTAGCTCAGGGTTGAGCGAGTAAAATCTTGGGGGAGGTGTGACGCATGTCCACGTGTGAGCATGCTGTACAGAACGCCTAGTCATGCCCCACTCTCGCTAGGATCGTCAGGGCAGGAACTTTGGCTGTAGTCTATGTCGAGTTTCCTAACTTAGTTCATGTGAGCCGTTGTACTATAAGTATTATGAATATGTATTTTGTTTTCATCTGAGTCAACAAGTTCTATTTTATATCATTAGTTATAAGTATTGTGTGTAAAACTTATTTGTAATGATGGGAAGAGAAACAGCCACAGTTAGGGGTCAGTGGGTACGCCAGGCAGGAGGTAGGCCTAACTCACTAGCACTCCTCCCTCCCTCAGTGCTAGGGGGAGCCTTTGTGTATCCCAGAGGAGAGAGAGAAATTACGTAATGGTTGTCAGTGGGCGGTCCTTAGTAGTTCACGTTGGGCTCACTAGAGGGCCGGGTATAAAAGGGAAGTTTAGCAATTTTCTCATCAGAACTCATTAGGCAGAGCGACTTCTCATTTCCCTTGCTAACTATTTATATTCTTCTGACTGATGGGAACTTTCTCTACTACCTTACATTCTTATTTCCTCTTTTCCCTGCCCTGTTTAACTTCCATGGTCCCGTTGGTGCAGAGCTAGTCAGCCAACGTATTATCGCTTGAGTTCTCACGAGATACTTGCCTATTAGATAGCCTATTTTGGAAGCGTTGACTTAGAATAGGATTGATTTATGTTTGTTGCACTTGTATATGCATTTCCCTGTGTGCTATTATTATTATTCCTGTTTTCTGCTGGTCTAGGTAATGCTAGAGTGGGGTAAGGCTTTTCTGTGTTACGAGTTGTTGTTTGATGCAGTGGTTAAGCGATAAACCTACATACTCGTTTCGGTTCAGTGAAGCCTAGGTTGTCTTCGTGGCTGACTGTGTTGAGTTTATAATTTACAGTGCGTGAGGGCAAGAGCCTAACCACCCTGTATTTTATTAACAGTTTGTTTTTACTTTGTCAAGGAGCCGGGAGAAAACCAGATACAAGGGATCTGGATTTCTCAAAGTGCACTTGTTAGTTTTAACGTAATACTTTAAACAGTCGTGATGACTTCGCTAGGCTAGAAGCCGTTTTTGCTCAGTCACTGCTACCTTTTGCCCACAGTACCCCAGCTAGACTTTACTCGATTAGTAGATACAGAATAGTATTGAAGCTTTCCTTATGTATGATATTGTTTATGTACTATTGATTTCATGTGTTGCAAGCTTGGCTACTTTAGTGATTAGTGGCCCACGAGCACAATCCGAGTAGGCTATTGCCGTTGCATTTGCGGAGTACTTCCTTTTAATGTTTGCCATTTACTATTGCATATTCTTTTAATTATTCTTATGCCAATTTAAGCCTTTAATAGTATTTAATTGCCAGTGTTTTTGCTTATTGAATTACTGTTCAAAATCCGATACGTACTTCTTACGAGCATCCGAGAAGCATCTAACTTTTTTCAGAAGATTCCTTGCTCGATGCTTAAGGACTATTAATTAACGTAACGTAATAGTGCCGATCCGAAGTAGAGGGTGGACTTCTTAAGTTCATAGTCAAGGGTGGATTACTTCGGCTTCGGCCAACACTATTCTTTTGTGTTGTTGTTTCTTACTTCATTGTTTGATTGTTGACCAGACTAGATAATTCCTCTCTTTATTAGTCTGTTGTTGAACACTAGTACCGAGTTCTTGTATACCCCGTTACAGCAGATTGAACTCTGGCGGGTATTGGTGTTTTTTGTTCGGCTGGCAGTACTCAGGGGTTGGGATCGTGTGTTTCCGTTGTGGCAGCGAGCCGTATTAGAGTCCTGATTGAGAGCCCTTGTGTACCCGAGTGCCAGTTCGTAACACCGTGGAGCGGCAACGGATGAAAAGTAAATATTCGCATTTTTGCTCATTAATTTCAAATATTCATAGAGCAAAAAGTATTTGTCGTAGGAAGTTCTGTTTTTGTTTGTATTCTCTTACTCATTATCTTGGCTATTCATATTGACTAATTTAAGAACCATAGACCTCATAACCATTTCATAAATTGAAAATTTTATAAATATCATGCAAAATATTTTTGTTTTTTGTTTTGGGTCACTGCTTGAGAACCATTGAAGATAAACAATTTCTGATTTCAGAATTAGATTGAGCAGAAAAAAATACTTTTATTTGATCATATCAAAGGAAATGGTCTTCACTTAAAAGTCCGAGATAGGACGGTGTGAATACATATCTTTCTGCCTCACACATCAGGGGTATCAGGAAAACCCTTTGTATATAACATACACATCCAACTTCACGACATTGCCCTACATCGCTATCCTCTATCCATAAAACACTATTCTTCCGACTACATGTCATACATGCAACACTATACATATCTTTACCTTATAAATCATGGCAGTACAATTATTAACCTGACAAGCGCGATATAGACCTAGGTGCTAGGGTAGTTATTTGTGCATTTCTAGCCCTGGATTCTGACAGAATTCGTTATATTTACAATATAAACCATTATTTGTTTTCGGTATGCTTTTATTTTACATATATGATGTATATATGAACCTTCAAGAGTGCTAAAATAAGTGGGAAAAGCATTTGGGTGGTGAAAAACAAAGATATTGGCCACCCGGTCATAATCTCAGGCGAGAGAGAGCCACAGGCAGCCCTCCCCTCTCGCTGTCTGGGAGTCAACTGAGACGAGCGGGGCGGTGTGTGCCGGTGTCTGGGTGTTGCATAACGATCTTTTATGCAACCCACTTGTGCTACATTATCGCGGGAGAGAAAAACAACCGATAAATGATGCTAATAAGTGGATAAATAGGTGATAATTGAGGAGGGGGGGGAGGGGGGAATAAGGTGGGGAAGGAGGGGAGGGGGAGGGGTGAGAAACACATGGATGAGTACTAGAGGGGAATTATCTCACCTAGAGACAAAATCCTTTGTTTTGATAGGCCCTTTTTTTTTTTGGAAGGCTTTTTTTATGGTCTTGCTTCCGTGAGGCCTATCGCGTTCCCTATAGGAAGCCTTCCGTGAGGCCTATCGCGCTTGCCGGGTTAAGAGCAAACCTGGTGGTCCCTTGGATATCCACCCCCGGCAGGGTTGGGTCATCGACACAGGGCCCTCCTGGTCGTCATCATGCGACTGTGTCAACAGCATTGCAACATCCCAAAGCTGCTCGTCGGTGCAGGTTTTTCTTTAGCAATATAAGGGGACTTCACTCTAACATCAATTCTGTACACCAATTTCTTCAAGCAGAATCCCTTACTCTCCTTTTTTTGACAGAGACTCTAGTAACATCCACATCTGACACATCTAGATTTAATTTTCCAGGTTATCAACTGCTCCAATATTTCAGACCTAAAGGAGATGTATGTTGCTTCGCAAAATCTGAAATTGCCCTGGAGGAGGTTACTGGTTTCAGTTGTCCCTATTTTGATTATTCTATATACAAATTAATTTCTGCTGGTAAATTTAAATACATATGTTGCATCTACCGTTCCCCAAATACTCCTCCAGAGCAAAGTCTTTTTGATTCTCTGTCCTCACAACTCAGTGTCCTCAACTTAAATGCTTCTTCTGAAATCACTGTGTTGGGTGATTTTAATGTCCATAATGTTGAATGGCTCACTCATTCAGCCAGGACTGATGATGCTGGTCTTGAATGTGAGCTATTTGCAGACTCATTTAATCTCACTCAACTAGTCAACCAACCCACCCGTGTACCAGATAATCCTGATCATAATTCCCACCTACTGGACTTATTTTGAACAACCAATTCAGACAATTAAGATGTTACAGTGAGGTCCCCGCTTGGATCTTCTGATCACTGTCTGATACAGGCCACCTGTCACCTACCACACCTTCCCACTCTGAACCTGTTTTGGTGACTAAATGGCATTACGATAGGGCAGACTGGGAGGGTCTTCAAGATTTCTTTATTGATATTCCCTGGACCTTTTTTTTTTTTTTCTTCTAATGATGCACACTCCACCTTGAGCCACATACAAGATTTTATAAAAATTGGAATGGAAACTTTTATTCCTCATCAAAAGTACAGTAAAAGATCTAATTCACCTAAATGGTTTGACCATAATTGTGCTAGAGTAACTGAACAAAAAGCAATAGCCTACAATGCATACACAAGATCAAAAACACATGAAGCCTTTAATTACTTTAGAAACATCAGAAATCATGCCAAAATTTTATTAAATCTAACTAAATCAAACTTTCTCCACAAGCAGGCAAATAAACTTCTAAATAATCCAAATGATAACACAATATTTTGGGCTACTCTTAACTCATTCAAATCCAACTTCACTACTGTTTCATCCAATCCACCATTAAAATCTCAGACTGGCAATCTTGTAAGTGACCCACGAGGTAAAGCTAACCTTCTTGCAGATATTTTCTCCACCAACTCAACCTTAGATGAAATAAATCAAGATGTCCCTGTACTTAATTTTAATTCACCTGAAATTCCTTCACTTAAGATCCACACCAGACATGTCAAAACTATTTTGCAGAATCTCTCAGTAGATAAGGCTCCTGGTCCAGATAAAATTCCTCCAATAGTACTTAAAAATTGCTCCTTAGTGCTCGCTCCTGTATTGGCAAAATGTGTCCGTCTGTGTACTCATACCTCATGCTTCCCAGTATCCTGGAAAGAAGCAAACATCCATCCAATTCCTAAAAAAGGTGCTTCTTCAGATCCATCAAACTACAGACCAATAGCTATAACTTCCACTCTTGGTAAAGTCTTTGAAATTATATTAAATAATCACATAATTAAGCATCTTGCGAATAATAAATTAATCAGTGATAGGCAATATGGTTTTAGACGATGTCGATCAACTGCAGACATTCTTTGCCTTCTTACGGATCAAATCAACCAAGCTACAGACCAACATGGTGAAACACATACAATAGCACTGGATATATCAAAGGCATTTGATAGAGTCTGGCATCAATCCTTATTGTCGAAGATGTCACACTACGGCCTAGCATCATTAGTTCCACTAATTTCTTCTTATATTCATAACAGAAACATATGTGTAATGGTAGATGGCCTTTATTCTCAATTTCACTCAATAAATGCTGGTGTTCCCCAGGGATCAGTTTTGGTCCCAACTCTGTTCCTCATTCATATCAATGATCTTATATCTACCACTCATAATCCAATACATTCCTACGCAGATGACTCAACACTCCACAGTTCCTTCACATTTACCAATTCTGTCACCCAACCCGATCTTACAAATTCAAAAATAAACACTGCAATTTCTCTGAACCAGGACCTTTCTAGAATGAATGAATGGGGACAAAAGAATCTACTTTCCTTTAATGCACAGAAAACCAAGTACATTCAATTTTCTAACCGACAGAATCTCACTGACTCCCATATATTTTTTAATGATGTAAATATTCCCACTTCCCCTAGTATTGACATTCTCGGTGTAACATTAACTACTAACCTGAGCTGGACACATTATGTTAGAAGCATTGCTAAGAATGCCTCTAAAAAACTGGGACTCCTGTACAGAGTTCGAGAATTCTTCACTGACGAGCAGTTGACCGTAATATATAAAAGTCATGTGCGTTCTCAGATGGATTACTGTTCACCTCTGTGGAGTGGAAGTGGAGTGGTTGCATTGAGGCAGTTGGACAAAATTCAAAATAAAGCTATTAGATTAATCAATAACCCTGCAATAATACAGGACCTTCCTACATTATCCATACGAAGAAACGTTGCATCCCTTGCATTATTTTACTGATATTTTCACAGCAATTGTTCCGAGGAACTTGCTTTAATTGTGTCGCCTCTCCACATCTTTCCCCGTAGAACTAGGGCAGCTGAGAGCGCCCATGAATTTACACTTTCTCCTCCACAATGCAGAACTTCTGCTTATCAAAATGTATTTATCCCCAGAACTACTACTCTTTGGAATTCACTTCCCTAGAGTTGCTTTCCACAAACTTACAATCTACAACAGTTTAAATCCAGTTGTTACAAACATTTTATGAATGGAGGATGCCTTTAGGCACATGGACCTTTTTTGTTTTATCTGTGTTTTTCCTTCCTCCGTTCATTGTCTCTTAAAACAAAAACAAAAAATTACTCAGAAAATAAGTTTATTCCGGATTCGTTTAAACTATCATATTTCAATGAATTTATATATTTTGTTTTTGTATTATGTAGTATAGTCATTCCTCCTTCCCTTCACATACGATACATTACAATAAACATAACTGCATTCTGGTGGCTGGGAATAGAGCAATACGGTAGACTTCGAAAATGCTCCTGGGCCAAATTCGCCATCCAAAGACCATGCAGGCTATCCGCCGTAACTTACTGTAACCTAATCTGTCTCAAGGGGTGAAGTCAACCTTTGAATAGCGATTGTAGAGATGTTGTAATGGGAACTAATCCTTCCGAAGGAAAAATTTATGCTGTATAGTTGTAGAATATTGAAACTCTTCTAGTTTGAACTTATTTAGGCCCAGACCGAACACTTATCATACGGAATAATACCTTTTTGTCTAGTTTATTAAATACAAGTGTAAATATCTGATCAACTGTCGGATTATGCCTATTCTATTATTATAAATATTTGTTATATATATATACTACAATTGTATTATTTTATCCACCCAAGAACGTTGTTCTTAGGCGCAGATTCCTAGACAAACCCCCATCAATCTCAGTGGTACTTGGTATAGTTTGGCCTTATTCTTAGCGTTTGATACGTTTGTTGCTAACATTTATAGTATAAACACTGGAACATTATTACAGTACTCTTATTGCATTTATAACTACACACATGTTAACTGGCTAAGAATATGGCAAAACTCAAGTAATTACCACTAACAATGATGGAGTTTGTTTAGGAATAGGCTACGGGCTTCAATTCTAAAAAGAGAATACACGTAGATCTTTGTCATTGCAATCGGTCTAAAGGTCTGTATGGCTTTAATTTAGTTATCCCTATTTAATACAACTAAGTGTATGTGATGAATATTATATCAATTTATTGGAAGGGAGATTTTATTCACAAAGTCAAAAAGCCGAAAATGTTACATAAGTTGCTAATATAGAGAAGCCCATGGCATTTTGAAGAGTCATTAACAGTATTGTGACTTACGAGTGTCCACGATAGACCTTTCTATAGCCAGTTGGGATTGGTTAAAAATGGGATCTATAATTCTATATATACACAAAGTATCATGTAAAGTTAATTGGGTTTGTATATCAGATAACTAATATATAAGGGGTAACTAAGGTATAGGCTATGGTGTACATTTCTTCTATAAAGATTTAATTAGAGAACATAGTATTCCATAAGTATTAAGTACTATTTAATATAGTAATTAAAGTAATATGAGGAACGTTAGCAGCATCGAGAATGATTGCGCATGTCTAGCTTCACTTGTTACCAAGCTGACGTTCTAAGCATTCTCCCTATAAAGGGTGCCACTCAATAACAACACGCCTCACTATCAACACCGGCGATCGGCCACATCTATCGTCCCATATATAAAACATCCCAGCACCTACTATCCATAAACATGCTCCACTAACCAGCTAAGCCTATATATAGTCACTGGTGGCCATTATAATATATGTAAACAATATATAGCATGTGAATTAACAACAAAGGTGAGACGATCTAAATGCTTCCCCCTTAGGCAGATAATCCAACCCTTTACTTGTCTTGTAATTAATTCCTAAATCCACTATTCGATCCTAAGTCTTGACAGTAAAGTATGGTGCCATGACCAGGATTTAAGTATAGCCTATATGCCTTATTAAATAATATACTGTACCCCATTTTTGTGTTTAACCTAGGCCTAATTGTGGCTGGGCGTCTTCTTGGGCCTGCTTAAATCATCCTTGCTTTCTACTTTCTAGTGCTATAGTTTACACACTAGCCAATGATTCGAGGGTCTGGGGAAGCAGCGATGGGTTGGGGCGGTATTGGCGAAAATTTTGAGCCATCACCATCGCATAATAAACACCCGTTACCTAACGTTGCGGTGATTGGACACTCGTATGTCAATAGATTTGAACTGCCACCATCTCCTATACCCCGTGAAAGCTTCCAGCTGAAGTTTCTGGCACAAAGTGGGGCCACAGTTGATTCAATCCGTAATTCGCCAGCCTTCGATAATCTTGTACAGTTTCGTCCGGATCTCACATTTTTGATAGTCGGAGGTAAAGATAGTTTTGGTGATACGGTAGTTAATGAGTTAGCCAGTTAAATAAATTATTTGGCTAAACATATTGAGGATAGAACAGGGGGGCATTGTAAAATCGTGGGAATAGAATCTCGTACCTCCCCCAGGGGCCTCAGTGCAGAACAATATAACCGAATAAAAAATGCCGTCAACAGACATTTACGCCAGAAATTCCCATTCTCCAAGCCAAGGTTCAACCCTATGGAGATGGGTAAGGAGGACTTGGCATATGATGGCGTCCATTTAGGCCCTTGGGGGACGCACAAGCTCTATAACCTAATCGTCAGTAGGGCGGCGCGATATTTTGACGAGGAATAGGCTAGCCTATACTTATTTCCATTTATTAGGCTTATAGTTTATTTTATTGTCGTTCATCGTTTATCCTGACTCGCCTATCCCCAATAAATTTGTGAATTGAATGGTAACAGGTTGGGTTCCCTTTAAACATGGACATCACCAAGCTGAAGAGGTTGAGGGCTGTGGCTAAAGGAGGCATTACTAAATAAACTAAGGATTTCAACACTTTCCTCAACGAAGCCACAAACGATCAAATCGTTGCTAAAGAAAAGTCAGTATCAACAAGGCTTTACACAGCATCAATTCTTTCAATGAGAAAATATATCTATTGTTAGAGTCCGAGGAAGATTTAAATGAAGAAGTGGCTAATGATATGATTTATGAGGAACAGGTACAAAACTTATTAGCCCCTTTGGATAGTAGACCGGTACGTACAGAGGTCTCTCGCAGAGAGGCTGTAAAGTCGGTAGTAAAATTGCCAGCCTTAACCCTCCCGAAGTTTGGTGTTGATCCTGCCCGGTGGCCCGGATTTTGGGATTTATTCCAATGTTAGGTTCATGGGCGTCAGGACCTAACAGATATTCAGAAATTCACATATTTGAGGGGTCAGCTAGAGGGAGAGGCCTCACAGCTCATAGCCGGATTTAACTTAGAGACCACAAGTTATGCTCCTGCCGTAACACTTCTCCTCGAGACCTACGGACAGAATGACCGCATCAAGTTTGCCCACGTTACCGCCTTTTGTGAGATTCCTGGTCCTCGATATGATGCGCAAGACCTTAGACATTTCCATGCGGCTGCTGAATGCACACTAAAGTCGCTTAAATCTTGCAATGTGATGTTGGAAGAATTTTGTGCCGTAATGTTGTATAATTAGATTCCGTCTCCTTTGCGAGAGACAATTCGGCGAGAACTGAAGGATGACTGGTTAGAGGGTGGTGCGGTCACTCGTACCCTATACGAGGAGATTTGTAATATGGAGGGGGCTGGCCTGCCTACACAAGAAAAATATAAACCTACTGCTGCTTTTACTATTCAACAAAACAAGGTAGCACATTACAAGGCAGGCAGCAATGGCTCTGATAAGGGCTGTAAGCTGTGTGGCAAGTCAGGGCACTGCTGGTTTAAATGTTTCAAATATCCTACTGTACAAACCAAAATAAAGAGGGCGAAGGTATTAAAGGTGTGTATTGGCTGTTTGGATAGAGACCATGGTCGAAATGGTTGCACCAACCCAAAGGTGGAGCCGTGCAAACATTGTCAGGGCAAACATTACCATAGTCTTTGTCCAAATAGGGGCCAGGAGTCGCCACAACTCATTCGGAACACCCAGTTACTATGTAGGTTACTACTCAAAAAGAAATGGCATTACTCCCCACAGAAAAGGTACCATTAAAAGGTAGGGAGACTTATGTTACACAACTTTGTGCTTTACTAGATCAGTGCTTACAAAAGTCCTTTATATTGAAGTCCTCATTGGAGTTAATACAACATACAGTAGTTGGTAAAGAGACTCTACAATTAAGGGGGTTCACAGGCTCGCTGGAGGATGCAACTTATGATGTTGTTGCACTAAACTATCGACACAAAGGGCGATGGCGCCAAATGAAAGCCATTGTTGTCGATCAGCTTCCTAGTTACTGTGCTCACAAGGGACTTACTTGTATCACTGACAAACTCACTGCGCAAAAGTTGAAATTAGCCGACTATGATTTTCATTCAAACACACTCGATATGCTGATAGGAGCGGAGAATTACTATAAGTTTGTACACCCAGGCTTTAAAAGAGTTAATGAGATAGTTCTCTTGCCCACAATTTACGGGTATGCTTTGAGTGGATCGTTCCACGCCCAAGGTTCAGAAACCACTGTCAAAGTGGTCACAGTTCTGAAATTTGCTACCAGCAAAGGTGGATACCTACTTACAGGACAGTGGGGGCCACTGGGAACATAAAGATATTGGTGCACTTTGGGAACTGGACCACATTGGCATTGCTTCTAAGGAAGCAGATTTGGAGGCTAAATTGGTCATGTCAAAATTCAATGAGTCAATACAGTACTCTCGTGTTAATAATCAGTACACTGTTCAGTTGCCCTGGAGAGACAACAAACACTTCCTTCCGAGCAACTATGGGCTAGCCTTGGGACGACTTAGAGGTCTTCAGTGTAAGTTCATACGGGCCCCGAAATACTGCGAGCAATATGGGAGTGTCATTCGGGATCAGATAGCAAGAGGTTTCATTGAGAGACTGCCAGTAGATAACCTTGACAGCACTAACCAGACTCACTATCTGGCTCATCATGGTGTTGAAAAGGACAGTCGGACCACACCCGTGAGGGTAGTCTTCGACTGTTCAGCAAAGACAAGCACAAATAAGCTGACCTTGAATGATTGTCTGTATACTGCACCTTCTCTTGTCGCTGACCTAACCCAGGTCTTGTTAAGGTTCAGATTGAACCAATATGCTTGGGTCAGCGACATTGAGAAGGCCTTTCTTATGCTGAAGTTGCACGAGGATGACATGGATTGCACGCGGTTTCTGTGGCCTGATGATCTGCTGGATATCGACGGTCCAGTATCGGTCTATAGGTTTCGCGTGATTCTTTTTGGCGCGATCTGCTCACAGCTATTGTTGAATGCAACTGTCTTGAAACATTTGTCACTGGTAGATAAACATACTCAACAAGTTCACGGTCCGAGACGTGGGCTTTACATAGATAATTTGCAGGCGACCCATGACAGTCAGCAGGACCTTCTGAGCATATACAACAGCGCCCAGGACATATTCTCGGGAGCGCATCTCTTTCTCAGGAAATGGGTCACAAATAGTCCACATCTCTGTGATACCTTATTCGCACATAATGTCGCAAGCACAGTACAGGATAGGGTGAAGACACTTGGGATGAATTGGGTAACTGATACTGATATGTTTACATTCCAGAAGAGGGAGCGTTTTTTACAAGCTACCACAAAAACTGAAGCGCTCAGTGTCACTGCTAGCATTTTTGATCCGCTGGGGGTTTTGTTACTTGTCACCATTAGGGCTCGCATTTTTGTACAGGAGCTTTGGCAAGTAAATTGCGGGTGGGACGAACCTCTTTCGGACGTGCTTAGGGAATGCTGGTGTGACATTGGTTCTGATCTCTGGAGTTGCATGGACTTAGAAATACCTAGACAGGTTACCTTTTCAAGATATTTGACCTTACACATTTTCAGTGATGCTAGTACAGTTGCTTACGGAGCCGCTGCGTATTTCTGTGATGACAGGGATACGTGCCGCTTGATTATGGCTAAGGCTAGGGTGGCCCCGATTAAATGTTTAACTATCCTTAAACTTGAACTGACAGCTTGCGTACTTGCATCTAGGTTAGCCACGTTCATTAAAGAGGCCTACGCATCTGAGCTGTCAATCAAAGAAACAGTCATCTGGTGTGATAGTCAAATAAGTTTATGTTGGCTTCCAAGTAAGAAAGTGTTACCAGTGTTTGTTCTTAATAGAGTTGACGAAATATTAGCGTCATGTACGAACACTAAGTCTAGGTATGTCCCTACCGACGTTAATCCAGGCGATTTGCTCACAAGGGGAATTACTCATTCCTCCCTCCACAGTTCTCGGCTTTGGTGGGAAGGGCCATCATGGCTATCCCATCCTGAACAATGGCCAGATGGGGAGGAAAAAGGTCCTGTGGTTCAACACATGTTTGCGACCTCTACGGACACTCCCTCGAACGAGACCCATGTAATAGAATGGCCTCGCTATAGTTCGTATGAGGGACTAGTACGCATCATGGCATGGGTATAGCGCTACGAGGGTAATCTGAAAGCCAAATCAAAGGGGTCGGATCAGAATCATGGCATACTTACAGTACCGGAACTAAGAGCAGCTGAAGTCACTTTAATAGATGTAGCACAGAGGGAAGTTTACCATAAGGAGCGGTAGGAACTTGACACTAGCACCACTGACAATAAGGTAATAACATTATTAACACACAAAGAGCGGATGGTAGGGTATTTTACACTGTGCCGCCCAGCGTTTTTTTTTTACCCTAAATAGGGTTGTTTCCGTGCTCATTTTCATGCATAAACAAGACCCAGAGCGTAACACAAGTATCTATCTCTGAAAGGGCGTAAACAGAGCTTTCCAATGACACCCGAACCATCCTTGTACAACCACTGGTTCTCTTGCAACACGAGTGCAAAAAACCTAAAATAAGGTAATTTCCGTACATAAATCCCTGTGTAGCGAGTGAAAAGAGGGGGAGGAAGGTAGAATACAGTTCAGTACACCCGCGGTGGTCGTGGGGAGCAGTCGTAAGGTTACTACGCTCGTCCCACCGCTCAGCTCTCTCTCTCTCAGCAACATTACGTGCTGAAAATGGCACTCGACAGCTGTCGTGCACCGCCACATAGTCCAAATATATTTAACTCGACAGATGTCGTGCGCCGTTGGTTAAGGGTTAAACAGTTGGGGTTATTTTTGGATCAAGGGATCATTAAATGTAAAGGGAGACTCCAAAGGGCTAAGATAGATTATAATACTAAGTTTTCAATCCTTCTTCCAAATAAACACAGGTTAACCTCACTGTTGATAGACAATGCTCATAAATTGTGCTTGCATTATGGGGTGGCATATGTGGTTTCGTATCTGAGAACGAGATGGTGGATTCCGAGAATACGGCAAACAGTGAAGTCAGTAACTAGGAAGTGTGTTGTGTGCAAGCGCTTTCAGGGCAAAAGCTATGGGTTGCAGCCATCTCCTCCACTACCTGATTTCCGCGTTAACAGGGTGGAACCATTTCAGGTCACAGGCGTGGACTACTTCGGCTCACTGGCTGTGAGGGGTGGGGGCGGTACTATTGAAAAGGTTTGTATAGTATTGTTCATTTGTGCTGTAACGTGTGCTATTCATTTAAAAGTTGCTCCTGATTTATCTTGCGAAATCTTCATGCACATTTTCCAAAGGTTCTGTAGTCGTAAAGGTTACCCCCAATTAATGCTCAGCGATAATGCCACCACATTTGTTGGTTCTGCCACATTATTAAAATCAAGACTAGATGATCCTCAACTCAAACAACATCTGACTAAGTTTAAATGTGATTGGAGGTTTATCCCAGCTAGAGCTCCATGGTTTGGAGCGATCTGGGAGAGAAGAATCGGCACAGTTAAGGCAGGACTGAAAAAGGTACTGGGTCATGCCTCAGTCACACTTACAGAGTTGACTACGATACTAACAGAACTGGAGGCAGCTGTGAGTGACAGACCCTTAGGATAAGTGTCAGGAGATTTAGAGGATTCTGTACCTATTACCCCTTCACAGTTGGCCAGCGGAGGTAGACTTAGACTGTTTCCTGAACCGATGAACGACGATGAAATCACGGATCCCTCATTGTACGTTGTAGGCAACGTCTCCGCACGATATAATTATGTCTGTAAATTGTTAAATGATTTGTGGAAGCGCTGGACGACTGACTACCTGCTGTCTCTAAGGGAAAGTCATACTAATTTAATAAGAAACAAGGGTAAATCTTGGCCCAAGGTAAGTGACGTTGTCCTGATGCACAATGAGGGTCCTCGTTTGTTTTAGAGATTAGGTCTCATCCTAAAATTACTTCCAGGCCTAGATCAGCTTGTTAGAGTCACGCAGGTCAAAACCTCTACCGGTATTACCACTCGTCCGATTGCTAAATTGTATCCTATTGAACAGGAATGTGAAGATGTGGGCGAGATTATTGCAGATAGTATTGCCGGTGCGGACGCACCAGCGCAGTCTGCTGCTAGCCGGGATGACAGTAATCTTCGTCCTCAGTGGCAGGCTGCTTTGGGTTCCACGCGACTCTGGCAATCATTGATAGGTGGTGGAGCCTTATAATTTTCCACATTAGTTTAAGTCCAAATTGTAAAATTTATAAATATTTGGTGGCCAGTAATATATCGTGCATTACGAGTGTCCACAATAGACCTTTTTATTTCCAGTTGGGATTGGTTAACAATGGGATCTATAATTCTGTATATACACAAAGTATCATGTAAAGTTAATTGGGTTTGTATATCAGATAACTAATATATAAGGGGTAACTAAGGTATAGGCTATGGTGTACATTTATTCTATAAAGTGTTAATTCGAGAATATAGTATTCCATAAGTATTAAGTACTATTTAATATAGTAATTAAAGTAATATGAGGAATATTAGCAGCATCAGCAGCATCGAAAATGATTGCGCATGTCTAGCTTCACTTGTTACCCAGCTGATGTTCTAAGGTATCTCCCTATAAAGGGTGCCACTCAATAACAACACGCCTCACCATCAACACCGACGATCGGCCACATCTATCGTCCCATATATAAAACATCCCAGCACCTACTATCCATCAACATGCTCCACTAGCCAGCTAAGCCTATATATATTCACTGGTGGCCATTATAATATATGTAAACAATATATAGCATATGAATTAACAACAAAGGTGAGACGATCTAAATGCTTCCCCCTTAGGCAGATAATCCAACCCTTTACTTGTCTTGTAACTAATTCCTAAATCCACTATACGATCCTAAGTCTTGACAAACAGAGAATCAATGTTGCTTGGTGGCTCCAGCCGTCAATTCTCTATTATTAGGTTCCTTGTGCGCTGCAAACACACCCCACGTCATCTGTCGCTCCCGGGTGTACTTCATCTGGAATTATACAGGGAGAGATATTAGAAATTTGGTTTCCATTCACAAACTCTTCATTACGATGACGGATTTCAGAATTTTATTCTAGCAACCATATACTGTATGTAGTTTGAAGCACCAGTGGGATATAAAGGGGTATTTAGGATTTTTATTTGTGTTTACCAGATTGATTATTACAGGTTATTTAAAATTTGAATACAATTGTCTTGTAGCCAGAATAAGCTGAAATTATATCACCTTGTTAACAAGATTTAGCAATCCCTCAAACTTTCATTAGTGTGTGTTTGCGTGGGGATCTGTTCAAAGGAGTCACATAAAGAAGTGACAATAATACAGTATTAAGAGAGTCACATAACATAACATTTTACTTGAAACTAAACAATAAGGTAATTGTTAGAATTAATTTAGATAAAAAAACAAGAATACTTCAATTGATAAAATATAGATTAGGTTTGTAATTATAGTGCTTCAGATACATTTTACATTGTCACTTCGTTACGGTCATAATCGTGTCACTCCTTTGAACTTTATCACTCCTTTTGTCCTACTTTTTTACGTCACTCCTTCGACATAGACCCCTTGAGTGCACGTGTGCCTGCATATGAGTGCATGGCTCGAACGTCCCTTGATTTTGGCCCTGTCACTCTTTCAACTATGGGGGAGGCACTCGCTATAGGCAGTTATGCCTTTTGCCTCCCTCAATCACATAGAAAAAAAAAAAAAAAAAAAAAAATGTGTGTGATTCTGTATGTATGTATACAGTGTCTGAAATGCTTCTTGCAAGTTTCCATATTAGCATCCAACGTAATACACTCCAATCTCAATTGTAATTTTCCCCCTTTTTCGTTTATGTGTATGAAGGAGACAAAAGACAATGCTGCCTGTAACAAGTGTCCCCCCAAATTTGAAAGAGTGATAATATTATAGAGTAAGAGATAGTCTTGTGAGAGATTGACGGATAGATAGGAGAAATTGGATTTTGGAGGCATTGAAAGTAACAAGATTCTCTCTGTCCAAATCAGAAATAATTGATAGATCAGAAGACAGGCGTGCTATGGCCTCGTCAAATAAGTTTTGGAGTGATTGTATTTTGGATCGTTGTGGAAAACTAGTTGAATAATGTAAAGTAGAGTCATCGGCATATGAGTGAATAGGGCTAGTGCCGCTAGAGGTACAGTCGATAAGATCATTAATGAATAATAGGAAGAGAACTGGAGACAGAACAGAACCTTGATGAGCACCGTCATTGATAGAATGAGGAAGTGAGCAAGGGCTGTCCAGTGTCCACAACTGCAGCTATGGAATTTCCAGGAAGGAAATTAGAGACAAAGGCTCAGATAGAGGGATAGAAACCGAAGGAGAGTAGTCTAGAAATTAGAGATTTGTGCCAGACTATCGAAGGCTTTCAATATGTCTAGCGCAATAGAAAAAGTATCGCCGAAGTCCTGAAGGGAGGAATGCCCAAGAATTAATAAGATAAGTAAGATCACCAGTAGAGTGACCCTTAAGGATACCATGCTGGTGATCTGAAAAGAATATGAGAAGGCAGATGCTCAAGAAATTTTTAATTAACCTTTAACCCGCCGAGTCCCAGGCAATTTAAAATAAATGTACCACCCAGGACCGGCAGGTTTTGAAAAAAAAAAAAAATCCAGAAAACACCAGGAATGGGTTAGGAATGAAGGAAAACCCACAAACAAATGATCCCCTAGGTCATTAAGGGGTCCTACGGTGCGCCCGAAAATCGGATTTACAAGAGGGGAAATGTGTAGGCAAAAACACACAAAAACTGATTTTTGTGCGCTCACGCGCACGCGGTTGGACTTTGAGAGTTTTCAACCATCGGCATTGTTGTTTGGGATACTCACACAGTTCCCATACAAATCTGAGCTCTCTAGGTGCCATAGGACCGGAGTAATTAACATTGACGCATACGTATGCGTTGCTGGGGTTTAGCGTTACAAACATTTTGGACGCAAACAGTGCGTCGCTGGGGTTCTGTGGGTTAAACGGCGAAGCTATAGTATTTAAAAGTGCCCGCCAGGCAAACATATTGAGGCTCATTCCTGACTAATATCGTCATTATCTGATACACATTGTTATTACTTATTCATATGCACCTATTTTACGTTTTAATATGAAGATATGAATGTGTAACAGTAATAAAACAAGTGGGAATAGTATTTGGGGTGTGAAAAAGACTTAAGTATTGCCGACCGGTTCATTCATGATAGGAGAGCCGGCGCGGCACGCACTCTCACTTATCGATCGACACTGATGTCTTGCAAGTGAAGTCTCTCTCTTCCTACGATCTCTATATACGTCCCCTTCGACCTTGAAACCGGCGGGGGGATATTGGCGCAGAAAATAAACCGATAAACAAGGGAATAAAAGGAAGGAGAGGAGGAGGAGAGGGAGGGGGGTTTGGACACATGTGGAGGAATGATAGAAAGTATGTAGGGAAATTATATCAATCACATATTCCTTTGTTTTGAGTGCCACTGGGGTCTTTTAAAAGTTTTTTTTTAGGCCTTGGATCTTAACCCCTTCACCACCATAACGTAATTATCATAATGTTCTGGTTGCCATTATATTATTATATTTAGTTTATGATCTACCTCTATGACTCAAATGGGTAAATGCAATCTCAATATACCCTCTGAATTACATAGGTCAGTCTGAAAAACTGCATTCAATCGTGTAACTTTAGCCAGAATGAAAAATAAAAAGACGGCATGGTGTTGGAGGGGTTAAGAGTCCCATTGCCTTTGCCCAGTAAACTTCATACGGCGCCATTCTCGGGTTAAGAATAGCTTAAAAAACTTTAGAGATGCAAGAAATGAGAGCAATTGGATGATAGTTGGAGGGCTTCGAGCGGTCACCCTTCTTTGGGAAAGGTTAAATGAGAGCAAACATCCAGCAAGAAGGGGGAGACGTTAGAGGAAAGACGAAAAGGATTGCCTCGACAGGGAGTCAGCACGGAAGAACAGTTTTTAAACCCGTTAAGCGCGAGCTATTGGTAGCGCACACCCTACCGCCAAGCGACGATATTAGGCTTCATTCCCTCCTAAAATAGTCATTTTACGATAAATATCGTTATTACTTATTCATATGCGCCTATTTTACGTTTAATATGAAGATATTAACATGCAGCAGCAATAAAATAAGTGGTAATAGTATTTGGGGGGTGAAAAAGACGAATTATTTCCGACCATTCAGTCATGAAGTGTGAGGCAAACGAGACGTACATACTCCTCTCTCGAGGCCTGAAGCGAGACCGAGGTCTCTCTCTCACTCTCTCCCCACGCACTCGATAGGCGCAGGAGAACACCTTGGAACCGCGTTGGCTATATTGGCGCGGTAAATAAACCGATAAACAAGGAAATCAGAGGAAAAATAAGTGATAATTGAAGGAGGGGGAATGTAGGGGGTTTTGACACATGTGGAGGAGTGATAGAAGGTATGGAGGGGAATTATCTCACTTAATCACATATTCCTTTGTTATATGTGCTACTGGGGCTTTTTAAGAGGCTTTTTGTTAGGCCTTGGATCTTGAGAGGTTCGTCGCCTTTCACCACCAAGACCACTTAAGAGTCTTCGCTGTTTTCAGGTTAAGTACAACTGGAGGAACACCATCCGGTACGTACGCCTTCCTAGTATTAATCCCAGAGAGGCCAGAAAGTACTTCCTTAGAAGAAATTATGATATTAAGCATAACTAAGTGAGAGGGGGTGGATAAGGAGGAATAACACTGGAATCATCCAAGGTGGAGGTTTGAGCGAAGAGTTCAACTTTATCAGAGGAAGAGGTGATGGTTGTACCGTCAGAGTGGAAAAGACAAGGGAGAGAAGTTGTTGGAGAGGTTTTTGGCTAGATGCTAGAAAGCTTGGGAAGAACTATAGTTGGAAAGTTCACATCATTTGTTATTAATGAAAGAGTATTGACTTGATTTCAGGCAGAACAATAAGAAGCATGAGATTCTTGAGTTTGAAAGCGACCGCTTAGTTTGAATGTTCCTCCTTATTGCGAACAGCAGTAGAACAAGCATGAGTAATCCAATTTTGTTTTGGCATTAGACTAAAAGAAAGAAAAGGGAATATATGCCTCCACGCCCAAGATTATTACCTTGGCAATACGTTCAGCACACTCCGAGAGTTCACGGCCACAGAAACAAATATCAATCAATGGGAAATCAAAGAAATACTGCCGAAGAGCCTCCCAGTTGGCAGCACCAAATTGCCACAAGTGACGATGGGATGGTAAGATGGTCAAACTGGAGAGATAGGACAGGTAGCGGAGATAAGGTTATGATCAGAGGAGCCGAACAGAGAGAAAAGGTTTAAGCGGGTATCACACAGGCACTAATCCGGCCAACCAACTGTAATCTGGAGAATCTGTTGCCGAGATTGTGTTGCTCCGACGTCAATCTGAGCAACTAACTGTCGTCGGTCGTGATCGAAAACCGTTGGCCAAGTCGCCAACCTGTAGTCAAATAAATCAGTTAGCATTGGTATTTACCGTTATATTATGCTATGCTAAGCAAGTCAGCCTTTACTTTAACTAAATAATGCCTAGCCTGTCGAAGTACACAGCGTAAATAAATATATCTAGTACGAGTGTTCGAGAAAAGATGATTAAACTCGTCACGTCACGAAAGACGGCAAACATTGACAGAAATGTCGGGTAGATTGTCTTATTTAATTGACTTCCGATACAGTATTTTCATACATAATGCACTGCTTGTCATTAGGCTATAGCCTACTACATGGAGCCTCTCTAGGCTTCACTCGCTGCATTTCTTTTACACAGTACCAGCAGATTCATTTAAATGTATCATAATTATGACACTTTTATTAGTGCATTCATGTTTATACATACATTCGTTTGACTTAAATAGTGTAGGACTACGTTGTAATAGTAATTTTATACTGTACGTTACAGGATAGATTAGGCCTACCATAAACTGGGATAGGTTTCTCTAGGTTAGTTTGTTTTTTAATGTAATAGAAATTAAGAAACTAAACCGCACACAGATATTATATAATTATAGCATTGGGTACAGATTATTCTAGATAAGATGAATATGCATATTGTTATTCTATTAAAATGTGCAATTAGTAGTCTACCAAGCATTTCATCGCAGAGTGCACTGTAACCATCGTCTTCTATAGTTCGTATATGCATTTGTTATGTAGACAGAACCGAGTAATTGTTAGGCTATGTCTTATATATATTTACAATATACCGTATATTACATATATTTACAATATACGGTATATTACATAATAATTCTAAGGCATTGATATATACTGCTGTTTGCGGATGATACAGTTCTGATGAGTGATAATGAATGGGAGTTGCAGGGTCTGGTAAATGAGTTTGGAACAGTGTGCAAAAAACGGAATTTGAAGGTAAATGCGGGGAAGAGCAAGGTTATGGTCTTAGAAAGGGGTGAAGTCACAGAGTGTGAGGTGAAGCTGAACGGTCAGGCTATGGAGATCGACAACTCTTTTAAGTACCTGGGCAGTGTGTTGAGTAAAGATGGGACTATGGATGAAGAAGTGCGGGAGAGGGTACAACAGGGGAGGAGGGTTGTAGGAACGCTGAAAGCAGTAACAAGAAATAGGGTGGTCAGTATGGAAGTGAAGAAGTCCTTGCATGACAGTGTGGTAATCCCGACACTGACTTACGGAAGCGAAGCATGGACGTTGGTTGAGAGACTCAGACCAAGAGTGAGAGCAGTGGAAATGAATTACTTAAGTGCGTGCGGAGTTAAATGGAGGGATAGACAGACTAATGAGGAAGTAAGAAGGAGGTGTGGTGTGGAGGTAGATGTGCTGGAAAGTGTGAAAAGGAACAACTTGAGATAGTTCGGCCATATGGAACGTATGGAAAGCGAGAGAATGACTAAGAGGGTGTACGAGAGCGAGGTGGAGGGAGAGGTAGACAGAATGAGAGGTGGAAGGATGGAGTGAGGAAGTACATAAACGAAGGCGGTGCTGGTTGGGGGTAGGCGCGTCGACTGACTGTGGACAGAGGTGCATGGGGGCGGTTCGTTCGTGGCCACCCCTTCGGCGATCGTGGCGTCAGGCAATAGATAGATAGATATTGATATATTTATTATAAGCTGGCATTCCCTATGTAAGGATTGACTATTATCGCATTATTATTATTCCCTGCCTTTAACCCTGCTCAGGCATATTGGCCCCATAAGGGGCAAAATAATATACGTAAAATAGGTTTTTCACGAATATTTCACAGCCGGAGGCCGATGGCAAGAAGTTTTGAAGACGAGCAGTCAGTCCGCATCGTCCTACGACTGGGAGAGGGTGTGAGCCGCCGCTCTCTCTCCTCCCCTTTCCTGTACCAACCTGTCCGGCCACTATATGGGGTCCATAATCCCAAATGTGTACTACAAATTTCCCCTTCCTATCGACCTTTTATTTAGCCCCAGAGTTATGCCTTGTTGTCACCCAAGACCCTCAGCCATCCCCTCCACGGCCCTGCAACCAAATTAATCCAGCTTATGTAATGTATGAGATATGCCTCACTTTTGTTGACCCTTTTTTTCACTACTTTTTTTTTTTTTTTTTTTGTATGACTTAATATTTACAGTAGTGTAATTTGCTCTTAACATAATATTAAGCATTAATTGTAGTTTCTATTGGTAACAAGAAATTTAAAATCCATCAATCAATTTTCGGGTGAGAGTCGTTTAAAGTGCCGGTCCCCATATGGGGCCACATTGCTAATTTCGTCACACTTCTGGAACATTACCTGAGCAGGGTTTTTTAAGTTATCAGCATTTGTGTTTTCATATAGTCTCTCTGGTAGACCTATTCCCCATAATACGCTCTTGATCGATCAGTAGTAAAATTATTATTGTAGAATAATATAGTAAGGCATAATAATATAGTTGCGCGATCAGTTAAACTCCATGAGTAGGCTATGCGAGCCTCTCGCAACAAAAGAAAGCATGTCTACGTCGCCGAGAACTCTGTTTTGAAATGTCATAGTTAACTGTTATCAATGTATTGGTAAATAGTGTTAGCTGGTCATTTTAATAAACCAGTTTACTCATCCATGGCCTTGACTATTGAATTATGCACATACCTTATAAAATGCAGTACATATGGAACTCTGAATACTAATTACCTCCCGTATTAAGAATTTAAATTTTACATTTCCTTTATATTTCCATTTATCAGAGATATGATTATGTATCGTTATTACAATTACATATAAAAGTATTGCGTGTTTTAAGCAGGTTTGAAGCTAAGAGAACGCTGTGTCGTTTGCAGTTGGTTGGTGATACTATGCTGCCGTGTGCTAATTATTACCAACGTCGATCGCCCCGATGCACGTTGTTTGGTCAATTGGTTGATCGGATTAGTGCTCGTGTGATACCCGCTTTACAGTGTAAGGAGAAGGATTAGAGGTTAGAAATAAGTCAAGAATGTTGGACCAATCTCCAAGGCACTCAAAAATATGAGTAGAATGCTGGACTAACTGCTCCAGGTAATTTAGAGTAAAAAAGATGTAAGTTTGTTCACCAGGTTGGTCAGTAAAGTGAGAAGAGAGCCATTGCCGGTGGTGAACATTGAAATCTCCTAAGATGCAGATTTCAGAGAAAGGGAAGGTTGATAGGATGTGGTCTACTTTTGATTTTAAATAGTCAAAGTCAGTAGAGTTAAGGGATAGATAGAACACAGTAGTATTTAATCTGAGAGTGACAGGAAAGTTTGCGCCACAGATTTGAGAATTTAGAAGACTAAGTTGGGAACACGTAGCAAGCAGCTGTCTTGTGTACACATACACAACATCCACCTTTGGCTTGGAAATTAGGATAGAACAAGTAGGTGGAGACAGAAAAGGGGCTGCTGGCAGCTGCTCTTGACACCTGTGTTTCGGTTAGGAAAAGAAGATCAGGTTTGTTGGAGGAGAGGAGGTGTTCAACAGGGAACATTAGTGGGTAGGCTGCAAATATTGACAATAAGAGTAACAGGCAGTGGTACAGAGCATTTGGAAGGGTCGTTTGGGAAAGGACGGGCGAGTATGAGGGCATTTATAAATAAAATGAACATTTAGAAACTATTATTGTGTATGCACTAGAAACGTAAATTGACAGATGACTTCTATTATTCCCAAATCCGTTTTACCTTGAACCAATCCTCAGTTCACAGCTGACCGAAGAGGTTTAATATAATATATACACTATATATATATATATATATATATATATATATATATATATATATTATATAGAGGGGGTCGCTATTAGGTGTATATAGTTTGTGTTCATGTCCTTCATTCCTAATTGTCAAGAATGATAAGGAAGGCAATACATGTGTCGTAAATACATGGGCCTCTTCTCTCTCTTAAAAGTCTATATACTTTACGTTACCTCCATTTCTGAAGGTACAGTTACTTATAAATATTGATGGATTTTTTCTGTATGTGAACATTGCGTTGTATAGAGAAATATTAATACAAATTTAAGTGGATAATTGTTATATCATGTGTATCTTAAAACAAAAGAAAGAAAGCAAGTCCATTCATCCAGCATTTTCTTCCCTTTCAGCAATGCCGTGGTACCACAAGCCCCATGAACTAGGAATATTTGAACATTGTAAAGTTGAGACAGAACAGCTAGAAGAGATAAAGTTGTAATCAAAGGAGCCCAACACAACAAGCGACAACGAGTTAAACCTGCATCACCATAGGTTTTTCAGGGCTCGCAATGCAGTTTTCACTCATGTGGGACAAGATTTTTGGTGGGTCACATCTATCTGCATTACAAATATCAGCTCAGTATATTAAATAATATGGTGTCATATAAAAATTATCTGATCTACTACCACCTCTGATCCCCAACAAAAACAAGCATTACAAAGCCCCGAAGGCCTCCGTGGAATGCTGACTATTACCCAGCCGCTCCAAACCCTGCTCCGTTCTAGTCTCTTTCCTTCCCAGACAACTCTATCGGCTGATCCTGTCTAACAAGCAGGAGAACAACAACAAGAGTAAGACGAGCGGTAATAAGCTTTTCGTCGTTTCCCCACAGAGACAACAATAAACACAACAACAAAGTTGATAATGTATTAAAGCTTTGACGATCCACTGCAAGCAATAAGATTGATGATGTAAATAAGGATTATTGATAATGTTCAGGTTACTTTTTAAGCGCCATTCCTCTTTAGTCCTCGCTTTGAGATTCAATAACGCTCGACTAAATGTTTATTTCCAGACACTATTACCCTTATTCTTTCTTAAAGGAAATGGTGCCGATTACCAGTGTATGCGAAAAAACCTTAGTGCCTGAGCGTGGGCCTGAACTATGGTCTATCCCGGTGTGCAAGACCGAGACATTATCCACTACATTACCTAGGCGGATTAAATGATAATGAGATGTCGAGGTAGTCAAGAATACAAGTAGGCTATTGCATTAGCTGTAATGGGGTGCTTAACCCTTCTTGTACCAGTGACGGTTTTTATTTTTTCAGTTGCATTTAGACAGCTTTATGATGCTTAGGAAGGATTATGGTAGCTAAAGCGATTTATTGAAATATTTTGTAGCCTTTTAACCTAAGACGTGCGCATGGGCGGTATGAATCACCACATGCCTGTGCGCACGTATTTGAGCTGTTCCCAGCACTAACATCTTTATTTTACCATAAATAGCATTAATACTTATCCATATGCGCCTATTTTAGGTTGATTATAAAGGTATTAACCTGTTACAGCAATAAAACAAGTGGAAACAGCGTTTGGATGGTCAAAATCGGCGATACAGGCCGGGAGTTACATAATGTATTGCTGAGGCACCTCCTCCCCTCCCCTTGTCTGGAGAGACACTGTTACGCAATAGTCTCTCTCTCGCTCTTTCCCACGCTTGGTAACAGTAATGATAACGCCCTGCTACCAACTCGCTAATGTTAGCACGAAAATAGACCACAGAATAAGGGAATAACAGGGAAAATAGGTTATAACTGAAGGAGGGGAGGGAAGTGGGGAATGAGGGGAGGTGGAGGAGTGATATTTGGCATGGCCCAGGGGCAGAGCAAAAAAAAAAAAAAAAAAAAATTGGGGGGTGTTTTAAATCGATTTTTTTTTTCCCTGGATCTTAAGAGTCTTCCCGCAGTCGCCCGGGGAAACTCTTAAGAGTCTTCCCGCACATGCCGGGTTAATGGGTAGATGTCCTTCCTAACCTGAATCTAGTCGTCTAGTAGTTGCCAGAATATAATGAAAAGGACCTCGCTGGTACAGAAGGGGTTAAAGACCCACATTCATAAGACTAAGATGCCATCTTTCCAACTGATAATCAGCAGTTACCTTAACTGATTTAGTCACAAAACTAACATATTCAAATCCTATAACTTTCGAGTTAACAATGATTAATTATTCACCCCGAGGATTGGCACAAAAGTGTAATAGTAAATATATACAAAGGAAAAGGGGATGCGCTAGATAGAGGTAATTATAGAGGCCTGAAAATGCTTAACCAAATCATGAAGGTCTATGAGAGAGTCTTTGAGGGTTTGATCAGGCAAAGCATCTCCATTGATGATATGCAGTTTGGTGTTATGCCAGGACGTGGTACAACCGATGCCATCTTCATAGCCAGGCAGATACAGGAGAGATACTTACTAAAAGGCAGGGATCTTTACTTTGTTTGTAGACCTGGAGAAGGCCTTTGACAGGGTGCTTAGAGATGTTGTGCAGTGGGCTATGAGGAAACTTGGTGTGTGTGATAATGAAGATGTATGAGGATTCGCAAAGTGCGGTGAGGGTGATGGGTGCACTGAGTGATGAGTTTGCAGTCCTTGTTGGAGTTCATCAGGGTTCAGTGTTAAGCCCCCTCTTTATTATGGTCCTGGATGCACTGTCTAGAATTTTTAGAGGCGGACTCCCATTGGAACTGTTTTTGCAGACTATTTAGTCCTAATAGCTGACAATATGCAAGATGCTGAGGCCAAATTCAGAAGATGAAGAGAGGGCATGGCGAGCAAGGGTTTAAGAGTCAATATTAAAAAAGCCAAGGTTATGCATTGTAGATTGAGACGAGGCAATGTGGGAAAGAGTAGTGAATACCCATGTGCAGTGTGTGGAAAGGGTGTTGGCGCTAACTCGATTCAATGTAGCATCTGTCGACGCTGGGTGCACCATGGGAGTAAGCGCTGTAGTAGAATAAAGGGACCCCTGCCGAAGGATAAGTCGGAAATAGAGAAATTTGAGTGCGTAATGTGCAAAGGCGACCTTGTGTTAAGTGATGATCCTGTGGTTGTGAATTTTGGAAATGAGTCATTGGAGCTGGTGGACAAGTTTTGTTACCTAGGAGATACCATCTCTACCGGTGGTGGGGCCGAGGCCGCCACTGTCGCTAGAATTAGATGTGGCTGGGGGAAGTTCAGAGAACTGGTGCCAATTCTGACCATGAAAAGAATGCCTCTCCCCCTGAAGGGAAAGGTGTATGCCTCATGTGTTAGAAGTGCAATGACGTATGCCTCAGAAACATGGGCTGTTAAAGTAGAGGATGTCAACAGAATGGAACGTAATGAGATGAGAATGGCGAGATGGATGTATGGGGCTAGGCTGCAGGATAGAATAACAAATGATGAGCTGAGGAGACGCTTAGGTATAAAGAGTATTAGTGAGGTGATGTGTACAAGTAGACTGGGATGGTATGGACATGTGGAGAGAATGGATGAGCAAAATTTGGTGAAAAAATGCAGGTCTGTGATTGTGAACGGAGCTGCACCAAGTGGTGGACCGAGGAAGACCTGGGATCGGACTATACGTTCCGATCTCAAATCCAAAAACTTGACGGGGTTGCCTGGAACGCCGCCATTTGGACAAAAGACTGAAATTGCACATATGTGTGGAGCACTCAGTCTTAAAATTTGTATGTATGTATGCAACAGGGGAAGAGGGTTGTAGGAATGCTGAAAGCAGTAACAAGAAATAGGGTGGTCAGCAAGGAAGTAAAGAAGTCCTGGCATGATGATGAGGTAATCACGACATTGACTTACGGGACCGAAGCATGGACGTTGGTAGAGAGGCTCAACCAAGAGTGAGAGGGGTGTAAATGAGTTGCTTGATAAGTGCGTGCGGAGTTACATGGAGGGATAGACAGACAAATGAAGTACGAGAGAGAGGTGATGTGGGTGTAAATGTGCTGGAAAGTGTTAAAAGGAACACCTTGAGAGGGTTCGGCCATGTTGAACGTATGGGAAGCGAGAGAATGACTTAAGAGAGTGTACGAGATTGAGGTGGAAGGACAGAGAGGTAGACTGAGTGAGAGGTGGAAGGATGGAGTTAAGAAGTATTTGAGTGAAAACGGTGCTGGATGGGAGGAGGGGCATCAACTGACTGGGAACAGAGGTGCATGGGGGCATTTCGTTCGTGTCCACCCCTTCATGGATCACGGCGTCCGGCAATAGATAGATTCATAGTTATATATAGGGTGACCTGTGCTGCAAAGGGTAGCGTTCAATTCCCAGGCGAGGAGTGTGGGTGGATATAAATTTAACCTTAACTCCCAACGAGCGGGCTGTCTTGTTTACATCACCGTAGCGCCTGGCGGGTATATTTACAGATAATGAGCTTCATTCCATGCTCTTGTTCATGCATAGGCAAGAGCCAGAGCATAATACCATTATATATCCAAGAAAGGGCGATAATAGAGCTTCCCAATGACACCTGAATCATCCTTGTATGACCACGAGTTATCTTGCAACAATAGTGCAACCGGAGGCAAAATACCCTAAAATTAGGTATTTTTGCAGATTTTATCCTTGTTGAGAGCAGTAGGGATGAGGGGATGAGATTCTGTATAGTAGGCCTCAGTGCTGGCCACATAGTGGTGGCGAGCAGTCCGAGGTCGCCTATCATCCTCCCAACGCTCGGTTTCTCTCTATTAGCTCATAATGGCCTCAAAATTTCATCCGTCATATGACGGGCGCCGTACGGGTGGCCAATATTCTCTCTCCTATCATATGACTGCGACTTGAGGGTTAAACCATATAGCTCTGTTTACCAAGCGTTGCTTAGGACCTGGTATTAGAGGATATTTGTGATGTTCCATCTGGGGAAGAAGGCTGTGGTAACCTGGATAATATGCAGTAGCCCCTGTGTACCAGGCTGGATAATTCGCCAAAGTTTAGCACTACAAGCTCTAAATGGCAAAATCACGGAAAAGAGAGCCACGACCAAACACAGTTTAGTGTAAGCCCCCCCTCCCCCCCATTTTACTCTTTACTTCATTTTGTATCTAATTGATATATTAAAGTAGATTAGGAGTAAAATATGATGCCAGAAATACTTTAAGACAAAAAAGAGAAGGCATGTTAACCAGGGTGGTAAGCGGAAATCCATTGGTGGTGGACAACACTATAGTCTCTTACAATACAGATTTGTTATAAAACAAAATATATAGGAATATATAAATCAATTAATCTGATCCACATTAGAGGTGTAGAATTCTGGTTAGTCAGTAGCATTAGGAGAAAGGTGCAATTGTTTTTGTATTTAGATTGATAGTTACAAGATAGCTAATGAATTTGAAATTGTCGGAAATACAAAAGCGAGTTTTGCACATTACATAGACTACACCCCATCCCTGTTTGGCTTGAAATGTAAGATATATACATTGGGAGGGGGCAGAAAAGAGGTTTTGCTCAGAAATGTTGAATATTTTAATATTTGCATCCAATTAGATAAGTCTTCTAAACCAATTTAAATCCTCAAATTGTAAAGCCAAATACTAACATTGACAATATTATATATATATATATATATATATATATATATATATATATATATATATATTTCTTGTCGGAGATATCATGAATAATATTTGTCTAACCCTTTTGGTCCAGCGACTGATGACATCATCATAGTTATCCTTGGAATACTTGAGGATGAAAGCTTCCCTCATGGTTTTGAAGACCTTGAGCTCCCTCTCGTGAATGTTGAAGAACTCCTCGTGTTGATCCTTTGCCATCACGTTCACGAAACCTGCTGCTTTTAACTTTTCCTCATAATGCGCCACCGTCCCTAGATGGTATCCTGGGGGTGAATCAGTGTTGAATATAGACATATGTTGATTATAACTAATTACATTATAATAAAGAATATTTATAATTATTTTGTATGAACATTAAGTAAAGAACAAGTAGAATACCATACTTAACATCACTTTTTGTTAATACAGTAGTTTAACCAGACCACTGAGTTTCAGATCAAAATTAACATACGGCTGGCCACTTAACTTCACTAAAGAATGTTTACATTATCGGATATTTCGTCCAAATTAGGTGATTGATGCCAATAAATAAAGCACATGGGTCAATCGCGACCAATGGAAACCCTATTCTGGGGCTCATCAACACCATCTAAAAATTTTGATGTTATACGGTCTAACTTGAATGACTTCAATGGGCCTCCTTAAGAATTTTGGATGTGTACTTTTGCCTCGCTTCAGACAACCAGTCACATTTTCGGACATATTTGTTGCTATTGTGAAAACTCTTATTCGGGAAATGTGATATATCTTGTGTGTATCAAACAATGTTTATTGTTCTAAACTGCTATATTCCAAGGCACGAAGAAGCATTATTGGGAGTCCAAGGTGATAAATATATGTGTGTTTATTTGCGTTCTTCACTACCTTGGTCCCTCAGTTAGCGGTATTTACACATAACGTGTACACAGTTAACGTGGGGGACAGTACCGGTAGTTGACATAAACCAAGAGTTTATTGTTGTTCCCCAGGCTGCCTGGCCGAACAGCCCCAAGGTCCCGAGCAAGACCAAGGCCATAACCGAGCGCCCCCACAGAATCCTCCATGCCTACCACAAAAACCCTGGGTGACCAAAGCCGCGAGGAGGACGCGGAAACGCCCGGGATACTGAAGCCCCACCCAAGGCCCTGTGCTCCTCAGCAATTATGAAGGGAAAGCTGAGGCGCAAAGGAAAAATGTGACGCTTTGGCTCCCAGTCTTCCAACCTCGAGAGTTGGCAGTAGGGAGGTCAATCCACGGAAGAGACGCTGCCACTTGAGATCTAGGAAATATATAAGTAAAAGGAACAGTTAGAGTAAGCTATGGGTATGGCAGAGAACGCTGAACTATCACTCTGATAGACCAGCCCATCACCACATGACTAGAACTCTATCCTCTCAGAATTAGCTAGGAAAGGCCCTAGAAAGCCGCCTTTGGCGGGGGGATAGCTCCCATATTTCAACCCCTTTTGGGGTTGGGCACCCGCCCTAAACAAAGAGTTGGTGTGCTTGATATAAGGTCATCTTGCTACCTCACTTCTTCATTACCAGACTCCTTGGCACTGAACCAAGGAGCTCTGGTGGGGATAAAACGCCACTCACAATGGTGTTCGAGCATAAAGTTCTGCACCACCGGATCTTTAGTGATTTCGGCCAACTGTTTTTTTTTTTTTTTTTTTTTTTTTTTTTTTTTTTTTTTTTTTTTAAAAGAGACAATGAACGGAGGAAGGAAAAACACAGATAAAACAAAAAGGTCCCTGTGCCTAAAGGCATCCTCCATTCATAAAATGTTTGTAACAACTGGATTTAAACATTTGTAGATTGTAAGTTTGTGGAAAGCAATTCGAGGGAAGTGAATTCCAAAGAGTAGTAGCTCTGGGGATAAATGAATTCTGATATGCAGAAGTTCTGCATTGTGGAGGAGAAAGTGTAAATTCATGGGCGCTCTCAGCTGCCCTAGTTCTACGGGGAAAGATGTGGAGAGGCGGCACAATTGAAGCAAGTTCCTCGGAACAATTGCTGTGAAAATATCTGTAGAATAATGCAAGGGATGCAACGTTTCTTCGTATGGATAATGTAGGAAGGTCCTGTGTGATTGCAGGGTTATTGATTAATCTAATAGCTTTATTTTGAATTTTGTCCAACTGCCTCAATGCAACCACTCCACTTCCACCCCACAGAGGTGAACAGTAATCCATCTGAGAACGCACATGACTTTTATATATTACGGCCAACTGCTCGTCAGTGAAGAATTCTCGAACTCTGTACAGGAGTCCCAGTTTTTTAGAGGCATTCTTAGCAATGCTTCTAACATAATGTGTCCAGCTCAAGTTAGTAGTTAATGTTACACCGAGAATGTCAATACTAGGGGAAGTGGGAATATTTACATCATTAAAAAATATAAGGGAGTCAGTGAGATTCTGTCGGTTAGAAAATTGAATGTACTTGGTTTTCTGTGCATTAAAGGAAACTAGATTCTTTTGTCCCCATCCATTAATTCTAGAAAGGTCCTGGTTCAGAGAAATTGCAGTGTTTATTTTTGAATTTGTAAGATCGGGTTGGGTGAAAGAATTGGTAAATGTGAAGGAACTGTGGAGTGTTGAGTCATCTGCGTAGGAATGTATTGGATTATGAGTGGTAGATATGAGATCATTGATATGAATGAGGAACAGAATTGGGGCCAAAACTGATCCCTGGGGAACACCAGCATTTATTGAGTGAAATTGAGAATAAAGGCCATCTACCATTACACATATTTTTCTGTTATGAAGATAAGAAGAAATTAGTGGAACTAATGATGCAAGGCCGTAGTGTGACATCTTCGACAATAAGGATTGATGCCAGACTCTATCAAATGCCTTTGATATATCCAGTGCTATTGTATGTGTTTCACCACGTTGGTCTGTAGCTTGGTTGATTTGATGCGTAAGAAGGCAAAGCATGTCTGCAGTTGATCGACATCGTCTAAAACCATATTGCCTATCACTGATTAATTTATTATTCTCAAGATGCTTAATTATGTGATTATTTAATATAATTTCAAAGACTTTACCAAGAGTGGAAGTTATAGCTATTGGTCTGTAGTTTGATGGATCTGAAGAGGCACCTTTTTTAGGAACTGGATGGATGTTTGCTTCTTTCCAGGGTACTGGGAAACATGAGGTATGAGTACACAGACGGAAACATTTTGCCAATACAGGAGCGAGCACCAAGGAGCAATTCTTAAGTACTATTGGAGGAATTTCATCTGGACCAGGAGCCTTATCTACCGAGAGATTCTGCAAAATAGTTTTGACATGTCTGGTGTGGATCTTAAGTGAGGGAATTTCAGGCGAATTAAAATTAAGTACAGGGACATCTTGATTTATTTCATCTAAGGTTGAGTTGGTGGAGAAAATATCCGCAAGAAGGTTAGCTTTACCTCGTGGGTCACTTACAAGATTGCCAGTCGGAGATTTTAATGCAGTAGTGAAGTTGGATTTAAATGAGTTAAGAGTAGACCAAAATATTTTGTTATCATTTGGATTATTTAGACATTTATTTGCCTGCTTGTGGAGAAAGTTTGATTTAGTTAGGTTTAATACAGGTTTGGCATGATTTCTATCGTATAAATACGATAGACTATGACTCTTTTGTGATCTTGTATGTCTCTGTGACGTCACGATCTCTCCTACAGCACGATGTAGGACGAGTAGATCGTATATTATAAGATTGTAAATAAGTTAAGTTATAAAAGGCCTAATATGCTATTAAGCAATATTGCCATGGTCTTATGTAGTATATATGAATTTATCGTATATATTAATATAATTTATCGTATAGAGCAACCTAAATGCGGTACGATAATTTGGGCTCCTGGCGGTTTGCCAAGGCAGCAAGGTGTGCTTTTGAGGTATGTCAGAGCCTTCACGAACACCAACCAGTTAACATCTAATTTTCCGCCCTCAGTTGATCGTGCTTTTGTGCCTCTAATCACAATACACATACAGCAATACACACAGCTACACCATCACGACGCTCTCATCGACATCATGACTGACTGATGATAGATAAGCATAATATTCATGTCCATTCCCATGTAATCATTTATTCTTTCTTTAACTTGACTCGTGTCTCGGGACCGAAGTCTCGTTCCCCATTGTCCACCACCATATTGGGTAAAACGTTCTCCCTTGCCTCATTGCCACGTGGAACTATTGGTGAGTTAATTCCTGGCTAATATTAACCCTTATAACCTTACCCTATAATTATATACATTTATTATGTGAGACCTTTGGATATAAATTAGCTTGTTTCAGATTGAATTCAATTTAGATATAGAGTATTCATTTAGATTGATTTTATTTGATTCATTATAGCTTAGTAATATTTAACTTCCATTGATAGTTTACCACATGTTTCTAAAGTAATTAAAGGCTTCATGTGTTTTTGATCTTGTGTATGCATTGTAGGCTATTGCTTTTTGTTCAGTTATTCTAGCACAATTATGGTCAAACCATTTAGGTGAATTAGATCTTTTACTGTACTTTTGATGAAGAATAAAAGTTTCCATTCCAATTTGTACAAAATATTGTATGTGGCTCAAGGTGGAGTGTGCATCATTAGAAAAGAAAGAGGTCCAGGGAATATCAATAAAGAAACCTTGAAGACCCTCCCAGTCTACCCTATCATAATGCCATTTAGTCACCAAAACAGGTTCAGAGTGGGAAGGTGTGGTAGGTGATAGACAGGTGGCCTGTATCAGACAGTGATCAGAAGATCCAAGCGGGGACCTCACTGTAACATCATAATTTTCTGAATTGGTTGTTAAAAATAAGTCCAGTAGGTGGGAATTATGATTAGGATTATCTGGTACACGGGTGGGTTGGTTGACTAGTTGAGTGAGATTAAATGAGTCTGCAAATAGCTCACATTCAAGACCAGCATCATCAGTCCTGGTTGAATGAGTGAGCCATTCAACATTATGGACATTAAAATCACCCAACACAGTGATTTCAGAAGAAGCATTTAAGTTGAGGACACTGAGTTTGGTGGCAATAACAAATGTCGTAGCATTATCGATAAGAATTATTTGGGGAAAGCCCTGCCTACTAACGAACCGATGGAACACTTGCATAAAGCTTTTGCAAGACATGTGAGTTACTAGTTCTAGGTGAATTGCCCTGGTGATGGCACAGGTAAATAACGCAATGTAAGCCTTAAAACGGGGAATGCGTCAATCATGTTTTTGAAAGTGCCACCAGTGCGAAGGATTTGGCTTCAATTCTTGGAGATTTTTTTTTTATTTATCATATCAAGCAATATTACTGCTCCATGTGCACATATTTCACTTGTAAACATGTGAAAGTTGAATAACCATAAAAATAGGCATAAAGAGGAAATATCCAGTGAATAACCGTATTATTGTGACAGAAGGTGAGGGTAGAGGCGTACGAGGGGGCGAAGCATAGATGTGCCTTCTTTGCTTGCCTGAGGCATACTGAGCTCTCAGGTCTCTTTACGCATGAAAGAGGGAAGAGGGTGGCAGGGGCAGGGTGAAAGGACGTATTTTAGGCTGGAATTGGGAAATAGGAATAAAATAGGAGGAAAAAAACAGTAAATGAGGAGGGAGGAAGTGGGGGGAGGAGAGGGATGGGGGGAGACACATATGAGGGGAAGGCAGGAGGTGGTGGACAGGAAACATGTCACCTAATCAGATATTGCTTTCATTTCACCAGGTCTTGAGGATGATTTATTTATTTTTTTTTATTTTTATTTTTTTTATAGGGTATCTTCCAGAAGGAGCGACACATTCGCCCAGAAGTGTCACAGCTGTTAGGTTAATGGTTGGATTATCCTTCATTATAATGCACCGGAATAATCTATACCGGTAACCGAGAAGGGATCTTTAGGCTATACTCGAATATTAGGCAGAGGAGGTGCATTCCTTGGTGAGTAGGGTTTATCTTGAAGTCTCTTGACACAAAAGAGAGAGAAGTCTTTGAAGTGTTAGTGAATGCTAGGCTGGATATATGTGGAATGACGGAGACCAAATACAGGGGTACAGATGTGAGAGCGTGGGAGTGTGGAATGGGTGTGTGTGCTGGAGTGAGTAAGGGAACTGCGAGAGAAGGTGCGTGTTTGTTTGTAAGTAACAAATGGAAGGAGTGTGTAAGAGACTATGGGCCTGTGGGTTCAAGGATTGTATGGGTGAGAATGAAAAGTAGGAATACAAAAGTGGGTGATTGTGTGTATGTATGCTCCGACAGAGGATAACAAAGTAAGGAAAAGAGGAGTTCTGGGTGAATGTGGAGGCGTGCCTGGATAAGTTTGGCAAGAACGAAAGAATATTTCTGATTGGGGATATGAATGGGAAGGTGGGTGACAGGAAAGTTGATGGAGTGGTGGGAGGGTGGGGGGTACTGTCAGGGGTGAATGGGAATGGTAGTGCACTTGTGGACGTATGTGTGAAGAGGAGGCTGTGGATAGCGAACACCTTCTTCTGCCACAGAATGATACACAGGTACACATGGAAAGTGGTGTGGAGGATAAGGATAAGACAGTAGTGGAACGAAAGGCACTGATTGATTATATATGTGTGGATGAACGAAAGAAGACATCTGTGCTGGATGCGAGGGTGTATAGGGGTATTGGAGGGGGCCTGTCTGACCATTCTGTAGTAGTAGCTAAAATTAGGATACAAAAGAAGTGGGTTAGGAGAGCTGGAGCGAGGCGAGAGGAGGGTGGAATGGCGATGAGGGTGGAGAGGCTGCAGGAGAAGGAAATCAGGGAAGAGTACAGGAGAGCAGTAGAAAGACGAGTAGGTGGGTTCGACCTGGAAGATATGGAGGAAGTGGAGGAGATGAGCAAGGTGTTTAAGGGGAGGTATTTAGTTTGTTCCCTAGACTTCCATCAAGCTTTAAATTACATCCCCTTGAGTCCCTTTCAAGATAAATTTGTACATTTTTCGGTAGAAAAATTTCCCGGCCGAAGGCCGGTTCCTCTTAAATTACAGGCTCGCTATCGCTCGCCAGGATAAAATCGACACCTGAATTGCACGAAAGGTCTTAATATGGGGTGAAAGTTCTTAAAATCGCTAAACTAATGGGGAAAACGTTTTATAATATCAAAAGCAATGGGGCTAAACATGAGGGAGAAAGGGGTCAAGAAAAAAATCCCTCAAGCGGAGATCTCCCCTTAAGGAAGAGATCTGTGCAGCATGTGAGGAGGTGTGTGGACTAAGGAGAAGAGGGAAGGGAGTGAAAGGTACAGCATGGTGGACAGAAGAGGTAAAAATAGCTGTGGAGGACAAGAAGAAAGTGTATAGAGAGTGGTTGGGTAATAAAGGGCTTGAAGATTTGGAGAGTCAGAAACGAGCGAGGTACGTGGAGAGAAAGAGAGTGGTGAAGAGAATAGTAAAGGAAAGTAAGAGAAGAGTAGATGAGGAATTTGGAAGGACTCTGAGTGTAAAATGGAGGGAGTGTAAGAAACTGTTTTGGATAGAAGTCAAGAAAGTTAGGGAAGGTAGCAAGGGAAACAGTAAGGGTGTGAAAGATAAGAATGGGAGAATGCTAGTCGAGAAACAAGAGAGAGTCAAAAGATGGAGGGAGTACTTCAACGAGTTGCTAAATGTAAGGAATGAAGCGCCAGCAAACATAGTTGGATGGGGTATGGGAGAGAGAAGTAGTGGAGGAGGAGGTGGGGATCAGGAGGTCAGAAGTGTGGAAAGCCATAAAAAGAGTGAAGTTGGGGAAAGCACCAGGAACAGATGCAGTGAGTGGGGAAATATTGAGGTATAGTGGTGAGATAGTGATCGAATGGGTATGGATAATGTGCAAACTAGCATGGGAGAAGGGGAGTGCACTTGATGGCTGGAAGACAGGCATAATAGTCTCCCTATATAAGGATAAAGGGGAAAGAGGAGTGTGTGGTAACCACCGAGGAATATGTCTTCTAAGCGTAGTAGGGAAGGTGTACAGTGGGGTAGTGATTGATATAGTGAGAGCAAGAACGGAGAAATGGATAGGTGACGAGCAGGGCGGTTTTAGGAAGGGAAGACGATGTGTATATCGGATCTTAACCCTGAATTATTCTGTAGTAAGTATTTAATATATTACTACAAAGGAATACAAAGTAATACAAAGGATTACAAACTGCAACAGCTATTAGGCCTTACGGGGCAATTTGGATATTTAAACTACTAATCTACTGACTACGAGGTAGAGAAAAGGATAGCAAAGAAGAAGGCTCCTCCTCACCCACCACTTCCTTCCAGATAATACTGGCTTGGAAACAGTTGGAAAAATAGCTTTAGTATGGACAAACTGACACGAAATTTCGGATAGGATATGGAGAAAATTAAATTGATTTCTAATCAAAGCTAACTCTTTTACTACAATTGTGAAAGGGAACAGGTATATGGACATCAATATATATTGCGGTGTGCGTAATCACTTGATTATGCGTAATTCTGAATGAAACTGTGTTCAATGAGGGTTATTTGCCAGGTGTTTATCCAGATGGTTCTTGAATGTTTCGGCAGCCCGAAGTTAGTCTGTTCCAAATATTCACAACACGGTTGAAGAAATGCTTCGCCTCATGAGAATGATATTGTTTGCTTATAATCAGTGTTTCTCGTGTAGTTTGCTAGATTGATCGTGAAGAATTCGCTTACATAATTATAGGTTGCTGAATCCTCTGAAGATTTTGAATACCTCTACTAGGCCACCTCTCAGTCTGCACTTTCTTAGGCTAAACAAATTTAGTTGTTTTAAACGCCCTTTGTACGGTTTATTACGCATTCTGGGTATAATTTTAGTGACTGCATTGCACTTTTTCAGGTTTATTTATGTCTGTACTGTAGTACGGTGACCAGAATTGCACACAGTATTCGATATGGGGACTCACAAATGAGTTGAATGGAGTATAATTTTTCTGATTTTAATTCAAATGTTCTGCCAATGAAACCCACCAATTTATTAGCAGTTTTGATTAGCTCTGTACACTGTTTACTAGGCTTCAGGTCCCTTGATATTATAACTCCTAGATCCTTTTCCTTATCTGTATTTGATAGTTGAATCTTGTGGATTGAGTAATCTTTTATAGCATTTTTACTACCGATATGTAATACTATGTATTTCTCTATTTGCCATTTTTCTGCCCAGATAACTAAAGTGTCTAAGTCACTTTGCAGTTTCTGCCAATGCATGGTTGAAGTTTCTTTATTAGTATTGTTTTGTATCCTCAGCATATTTCTAAATTTTGCATTCTATTCTTTCGTCTACGTAGTTTATGTAAATTACACAATTAATAGGACTCAATACCGAACCCAGGGGAATACTCCTGTAGTTGATTAAAGCGTCGGCTATCGTCCTGACGGTCGGCGGTTCGAACCCCACTGAGAGATTAGAAACATTTAGTGGCTCGCGTGTATTTGTGATATATACTCAATATATATATATATATATATACAGTACGGTATATATATATATATATATATATATATATATATATATATATATATATATATATATATATATATACAGTATATATGTTTGTTTTACTTTGTGGATGAGGGAGACAAAGGGCAGAACTGCCAGTGACGAGTGCCTCTCCCAGAGTTGAAAGAGTGACAGGGCCAAAGTCAAGGAATGATTGAGCCAAAATGCTTGGACACACGAAGTTTGAAGCAATATTAGTCATAGGATGTGGGGAAGATGGGTTCAAGGAGAGAGTTCCAGATCTTAGTTGTTGAATAGAAGAAAGTTTGGGATATCGTTTCACTCTTTGATTGGAGAGTTGCACAGAGTAAGGATGGGATTGTGTTGCGAGACGGGTTCTACGTACTCACTGTAGAGGAGATGGTATACACTGAGAGAGCTCTGAGGAACATTAATTATTGTAATAGCGGTATAAAAGCGAGAGAGATGCAACACTGCGGCGAAGAGAGAGATGCAACACTGCGGCGAAGAGAGAGATTGCAAAGAGTCAGTGAGTGGATGAGAGTTAATGACACGAAAGGCTTTCATATCTACTTTGTCGAGAAGTGCTGTGTGAGAGGATCCTCCCCACATGCGAACAATGCTCAATACATGGACGCACTTTGCCCCTATACAGAGCAAGAAGCTGTGCAGCGGTAAAGAACCCCCGGAGGCGGTTGAGCACACCCAGCTTCTGGGAAGCTGTTTTAGCAACGGTGGTAATATGGTCTTTCCAAGTGAGATCAGGAGAAAAAGAAAAGCTGTAGATATTATATACTTTGACTTCAATAAAGCCTTTGAAAAAGTTCCGCACAGACTCTTATTAACCCACTGGACCCCAGTTCCGCAGCACCTGCGTCGGCAATGTATGTAACGCTAAACCCCAGCGCCGCAGCACCTTCGTCTGCACTGTCGACTTTATTTACTCTTGTCCTATGGTAGCTAGAGGGTTCAAATTTATATGGGATATACCTTATGATGTTGCCGAACAGTGGCAGTACTCGGCAACCCCCAAATCCAGCCGCGCAGGTGGGGACGCACGGGTGGGGGACGCCAGTTTACCCACTTACCTCATCACCTGCGTCGGCATTTTTCGACCTTATTTACTTTTGTCCTATGGTAGCTAGAGAGTTCAGATTTGTATGGTATGTTACTTAGAATGTAGCCGGACAGTATCAATACTTGCCAACTCCCAAGTCCAGCTGCGAGAGGAGGGGAAAGACAGTTTTCCCTTTGACCTCGCGAGTGATATTTCATGTCTGACCTACCTCGTCGCTACCCACGCAGGGGTGTTAGCATTGAGGAAGCACTGGCTATACTTGAGGAAAGTTATGTGATTCAGGGGAGGAGTATCGGCCAACTATGATGGAGATAGAGGAGATGCAAGAAGTGGAGCCCATTGTTCCCATCTCTCATCGCCTCGTGATGTTGGAACAAAGGGAGGAGAGTGGATATTGCTCCCTCACTGCTCTTCATAGCATAGTTGACTCCCCACCAAGTGAGGAAGAGGAGGAGGAGGATGACCCAGACCCCATGGCATTCCTCAAAATTCCGCCAGGCCATCATAGGGGTCAGAAGAGACGAGCTGAGGATGAGAGGGGTCAAGTTGCTACACCACAACAAGTGCGGAGTGGTCATCCCCCACACCTGCCTTCACCACAACCTCCTACTGTCTACCCACTAAGTACAAAAAACAATGTGAAAACCCACATTTCTAAGTAAAAAGAGCCTAAAACAATGTGTACAACTCATATTCTAACTATAAAACATGCGATAAAGTATAAAATCAATAAACAGTGTGTGGGAGAGAGGCACAGAATGAAAGTGAAAGTGGGGGCAGAGAAGTGTCAGTCAGCTGGCCGTGTGTACATGCGTGCGTTCTGCTGTTGTCTTGAGCCAAGATGGCTTTCCGTCGCCATGGTAACCAGAACGCGCGCGGGCCTTGCCACTCGTTGGCATTTATAAAACTTGAATCTATGCACTTATCACACTAACTTCACTTACAATGACATTATTTATACATGTTGCTAATGTATGAACTATGAAGGCACACATGATGCTCGGGTGGTGTAAATAACTGTCACTCGAACACTGAAGGCATCGTACATCAGCCATGCTGCCTCACCCAGCTGTGGTGTGCCGGCACAGGAGGTTTGAAGAGGCGCCTGGCACCAGCTGATGCCTGAGCCCCCCCTCCCCGTTTAGGACCCCTAAATGACAGAGGTGATTTTTTTTTTCCTTCATTTCTCACCTAGCTGATGGCTGAGCCCCCCCCTCCCCGCTTAGGACCCCCAAAGGACCGAGGTGATTTTTTTTATTTCCTCCATTTCTCACCCATTTAAGCTGTTTTAGGGGAAAACAAAAAAATCAAAGTTTGTCTGGGCCTGGAGTGTACATTTATTATACATTAGTTGGTGCCCTGTTGGTTAATGAAGCTAGAGGCACACAGAATACAAGGTGATGTTTTGAATTGGATAGAAAATTGGTTCGGAGAAAGAAAGCAAAGAGTAGTCATAAATGGGAAAGCTCAACATGGACCAATGTAACTAGCGGTGTACCTCAAGGATCAGTATTAGGGACAATTCTCTTTCTAAACTACGTTAACGACATAGACGACGGTCTAACCTGTACAATCTCAAAGTTTGCAGATGATAAAAAAGTTGCAAATACTGTGCTCCCAAATGAACATGTTGAAGATATGCAGCACAATTAGATAGGTTGTCACATTGGGCAAATATCTGGCAAATGAGCTTCAACAAAGATAAATGCAAAGTACTTCACATCAGAAACCGAAATGTGGAAGTAAACTATTCAATCAATGGCACCGAGTAAGAAAGTGTAGACAGAGAAACAGACTTGAGAATAACAATAATATCGTGTAACCTAAAACCTAGTCAACAATATACAGAAGTTGTTAAGAAAGCAAACAAAATTATAGGTTTTATAGGCAGATCTTTTGAGCATAAATCCAAAGATATGATCCTCACTCTTTACAATTCATTAGTACGTCCACTTCTGGAATATTGCGTTCAGTCCTGGTGCTCCTACTACCAAAAAGATATAGAAAAACCGGAGCGAGTTCAACGTAGAGTTACCAAAATGATACCGTGTTTGATGAGAAAACCACATGAGCGTCTTGAGGAATTGAATCTTTTTCCCTTAACACAGCAGAGACTAAGAGGTGACTTAATTCAAGTTTTGAAGATAATCAAAGGCATCGACAATTTGAAGTGCAGTAAATACTTTACAATTTACCAGTCAAATTACACAAGGGAAAATGGTTACAAAATCATTGGTAAATCATTTAACTCCAATAAATTAAAGAACTTCTTTAATCGAGTTGTCAATTTGTGGAATGGACTTCCCCGAGATGTTATAGGCTGCAACACCATTGATTCTTTTAAAGTTCGTCTAGACAAGCACCTTGCCCGAAACCCACAGATTACTATTTGTAAATTAATACATTATTTCCTTGGTACTGTATTATTATATTAACCAAATTGAATTCACACTTTATCATATCCTATGTATGAAATATTTGTATGCTAATATCTATTTTGATATAATAATTATTTTTTACTCAATGTAAGGTATATGAATAATTTATATGGAAACAAATATTACAGAAGTAAATACGTTTTCCCACTGATAGTGCACCTGGCAGTCGTCGCATACCTGACCATAGAGTTTAGATAGATAGAGTGGAAAGAGTTGAGTTGGCGTGCACGTCCTAAGAGTAGCATCACTGTTGTGGGGCATAATATTACAACCAACAGACTTCAGTGATTACCTCTTATTAAATACTCCAGGATATATGCGCGCCTGGCTTGTCTGCATTGTTACTATAGTTAGGGAAACTTCTGCATACTGAAGGGACATTAGATTAAAGAGGGAATGTCTTTGAGAGTGGATCAATATGGTAAAAACACTTGTAAACTATTTTGAATATAATACATACTTAAAAGCAGCAGAGAAAACAAGTAAGTATGGATATAAAATATAATATATACAGTAGAATACTTATATATGATGCAAGTATAAGTCAAAGCAACACAACCAAAACAAAAATGACATATTGAATTTATATTATTAGTTACAGGTTATGTATATGTTAAATTGTAAAGTTGTATTAAAACTGGACATTCTGATGAAATACGTAGTTAGGGTATACTTATGACATCTAGGGATATTCTGTCCCAGCATGTTTGACGTTGGCAACTCCCGAATCTCACAACAACAGTGATGGAGGTAGACGAGGCTTCACTGTGAACCTCCTCATAGGCGAGCCATCTCCCCGCCAAAGGCGGCTTTCTAGGGCCTTTCCTAGCTGATGCTGAGAGGATTGGGTTCTAATCATGTGGTGATGGGCTGGTCTATCAGAGTGAGAACTGAGCGATTTCTGCCATACCTTACTCTGACTGTTCCTTTTACTTATATTTTTTCTAGATCTCAAGTGCCGGCATCTCTTCCGTGGATTGACCTCCCAATCTACCAAGATTGAAAGCCAAAGCGTCACATTTTTCCTTTGCCCCTCAACTTTCTCTTCAAAATTGCCGAGGGGCACAGGGCCCTGGGTGGGGCTTTGGTTTCCCGAGCATTTTCGCACCCTCCTCAGCTTCCCGCCATGGAATGGCTTCGGTCACCCAGGCTTTATTGTGGTTGGCAGGGAGGGTTCTGTGGGCATGCTCGGTTATGGTCTTGGCCTTGCTCAGGGCCTTTGGGCTGTTCGGCAGCTTGGGGAACAACAACAACAACAACAACAACCTCCTCATAATGATGACCTGGCCTTTACTGTAGCCTTAAGTTATGGCTATTGAACTCTGTCATGTTTACTTAGTCTGTTGATAACGTTTATTTGATTATTCATAGCGTTATTATTACAAGGTAGTGATTATTAGCCCGAGAATAGCGCGCCATTGGTTTTTAAAAGTGCCCGCCAAGCGAGCATATATTGGTTCAATCCCTCCTAAAATCGTAATTTTACCATAAATATTGTTATTACTTATTCATATGCGCCAATTTTATGTTTAATATGAAGATATTAACATGTAACGGCAATAAAACAAATGGGAATATTATTGGGGGGATGAAAAAGACGAATTATTGCCGACCCTGCAGTCATGAGGTGAGAGGCGAACGAGACGTACACCCTCCCTCTTCGAGGCCTCAAGCCAGACTGATCTCTCTCTCTTGCCGTCTTTCTCTTGCCACACTCTATGCGTACCAGATGACATTGGAACCGGGTGGGATATATTGGCGCGGTAAATAAACCGATAAGGGAGTAAGGAAAAATAGGTTATAATTAAAGGGGAGAAGGGAGAGGGTTTTGACACATGTGGATTGTGGAGGAGTGATAGAAGGTATGGAGGGGAATTCTTCCTTAATCACATATTTCTTTGCTTTGAGTGCTACTGGGATTTTTTTTTTTTTTTTTTTTAGGCCTTGGATCTTAAGAGTCTCGTCGCCTTCCTCTACCAAAACCTCTTAAGAGTCTCCTCGCCGTTTACGGGTTAGGAATTAATAGGTACCCTCTCGTTTTCTTTTGTGATCATGCTGCAATCGCTCATTTGCGTGGATCACTATATTTAGAGTGTGACGTCACTCTTTCCACTCTATCATTATTCTATGACCTGACTGCGGCCGTGGCAGCAAGGCGGGCAACAAATGAATCATAACCTCAGACTGTGAAGAATCAGATCATTTGTTCTTAATGTTGAACTTCAATGTTATCGATCTCCAGACGATTTAATGCAACTTTAACACTAGATTAGCGGGCTAGCGGTTTATTTATATGTACCGCCCAGCGGGGTGTTTTTAGCCAAAATATGGCTGTTTACGTGATCATTTTCATGCCTAAATAAGACCCAGAGCGTAAAACAAGTATCTATCCCTGAAAGGGCATAAACAGAGCTTTCCAATGACACCATAACGATCCTTTTATGATGGCTAGTTTTCTTGCAACAACCGCGCAACGCGAGTGCAAAAAGCATGTAATTCGGTACTTTCCCCATACAATTCAATATGTAGAGAGTGAGAGAGGGAGGGAGGAGGTGGGATTCATGTCAGTAGGTTCTCCGCGGTGGTCTGGAGCAGTCATACGCTCGCTACTCTCCTGCCACCACTTGTCTGTCTCTCTCAGCAACATTACGTGCTGAAATTGCCACACGACCTATGTCGAGCGCCGCCAGATAGTCCAGATTTATTATACTCGACTTATGTTGCGCGCCGCTAGTTAGGGGTTAAAATAACCAGTCAGCTTAACTGAAAATGGACATTTATTCTCTGATTCCTATATATTCTTCTTAAACCAAGTAAATTTGTCTGGAAGTGGCTATTATGAAGTTACACAACTTAACCCTATTATCCAGTATAATTAAATATCTACAGTACCGGTGTATATTGTACTAGGCATTATACTACATAATACTACAGCGAATTACAGCCATTCAAATATGTTGAACGAAATGATCAAACTGCATGTGCCTATTTTGGAAACTCATACTAATTTCGGAAACACCACCAGCGTGTGGCAACACCTTTCTTTCTCTTCATATATTTTCATTTAATATTCTTTAATTATCCTATTTGTATAGGTAATACATTTAGGATACCTTCAACTGAACTAAACTAAACCACATTGAGTCAGGAAATACGTGCAAAGAGAAAGTCTGTACGGCGAGAAAAGTCTGTGACGCACTCTGGGATACCAGGAAGTGCGAGACAGACTTTTTTTGTCAATATCAATTATTGTCTCTGTCCTGTTTTCCGTACGTGACATTAGAGATCCAATAGGAAAACTAACTATAGGATTTCTACGTGACATCACTTGCCCTTTTCTCATCCCTCAAATGGCTGACCGTGTGAACCGGGCTCAAGACAGTGTAAGCAGTATTCCAGAAGGGTTTAAACGAATGAGTTATAGCATGTAACAAAATCATTGTTGTTCTAATAATAGTCCAACTTTTTAAGTTTACAACATGGCAGGATATGTTAAATTAGTTACGCTTTATTTAAGTTTTGTAGTAAATTTCAATAGTTGGTGAAGTAGCAAGATGTGCATAACGGTAATTTACCACATGGTACTGTAAGGCTAAAGTGCCCCACCAGCACAAGTTTATTTTAGAAAAGTAAGCCCCAATTGATGGACCAGAAATTAGATATATACTACAAGTATAAACTTTCCTAAATAGATACGATAAGCCTTTATAGTAAATTTAGAAAAGTGGTGAACATAGTGGCTTTGATAATCCCAAACTATTATTAGTAACATTTGTTTTTAACCCTTAAATCATCTGAGGACGCATTTTTGTACTGGCTATTATTAGTCGATTTCAATCAGATTAGGAAGGGTATATGGAAGTCCAAGGGTAAACTGATACGGTGTTTACCATTTTAATTCCCACAGATCCTTCATAAGCTGTATACTATCGTCTAATGATAGCTAGAATAAACTGTCAAAATTCATTATGATCTTCAAGGGGTTTAATAATTAAAGTATCTTGATGAAAAATAAAAACTGATAAGTCTGCACTGATAGCATTCAACGTTGAATGATTATCCGTGCCAGGGTACCATAACTATATCTACAATAATATCGTGTAATACGATAGAGACAGGCAATTAATGTGCTAACGTACGTCTCTGTGACGTGCCTAGGTAGATACGATAGTTCAACGGTCATTCCCACGGTACGGCATAGGAAGATTAGATTGTGAATAGTAAGATTGCATGTTGTAAGTAAGCTAAGATTATAAAAGGCCTAATATGATATTAAGCAATATCGATACGGTCTTATGTAGTATATATGAATTTATCATATATATTAATTTATAGTATTAAGCAACCTAGGTGCGGTACGATAGTTTGCCCGCCTAGCGTTTGCCAAGGCACCAAGTCTGAGGTCCGGGGAACCTCAGAGCTTCCACAGACATTACCCTGTCAACATATAATTTCCGTCTCATTTGATTGTGCTATTGTGCCTTTATTCACAGTACACTGCCAGCAATATACACATCTACGCTACGACGACGCTCTCATCGACGCAACGCCTGACAGCTAAGCATTTCTACTCATGTCAGCTGGGACTGGTGGCGCAGTTTTGTAATCCGCTACTGAGCGGGTACCCAACCCCGAAAGGGGTTGAAATAGGGGAGCTATCCCCCCACCAAAGGCGGCTTTCTAGGGCCTTTCCTAGCTGATGCTGAGAGGATTGGGTTCTAGTTACGTGGTGATGGGCTGGTCTATCAGAGTGAGAACTGAGCGATCTCTGCCATACATATAGCTTACTCTGACTGTTCCTTTTACTTATATATTTTCTAGATCTCAAGTGACGGCGTCTCTTCCGTGGATTGACCTCCCAATCTACCAAGATTGGAAGCCAAAGCATCACATTTCTCCTTTGCCCTTCAACTTTCTCTTGATAATTGCTGAGGGGCACAGGGCCCAGGGTGTGGCTTTGATTTCCCGGGCGTTTCCGCACCCTCCTCAGCTCCCCGCCATGGAGTGGCTTCGGTCACCCAGGCTTTATTGTGGTCAGCAGGGAGGGTTCTGTGGGGGTGCTCGGTTATGGCCTTGGCCTTGCTCAGGGCCTTGGGGCTGTTCGGCCAGGCAGCTTGGGGAACAACAACAACAACAACAACTCATGTCCATTACCATATCATAATCATTTGTTCTTTCCTTGAGCTATGCTTTTGGGCCAGCTCCTCTTTCCCCGTCGTCCGCCATATTGGGTCGGCATTTTTCTTTTGCCTCATTGCCACATGGAGATAGTGGTGAGTTGAATCCTGGAGTATAATTAACCCTTAGAACCCTATTTAAAAGCATATGTGAGTGACCTTTGGATGTAATTTAGCTTAAATTCAGATTAAATTCAATTTAGACTTAGAGTAATTTGACTTAGATTGATTTGTTTGGATTATAGCTTAGATATATAATTAACATCCACTGATATTATACCACAATATAATTAACCCCTTGAATAAATATATACCTTATCATTATTACCTTTGTTTTGTTACAAGAACGATTAATGGAGTTAGGAAGGTTTACTGGGAGTGAAGGTGGTAAGCACTCTGTTTAGCAACCCTAAGCTCGTTCTAAAACTGAATAAAATGGTCAAATAACAAAATATACAAAATAATGGTGTCATATCGTATACTGAATGGATCAAGCATAGAATGATGATAACATTTGTGCTTACTTCGTTCGATCCTAGAATAGTGGATGAAGTTGTCCGTATAGTGAGGTCCAGGCCCATCACAATAGTCTGTCATGAAGACGGATCCACCAGGCTTCAGCCACCTCTATAATTGAAAAGTTTGTTTTGAGATATAGCCTGCGGTTACTGTCTCCCCATGAGCAAGGCAGATGGGTAATGGTCTTTGGTTGATTAAAGAAGTGTGATGCACTTGAGAATCCTCGAAGGAGGAGATACGGGCGCTATATAAGTAACCAGACGATTATTATTATTGATTATTAAATAATAAAATATACACTCAGTTTGGGGAACGGACTGGAGTTCTCGAAAAGGGGCTCCAGTCCTGAAAATATAATTGACTTACAGTGTTCTGGCTTAATCATCCGGTTTGGTTCATAGCCTCTGAAGTCCTATTTTAACTTACTCAGTTCGGCCAGTCAAGTCTGAGTACCACACAGGCCTCTTTGAGCGTGTGGAGGTGGTTGTGTAATGGTTTGGGCAGGCTTCACCAACCGTCAATGTAACCCCACACGATCAAACATGCTTCAATTTGATAATTTGATTGTTGGGCCTGGTATGTCGGACTGAGGACTGTATTCCTAGACAAGCCTCGTCATTGTTTATGGTATTTACTATAGCTTTGCCGTATTCCTATCTAGAGTAATAGGATACGCTATTTATTGCAAATGCAATGAGAATTACTGGAACATTATTACAGTACTCTTATTGCAATTACAACATGGCAATCAAAGATGATATATTTCGCTCCCGCCGTACTGTTGGAGACTGCCACAAAATGTTTGGAGCTGTGCAAGACTATCACCATCATCATCCCTACTACTAACACAACCACTGTAGTGTCCTAGTAACTTTTCTAAAGTTAGTCCTATTTGTTTTTTATTGGAGTAACAGAGAACATAATGCTCCTTCATATCCGCCAGAATGATGGGTTGTATTAACTAGCATATAGAGAGGTAAAGTTTCTTAATCTATCATACTGAAAAGACATTAAAATTAACGTGAATATTAGGTTCATAAAAAAACTCAAATCCATCACTAAATGTTGATTACAAAATAATTTAATACGCTTGGCGGATGTGAAGGAGATCCGGTTGGGATGACGTGTCATTTCCTTTCAATGAGCTAGAGTTGAAGTTTGATCGGCGCCATTACACAATCAGCCTTCGTGGTTCACACACCAGCTCCAGGTCAATTGTCTTGATCATAATCCCTTTTTTGGGTAAGTTGAATGCATTACTCCTATCATTATGTATGTACTAATAAATCAAAGTATGTAAGGGACCATTGCCAAGGAATGTTTGGATTATTATACGACAGGTAAACAAAATAGTCAATTGTGAAAAGGCATATGTAAAGGTAAATATTTCATTGAATGTTTGGAACATTATAAGAAATGTAAATGAAATGGTTAAATGTACAAAAGCAAAAGTAAAGGTAATTATTTCATTGAATGTTTGGAATATAAGAAATGTAAACAAAAAGTTAAGTGCAAAAAAAGTATAGTTAGAGGTAATTATTTCATAATTGTTTGTAATGAACTAACTAATTATACTTATTCTAAATATTGGATCTGTAATAATAAAACAAAATAATAATAATAATAATAATAATAATAATAATATATATATATTTTTTATGTATGCATAAATAATAAAATTAAATAATGTTACAATGTAAATTATTGTTGACAGGTGTCAGTCTGGGGCTGGAAATAAAACAAGCAATTCAACGGGTCTGTTCACTCTATCCTATTGGTCAATCACTTCACCACCACCACCATCACTACTACTGCATTGGCGCTACCTATACTACAATCACCATCATCATCCCTACTACTATCACAATCTCCAACACCACTACTACTACTACTACTGCATTCATCACTATCATCACTTCTACTACCACCATCGCAATCACCATTATCATCCCTACTACTAACACAATCACCACCACTATCACTACAACTACTACTGCATTCACCACTATCATCACTACTACTACCACCATCACAATCACCATCATCATCATCCCTATAACTAAAACAATCACCACCACCATCACTACTACTGCATTCATCACTATCATCACCACTACTACCACAATCACCGACACCATCACTACTACCACCACAATCACCATCATCATCCTTACTACTAACACAATCACCACCACCATCACTCCTAACACCACATTCAGAATTATCGTCAATACTACTACCACAATCACCACCATCGTCACTACCACACAATCACCATCATCATCACTACTACTCGTTCTTTTGACCCAGCCAGGGTCAAAGGCACTTTCGGCACTCTTGGGCCGCCTAAGTCTGCTGTTGACCTTTTACTTTTAACCCGGGAACGGCACCGAGACTCTTAGGAGATTTTACTGGGCGAAGGCGACGGGACTTTTAAGATCCAAGGCCTAAAAAATGCATTCTAACCCTTTCACGCATTTATGACGCAGAGGTTGCCAGATTAGCAATAAGAAATAGTGTTCTCTCACTCTCATATATGCAGGATTCGAAGTTGCATAATAAATCGTAGGAAGTGTCCACCATCCTTTAACTGTCTTCGTGGTGCGATGCATAAGGTGTTGATTTTCGGTGTGAGCGTCCTGGGTTCGAATCCACGGACTGCCACATGTGTTTGTAAATTTCATTAATCGATTTATGAGTAGAGTTGGTTGTTGGAAGGAACATAATAATTACCTCTCCAAAATTAGTTTTCTGCCCACAGCTAACGCAAAGACAACTGCAGAGGTTGAAGCAACTAAACTAAATACCCCTGATGGTAACAAAGGCTTTAAAGTATCCCCAATAGGCTCAAAATTGCGTCATATGTCAGAGAGGGTTAAAAGACCCCAGTGGCACTCAAAACAAAGGAATATGTGATTAAGTGAGCTAATTCCTCTCCATACCTTCTATCACTCCTCCACATGTGCACTTTCAAATACCAATGGCGCGCTCTTCCCGGGTTAATTTCTTCAAGGTAGGCTACATCTAAGTACTTAACACGGGAAGCTTGATAGGCCTTCCGGAAGTACTGCATGTCCTAGGCGAACGCGATAGGCCTCACATGGACTGTCGTCCATAAAATACTCCCTAGTAGGCTTACCGGTGAAAGGGAAGCAATATGTGATTAGGTGGTATGTCTCATTACCACCCCCTCCTGCCTTCCCCTAGCTTGTTTTTTATCCCCACCTCCCTCTCCTCTACTCCTTTCTCCCTTCACCTCTTATTCTATTATTTCTGTCTAATTTCCCCCTCTTTGTTTTCTCCTGCCTGAAATTTGTCAAGTCACTACTTTCCCTTCCTCCCTCCACCTCTCAGCACCCTCTAACATGCACGGGAGATGGCTATCTATCACTAGTATCTCGCATGACATCGGAAAGGGAGAATGTATGTCGCGCTTTCTCTCCCCTCCTTCCAACCTCTCCCGTCACAAATATAAGGTCTTTGACTGGATATTTGCGGTTAACACCTATTTTCTAGTTCTTGCATGTTAACATGTTCATAATACAAGTAAAATATAAGCATATGGAATATACATTCCATTTTCTTTCTCTCAGACTAATGCAAAAAAACTTGGTTTATCACGCTCGTTCTACTGCTGTCCATAATAATGAGGAAGGAAACGGTACGGTCGCCTTCAAACTCAAGAATCTCATTCTTCCTTGTTTCTGTCCGGAATCAAGCCAAATCTGTTCTTCGACTTGCCAAGCACTCCATCAATATTAAAGGCAAAGAACTATCCAACTCTAGCTCTTCCCAAGCTTTCTGGCATCTAGCCAAAAACCTCTCCAACAATTTATCTTCCTCATCTTTCCTTCCCCTTTTCCACTGATGGAACTACCATCACTCTTCCTCTGACAAAGCTGAACTCTTCGCCCAAGCTTTCGCTAGAGACTTCACCTTGGATGATTAAGGTGCTATTCCTCCCTCTCCTCTCCTCTCTCCTACTTATGCCAAATATCTTAATATCTTTTAAAAATTTACTTTCTACCCTCTCTGGGCTTAATACTTAGAAGGCGTATGGTCCGGATGGTGTTCCTCCTGTTGTACTAAAAAACTGTGCTTCTGTGCTGACTCCCTGCCTAGGCAAACTTTTCCGTCTCAGTCTCTCCTTTAACGTCTTCCCTTCTTCCTGGAAGTTTGTTCTCATTCAACCTGTCCCAAAGAAGGGTGACCACCCTCAACCCTCCAAGTATCGTCCAATTGCTCTAATTTCTTGCATCTCTAAAGATTTTAAACTATTCTTACTTCAACATTTCTTAAGCATTTCTCTTCTCATAATCTACTCTCAGATCGCCAGTATGGCTTCCTAAGGGTTGCTCTACTGGTGATCTTCTTTCATATCTTACTAACTCTTGGTCATCCTCCTTTCGGGACTTCGGTGAGACTTTTTCTAATGATCTAGATAAATCGAAGGCCTTCAATAGTCTGGCACAAATATCTAATTTTTAAACTACCCTCCTATGATTGTTATCCCTCCATCTGTGCCTTTATCTCTAATTTCCTTTCTGGCTGTTCCATAGCTGCAGTTGTGGATGGCCATCATTCACTTCCTCATCCAATCAACTCCGTTGTTCCTCAGGGTCCTCTACTATAATCTCCAATTCTTTTTCTAACATTAATTAAGGTTTTTTCTCAACTGTACCTCCAGTCCTATCCATTCATATGCTGATGACTCTACCTTGCACTACTCAACTAGTTATTCAGCATGCCCCAGCATGCAATCACTCCAAAACTTGTGTAAGAGGGCCTTGGCACGCCTATCTTCAGATATATCATCCATATCCAATTGGGGTATAGACAATCCTGTTGCTTTCAATGCTTCCAAAACCCAGTTTCTCCATTTAACCTCTGAAGTGCGCATGGGGGTAATTAGACACCTCTGCCTGTGCGCATGTATTTGAGCTGTTTCCATCACTAACATATTCATTTTACCATAAATAGCATTAATACTTATCCATATGTGCCTATTATAGGTTGATTATAAAGGTATTAACCTGTTACAACAATAAAACAAGTAAAAACAGCGTTTGGATGGTCAAAATCGGCGATACAGAGCGGGAGTTACATCATGTATGGGTGAGGCAACCTCCTTTCCCGCCAATTTCCCCCAAGGCTGGAGAGACACTGTCGATCGATACTCTCTCTCTCTCTCTTGCACTCGCTTGCTAACAGTGATGACAATGCCCTGCTTGCAACTCGCTAATGTTAGCACGAAAATATACCTCAGAATAAGGGAATAACAGGGAAAATAGGTGATAACTGAAGGAGGGGAGGAAAGTGGGGAAGGAGGGGAGGTAGAGGAGTGATATTTTGCATGGCCGAGGGGTAATTTTTTGTTTTTTTGTTTTTTTGTTTTTTTTCGATGTTTAACCCATAATTAGCGGCGAGCAACATAAGTCGAGTTAAATAAAGCTGGACTATGTGGCGGCGCTCGACATAACTCGAGTGGCAATTTCAGCACGTAATGTGGCTGAGAGAGAGAGACAAGTGGTGGCAGGAGACTAGCGAGCGTATGACTGCTCCAGACCACCGCGGCGAACCTACTGACACAAATCTCAGCTCCCTCCTCCCTCTCTCACTCGCTACATACTCAATTATGTACTGAAAGTACCGAATTACCTGCTTTTTGCACTCGCGTTGCACGGTTATTGCAAGAAAACTATCCATCATACAAGGATCGTTATGGTGTCATTCGAAAGCTCTGTTTATGCCCTTTCAGGGATAGGTACTTGTTTTACGTTCTGGGTCTTATTTAGGCATGAAAATGATCACGTAAACAGCCCTATTTTGGCTAAAAACACCCCGCTGTGCGGTACACATAAATAAACCGCATAGGCCGCTCGTAAGGTGTTAAAGTTGATTTTTTTTTCTCTGACTCTTAACCCTTCCTACCCGGCCAGTCTTACCTAAGGACGGTCGCCCATACCCGGGCGAAATGGCTGAACAACGTCTAGGCCTAGGCTACCGTATTTATGTTCAATTTCACTGCTAGAACTTTCCCACTCATCTATAATCGTAGTGCGGTTTTCAATCTGTATTTCGGCGTTGAGTAGAGCTCTGTAAGTCAACTGGTTCAGTTGTGATGACGATTTCAGTGGAGTAAATATTGCAGAGATGTTGCCAATATGGGGGCTTTTCAGACACTAATTTCGTCTGACGTCAGAACAATAACATTGAAGAGTCTTCTCCTTCTTGTTTTCGGAGGTGCGGTGACGCAACGCTTGGGTTTGTTGACATACGTCATACGCACGGCGTTCAGACCAAAATTAATTAGGCTATTAAGCTGCTGTCTTAGGTAAGGACGGCCGGGTAGCTGCCCTTCTGCCGAGCTGTCCTTACCTAAGGCAGCCCGGGTAGGAAGGGTTAAGAGTCTTCCCGCAGTCCGCCGGGGGAACTCTTAAGAGTCTTCTCTTATTTCCCGGGTTAACTACGTGTCAAGAACTCCCAGAGGACTATTCCTTATACTTCAACAATACAAATATCAACCATTCATCTTCTCTCAGTATTCTTGGTGTCTCTTTTCTTCTGATCTCTCTTGGAAAGACCATATACGTAAACCACTATTACTAAAACTGCTTCCCAGAAGCTGGGTGTGCTCATCCGCCTCAGGTTTTTTTTTTACCCCTACTTCTTGCTCTGTACAGGAGCACAGTTCGTCCATGTATTGAGTATTGTTCGCATGTGTGGGGAAGATCCTATCACACATCACTTCTAGACAAAGTAGAAAAAAGCTTTTCATCTCATTAACTCACGTCCACTCACCGATTCTCTGCAATCTCTCTCTTTCTTCGCCGCAATGATACATCTCTCTCGCTATTCTACCACTATTACATTAATCATTGTTCCTCAAGAGCTCCCACAGTGTATTCCATCTCTACGTAGAGCACGTACAACCTGTCTTCCAACACAATCCCACCCTTACTCTGTAACTCTCCAACCCAAGAGCAAATTGATATTCAGAGTCTGTCTTCTATTCAACAGCTGAGCTTTGGCACCCTCTCCCTGAATCCATCTTTCCCTCATCCTATGACTTAAATTGCTTCAAACTCTGTGTATATCGGCTTGAACATTCTTTGATTTTGGACCTGTCACTCTTTCAACTCATCCACATAGAAAAAATAAGTAAAATAGCTTTATATGGTATATATGATGAATTCTGTCAGCATTGAAGCTAATCAGTTCGCACAGGTGGCACTTTAAAAAACATGAATGGTGCGGCGTTTGGGTTAATTTTAACAATATTACTCACCAAAAGACTATAACTTCATTCCTGACGCAAAACCATCAAGTCACCATAGAAAACAACATATAAGAAACAACTGTATCCAGTGAACTACAGTGAGAGAGCAGTGATGAACGGAGTGTCGTGTGGATACAGAAAGGATTGCTGTTTTTCACTGTATAAACAAAATAACAGTAACATATTCCCCTTCCGCACTATGTCACCTCACAAGGGGAAATTGTTACCCAGCAAGCAGCTTATTAAGAAACTAAAAAAACTTAAATATATTTCATGCCAGGGGTTCAGTGAAAATATAACAATAAGAATGGAACGTTGAGCGGATAGGGACCACTAGAAGACGAAGAAATCCAATACCAGAAGTAAAACCTTACAGACACATAAGTCCCAAGCCAGTGGTATACCATGCCTACCCTACTACTCTCCAACGTCAAATCACTAAAGCCCAGTTTACACATACAGGAGCGTGAGCTAGTCACCACGAGTAGGGCAAAATTTGGACTCGCGGTAAAAAATCGATGACTCCTATTGATTTAGCGACTCCTGTTTGACTCCCGGCCAGTCGCAGTGGGTCCGCCATGTCCGGCAAAACTTCACCCCTGCACGACATTTGGACCGCGAGTCCGACAACTCTCAGTGACTCGCAATGACTCATTGTCACTATAAGCGACGACTCCCAATGACTCCTTGTGACTCGTAGCTACTCATAAATATCTCATGCACACTCACGGCAACTCGCAATTACATAAACTTAATATTAAAATGTCAAAGATCATACCTAACTAAAATATAGCTGGAGAAATTATACAAGAATCATAGAAAATAAGTAATAACAAAATAATAACATATGAACAAGTATATAAATATACTGTATATATAATACAATGATAAATCATCAAACTCAATATACAGTATATATATATACAACATATGTCATAACATTGATATATTCCTAGCACCAGGCAACGAAGGCCATATGGCACTAAAGCAGAACACAGATAGAGTTAGAGGGAAAGAAACTCAAATATTGTTAAGGAGGCTGAGAGAAGAAAGGAAAAACATTACACGATCAACGGAAAAGAAAGGGGACTCTGAGAGGATATTGGCAAGACAAGGTCGACGACCAAGGGAAAAGAGAAAGGGAAAACAACGCCTATGGGTCGAAGAAAAGAGAGGACAGTCAAGGAAAATGTGAGAAATAGAAAGTTGAACATCACACCGTGAGCAAAGCGGCGGAGGCGAGCAGGACATTAGGAAAGAGTGGGTAAGTCTGGTAGGCTATGGCCTAAACGAAGCCGGGCCAACGCAGTCTCCCAAAGGCGAACACGGTGAAAGGGGTCAGCCCAAGCAGATATGGAGGCCTTAACAGTGCGGAGCTTATTAGAGGAAAGGGAAGACCACATGGTTTGCCAGCGAGACAGAAGGAAGGCAGAGATAATTGGATAATAGTCAGAGGCGGGAATAGAGAGAGAAGTTGACCTGACCACCGCAGAGTCACGAGCGAGAACATCAACCTGCTCATTCCCACGGACACCAACATGGCTAGGCGCCCAGCAAAATTGGGCAACCTTCTTCCAAGTAGAAAGACTGACAAGCCAATCTTGGATGGCAAGAACCAACGGATGAACAGCAGGGAAAGACTGCAAGAGAAGAAGGGCGTTGTACGAGTCAGAAAAAAAGAGTAAAAGAGAAAGAAGGAAAGGAGCACATGAGACGGATGGCAAAGAAGATAGCATAAAGTTCGGCAGTCAGAACACCAGCCATAGAAAGGAGAGAACACTGATAAAAACGAGAAGGAAACATAATGGCAAACCAGACGCCAGAAAACGAACGGGAGCCATCAGTGTAAACCGGGAAGAAGAATGCTGTGTAAGGTGTTCAAGGAAACAAGAACAAAGAACCAGGGGTGGGGTTGAGGACTTAGAGGAAGAATAGAGAGACACAAGAAAATACGAGGTAGGAACAAAGGAGGATACTTACTGAAGCGTAGCGGAAGAACGTGGAAGGGGGGAAAACGAAGAATGAGAAAGTAAGGAATCCATACGAGAAAGGAAAGGGGACCCAAGGCGAGAATGAGACAGAACAGGAACAGTAGGAATAAGAGAGGTCCACAAAGAAGGAAACTGAAGCGACCGGGCATAGTACCAGAGAGAGAGAAGGGCCCGACGCCGGTACAAAGAAGGGACGCAGGATTCAGCATAGAGACTTTCAACGGGGGAAGAGCGAAAAGCACCCAAGGCAAGACGCAAACCGAAATGGTGAACAGAGTCAAGTTTATGTAGGACTGTGTCTGAGGCTGAGGAGTGAACCTGACAACCATAATAGAGTTTAGAAAGAACAAGGGCAACGTGAAGTCGAAGAAGGAGAGCACGGACCACACCCCAAGTAAGGTGGGACAGAGTCTGGAGGAGACGAAGACGGTGCAAAGCAACAACCTTAACAGAGGAAACATGAGCTTCCCAGTTAAGACGGGAGTCAAAGACAAGACCCAAGAAGGTAGTAGATGAGCGATAAGGCAAAACGGAACCGTAAAGCTCAAGAGAAGGATGTGGGATAACGTGGCGACGAGTGAAAGTCATAGCACAAGATTTAGTCGTAGAAAAACGAAACCCCTGTGTTTATGTTCGCATTTTATCGATTGCTTGGACCTAGCTAGCAACTCTGTCTATCTAAGATTCTAATGTATCTATCTATCTCCCTTATACATTAACGTAACTATGTCATATTTGGTCTTTTTGTAATCTATGAATAATTGCTAATGCGATGGAATTGAAAAAATATATTATCCTTCCAGCACATAGATAGAAATAAAATAAAAAAAGACAACTAAAGATATTCCCGTATCTTTCCCCAGATCGACGTTCAACTGATTGGTGTGACAACCAGACTGTGAAAGATTGCGTTTCATTTGAATGTTTCTGGGGGGTTTTTGTGCATGGTATATTTTAGCCTTGAAAGTGTGTCTAAACAAAATGATGGGGGAAATATTTTAACATATCTGGAATTGACATATGTCATTTTTGCTGATTATGAGTTTTTTAAAATTGTTTTCTTTAATTCCATCACATCGGAAATTATTCACAGATTATATAGAGACTAAATAACATAACTGTAGGTGTGGCATGGGAGGGCATGGGACAACGCATATATATCTTGGTGGATGGGATTCGTTAGACCTTGTTTGGCAATCCATCTAGGGGAGACAACCTTATAAAAATCCGGATGAATGCGACTCGTCAACTTTGGTCGGCAACCTGTCTAGGGGAGTAAACCTGATACAAATCGGTACTGCTTACATAAGGGTGAAGCAGGTTAGTGGATGGATTTGCCGAACACCACTGTAGAAAAAATAGTGATAAAAAGATACATAGATGATTCGGGCGGGTCCTAAATTGAGTGGCAATCCTGTAAGTACTTCAGTAAACTGGCATGGGTTGTCCGGCAATAGATAGATAGACAATGAGAGGCATTCCCGGCATACTCTCAACACAATGTTCTAACTCTCAGTGACTTGTGTCTTACTCTCAGTAACTCATAGTGACTCTTGTCTTACTCGTGGTGACTTATCTCCTCCTAATTCGGAAATGACCGTTAACCCTTCTGGCCCGGGGGCGCTATCCTAAGGACGTTGTTTAGACCCAGGCGATTTGGCCGAAATACGTCTACACCTAGGCTACCGTATCTTTGTTATTTTAACTGCTAGAAAATTCCCACGCATGTCTAAACGTACTGTGGTTTCCAATCTGTAGACTGGCATTGAGTAGAGCTCTCTAAGTCAACTGGTTCAGTTGTGTTGACGATTTCCGTGGAGCGCATTTTTCCGCGATTTTAGCAATGTGACACACTTTTCAAGACTGAATCTGTCTTTGCAGACCACATGACAACAAAGCTCCGACGTCTGCTTGCTGCCAGAGGTGCGTGTGTCGCCTCCGACAGGCTTTGTTTTCATACGTTGGACGCGCGGCTTTCAAAACAAGCTGAATAGGCTTTCAAGCTTACGGATTTTATAAGGACACCCGGGTTCCTGCCCATCTGCCGCGGTGTCCTTTTAAAATGCTGCCCGGGCGGGAAGGGTTAAAATTAAAATTTTCAACCACTCGCAAGTCACTCGCGGCCCACTCGTGGTGACTCATTTTGACTCTTCGTGACTCCTAGTGAACTCTATTGCACTCCTGATGATTAGTGGTGCCTTGTGTTGACTCGTGAAAATGTTCTCACTCGCGGTCATTTTTGCGTGAGTCGCCAAGAGTCAACACTCTTGGCAACTCGCGCTCACACTCCTGTATGTGTGAACCATGCTTAATCCACAAACTGGCGGAGCTCATTATTGCTACACAGTCAGAAAACAGTGATTATGTAGCCATAAGGGCAGTTCACACTGTAATTTTCGGTTTTCATTCCGCGGGGAACTCGCGGAAGAGCTGCTGGAAAATTTCGGACGAAAATCAAAAAGTGTTCACACGGGATAGCCTAATCATAGGTGATGTCTGTAGATGGAGAATCACCAGCAGAAAGCACAAGTATATAATTATTTACATAGTGATATTAATGCATCTTTAAGCCACTCACAAGATCGGATACATTGTGCTTTGGGAGACATACTTTAATAGTTAAGAAGAGCCAAAGATTAACCAAATGCGTCTGCAGGATCTTCGGAATTCCATAGGCCCAACCGCGTTTAAATATAGCCTTCAAACCGATATCAGCATGTCGCCTCGTAGCTCAGTTGGTAGAGGTTAGTCCTCGTAAACAGGAAAATAAGTGTTCGTTCCCACTCAGATCGAAAGTATTTTTCATATATATTTTATTATTTTTGTTATATATAATTATATTAGGTTAGTTAGGTTAGGTTAATCTAATAAAATATTATAATCAGAGAAGAAAAAATTCAAAGTCGTCGCGAATGGTAGTCCTATACACGACTTGGTTGATGTTAGGTCAGGGAGATTGCCCTTACAATTTTTTTTTTTTTTTATCACGTGAATGAGTTGACCGACTCTCATCTTCTTCGTATATGGCCTGTTAAATAATATATAGTTTTTGTTTCTTGATGTGGAATGTGGGGCCTTGGGATGAATATAAACAAACACACTCATTACTGAAGGTCTTTTGTTTTTTGTTTCGTACGAGAGGCGGCCAAGCCTTTGGATCAGAAGATATGCTGTGCACTGGGAGCTCAAAGAGACCAACGTGTTGATTCCCTCTATTTCCCAGTGAAATATGACACCTCGGGGAAATTTGCATTGCCAATACTCAGGCCTCATCGGAAGTCGGGTAAAAACATGACCGTGTGAACCGCCCTTTACAGAGACCTGGAAAATTACTCCTGATATACGCTCTATAGACAACTACCATCTATTTTCCCACCTACACACAAAAAAGGTGTAGCCCTCTTCTGTCATCATGATCAATGCCCTACCCAGCTTACAGTTCAAGTGACAGGTGTCGAGACACTATGGGTTAGAGTTACACCAAAACACAGTCCCAGGCAGGCCGTCTCCATTATCTACTGTGTTGTATACTATCAAACCCGCTTACCCACCAAAAATATGTTAGTACAACACTCATTAACAACGCCGAAAATCTAAGGATAATTTACCCCTGTGCCAAACTTGTGACTTGTGTAGATTTCAATTAAATCAATAGCACTTCCCTTCAAGACCAACTTCATCTAAAAATAGCTGTCAATTTTCCTACCTACAGTGACTGTACTCTAGATCTCATCCTATTTGGCATGTGTGACATATACCAACGCCCACAACCCCTGTCACCCCTAGGTCGGAGCCCACACATGTGTCCCCTTTGGCCACCCTCCCCCACCATTTCCTAAACACCGCCTCCTGACACCTCCAAATGTTATCGCCCTCTCACTGACTCTGGCATCAGAAGTTTTGGTATATCTACCAACCACCCTTGGTCAGCAGTAACAGCGCTTAAAGAGGTAGACACAAGTGGGACAATTTCAACCTTACCCTCCCCAATGCATATGAACAGCACTTCCCAGTCAAAACACAAACCTCAACCCCTCAGAGCAATTTTGGACCACCCAACGTATTAAAGGGCTTATCCAACAAAGAAGCGTGGCCCTTCAGGAACGTGATTTCAATCTCTACATAATATTATGCAAAAAAAGGTATATTACCCAAGTAAATTGCAACATCTGAAACAGGCAAACATCAGTAAATGGTATGAAGGTGTAAACAAATTAACTGGCTTGAATACGAAACAGATCCCATTCTTCCCTTGTGTAAACAACCTCAGCCAGAAAAAGACAGCCATTACAATTAACCAACATTTGTCAATCTCTCCCCCCCCCCCTCCCCCTACAACCAAAGCCTACCTTCCGTCCCCAACACCGACTTCATCTGCTGAGAAGAATCAGGTTGCGGTTCGCCTAAGACATCTGATGAAAAAAAAATGTCACTCCAAATAAAATCTCTGCAAGACTGTACAAGGAATATGCATACGAATTAGCCACGCCCCTCACTCTATAATAAATGCATCTTTATCACAATGCAACTAGTCAACAGCATGAAAACTTCATCTGTCGCACCATTGCCTAAAACCACAAGCGCAGAATCCCTAGACAAACTACGCTCGATAGCAATCACCCTAAACCCTAGCGTCATCTGCGAGAGTTTTGTGTACAATTAACTCACAGCAATTTGGCAATATGAAAATATCTTCCACCGCACACTGCTTAGTAAGTTTCCTTGACACCATATATTGCAACCTAGAAAAAAGAAAACACATTTGTAGTCCTCACATTCTTTGACTTCAGTAAAGCCTCTGACCTGGTAAATCATAACATCATTATCAGGAAAGTGGCGGAGCTAGGGTTCCGCCCTCATCTAGTTGCCTTGCTAGCAGATTTCCTCACAGGCCAGCGACAGACTGTGCGGTATCAGGGTACAACATCTATTACCCTTCCACTCACCTGTGGGATCCCTCAAGGCACTAGAATGGGCCCCTTGTGCTTCCTCATTCCGATAAACGACACTATGAGTGACACAGACCTACGGTGGAAATATGACTGACTCGACCATCGGAGTCAATATTGATAACACTGTCCCCGACTCCAGCACCCTTCAGGGCATTATAAATGGTCTTCAGCAAACGAAGTTACCATCAATAATGATGAAACAGTTGTGATATATATCCGTGTAGGTTCACAGAACATAGAACCACCTCTCATAACTTTAAACACTTTTCAGCTTAAACTCTAACTCGTAAACCGGTCTATTTTCCGTTCACTCAAAGTTTTATTCTATCTATTGTTACCTGCACAATGCTCAATGAATCCGGTTCAATCAAAATTACCATATATAATGCACAGCGATCCACAATACTCTAGGTTTCCATGAGATTATAATATTTGTATGTATTCTGTATGAATGTGTTTATATGTTTATATACCTGTAAGACGAATCCAGACGAATATATATAAGTGTAAACAAGGTTGCGCATGAAGTAACCTCGTAACGGCACCATACTATTTTTGCCGACTTTACAATTACTCACAATTACATTTTACAATTTTTACAATCACATCCGAACTGCGTCTGATGCGGAAATTCGCCCCTAAATATTTTTGGGCGCGGCCCGGCCGAGATTCGATCCCGGGCCCGCCATGTGGGAGGCGAGCGCTTTGTCCACTACACCTAGGGAAGTACTCCGCTTGGCGTGATAGCTCAAGCAGATTTCAGCATCGAATGCAGTTACAGATACTTTGCCACAATCCAGGCATTACATCACATTATCGTCCAGGTAGCGAAAACTCCGAGTGAGCGAAAGCAAGCGAGGCACAAATCTGAGCGTGTCAACTACAGCGAGGCTCCGAGACAACGATCACCAGCGACATACCTTATATCCGTCACTTGCCGGGCGGGTCACACACCACGGCGAGGAGCCAGTGCAGGAACCAACCCATCTGCTACCATACCTCCCCAACGAACCGGAAGTCACTGGGACATCATCTCTGAGAATTTCTGAGAGCTCTAGCCTTAGCAACTGTTGTAGACAATCAGTTAAGGCAAGCCAGTACACCATGGGGATTTACTTAGCCTATATATACAGCACCCCAACTAAGCCTCTCAGATATCCCTTTACAGCTGGCGCCAGTAAAGTGACCTCGAAACGGCACCATGCTATTTTTGCCGACTTTACAATTACTCACAATTACAATTTACAATTTCTACAATCACATCCGAACTGTGTCTGATGCGGAAACTCGCCCCTAAATATTTTTGGGTGCGGCCCGGCCGAGATTCGACCTCGGGCCCGCCATGTGGGAGGCGAGCGCTTTGTCCATTACACCAAGAAAAGTACTCCGCTTGGCGTGATAGCTCAAGCAGATTTCAGCATCGAATGCAGTTACAGATACTTTGCCATAATCCAGGCATTACACGCAGAATTCGGTTACCCAGTGGATTAAGGGAATTTTTTTATTTATAACGCCATCATCACAGAACTGATGATAATGATGATTATGGTACTAGCAGTGATGGTGTTGGTGATTGTGATAGTATTTGTCATGGTGGTGATAATCTGTAGTGGTGACGATATTGTGTCAGAGTGTAGTAGTGATAGTTGTGGTGATTACGGTAGCAGTTATGATATTGCCAGAAGTGATTATGATGGTTATTATGGTAGTGAGGACAGTTGTGATTGTGAAATTTATTGTGATAGTGGTGGTGATAGTAACAGTGATGATGGTACTGGTAGTAGATGAGGGAGATAGTAGTAGTGATGATGGTGAAAGTATTGGTGATGTTGGTGATGGTTTACTGGAGATGACGCCCCAGAAACAACTAGCCCCGCATTTGTAAGGGGGAACTTGCCCCGTTTTGGATAGGTTAGGTTAAGTTAGTTTGTGGAAGGTGTTAATGATTTATGAAATTGGAGGAAATTTGCTAAAAAGCAGTTAAGAGTTTTTATGAAGGGAGCAGAGCGTGTGCTAGAGTAGAAAATGGTGAGTTGAGTGAATGGTTTGAGGTAAATGTAGGTTTGCGACAGGGTTGTGTAATGTCACCATGGCTGTTTAATATATTTTTGGATGGTGTGGTGAGGGAGGTGAAAATGAGAACTATGGGAAGAGGATTGGGTTTAGTAGGAAAGAATGGTCGAGATTGGGAGTTGAATCAGTTGCTGTTCACTGATGACACAGCATTGGTGGCGGATTCTGAGGAGAAACTGCAGCAGGTAGTCAAAGAGTTTGGTGTGGTTTGTGGGAGGAGGAAACTGAAGGTGAACGTCAATAAAAGTAAAGTAATGGTGTGTAATAGGGGTGATCGTAGGGTGAATCTAGATGTGAGGCTGGATGGGGAAATATTAGAACAAGTAGAGTTTTAAATATCTAGGAGGAACGATAAGCAGGAGTGGAGGTATGGAAATGGAGGTAAAACAGAGAGTGTGTGAAGGAAGGGAGGCTTTCGGAGCAATGGGAAGTATGTGGAAGAGCATAAATTTCTGAATGAAAGTAAAAAGTGCAGTGTATCAAGGGATTGTTGTGCGAACAGTGATGTAGTGGGCTGAGACATGGGCTCTGAAGGAATAGGAGAGAAGAAAACTTGATGTGATGGAGATGAGCTGCTTAAAGAGTATGTGGGGAGTTACTCATAGAGACAGATTGAGGAATGAAGAGATACGTAGGAGAGTGGGGTAGCAGGAACATTTGTCAGCCAGAGTGGACAGAAGGGTGCTGAGCTGGTACGGTCATGTTGAACGAATGGAAGATGAAAGGCTTACAAAGAGAATATGCGAGTCAGATACAAGGGGAGTTAAAAGGGCAGAAAGACCCCCATTGAGATGGAGAGACTGTGTGAGAGAAGTTTTGGATGATAGAGGAATGACTATGTCGGGAATAGGGTAATGATCCCGACAGGTTTTGGTCCAATAGGACATTTGAATTTGGCGGTATCGTATCGCTTGTACGATTTCGGCTGGTTCTTTGTGTATTGTAGTTAATTCTTAAGTTAGGTTAAATATTAACTGTAATGTATAAATATCTACATCAGCTCTAGATGTATTATGAAACCAAGTTATGGGTTATAATTATTATGAGCCGGCAGCCATATGTAATTTCGCGAAGCGATCGGAGGCCGGCCCTTTAGTCTCTCAAACAACACCGTACAGTCAACATCTCCTCCCCCGGCCCTGACTCAACCCACAGTTCACCATGTGCTACAACTACTAATAATATTAACAACAGTCCTACATCACCAGTCCTCTAAGCTAAGTTCATTGTATCGATATTATATTATGTGAACATTCCTACATGTCATGCAATTGAACTAGCCGCGTGTGGGGGACTGGATTACACCTATCAACGAACGTCGTTGGTAATTATAATATAACTATTTGTTGGGATATTTCATGTATCAGTGATATATAATTTAACATTTATCTAAATTCCCGATAAATATTGGTCCTTCGTGCCCTAAAGCTTCCTTACTGTAGTACCGTTTTGTTTGCTTCCTTGACGCTTGTGGGCTTACAAATGGCTGCCGCCTCGCGCGTTGTTGGCCGCCTGCCATTTCCCTAGTTTAGGTCCAGCTTCTTCCCTCGTGTTTTTTACCGTCTAGGCGCCGTCTCTATCTTTTTTGGGACTAGTTTCCAGGGTTTTTTTGGGCGTGTGTTCCTTGGCGTTTTTTGGTGGGTTAGCTGGGCTGGAAATTGGGGTAGGGGTAGTTTCGTCGGTCCCCATTTTGCGCTCTTAGGCTAGGCTAGGCAGTCTAGGCCTGCAGGTGTCTGTGGTGGCTATTCATTCGCTTTGGTGGTGTGCCTGTGGTGTTAGTTGTGTTGTGTCATTGTGGGACTCGTTCTTAATTTTGCTAGTGGGGAGGGTTCTCATGTGACCTTTTATCTTTAAATTTCATAATAGCCTAGGCCTAGTTGCTTACAGTGTCGGTCTTTGTTAATTCCTAAGCGATTGACAGTTAATAGTCAGACCTCATGATTGTAGCTTAACCAACTAGGCTTACCTATAAAGGGCTTACAATAATTAGTGCTTCACCTTACCCTTTCTTTTAATGGATTTAGTATTTAATTCTTTTGTCTAGTTAGATACTTTCCTTTCGATAGTTTATATTACGGGGGATGTAAGTATTATGTAATTCTTTTTGAGTAAATTTCTTAAGTAATGGGGGTTTGCCGCTGTTGATTCAAGCGATTAACGGTTTGTAGTCTGACCTCATTGTAGTTTAAGTTGCTTAAAATTAAACCTTAACGATGACAGATTTGAAGAAACTTAAGATTCTTAAGGGAGGGATGAAGGGAAGTTTAAATAGAGGTTTAAGAGATCTTGACGAATTTTTAATAAGTGCCACGGCTGATCAGATAAAAGGTAAAATTGCTACTGTTACTAAATCGCTAGCTACTTATGATAGTTATTCTCAGCAGGTATATGGTTTATTAACAGTTACTGACGATGTGGAAGAAGAAATGTCGGCAGATTTTAAGTACTTTGAGGACGTTAATACAGCCTTAGCCAGACTATCTTCCACCCAAGAATCAACCTCTGTTAAGGATACCGGTACACCAAAGGCGACTGGTTTTAACCTGCCGAAGCTTACTTTGCCTACCTTTTCCGGGGATTCGGCTACCTGGACTGGATTTTGGGATATTTTTGAGTGTTCCATCCATCATCATAAAACACTCACATCCATCCAAAGGTTCACATATCTCCGTGGTCAATTGAAAGGGGAGGCATTGAAGTTAGTCGATGGGTACAAGCTAGAAGCTAACAGCTACGAGTCTGCAGTGGAGTTGCTGAAGAGAACTTACGGGAGAGTGGAAGTCATCAAGACCGCGTTAATTACCAAGTTCTTCACGCTGGATCCTCCATCCTACGATGTGACGGCCCTAAAGGAGTACTACGCCTCCTTTGAGAGCCTACTCCGATCTATGGAGACAATGGCCGTCACCAAGGAGGAGATATTTAGTGTGAATATCTTGAATAAGATACCCTCTCCCTTACGGGAAATCTTACGACGACAACTAAGCGACTCTCCACTAAACTTGGAAGCATTGGTGCAGGTGTACCAGACTGAAGTCTTCAATATGGAGAGTACTGGACACTACCGACAAGTGGAGATGTCGCCATCTACTGCAGCTTTCCCGGTACAGACTTCTCCTAAACAGAAAAGGCCAATTTCATTAGGTTGTAAGTTGTGCAGTGTCCACGGTCATCTGTGGTATCAGTGTCCTAAGTATCCTAAGGCTACACAGAAGATTAGCAAGGCTAAATCGCTTAAGTTATGTACCAGCTGTCTGGCAAGAGACCACTTCAACAGTACCTGCACCAATTCCTACATCAAACCTTGTAAGTATTGCAAGGGGAAACATTGGTTTTCCCTTTGCACCCAGTCTGATCGGCACGACGGAAAAGAAAAGGGGAGAACCCCCAAAGAGTCACATGAGAAAAGTAAGAGCGAGGGTGATAAAGTATCTGCCATGTCCATTGCTTCTTGAGAATGTCAATTGCTTCCTACTATGATGCTGCCAGTAGTGGGGAGTAATAATAATACTATAATGACGCGCACCTTACTTGACCAGTGCTCACAGAGGTCATTCGTTCTGCGGTCATCATTACCCCAGCTCAAGTGTACCAGCAAGGGTCAAGAGAATTTGCGTCTCCATGGTTTCACTGGTGAAATAGATTCCAGTGACTATGATATTGTGGAGATTTCATATGTTTATAGAAAAAAGGTATGTCCCATCAAGGCTGTTGTGGTCGACACACTACCCAGTTTCTATATAGCATCAGAGATTCAACCGCATTTGAAATATCTCAGAAGCAAGGGGTATAAACTGGCTGATGATCAACTCTCTGCTAACAATGGTATTATGCTACTGGTCGGAGCTGATTATTACTACGACCTGGTTCACCCTGGATATCGGCGGGTAGATAAGCTAATAATGCTCCCCACGATCCAAGGTTATGCCATTTCTGGATCCTATGCCACTTCCTCTCAAGACACACAGGTGGAGGTGGTTACGGTCCTCAAGGTAGCAGTAAGCCCCATAGATAAATATATTAGGCCAAATGTGCCTGATAATACATGTACTGATATAGATAAGCTATGGGACTTGGACAATATTGGAATTGACCCACATGAACTTGATCGTGAGTCCAAGCTAGCGTTAAGCTCGTATGAAGAGACTGTAACGTATGACTCTGGCAGAGGTCAGTATGTGGTAAGGCTCCCTTGGAATGATAACAAGAGTAAATTACCTACTAATTTCCATCTAGCACTTGGTAGGTTGCGTGGGCTTCAGAAGCAGTTTGTCAAGGATCCAAGTTATTGCGAGACTTATGCGGCAGTTTTGGCCGAGCAGGTACAACGTGGATTTGTGGAGAGAGTAGATCTCAGTGAGTATGGGGATAACATCCATTACCTTGCTCACCATGGGATTAAAAAGGACAGTTCCACCACTCCTGTTCGTATTGTGTATGACTGCTCTGCTAAATCCAGTGATCGCTCCTATAGCCTGAATGATTGTCTGTACACGGGTCCGTCCCTGGTCTCTGATCTAGCGCAAATTATGTTGCGCTTCAGATGTCATAAGTTTGCATGGGTCGCCGATATTGAGAAGGCCTTCCTGATGCTTCAACTCCATCGTGAAGACAGGGACTCGACAAGATTTTTATGGCCACGGGACCCAATGGATCTAGATTCGGAGTACCTGGTCTACAGGTTCAGAGTCGTCTTATTCGGGGCGACCTGTTCCCAGTTCCTTCTCAACGCTACTATCTTGCGTCATCTTGAGGAGGCTGGACTAGATCCTGACTTCAAGAATGAGATCAAGCAGGGGATCTATGTGGACAATCTTCAAGGCACCGGAGACAATGAAGATTTATTGCTCAAGAGATGCTGGGAGATCCGTGATATATTTGCCAAGGCTCATTTATACTTAAGAGAATGGGCCACTAATAGTGATCTTTTGAAAGGTCAATTTGCTTCTGACGGTGTAGCTACTGAGAATAGTGAGGTGAAGTTTTTAGGCCACAAATGGGACACTACCACAGATTGTATATACTTCTGTCACACCCCATGCGGCAGTGAGCTTATGACCAAGCGAAACTGCTTAAGCTTGTCAGCGAGGTTGTTTGATCCCCTAGGTTTTTTGCTGCCTGTTACAATCCGTGCTCGTATGTTTTTACAGCAACTGTGGCGGTTAAAACTAGATTGGGACACGCCCCTCCCGATTGAGTTACAGGATACTTGGCGGTTGATTCGGTCGGACCTTTCCGCATGTTGCAAGGTCCAACTTCCTCGTCAGGTTATTAGTGGTCACCAGGTGGATCTACATGCCTTTTCTGATGCTAGTAATAGTGCGTACGGTACTGCCATATACATATGTAATGGTAGTGAAGCGACGCTGGCTATAGCGAAGGCTAAAGTAGCCCCTATAAAGAAGATTACAGTTCCTAAATTAGAACTTACTGCATTGCTTCTGTCTGCTCGTCTAATAAAGTTTACACTGGATGCTTATACAGACATACTACAGATTAATAACGTCTATGTCTGGAGCGACAGTCAAATAGCGCTTTCATGGGTACACAGCCAGAAAGTGTTACCTGTTTATGTTTCTAATCGCACTGATGAGATTCATAACTTAGTTCCTACAGCTACATTTCGCTATGTGAGCACCAGGGATAACCCCAGTGACATAATTTCCCGGGGGATCTCGGCGCAGCAGTTTATGTCGTCCTCTATTTGGTGGCATGGACCTCCATGGCTTACGTCTCCAACTGAATGGCCTCAGGATTTCAGGGAATACATATCTGATCCTTCAAGTCGGCCCCAAGATGATGTGTTAAGTAGTTCGAATGTGAGTACTACACATCAGGATAACAAGTTGGTAGAGTGGGAACGTTACGGCAGCTATGATCAAGTAATACGGGTATTTGCATGGATATACCGTTTCATTAACAACATGAGAAGTCGGGCTCACGGGTCTTTCCTTAGTGAAGATTCGAAGCATATCAGACTCCATGAATTGAGATCAGCAGAAGCAAAACTAATATGTTTAGTACAAAAGGAATCTTATCCTACTGAACATCAAATCCTGAGCAAGGAGTCAAAGGCCAAACCCTCAAACTTAATGAGGCAGCTAGGATTATATATGGAAGGAGGCATAATTAAGTGTAGAGGCAGGATACAAAAGGCGGACATTATTGATTCTGCAAATATCCTGTCCTCCTTAGCTCCTCTCATTTGATTACCAAATTGTTGATTCGCCAATGCCATCGGACCTGCCTACATTTTGGCGTAAATTATGTTTCTGGCGTATATGCGACAACGTTGGTGGATCCCTAAGATGCGACAAGCAATTAAAGGGATCCACAATAGCTGTACTATCTGTAAAAGATTACAGGGTAAGCCTTACTCCCCAGTAGATCTACCTCCCTTGCCCGAGTTCAGGGTACAAAGGACTGAACCATTTCAGGTAACCGGGGTAGACTACACCGGAGCGATTCATGTTAGAGAATCGCCCGGTAATATCATAAAGGTATATGCCGTCCTATTCACATGTGCGGTAACCAGAGCGATTCATATTGAATTGATTGACGACCTATCCAGTGAGGGGTTTTTGCATACTCTAAGACGCTTTGCAGGCCGCAATGGTTTCCCTCAAATTATTATGAGCGATAATGCGACTTGTTTTGTCGGGGCCTCTAAATATCTCCAGAGTTTAATGGATGACCTGCAGGTTGTGGCTACCCTCACTGGAAAGGGTTGTCAATGGAGATTTATACCAGCACGTGCACCATGGTTCGGGGCGATTTGGGAGAGAACTATCGGTATCATCAAATCTGCCTTGAAGAAGGTATTAGGAAGGGCACTGGTGACCAGACGGGAGTTGCAAACCATCTTAATAGAGATTAAGATGTTAGTCAACGACAGGCCCTTGACCTATACCTCGGCAGATGTTGATGACCTCTTACCCATTTCGCCTTCCATGATGACACGTGGACGAACCCTTAATACCTTTCCTAGATCGTCCGTAAATGACGAAGATCTGCATGACCCTACGTTCGGCAATGCTGACGCCACACGTCGTCGCTTCCAGTATGTAAACAAGGTGTCCGACGATCTATGGAAACGGTGGACCCAAGAATATTTGCTGTCTCTTCGCGAGCGTCACTCTCATAAGATCAAAGGGACGAATCAACGATGGCCTCGTATCGGGGATATCGTCCTGATTCATGATGAGCGTCCTAGGTTATTTTGGAAGCTTGGGAGGATTTTCGATTTGTTCCAGGGCATTGATGGTCTTATAAGGGTTGCTAAAATACGAACTTCGACTGGGGTTACTACTCGCCCAGTCGTGAGGTTATATCCCTTGGAGCAGGATGTAGAACTGCCGGATTATCCTGGCGTCTCTACTGATACCCCTCCGCGGGAGAGTGCTGGTGACAGTGCTCCTCAAGGTGGGGCAGCAGATGATGAGAAGGATGATCCTCCTCAGGCTTCAGGTGGCGCTCGTCCCAAAAGGAGGACGGCTATGAGTTCCGTGGATCTTTGGAGATCAAAGATCCAACAAGGTGATCTTTGACTTCGATGTCCTTTTTTTGTTCCTGTATATCATTTTTGGTGGCGGGCAATATGTCGGGAATAGGGTAATGATCCCGACAGGTTTTGGTCCAATAGGACATTTGAATTTGGCGGTATCGTATCGCTTGTACGATTTCGGCTGGTTCTTTGTGTATTGTAGTTAATTCTTAAGTTAGGTTAAATATTAACTGTAATGTATAAATATCTACATCAGCTCTAGATGTATTATGAAACCAAGTTATGGGTTATAATTATTATGAGCCGGCAGCCATATGTAATTTCGCGAAGCGATCGGAGGCCGGCCCTTTAGTCTCTCAAACAACACCGTACAGTCAACATCTCCTCCCCCGGCCCTGACTCAACCCACAGTTCACCATGTGCTACAACTACTAATAATATTAACAACAGTCCTACATCACCAGTCCTCTAAGCTAAGTTCATTGTATCGATATTGTATTATGTGAACATTCCTACATGTCATGCAATTGAACTAGCCGCGTGTGGGGGACTGGATTACACCTATCAACGAACGTCGTTGGTAATTATAATATAACTATTTGTTGGGATATTTCATGTACCAGTGATATATAATTTAACATTTATCTAAATTCCCGATAGACTATAGATCAGGCAAGGGAAGTGGTAATACACAGGAATTAATGGAGAATTGTTGTGAATAGATGATAGAACACGTGGTCATTTGGAGGAACGGGTTAGGCGCAAGATGGACTAGATAATAGTCCATCAGACGCCTGGCCCGGGGAGATGGTTTATATGAAGGGTGCGCCTGGAAGTATGTTGGGCGGGCTTGTGGTTTCGCTCTGCAGCATGTCAGCCTGCCGAGATCGGAACCTCTCCGGGTGGTCGGGGGCCGGGGAAGTGCTGGAGGGACCTTGGTGACCCTGGTCTCTGGGCCTTCTGGATGACTTAGATGTGTGTGAATTTGTATTTTGTTTTTGTGTCTTCATTCTTTTCTGTTGTGATGATGACAGTACTAGTAGTAGTGATGATGATCATAATATTAGTGATGATGTTGACAGTAGTAATGATGATTGTAAGATGATGGTGATAATAGTAATGATGATGGTGATAGTGATAGTGATAATGATGACAGTAGTGATGGTGACAGTATTAGTGATGATAGTGAGTAGTAGTGATGATGACAGTAGTAGTGATTATGAGAGTAGTAGTGATGATGGTGAGAGTAGTAGTGATGATTATAATAGTAGTATTGCTGAATAATGGTGATAGTGACTAGTAGTGATGACTGTGACCCATCTCAGAGTTGGGTATGCTGTTTTGATTTTGGGCAAAACGGCACTTCTACTTTAGTATGTAATTTTTAAACTTTCTCTGATCTTCGTTGATGTTCTGCAGTAGTTGGCCTATGTTTAACAACGTTTCGGAGATAGCTGTCTCCCTCTTCAGATTGGAATAGGTAATGGTTTGATGTGAAGTTCTCGGGGTTTATGTAGGGGTCGGTGTGATCTGGATGTGACTTGAGAGGGGTAGGGGGCGGGGCTATACTTGGGGCAGCGGGTCCTGATTGGCTGGAGGTTTAGTGGTGGGAAGGGGTAGGTAGCTGGGTGGCTGGTGATACAGGAGGAGGGGCTAGGGTCGCAGGGGTGTCTGACTTCTGTAGGTGGGAGGGCGTTTGGCACTGGGAAGGGCCTGAACATTTTCTACCTGTGTGTTTAAAGTGGGGCGAAAAGTTTGGATGTATATAGCCTCAAGGAAAGGTAGGCGTCTGGGGTCGTTTTCTTGGTCTAGTATGGTGGTGTGTTGGTCTAGGTCTGGTCGAGTGAGGGCCTGGTGGAAGGGGGCTTTGTAGTGTGTTTCAATGGCGCCATTTTGGAGATGCATTGTGAGACGTCTTGTCAGTCGTGTGCGCGTCATCGACAATCTTGCATCTGTGCGGGGATGAAGAACCCACAGAGTTTATTAGGCACACCTAACTTTTGGGAAGCTGTTGTAGCAAGGGTGGTAATATGGTCTTTCCAAGAAAGGTCAGATTAAAAAGATATACCTAGAATATTGAGAGAAGATGAAGGGTTGATATGCATATTGTTGAAGAATAATCAACTCTGCGTAAGCAGAGTTTGGTATCCCCCCCCCCCCCCCCCGTGTAGTGGGTACCACAGGAAAAAAATGTGTCGTCGTCGTCGTCCGTCTGTCCCGAAACTACTCCTAGATCGTTGGACGGATTTTCACCAAATTTCACAGAAACATTTGTTGGGTGAATACGAACGTCAGTTAAACCAGATTTTTTTGAATTTGTGCAATAGTTATGATTTTAGAAACAAAATATGATTTACCCCCCCCCCCCCCCTGGGGCACCCTCCCCCAAGAAACCCCCCCTACCCAGGGCCCCCCCCCCCCCCCCCCCAACAATGGCGTTCTGGGGGCGAAAACATCTCGCTCCGTATTTGCTAGGTTAAGATAGTTTAGTTAACATTAGAAGTGATGGTAGTAATAGTGGGGATGATGGTAATTGTAGTGATAATGGTGATAGTAGTAGTGATGATGGTTGTAGTTATAGTGATGATGACAGCAGAGATGATGACAGTAGTAGATATGATGGTGATAGTACTAGTAGTAGTGATGATGGTCATAATAGTAGTGATGATGGTGACAAGTAATGATGATAGCTATAGTGATGATGATGACAGCAGTGATGATGATGAGAGCACTGATGATGATGACAGTAGTAGATAATATGATGGTGACAGTACTAGTAGTAGTGATGATGGTGACAAGTAATGATGATAGTTGTAGTGTAATGATGATGGTAGTGACGATGGTGACAGTAGTAGTGATGATGATGAGTAGTAGTGATGATGGTGAACGTTGTAGTCATGATGACAGTAGTAGTGATGATGGTGAGTAGTAGTGATTATGGTGAAAGTTGTAGTGATGATGACAATAGTAGTGATGATGATAGTAATAGTGATGATGATAAGAGTAGTAATGATGACTATAATAGTAGTAGTGTTGATGATAGTAATGGTGATAGTGACTATAGTAGTGATGATGGTGACCCATCGCAGATTTGGGTATGCCGTTTTGATTTTGGGCAAAACGGCACATCTACTTTATTGATAGTCTTGCGGAATTTACGATGGAGAGATAGTGGGAGAAATTGGGTCTTGGAAGTGTTGAAAGTAACAAGATGTTCTCTGCCCCAATCAAAAGTAATTGATAGATCGGAAGATAGGCGCTCCATGGCCCTTTTTAGTGAGTTTTGGGGTGATTGCATGCTGGGTTGATGTGAAAAATTAGTTGAATAGTGTAAGGTAGAGCCATCAGCATATGAGTGTATAGGACTAAAGGTACAGTTGAGGAGATCATTATTAAATATTAGAAAGAAGATTGGAGACAAGACAGAACCCTCAGGAACACCGGAGTTGATAGGTTGAGGAAGTGAGCAATGGCCGTCCTCAACTGCAGCAATGGAGCGTCTGAAAGGAAATTAGAAACAAAGGCACATATTGAGGGATAAAACCCCTAGGAGGGTTGTTTGGAAGTTAGAAATTTGTGCCAGACTCTATCGAAGGCTTTCAATAAGTCTAGCGCAATACAAAAAGTTTCACCGAAGTCCCGAAAAGAGGATGACAAAAAGTTAGTAAGATACGCAAGAAGATCACCAGTAGCGTGGCTCTTAAGGAAACCATATTGGCGATCTGAAATTAGATTGTGGGAAGATAAATGCTTAATACACTTTGAGTTAAGAATAATAACCCCCATCATCACTACTACCACCACAATTACAACTACCACCACCACCATCGTTATTACTACTGCTACCATAATCACCAACATCACTAATGTGATGACACACACACAAAAATACAAACAGACAACTAGGGTAAAAACAATACTCCACTCATATGGGGTTCCATAACTAGCGTGTTATATTAACTGGCTAGGAATACAGTAACAATTCAGTAATTAACACCATTAATTATAGGGATTGTTTAGTACGATGGCCTCACTACAGTATATACGGCAGGCCTTTAATCACTTTATGTGAATATATATTTTCGATATTATGTCTGTTTTCTTAACCCTTTCCCTGTGGGAGACGTTCCTGAACGTCATGGCAATTTACAGGAATCTACAGGCTTTTAAAGCCTCTTAAAGCCTTTAACCCCTTCAGCACCATGACATCTTTTTACCTTTGATTCTAGTTAAAGTTAGATGATTTTATGCAGTTTAAGAAGGACCTATGTTACTAAGAGGGTTTATTGAGATCTTATTTACCCATTTGAGTCGTATAGGTAGATAACAAACTAAAGAATGTCGTCCAATGGTAACCAGAATCTGGTGAATATTACGTCATGGTGGTGAAGGGGTTAAAATCGAGTGCAAGGGAGCGCGACAGGCCACACGTCCTTCTCCCAGCCAGGCAGCTGTGGCACTGAGAGCTCTGAGTGAGAGTCTCGCGAAATATACAGTGCTGCCAAAGGCAAATGTAGCGAGAAATTAGCGAGAATTGCTCATTTTAGCGAATGTCTATGGTAGTGCTGTGGGTGAACACTGCAAGCTATGAAGCTCGTTCTGGCGTAATTTTTAAGGTATTTTCGATTAGTTTTTGGCTGAATACATTTAATTTCATTCAGACACTTGCCTAATCAATTAGGAGTGCCTGAATGAGCCCTAATATGACAGAAAGAGGTGGAAAGTGTTAATACCTAAAGGACAAATATGAAGTGCCTATGTCTCTGAATCGCATTCATTCTAAGTTTTCATAATTTTCATTAATTTACATATTTTGATACACAATCTTTGTAATAGCTGAGAAATTAAATTAACCCATTGAGGACCAGGGACGCAAACAGTGCGTCGGCAATGTATTTTTCCACCAACCCCAGCGTCACATACATTGCGTCACTGTTAAATACTCCAGTTCTATGGCACCTAGAGGGCTTAGATTTGTATGGGAACTGTGTAAGTATCCCACGCAACAATACCGATGGTTGAAAACTCTCAAAGTCCAACCGCGTGCACGTGAGCGCGCAAAAACCTGTTTTTGCCAACCCATTTCCCCATGTTAATTCCAACTTTCGGGCGCACCGTAGGACCCCTTAATGACATAGGGGATCGTTTTTTTGTGGGTTTTCCTTCATTCCTAACCCATTCCTGGTGTTTTCTGGGAAAAAAAAAAAATCTTCAAAACCTGCTGGTCCTGGGTGGTATATTTATTATTAACTAGCTGGGGCTCTGTGGGTTAAGGACATGGCGATTTATCTTAAAACAAAAATTGTATTAATTAATATATCTACTGAATATCCTCACAGCTATAATCAAGTCATACACTGTTTTTATATCAAATTATATAAAACCACTTAAAAAGCAATAGCGCGTGATCAACAATATATAATATTGCCTAACTGAACTTAACAACTCACGTACGTATAATTTGTGGAATAACTTTTCCTTTTCCTGGATGTACAGAAGGCAGTCTCGGCTGTAGACCATATCGTATGAACCTTCTTCAATATCAGCCGTCATTATGTCTGCAACATCAAAGATCACCTGGCGAACAGAAAATATATTGAACTTGTTGATTAGGAGACTTCATTCTATAGCATAATATAAACGTCATGTGTTAACCAGAACAATAGCATTAAAAGTAACCATTACCTGGTAACGAGTGTAAACCTAATTATTATGCTGCGTAATTCTCAATCCTAATAATATCTTCTATTGTTACCGCATTTGAATGAAAAAAGTTGTTATTTGTGAAAGTAAACTCACATACTACACTTCTTTCCAATACATCAACAACATTTTTGTAATTGCGACTGTCGCTCTTTCAGCTTTGGAGGAGACACCTGTTACAGGCAGCATTGCTTTTTGTCTCCTTAACACACATAAACCAAATAATATTAAAGAAAGTATATGTTTTTTGTAGGTTCACAATAGTTGTGGCTTATTTCAGCCCTCTTCAGATGTGATTGGAGTAGGTTAACAACGTTTTGTAGGGCATCCTCTCCCGAAAACAAGTCACAAAATCGAACCAATTAGCGTTGGTTAATGGAGGTGATTAATTTGTGGCCACCTCCTCGGGGATCAAGCCGTTGGCAGTAGATAGATAGTTTGTTATATACTTATCTATGCAGGTGGGTGGAGTAAAATGTAGCAAATCACGGGAGTAAAAGGGCGTAACGGTAGTGGTTAGCATGTTGCATGTGTGTGTGTGTGTGTGTGTGAAGGGAGAGGGGAGGACGGAGGGTCAGGTCAGGATTAAGACTCACTCTGTCATCTGTACTGAAAGGAGTAAAGTACATCTAGTTAAACTATTATTATATGACCGTTTTCATAGACAGAGGAAAATGGTCACATCCTCTTAACATTGTTTTGCATGATCTATTCATATGACAGGGCAGGAGTTCTGGTTGACAAGGGATGTATTATAATGGAAGCAGGTCGAAACTGCCACACTCCAAAATGGCCACAACCCAAACGACACATTTCAAACAGCCCAGGTTGGGATTAGTCAGATAAGGCTAGGCTTGGTTAGGTTAGGTCAGGTCAGCTTAGCTTAAGTAAGTTAGGTTAGGATAGGTCTGGTTAGTTTCGATTAGGTTTAATTAGATTATTATAATGTATGGAGTTAGGAGACTGCAATTCTGATTGTGGCCGTTTAGGAATATGGCCATTATGACTTAAAACAGGTACTTTTTGTCATCTTTAACAATTACCTATTCTAGGATTACATGACAAATTGTGAACGTTTGGAATGGTGAACGGGAATGCCTGCTTTATGTTTGAGGCTATGGGATGTAATTTTAGTCGATACACAACCCGACCGATCGGGAGCACCTTCGTGGGGTTTATTTCATGACCACGAAATAATCCTAATGGATCAGTTATGCAAATGTGTGCACGTTATTAACTTTGCTAGGAGTTTCACGATCCATCAAAGACAATGGCACCCCACCTTGAATATACCATGGTCTCAGAGACCTCGTAAATCCAATGCATTGTCATTATTACTGTACTAAGTGTACGGCAGTGACTGAGAATACAGCACTATGTCCAATAATCTGTCCACAATGTTCATGTGAACTCAAACAGTAGACCATTTAAACCAGTAGGTCTAAGTCAGTGCCAATTTCATCAGAGGCAATACACTTTGGCACGCAGAACCGCACATTGAGTGGTTTGGAGGTCTTTCCTAAAGTGTACAACCACTTAAATAGAGTTCCTAAGCCAAGGCAAGCCTTTAAAAATGTGATGTCAAAAAGCTACCAACTCGATCCTCGTGAAATATTCGCTACAAGTATCTAGCAATGTGAAGGAAAAATGGCAAGCTATTGGCAACAGTGTGTGACGTCGGCATCGGGCACCGAGAAAATCCATACCAGCTGTCCTGGTCAGTGTCTATCCATGACAGCAAATAGGTCCAGGGATTGAAAGATGGCCGTATCCAGCCCCAGGACGACTCCCCCAATCTCGAAAGTGTATATACAATACATTATGCTATTCTTGTATATTGCATAAGTAATTATTTTCCGTAAATATTTAAAGTGTATTGTTTTGTTAATGGTCTGAAAGTAGTATATGGTATGTCTAACGACATATAGTGTTTAGTGAATTATCTGAAGGAAGCGTATATATATATATACCGGTATATATATATGTTCGTATAAATAAAACTGTTTGGCCTAGGAAGTCCAATATTGTTTTCTTCTCTTTATCATAAAGTATCCTAACCGAGGAGCATGGGTTGAAATAGCAGTGGTGAAGTCTATTAGCTAAAACGGTCTACAGTTTCAGTTGTCGGTCATACATTTTGAACGCACTAAGTGGTATTCAGGTGGATTATGATGACAGATAATATGATTATAAGGGGACATTACAATAACAATATTTAATAATAGTCTAAACTAACTTAAAACAGTTATTTTGTTAACTTGAGAAATTCACAAACAGACGGAATGATACTGAATATTCACAAGGGTTAATGACAAGAGTATTATATGTGATACTCGACTCTGTTTTGTAAAAGCTGACCCTAATTCAGATGACTGACAAGATAGTTTTAGATGTCAACATGTAAAACGTGTCAGACCTTTTCCTGGACTTCTTCTTCGTGCATTTGTTTTTGTTCTGAGGCGATGCGGATGACGCCATCGAGTATGTCTATCCCGTGGACGTGAACCCCGTAGTGCCTGGCCAAGTAGAAAGCTGACGCACCAGTGCCACAACCCACGTCCAGGACACGCTGGCCCGGCCTCAGACCAAGTTCCGAAACAAAATCCTAAAAGTACGGGAAAGAATCACATGTATTATATACATATATATATATATATATATATATATATATATATATATATATATATATATATATATATTAGCCGTCCGGCTGGGTCAATTGATAACGTACCTGCTTTCCATCTTGCAGGTCTCGCGTTCAATCAGATTGAAAAGTTTGTCTGAGATATAGCCGACGGTTACCGTCTCCCCATGAGCAAAGGAGTTGGGTAATGGTCTCTGGTTGATTAAAGAAGTGTCAAGCGCTTGAGAATCCTCGAAGGAGAAGATATGGGGGCTATATAAGTAACCAGACGATTATTATTATTTTATATATATATATATATATATATATATATATATTGTTATGTTATGACTAGCAGGTGAGACTCCTAGTCCGTGGCCTACTAGACTATTTAGACTACCAACACCTCTACAGAGTCTCTACCAACCATCCACCATACAGTAATAGATAGAGCACTTAACACATGATTCCAGTTTCTCTGTGGACAAGCAGTGCACAACAATCCCCCAGACAAGTTATGTCATATACATACGACTGGAACACCGAGTGTGCAGTTGCATTTATATATGAAACTCACACTCAGCTAACCCAGCACCGTAACAAAGACTTAGTCTTTGTTACGGTGCTGGGTTAGATGGGTTAGGTGAGTGGGGCGGATCCAACCAAAGCTACATAATGTTAAGTGCCATATGGCCTTTGTCGCCTGGTGCGTTGACTTCATTAATGTAATGTATGTAATGTTAATGTGTTCTACTTTATATTTAATTATGTGGCTAAGTATAATATACCAGCGAACTACCAAAATGTTTGGCCATCCTAAAATTACCTGCACCCAATGGAATTCTCGTAGTGAAACCAGGGCCAAATTTTCTACAAATAATCCGTCATATAGAGAGACACAATAACATGCATGATTAACGGCCTTGCATCACACTACTAGAATGCCACAACCGTCCGAACTAACGGGGTAGGCAACTCGGAGCAAACCGCCCAATATAGTTGAAAGGCTCAGCGAGCCTGTTTTAAATCTATGCTTGATGTTAGTTTTGGAGTTGTGTTCCCTAATTTTAGCCGTGGGTGTAGTCTTCCTCTGATGGCCTTTATTTTTAGTGCAAAGTTGCCTGATATAATTTTAGTTCTGAAGTTGATTTTTGATGTCACAGGACAAAAGGGTAAATGCATTGGTTAAACCTGCTGCTTTGCACATTACTATATGCCTGTTATTGATTTGCATACACCACTGATGTTTGTTGAATTTGTGTTACCATTCCTCGCCTGTGGGGCGGTTTACCTAGAATATTTAAACCTATTGTGCATTTTTTGATAAAAGCACCAATTTTGGCATAGAGGTAGACCAATATATTATGAACAAATTTGGATGTGGAGCCATCGCCCAACTGCTCCCTGGTGGCCGTGGCGGCCATTTTCCAAAATGGCCGCCATGTGGCTGCCGAGGAAGAGTTATTCCTAGGTGAATGAGATGTACTGAGTAAATGTGCAGGAAAAAATGATTGTTTTGAATCTGCAATGTTGTGCAAACATTATGTTGCGTGTTGTTGCTAATGTAGGGTAGCACTTAACAACAAAGAAAGGTGCCCATGTGTTTTTAGAATCTTATCTTATTATCGATTTATTGAATTATTCCTACATTAGCATAACAACCATGACAAACATCTCTCAATTGAACATGTCCTAATTCACTTGGATTCTGAGTGCTCCTTTCATACAACTTTGTCATTTTCCATTTCCAGAACAATGTCAAAGAGCTTCAAACTCGTTGAGCCTCGTGGTGCAGAAGCAGCTCCGTCTACCTCCGCCCAGCCAGCAACAGAGACAGACTGGTCATTATGCTTCATATGCCATGAAACGATGCCAGAGTCGCTGACAAGTCCATCCCAGAATACACGCCAAGACAAGGGGAGCAGCTACAGCATTCTTGCTGGACATCTGAGAAGGTTCAATGAGCTTGGATTGCTCCCCAACTCTTTTCTGTTGAGCCGATTAGATGAAGGCAGTGGCGTTGAAGCAGCATTGAGAGCCAACAATGCACGATACCACAAGACCTGCAGGCTGAGGTATAACAAGACCAAGTTAGACAGAGCTGAGAAGAGGCACCTGAAAATAGGCGCCGACGAAGAAGAGGAAGTTGTTGCCCGCAAGCGAACTCGATATCTGTCACGACTATCCTAATTCACTTGGATTCTGAGTGCTCCTTTCATACAACTTTGTCATTTTCCATTTCCAGAACAATGTCAAAGAGCTTCAAACTCGTTGAGCCTCGTGGTGCAGAAGCAGCTCCGTCTACCTCCGCCCAGCCAGCAACAGAGACAGACTGGTCATTATGCTTCATATGCCATGAAACGATGCCAGAGTCGCTGACAAGTCCATCCCAGAATACACGCCAAGACAAGGGGAGCAGCTACAGCATTCTTGCTGGACATCTGAGAAGGTTCAATGAGCTTGGATTGCTCCCCAACTCTTTTCTGTTGAGCCGATTAGATGAAGGCAGTGGCGTTGAAGCAGCATTGAGAGCCAACAATGCACGATACCACAAGACCTGCAGGCTGAGGTATAACAAGACCAAGTTAGACAGAGCTGAGAAGAGGCACCTGAAAATAGGCGCCGACGAAGAAGAGGAAGTTGTTGCCCGCAAGCGAACTCGATATCTGTCACGACTATCAAGTACTGAGACGAAACACCAAGAAGTGAAATGCTTCTTCTGCGGAGAAGCTCCTGGTAGTGCTGGTCTTCATGAAGCTGCGACATTCCAACTGGACTTGCGTGTCAGATCGTGCGCACTGATTCTGGACGACATGGACCTCCTGACGCAACTGAACGCTGGGGACATGGTTGCACAGGAGGCCAAGTACCACCGAAATTGTCTCCTGAACTTGTACAACCGCGCACGGAAGATTAAGGAAATGGCGGGCAAAGGTACAAACGACGAACACGCAATAGCAGGACTTGCTTTCGCAGAGCTGGTGGTGTTTATTGAAGAAGCTCACATGGATGACGAGACGTCTCCGGTCTTCAAACTTGCTGACCTGGCGCAGTTATACACGTCAAGGATGGAACAGCTGGGAGTCAAGCATGAGGGCAGGGTGCACACGACCCGTTTTAAGCAGAGACTGCTTGCTCACTTTCCTAACATGTGTTGTGACGCTTCTGCATAGTAGCCACGTGCGGGCATGCGCGCGCATCGGCTGCCCAGCCGTTTAGAAACCGGCTGGCGGCAGCCGGCCGGCCGGCTTTTCCTTAGTATATATCCTACGACAATGTAACTAATGTCTGGGATATTCTTATGTTGTTTCACAGCTTGTAGCTGCCCTTATTCTTAACCAACGCATCTTAGTATATTTTATTCTCGATAGTTGATTGTTTCATTATAATATATAAGATGTAAGTTTAGTGAGAGTGGGAGGAGACGAGAGGGAGAGAGAGACCGGCTGGGGGACGTTGCTTCGCGCGGAGAGTCTAGCTTGGGACGAGCCTGATGTGCCACATGCATTTGTTCGCAACGTTAGGCTTAGTTTCGACTCACGCACGGGGTAGACGATTTTGACCCGGCAACTGTGTTGAGTGTTGCCAAGCCTGGGATGTATTCTGCATGCATAGGGCGGGGTCCAGACAGATTCAAGACTCAGAGCTCACCTCACTGTCGTACCCTTCGGACCCCCTTGATATCTATCCCTCTCAACCCCACTTAGAAACTTTCTCTCTTACTTTGTATACCTTCCTTCCACTACTTCACCAATCTATTTAATTATCCCATCCCCTTGATAGACCTTATATCTATTATTGTATTAACGACGAGCTCTCAGATAACTAGATAGGATTTTGGGCCTTATGCAGAGATGTAATTGTTAATGAGACCTAGGAAGCTTCTTTGTTGTCTCATATTTGGTGGTTTCATGCTTGCTGGTGTGTTCTTGTGTCAGGTTAGCAGGGGCTAGACCGGAGGGGAGGCTTTTTGCGATCCTTTAAGTAAAGTCTGCAGGTGCGAGTCCTGTGGACCCGCACGACTTTACTAGGATACCCGTGGGAGTCTGGGGGCATTTTCTTGTCTGTGTCCCTGTGTGTCTAGTGTTGTGTTGTTGTTGTTGTTGTTGTTCCCCAGGCTGCCTGGCCGAACAGCCCCAAGGTCCCGAGCAAGACCAAGGCCATAGAGTGCCCCCACAAAACCCTCCCTGCTTACCACTAACAAAACCCAGGTGACCGAAGCCACTCTAAGGCAGGGAGCTGAGGAGGGCACGGAAAACGCCCGAGAAACCAAAGCCCCACCCAAGGCCCTGTGCCCCTCAGCAATTATGAAGGGAAAGTTGAGGGGCAAGGGGAAAATGTGACGCTTTGGCTCCCAATCTGCCAACTCTTAGGTTGGCAGTAGGGAGGTCGATCCACGGAAAAGACGCCGTCACTTGAGATCTAGAAGATATATAAGTAAAAGGAACAGTCAGAGTAAGCTATGGGTATGGCAGAGATCGCTCAGCTCTCACTCTGATAGACCAGCCCATCACCATAGTGTTGTGTTGTGTGAGGGCCCTTGCCTAGTCCCCTCAGCACTGCGCTAGCACGTCTTGCTTTTGTTTTAGGGTCGCCAGGAGAGAGTCAGATACTTGCGATCTGAGTCTCTCAAGAGAGCACCCTTTCAATTAGAGTAATTTGGCGCACAGACTTGGGAACGTCCCTAGGCAAGAGCAGGTGGCTCAGCCCGGGTATCCGAAGCCTATATCCTTCCGGCTAGACCTCTGCCACCTGGCAGATTAACAGCTAGGGGTTTATTATTTCTGTATGCTTGTTATTGTGCCACAGTTTACCGTTTTTGTGAGCATTGTGAGTCAGGGTGTTGCTTAGAGACCCTGTCCGAGCAGGCTTGCCTGACTAAGAGTGAGAAGCACACCTGTATGTGGTTATGTTGCGAGTTGCTGCCTTTATTAATTATACCTATGCCATTATACACTGTAGGTCCTATCACTAGTATTTATTCCTGCTTATGAGTTGAGAGTTCTCTAAATCCGTAACGTACTTTGTTTGCTAAGCATCAGATCCTACAGTAGCCGCATGCAGTTTAGAACCCCGCATCTTGTCTACCTGTACGATGTTTTGAGGACTGTTTGCTTTCACCTTCTTTCACGCAGGGGTGATTAGTTGTATTAATTAACGTAACGTTAAATGTACTTTCTTCTAGTTTGTTATTAAATTGTTTCTGCAATTTAATTCCGTTATCTATCTTTTCCTTGAAGCTTTAAGTCAACTTAATTGTGTGATCTTTTATATAGCCTGCTTGACTATCAGCAGTCTATAGTGCGTGCACCCTGTAAACCGAGTCATAGGATACCTTGTTGTCCAGGCAGGACTCTTGACGGTTTAGGGTGGTTTGTTGCCTGGGTTTATAGATAAGGGTTGGATCTAGCGTTTTCCGTTGTTGCTTGTTGCCGCATACTTAGTCCAATAGAAAGAGCCCAGTGTTTATATATCCCAGGACCGTAATAAATGGCGACCTTGCCAGGATTTACTGAACAGAGAAATATAGTGGTCATTTGTTTGAGATTCCTTATGATTAGAGGAATACAGTGGACATAGAGTTTTTTTTTGGAGCAACCAATATAACACATTAAAAGACTTTAAATAACATTAGTATATACATACTTGCATAGGAGATAAGGCACATTCTATAACCGTGATAATTACTGCAGTACACAAACATGTCTAATACATCAGAACACAGTGATGGGTCAGGTCACGATACGGGCTCGGAGGGAGAAAGACCTGTGGAGTGGCTAGTCGATAGCGAGGAGAGTGCTAGAAGATTTTTAGAGGTGCCTCTTACCGCCGCCAGGGTGTTGAAGCTGAATAAGTATGGCTTAAAGTGTGTGGCAGGTCTTCAGGGTCACCAAGGTTTACCCTTTAGCGGCGAGCAACATAAGTCGAGTTAAATAAAGCTGGACTATGTGGCGGCGCTCGACATAACTCGAGTGGCAATTTCAGCACGTAATGTGGCTGAGAGAGAGAGACAAGTGGTGGCAGGAGACTAGCGAGCGTATGACTGCTCCAGACCACCGCGGCGAACCTACTGACACAAATCTCAGCTCCCTCCTCCCTCTCTCACTCGCTACATACTCAATTATGTACCGAAAGTACCGAATTACCTGCTTTTTGCACTCGCGTTGCACGGTTATTGCAAGAAAACTATCCATCATACAAGGATCGTTATGGTGTCATTCGAAAGCTCTGTTTATGCCCTTTCAGGGATAGGTACTTGTTTTACGTTCTGGGTCTTATTTAGGCATGAAAATGATCACGTAAACAGCCCTATTTTGGCTAAAAACACCCCGCTGTGCGGTACACATAAATAAACCGCATAGGCCGCTCGTAAGGTGTTAAGTGGCATGAGGAAAGATCAGCTGAGGACTTTGAAATTGGGTTTAGAAGGGAGAGACCTGAGTGGATAGGCGACTGGGGGCCCCGGTCCCCAGCCCCCCCTCCACTCTACCCCCATATCAAACGTCAGGATGCCTGAATTTAGTACATACCCCCAAGTTGATGGTCAATGGCAGCGTGGAATTCAATCACAGGGACCCTCTCCATTAAATGCACCTTCCCCTCCTCAAGGGTTGACTCCAGATTTTTTGTTTCGGCTTGAGATGGCCAAGGTTGAGGTTGCTAGAGCTCAGGTTGAGGCTACCGAAAGACAGGCTAGAGCTCAGGTTGAGGCTGCCGAGAGACAGGCTAGTGTGCAGGCTGAGGCTGCTAGAGCTCAGGCTGAGGCTGCAGAGAGAACAGCTATACGAGAGGCTGAACTGCAGGCAGAGTCTACTAAGTATCGGGCTGACAGGGAGCTGGAGAGATCTCGAGTGGAGGTAACAGGGCGAAATAATGGGGGAGGTAACAGACATCGGGACCAATCATTGTCGCACCTGCTTAAACTAGTTCCTGTGTTCGATGAATTGGGTGTGACTGAGTTTTTTATGCGATTTGAGAAGAAGTGTTTGGAACACCAGTGGCCTCAGGAAAAGTGGGCAGCATTAGTTTCATCAAGACTCCTAGGAAAGGGGCTAAAAGTGTATGATGCACTACCTTTAGAGTCCCGTGTAGTTTATGATGAGCTAAAGAAGGCTGTGCTACGGGCCTATGAGTTACAACCAGAAACTTACTGCTTGAAGTTTCGGGGTGTTACTAAGGGCAAGGATAGTACCTTCCTAGAACACGCCCGGGACTTGTCTGATGCACTACGACATTGGCTGCGTTCTGAGAGGGCAGCTACTTTTGAGGAGTTGAGTGAGCTGGTTCTCTTGGAGCAGTTCTTTAAGTGCACAGGCGGGGACTTAACATTAAATATAAAGGAAAAAAATCCTAGAACTCTCCAGGAGGCAGCAGAAATGGCTGACCGCCGACTGTCATTAATTCGAGGGTGCGAAGCAGCAGCTAGGAGTGAGTCGGGTGCAAAGGATCGTACCCCTCCCCTTCCAAGAATTTTGATACACATAAATACACAAAACCATGTAGCACTGACAATAAAACTGAACATAAACCAAGTACCGTCCTGTATAAGAAGTCTAATGGTACCTCCCACTCCCAAGGGAAACCAAAGAGTAAAGAGTACTTTGCATGTCACAAGGAGGGTCACTTTGCAAATGCTTGTCCGAACAAGCCACCAAACAAGGTTGTGTCATTGGCCCGCAGCATAGGGGTGTCGCCTATATCTTCTGAGTTTGCCAAGGGTAGTTCGTCAGAGGTTGGGACACAGCCTGTGTTCAAGAGTCCGGAAGGCTCGAACCCTGTCCGCGACGTCTTTGGGGGACATAGAGGGCATGGTTTTGTGAGGTGGGCTGGCGAAAGGCGAGGAGTTAAGCTATTGCGTGATACGGGGGCTTCTCAGACCTTGTTAAGGAACTTTTCTGGTAGACCGATTAACGCTGCTCGGGTGGTGGTAGTTCAGGGCATCAATGCTACGAAGTCCTACCCGCTGGTGCGGATGGAGCTGGAGGTGGGTGGTGTGGTGAAGGAGCTGGATGTCGGAATTGTAGAGAACTTGCCTGTTGGGGGCGTCGACCTCCTCCTCGGCAACGACTTTGCGGTGCCTGCTTCTAAGGTTTCACCCTGGGTCATTGCCGAGAAGGCGGCCGACGTTAGTAGGGAGGAACAGGAGTGGGTTGAGAAGTGTAGCGTACAAACCATGGCGTGTGTTGTGACGCATTCTCAGATATCCGGAGCCTTGCAGCCACCACCTCAGTCTATCAAACCGCGGAGGAAAGGTCACAAGAAAACGGGAAGTGTTGGTCAATTGGAGAGTTTTGAGCCGGCAATGTTTCTTGGTGACTCATTATTGGCACCTATGTTAGAGTCTGGAGAGGCCCCGGGGCCTGTCACCGCTAGTGCAGGTGCAGGGCAGGAAGAGACTCTGCGACAGCATCGTTATGCGCAGCGTGAGGAAAGGATGGCTCAGCGGGACATTGGAGGTGGAAATAAATTATTTAAGATGAACTTGGATAATCTCGCACCTGCTGATATATGTTCCTTGCAGCTGGAAGATCCTGAAGTCAGGGCGTGTGGTAATGGTGCTATCGAACTGGAGAGCGATGGGGATGCGCAGCCTGGTGATTTTTTCTTGTCCGAGGGGATCTTGTATCGGAGACATCAGGATCCCAAGAAAAAGTGGGATGGCGGGTCAGGATTAGTGGACCAGTTAGTAGTACCGAGGGTGTGCCGTGAGAGCTTATTGAGATTAGCTCATGATGTGCCTTTGGCAGGGCACCTGGGGGCACGTAAGACGGAGGCAGCTCTGAGCAAGCTTTTCTGGTGGCCTGGGTTAAAGGCGAGTGTCGTGTCATGGGTGTCACAGTGTCACACTTGTCAAGTTGTTGGGAAACCCAATCAGGTCATCCCGTGAGCCCCGTTACAACCCATCCCTGTTATTGGGCCGCCCTTCAGCAAAGTAGTTATCGATATGGTTGGCCCATTGCCCCCCACTAGTGCCGGCAATAAATTTTTACTAACTGTAATGGATGTAGCAACACGGAATCCAGATGCTTACCCCATGCGCAACGGGATGGCTAAGACTGTTGTCAAAAACCTACTTGTCTATTTCTCTCGTTATGGCTACCCTCAGGAGATCCAGTCTGATCAGGGATCCCATTTTACTTCTGCTCTGTTTAACCCTCCAGCCCCGGGGGCTATAGCTCGCGACTGTGCTGTGGTACCGGGTGTTTTGACGATCTTTGGGGTATGTTAACTCCTCTGTAATTCAATGAATAAGGCATGTAATGTTATGAATACAAAATAATAATGTTCCACAAACCTTCCTCTGTCGAATGGCGTTGAGTAGAGGTCTCTAACCCATCTGGTTGCATAATGGTGAGCGCGGGAAGACGAGTGATTTTCGGCGGCAAATTCTTCCCGCGTTCGGACGCGTCGCCCCGGCCATGGCTACGACGCACCTAGCCGCTCGTCGCGCCAAAGTATTTATCTCCCTTAGACGATTTTAGTGTTTGATATTGAGAATGGGATGTTTATTTGATATTTTTATAGTTATTTTGAGGCCAATTATATAAATTATGTTTATTAGGGTATCACTGTCACTGATATTGCTAATTTTCACTCGATACCGTACATTTTATTAGTAATTGAGGTAGGTTATTGTTATACTAGGCACTGATTATTCGTTATTACAGGTTTATTATAGTTTGGCCATCAAGTATTGTGTCTTGTGTCACTTTCACTTTGATAAATATGCTTTAGAGAGTGTCACTCTCACTGATAATGCTCATTTTCACTCGATACCGTACATTTTATTAGTAATTGAGGTCGGTTATTGTTGTATTAGGCACTGATTATTCGTTATCACAGGTGTTTATTATACTTTGGCCATCAAATATTAGGTCTTGTGTCACTTTCACTTTGACAAATATGCTTTAGAGAGTGTCACTGTCACTGATAATGCTAATTTTCACTCGATACCGTACATTTTATTAGTAATTGAGGTAGGTTATTGTTGTATTTGGCACTGATTATTCGTTATCACAGGTGTTTATTATACTTTGGCCATCAAATATTAGGTCTTGTGTCACTTTCACTTAGTTATATGATTTGTAAATGTTTTATATACAATTTATTGTGTCTTTTTTCACTGATTTATATATTTCTATAGGTTCTAATCATATGAATGTCACTTGGTATATACATATGTGTCACTTTCACATATTATTATGGTGTAATTGTATTTGTATCAATTTTCTCATAATACATGACTTTTGTATAACAATAAATTGGTTTTCTTCCACTTTTTGCCTATATATAGTGTACATATTGTCATTTTATTTGGCACTTTCAGTATGATTATTAGAACTCCAGCTTGGAGTGGTAATCAAAGAAGCACACTAAAGCACAGAGTGCCACCTTGCACTCCACACACTCCATGGTTGACTTTTTACCTGACCTCGGCCTCACCCTGCTGTTGTAGCAGACATGGCACCGCTTCTGCTGCGTTCTTCCTGATTCATTCTGAGGCAGGGAACCAAGCCTGTGCCTAATCAAGTATTGAGCACACTGCAAGCGGTCAACAACGGCGGGCCCAGGATGTGCCACTGCCCTCTGTGGCGTAGCATACTTCTCCAGGAGCTCCGTCAACACCTGCTTTTGGAACCTCCGCAGGCTATTGAACTTCATGGGTGTGTTAACATTCCGAAGCTTGTATATATTGTAGGCATTCAGAACTGACATGTCCACCATATGCAGAAAGAACTTTTTGTACCATCTGCACGAGGTACGCAGGCAGTCAATGAAGCCTATCTGCATGTCGGACTTGTCCACCAGCCTCATGTTGATGTTGTAGTCCAGGACAGCATTGGGCTTGGTCACCCTGGCCTGGGTGCGGCGATCCACCTTGCCAGTCTCCACCATTTTCCCCTTGTGGATGGTGGTCAGGAGGTTGACCTTCCGCTGGTCGTGCCAGTGGATAGCCAGAATGGGCCCCGACTTCTTCTTGAACACATCACCTTTTTTGGTCTTTGGAGGGAAAGGTGGCATGCCCTTCCTTTTCCCTCGTACTGTGCCTACAGTCCCCGTCTTGCGCTCAGGCAGGTACTGTGAGAGAGTGGGGGACGTGTAATAATTGTCCGTGTAGAGGACGTGATTCTTATGAAAGTAGCGGTCCATCATGGCTTGCACCACTGCTCCGCCAAAGCCAATGAGGGGGTCCCCAAGCAAGTCCCCTTCCTTCCCGCTGTAGACCAGGAAGTCCAGGACATAGCCAGTTTGGCAGTCGCACAGCACAAAGAATTTTATGCCAAAGAGATGTCTTTTTGAGGGGATGTACTGCCGGAAGCTGAGTTTTCCCCGGAACAGCACAAGAGACTCGTCAATGACGACCTTGCGGAAGGGCTTGAAGTAGGAGGTGAAGCGTTCTCGCATCATCTCGTACAACGTCCTAATCTTCCACAGCTTGTCTGGGAGGTGGACGTCAAGGTTGGTGACAAGATGGAGCGCTGCGAGGATATCAAGGTACCGGTCGCGAGACATATATTTCCTGAAGGCAGGGGTGGATATGAGATCATTGGTGATCCAATAGTCAGGCAACCTATGCTTCTTGACATGAGGCATTAGCATGGTGAGTGCCAGGAACACCATGAACTCTTTATGAGTCACTGGGGTCCACTGCCTCATGTGGCCCTTGGTCACCTTGCCCAAAAAGTGGACCTGGTATTGGTGCTGCTTATTTGTCTCTTTGACAACATAGCCTACCACCTCCTCATCAAAGAAGACCTCAAATAGTTCGTGTGGTGGAGCATTGGGGCCTGCAGGAAAATTGGGGATAATGCCTGAACCCTCCAGTACCTCATCAAAAGCTGGCCCATCAGGGTTGTATCCATCCCCATCAACTACGTCTTGCCACGGAAAAACGTAGAATGGGTCTTGTCTACGCTGACGAGGAGCTCCAGCTGGTGGCCCAGCACGCCCACGGCCAACTCGGGAGGCCCACGCCGTAGGGTGGCGAGGGCGTCGGTCAGGGCGTCGGGCAGCACGATGGGCAGCACGACGCCGGGCCAAGCGGATGGGTCTAGGGCTGTCGATGTCCATATAGTCATCGTCAGAGTGGTCATCTTGCCCTGACGGTGGACCTATGTAATCATGGCCAGAGTCTTCAGAGAGGTGCCCTTCATCATCAGGGCCCCCACATAATCTGGCAGGGAACGAGTGATGCGTGGCCCGCGTGCGGGTGGGCGAGGGTGGGGAAGGAGTGGCTGGTGAGGCTGTGTCCCCCCGAGGTCCTGGGCTCCTTGGCCTGCGACAAGTGACAGAAAGCAATGCTTCACTGTCACTAGGCCCAGGTATTGGTGATGCGAGCTCAAAGACTTCTTCAGGAAGACATGTTGAAGGCGGGAGAGGTGGGGAGGACCGTGGGGAAAGTTGCGGGGGCGTATGGCTGGGGCCGGCAGGGGTGGACGCCGCGTGAGCCGCGAACAAAACTCTCTTACTTTTCTTAATTTTTTTGGTATATTTCCTGCCTTTCCCCTTTTCGGCACCAGTATGTCTCCTGTTGGGGGACCTAGGAGGCAAATAGGCCGAAAGTGGGGGGTCCTCAACCCTTGGCAGTGGTGGGGGTGGTGGGGAAGAATGCGGGGCATCCGGGTCATCTTGGGTGCCGTGGGTAGATAAGGGAGACAATGGCGGGCGAGAAGGGTCACCACGCTCACCCTCACTCACAGCCTCATCCTCACCAAGTATTTTTGCTTGTTCCCTAGCTGCCGCGGCCGCCTTCTCAAGTATTTTCTGCTTATATAAGTGTAGCTTGAAAGGCGATTTACCTGGGGAAGGGCTTGGCGTCGTGTCACTTATGCGAAATTTGGTGAGTGACCTTGAACTCTCCCACTCACTCACTCTCTCAAGTTCACTGTCTTTAGGTAAACCAGCTTCCTCAAACAACTGGTACATCACCTTCATCACTCTCATCACTCTCAGGTTCTCTCGCAAATCCCAGGAATTGCTCTTCTTTGTCACTCTCATGGCCATAATCACTCGACTTATAATTACTGGAGTCGTCACTGACTATATCATCAACAATATACTTGGCATCAGCACGCTCATATAGTCTCAATGTCGTCTCAATACCTCCCGGAGATAACACATATAGGCGATGGCGTCGGGGTAAGGCGCGACGAACTAGCAAGGGCGTAGTAGGAAGCACGGTATCGGACACAGCGGAATCACTATTTGGCCTACTGGCCATGATGGCGTCGGGGGAGATACTGTTGCTGTGGCGTCGTTTACGCCTGGTGGCGCCACCTTCCGTCCCACGATACCAAAAATTTATGCGCGGCATTCGAAAGCACGCACGCAAGCAATGGGCGTTCTAGAGCCCCTTCCGGGTTGCGCGGGCCGAGTTTGTTATGGGCGTTTCAAGAGCCCTTCCGGGGTGGAGGGGTTAAGCAGACCATGCAGCAACTTGGGATAGTGTCTGTGGTGTCATCTGCCTACCATCCCGAGAGTCAGGGAGTTTTGGAAAGGTGGTACTCGACTCTCAAGAGTATGTTGCGGTGTTATTGCATGGAAAATGGGAAGGACTGGGATCTAGGTCTCCCATACGTTTTATTTGCTGCGAGAGAAGTACCTGGGGAGAGCTTGGGATTTAGCCCGAAGGAGTTAGTTTTTGGACACAGGGTCAGGGGGCCCCTCCACATAGTCAAGGAGATCTGGGATTGAGTCACAAAAGCCATGCGTCGCTTCTAAAGTATGTAGTTGAAAGCCGTGAGAGAATGCTAAAGAGCTTGGAGGTAGCAGGTCGGAACCTTAAGAGTTTACAAGCTCAGATGAAGGACAGATACGACCAGAAGGTGAAGCTGAGGGAGTTTGAAGTAGATCAGGAGGTACTGATACTACTGCCTCTGGGGGGACACCCCTTGTCTGCCAAGTATTCTGGTCCGTATCGGGTTGTAAGGAAGGTTTCTGATCTCGACTATTTAGTAGCTACTCCTGATCGTAAGAAAAAGAACCAACTTTGCCATGTAAATCTGATGAAAGAGTATGTGAGGCGCCCCTCCGAGCCTCTAACTGTCCCGGTGTTGATCTGCAGCGATCGTGGTAGAGAAGGAGGAAGGGACAGTCAAGCTGCGGGGGACGATAATTAGGATTGTCATGTTTCCGCGGATCAGTGGGTGGGGAATTCTAGACAAGTGGCTCACAAGTTGATATTGCACCTGCCTGAGCAACAGCGGGGAGCTGTGCAGCACTTGTTTGATTCAAACCCAGCTGTTTTCGCGGAGCATCCTGGCCTCACTACTCAAGCGGTGCACGATGTCGATGTTGGGGACCACCCGCCCTTTAAATCAGTGCCATACCGTGTTCCCCCTATTAAATTACCAGCACTTAGGGAAGAGCGGATTATATGCTGAAACGTGGGCTGATTTCTGAGGGTGCAGTAAGGTGGACTTCCCCAGTCACACTGCCAGCCCAAACGAGATGGCAAGGTGCGGTTTTGTATAGATTTCCGCAGGTTGAATGGTTTAACCCGCACAAATGCCTACCCTCTCCCTCGCATGGACGATAGTGTGTGGATAAGATAGGAAAAGCCAAGTTCCTCACTAAGATAGACCTTGTTAAGGGTTATTGGCAAGTGCCCTTGTCTGAGCGAGCGCGAGAGGTGTGTGGGTTTGTGGTGGACGGTGCCACATATCGTTGCCATGTTATGCCATACGGGCTGAAAAATGCCCCTGCAACGTTTCAGAAATTAATGAACGACATTGTAGCCGACATTCCCAACTGTACGGTGTACCTAGATGATGTCATAATATACGACGATGATTTTAACAGTCACTGTGCTCACATCGGACAGCGTTTTAATAAACTGAATGAAGCAGGTTTGGTGGCAAACCTGGGTAAGTGCGATTTTGTCAAAGCCACAGTTTTGTAACTGGGGTTCGAGGTGGGGATGGGTCAGGTGTGCCCTCCACAGACAAAGATCAAAGCCATCGATCAGTTTCACCAGCCTACGACTAAGAAACCAATCATGCGGTTTTCTAGGTATGATAGGCTATTATCGTCGCTTCATCAAAGGCTATTCGACTGAACTTGCACCTTTAACTGACTTATTATCTAAGGACAAGAAGTTCCGGTGGTCTCCTGAGTGTGCAGAGGCGTTTTCCTTGGTGAAACACCTGTTATGTACCCACCCCATACTCAGGGCCCCGGACTTCAGCAGACCTTTTCAGCTAGCGACTGGTGCCAGTGGCGAAGGGGGTGGGGCTGTCTGGTTACAGACAGATGGTGAAGGTACCGAACATCCAGTGAGATTATACATTAAAAAATTCATAGTGCACAAAGGAATTACTCTGTAATTGAAAAAGAACTTCTGGCGATAGTGCTGGCGCTCAGGCACTCGATGTATATGTTCCTGCTTCGGACCAGTCGTAGTGGTTTATACCGATCATCACCCTCTGAAATTCTTTAATCAGTGTCATAACCCGAATATGAGGCTGACCAGGTGGTCACTCATGCTTCAGGAGTATAATCTGGACATACGCCATATTGTCGGTTCTGATAACGTGATAGAGGATTGTCTATCAAGGGTGGATGATGTTGGGTATACTGCCACAGGATTGAGGGTTGAGTGTGGAGGAAAATAGGCTGTCACTGTAGTTCATCCGAAAAACCAAATTGAAAAAGCAAAAACCTTATAAAAATTTCTTTATTTTTATAACGTGTAGAATTTTGTATAAGATGTTGTAGCAGTATCTATGTTGAATGTTTTTGCTTATTGTCGCTAAGTTAGTTGAACTCGCTCGGTGGAGCGCAACAGTCTTTATTTTGTTTATATATAGTGCCTTGTGTCGCAACAGTGTGTGGTACTATGAGAAGCTTTCTGTTAGATATGAAGAACTTAGTCAAGGGTCTTATATCTTGGGGGAGGTGTGACGCTTCTGCATAGTAGCCACGTGCGGGCATGCGCGCGCGTCGGCTGCCCAGCCGTTTAGAAACCGGCAGCCGGCCGGCCGGCTTTTCCTTAGTATATATCCTACGACAATGTAACTAATGTCTGGGATATTCTTATGTTGTTTCACAGCTTGTAGCTGCCCTTATTCTTAACCTGACAAGCGCGATATAGACGTAGGTGCTAGGGTAGTTATTTGTGCATTTCTAGCCCTGGATTCTGACAGAATCGTTTATTTACAATAAACCATTATTTGTTTTCGGTATGCTTTTATTTACATATATGATGTATCTATGAACCTTCAAGAGTGCTAAAATAAGTGGGGGAAAGATTTGGGTGGTGAAAAACGAAGATATGGGTCATAATCTCAGGCGAGAGAGAGACAGGCAGCGCTGTCTGGGAGCGGAGAGCGGTGTGTGCGGTGGGTCTGGTGTTGCATAACGATCTTTTATGCAACCCACTTGTGCTACATTAGCGCGGGAGAGAAAAATAACCGGGGACGTTGCTTCGCGCGGAGAGTCTAGCTTGGGACGAGCCTGATGTGCCACATGCATTTGTTCGCAACATTAGGCTTAGTTTCGACTCACGCACAGGGTAGACGATTTTGACCGGGCAACTGTGGTGAGTGTTGCCAAGCCTGGGATGTATTCGGCATGCCATCTGCATTCATCTGTCCAGACAGATTCAAGACTCAGAGCTCACCTCACTGTCGTACCCTTCGGACCCCTTGATATATATCCCTCTCAACCCCACTTAGAAACTTTCTCTCTTACTTTGTATACCTTCCTTCCACTACTTCACCAATCTATTTAATTATCCCATCCCCTTGATAGACCTTATATCTATTATTGTATTAACGACGAGCTCTCAGATAACTAGATAGGATTTTGGGCCTTATGCAGAGATGTAATTGTTAATGAGACCTAGGAAGCTTTTTTGTGTCTCATATTTGGTAGTTTCATGATTGCTGGTGTGTTCTTGTGTCAGGTTAGCAGGGGCTTGACCGGAGGGGAGGCTTTTTGCGATCCGTTAAGTAAAGTCTGCGTTGCGAGTCCTGTGGACCCGCACGACTTTACTAGGATACCCGTGGGAGTCTGGGGGCATTTTCTTGTCTGTGTCCCTGTGTGTCTAGTGTTGTGTTGTGTGAGGGCCCGTGCCTAGTCCACTCAGCACTGCGCTAGCACGTCTTGCTTTTGTTTTAGGGTCACCAGGAGAGAGTCAGATACTTGCGATCTGAGTCTCTCAAGAGAGCACCCTTTCAATTTGAGTAATTTGGCGCACAGACTTGGGAACGTCCCTAGAGCAGGTGGCTCAGCCCGGGTATCCGAAGCCTATATCCTTCCGGCTAGACCTCTGCCGCCTGGCGGATTAACAGCTAGGGGTTTATTATTTCTGTATGCTTGTTATTGTGCCACAGTTTACCGTTTTTGTGAGCATGGTGAGTCAGGGTGTGACTTCGAGACTCAGTCCGAGCTGGCTTGCCTGACTAAGAGTGAGAAGCACACCTGTATGTGGTTATGTTGCGATGTTGCTGCCTTTATTTAAGTATACCTATGCCATTATACACTGTAGGTCCTATCACTAGTATTTATTCGGCTTATGAGTTGAGAGTTCTCTAAATCCGTAACGGACTTTCTTTGCTAAGCATCAGATCCTACAGTAGCCGCATGCAGTAGAGAACCCCGCATCTTGTCTACCGGTACGATGTTTTGAGGACGGTTTGCTTTCACCTTCTTTCACGCAGGGGTGATTAGTTGTATTAATTAACGTAACGTTAAATGTACTTTCTTCTAGTTTGTTATTAAATTGTTTCTGCAATTTAATTCCGTTATCTATCTTTTCCTTGCAGCTTTAATTAAGTCAACTTAATTGTGTGATCTTTTATATAGCCTGCTTGACTATCAGCAGTCTATAGTGCGTGCACCCTGTAAACGAGTCATAGGATACGTTGTTGTCCAGGCCGGACTCTTGACGGTTTAGGGTGGTTTGTTGCCTGGGTTTATAGAGAGGGTTGGATCGAGCGTTTTCCGTTGTTGCTTGTTGCCGCATACGTAGTCCAATAGAAAGAGCCCAGTGTTTATATATCCCAGGACGTAACAGTGTGCACTGCACCAGGCGCGCGATGTCCTGCTTGCATTCAATGACGACCTTGGTGAGGCCCTGGCAAAGGCTTGTGAACTGTACAGAGACCTTGATGCTGTTCACCTGGAGCGTGCTGCCCAAATTGTGAGACGCCACATCATCGGAGATGCCAAGGTATTCAACGGGTTTCCTGCAGGATGCCAACAGGACTCCGTGCCACCCATGCTGCTTGCCTTGGTCACTATGATCTTGGAAGGTCCCAGTATCAAGCACCAGAATGAAAGCACAACACTAGCAGCACTGAGCATCGCCCAGCTCCTCAAGTTCTACAGCGTTATGCACCGACGGGCAACCACAGGCAGTACGCCTCGCCCAGTCAGGCACGCCACCACGCAGGAGATGCCAGTTCAACCTACATCGGCCTAATGCTGTATGCACCACACGCGCAAGAGGGAGCCCGTCGACCGGCTGGCAGACATGGGGCTTTCGATCTCCTATGGTCCGGTCCTGTCCCTTTCCACACAGCTGGGGAACAGTGCCTGCCGCCTCTACCACCAGGAGCAAGTAGTCTGCCCTCCCAAGATGAGAGGCAGAATCTTCACGACTGCCGCGCAGACAATATCGACCACAACCTAAGTTCCACCACAGCAAAACAGTCATTCCATGGGACTGCTATTTCCCTCATGCAACACTCTGCGCGACTGGACCTGGTGTGGGACCGCTACAATACAGACTCGTTGAAGGGTACAGCAAGAGCAAAGCGCGGAAAAGGGGTGAGAAGACGGGTGGTGGGTGGTTCAACGATCCCCGGGAACGGGCCAGCTTCCTCAGAGTCGACGAGAACAAGACAGAGCTGTTCAGCTTCCTCTCTGGCGGCCGCCACGACTCATTTCAGCTTGCAGACAAGGAGCTGGTCATCACTGAAGGAGATGATGTCTTGAGCAAGCCACCGCTCCTAAATACTGCAGCCCTGGCTCCTTGCAACCACGAAGAAGCCGACAGGCGCATGATGTTGCATGCCGCCCACGCTACTCACAATGGCCACAAGAAGATCCTCATCCGCACAGTTGACACTGATGTTGTTGTCCCGGCAGTGGCTCTGGCATGCGCCCTGGAGGAGGAAAGCCGAAGCAGGGGTGTCCTTCGGCACGGGCAAGGATTTCCGGTTCTTGGCAGCCCATGAGATGGCGGGCTCTGGGCCCTGAGAAAGCACAGGCACTACCGATGTTTCAGCTTTGACGGGCTGTGACACGGTCTCCTGCGTCGCCGGACATGGCAAGAGGACAGCATGGG